>JBBBDQ010001463.1:1122500-1737500 GCA_037127315.1 Ascarosepion bandense | reverse complement strand
CTAAGGCCCTTCACTGTACACAGTACATGTCATTTTTGTTGTTTGGGAGGCATTTAGGGTAATAAAAAGCCTCAAATGTCTAAAATGCAACTTATAATATTCCATTTTGATAGAGATGCAAAATTAACATCAATTAAGTAATTTTAAACTTTCTTTCTCAAGAGATAGTTGTTTAAAGCGTGCTCTAATGAGGAATGTAAGCTGATTATATCTGTCAATAAATTTGATGTGTTCTAACATGTTGGGATGTGAACGCCTATAAATTAACACAAACTTTCTGGACAACCCTATATATATATATTAATTTTTTTTTATTTAAAATTAATTTACATTGTGACAGAATCGCCGACTGATGTCAATTCGGTCAGGTTTCAATCCTGGCTAGAAGCAATTGAATGTCTAACTGTACTAATGAGCAAAACAGATCTGTCTGCAGACAACTACCTACACACAAACACACACACATATATATATATATATATATATATATATATATATATATATATAAAATCAGTGTTTTGATACTAAGGGATACTTGTATTTTTCTCAATATATTAAAATGAAGAAGAAAATATGATGCATATAACACAATAAAAAATATCTTGACAATTTTCTTCATATTAATCTTTTTTTCTAGCTGATGTTGAGAAACTTTGATCATCATCATCATTATCATCATCAATTAATTAATACTGTGTTCAGTTGAAACCAGCAGATGGAAAACTGGACTATGAAATCGGCTTCCATAAAAACATGACCCTGAGAATTATCAACAAACTCTTGTCTGTCCCTTTGCTTTGATATGAGGCCATATTGATAGATGAATAGTCTAATAGTGATTGCAAAGGTATGGCAGCTTAGAAAACTCACTCTGATAATTCTGATAAGAAAAGAACTCCTGAATTTGTTGGTGTGATCCAAGCCATGATTGACAACGATCCCTCCTAGCCAACCAGGTCCAAAGCCAAGGACACAGAAGTGTCTGAGTTTCTTATCAGGCAAGTAGTGCATGAAGACATTCAGTATTTCTCATATAAGATGAGAAAGGTCAAATTTATTCCAACTCATGAAGGATAAGAAGAGCGATTGCTCAATGAAGATTTTAAACAAACTTAAACATCCTCTCCAACTAAATATGATTTCATTTTTCTCAGACATGAAAAATTTCTGCCACAATAAAATGGTGAACACCAAATATCCAGTCAATATCATGGTGTTTGGAGTGATCACTAGTCATGGTGATGTTATGCCGCCATTCATCTTTCCACAGGGCCTCAGACTCAATATAGAGGCCTACACCAAGTGCCTTGAGGAGTTAATGCTGCCTTGGGTCAAGAGGGTGGCTGTTGGACAGACCTTATGTCTGGCAACAAGATTCTGCACCATGCCACACAAGCAGCAGAACACAGTCATGGCAGTCAAACAATTTCTGCGACCCCCACTTTTAATTGTGTCTTCCTAAAAACACTTGTGAACTTGGACTGCTATAAGCTTTGAGGAAGAACATCTGGTCATGCAAAACCTTTCTTCAAATCATTTTGAAAGAGATGGTCTGTCAGGCAGGAACCGCCCTGCTGTGTGCAAAATTAATTCCAATCCTGCCTCAGCAACAATTCATTGCGATGTATACAACACAAAATAAGAAGAAAAACGTATGTATACATTTATATAGAGGCTAAAATTCTCAAGTTGTTTGTTTTTTTTGTTTTTTTTTTAATAATAGCTGTAAAAAGAATACAAAATGATTGAATAGATGTACAATATTTTTTCTAAATCAATACCAGGAGTATTTTTTAAGCCTGTTTTGGAGGGTGAATTCTAATTAGCTTTTATTTTTTTTCTACGCTGAGTGAAACTTAAAAATTTTAGATTAATTTTTCTGAAAATCTTTTAGAGAATTTCTTGACTCATCAAATATATTTGATGACTTATTTATTTTTACCCCACTTTTTTATTGTTTCTAATACACCCACAACCAAATTATACATATTTGTCAATCTAATTCAAATTAAAAAATTAAAAAAAATGATCATTTTTTTCACTATAGAAAGAAAAAACGAAAGTTAACTTTTTGCCTTGTAAAAGACGTAAGGAAGAAGATTTTCATAGATGCTTAAACTATTTAAAGTGTATTTTATACAATATTATGATTCTGATATTTTATATGATAAAGAAAATGAGAAATTATTGTTAGAAATAATTGAAGGCTATTTTAAAGGTTGACACATTTAGGCTATGCAGTGAAATGTTTTTTTGAGCTCTAATGACATCACTACAAAGGGAAAACATTATAAAACTTTTGACTACTCCAGGATGCTCAACAAAGATTTAAAGCCAAAAAATAGATTGTCTATTAACAAAGTTAAAGGAGAAAATCCTAATCTAATCATAAAGCTGAGGTCAGAATATTTTTCTGTCACAAATTTATTTTAACAATACTTTTAGTAAAAGACAATTTGTTAAAAAAAAAAAAATATATGAATGAATATTGCCTGAGAAACTTATTGATAATTTATGGGAAAAAAATATGATGATAAATTTGAAGTTAATTTATTATAGAACAAATTTACGGTATAATAATTTACAAAGGCAATCATTAAAGACAGACGCCAACTTTGTGTAATAAATTAAAATTTGAAAACCAACACTACTGTTACTATATTAAATAGTTTATTAAATGAATAAGAAACTTAGATAATTATTTATATTCTCAAATTTTTCATGATTACTCTTAATCTCATCCCATTAATTTTCCAAGCCTGGAATTGTAGATTAAAGAAGCAACATGACTTTCAAATCACAACCTGATATTAAAAATTCTAGGTTTAGAAAGCTACAACTTTTACAAAGTTGTAAATTTCCAGCAACTCTAATTGATTATGAGATTAGTGTTAATGCTGGGTATTGAAACACAGTGTTACCCAATTGCAGGCACATTCAGGCACTCCCGACCAGTAAGGTGTGGATGCTGTGGGTGCATGTGGACACTTTTAGCTTTAAAGGATTAATCTTATCCATGCAGTAGAAGTTTCAATAATATAATTCTTGAAATTAATTTAGTGTTAACATTATAACTGATAAAATTATGCATATCTAACTTAGCAAAATGGAATATTCTCAGATTTGAAAGCAACAAAATGCAAGTATAGAATACGAAAATATTTTCACTGCCTAATTAAGAAATATTAAAATGAAAAAGACTTGAACAATCTCATCCATTTTTTTGTCTTAGATTATCCAATGAAAGATTGAAGCAATGACTTAAAAAAATTGAATTCAAGTCAAAGTGAATCATCACTGATGAAAAATATCAATATTGTTACATGTCATTTTATACTTCCTTAGGTGATATATTAAGTGTATGAAATGTGTATGCAAATTTCACAATTATTATGGGACAGAGGTTGTATAATTTGATAAGCGTCTTTGGTTCTATAGACTTACAAAAACTTCCAGTTACCAAAATTTAAATCTGAAACTTTAGGTTATTTTGATTATTGTTGCAAACAAGTTTCTCAAGTATAAGCAAAGATCTATTAAACATTTTTGTTAACAACTTTACTTCAAGAAAGTGAGTTATTTAGAAAAAATATTTGGTTTGTCAGATTGAAAATCTTAACATGCTGTTGAAAATTATATTCTGTCTTTTTGCAGTAGCAATGTAAAAAAGGTATTAATTTAAAAAATGGGAATTAAAATGCTTTGTAATTTTTGAAGCAGCTATATGGGTCATGTAGTATTAATGGATTATTAGGCATAAATAGTAAGCAAGCTCTCTCATGGCAAGTTTGGGCAAGCAAATTGAAAAAAAGTACAAGAAATTTTGGAAAATATATTTTTAAAAGCACATTTCAGAGCATTGAAGTAAAAAAAAATCCCATAATTTCTTTTTCATTTTTAATATTGAAACATAAGTTTCCTGAATTAATTTGTAAGGGAAACAAACTCAAAAAAAAAAAAGCAAAAGAAACAAAGAACAAAATTTGGCAAGATGATTAAATTGCCCCAGTTAATTTCAGAATAATGGAAAAAAAAAACACTAGGGCAACAATATCACATTGACTATAGATTACCACTAAAACAAAACAAAATTTTGAAAATGTAAAAATGAATTAAAATAAATCCTTAGAGTTATCAAAAAAGAATTTTAAAAATGGATTTCTTGTTTAATAAATTGATATTTTTAAAGTATGCAAACCTATGAATGGTTTTGGTAAATTAAATCTTAATAAGTCATATTCAAATTTAATTTTAATAAGCCAAATTTAAATTTAATTTTGTGTCACATATTAACTAAAGAATTAGTATTATGAATTTATTTCTTATCTTATATTTATATGTGAGTGAACATTTCACAATATGTCATACATATAGGCTTTCAGCAATTATACACCAACTTTGGAATGAACATTCAAGAAAGAAAGAAAATTTTATCAGTTTCAATGGTGATTTCTTTTAAAACTAACCTCATTTTTGTTGTCTTCCCTCCACTCTAGCTTCAAAAGCAAAATCAAATAGGAAAAGATAATGAGTTTGTTTTGCTTATAATTAATTTATTTTTTGGTTAGTGTTTCATTTAATAATAATATGACCAATCACAATCTCATGAATAATATCAGCACTAATGCCAACCATTATGTAGAGAATATGTTTGATGAACCAATCCTATTTGACTACAAATAATTCAAATAATCATATTTTATTTTCATAGAAAAACACTGGATCAGAAATTCATAAGAATCAAGAGTCATTGATTTTCCAAAACTGTAATTGTAGATTAAAGAAATAAAATGAGTTTAAAATCATATGTTCCAGTTTTAAAAAAGGTGATTTATTTGATCTTCAATGAAATAAAAATTCATAGTGAGAGGAAATTTTTGCAGTTGTCTTCCTTTATAACACAAAATTCATTCAAAACAAATATTTTTTTTAAAATTACAGTGAACTCAACTGCAAAGATTTTTCAAAAATATGTTCCATGGAAGAGAAACTGACAATGTGGTAGAAGAATTAATTTTGGGTATTGAAAATTAAATTAAAATCTGTAAATGGAAAATGAAAAACGTATCCAACTTGATTTTTTGCAAATATACCTGTTTAAAAGCTTTTGATAAACTTCAAAGGATCATTTCAAAATATATGAGAAATCCAGATAATAACATTTACTAAGCAGTAATATTTGAGGTATGAAATCTAATCCTTTTTCAGTTGTACTAATAAGGAGCAAAAATCTTTGCACCATTTCTAACATTCTTTTCTGTATATTCCATGTACAAAGTGTTTTAAAATGTTGTCTTGGAATATGAGGTCACAAAAATGTACAAAAGAAGGCAAAGGAAGCAAGGGAAGGACTATGTAAGAATTTAACATTTATTCTTTTTACGGCATTCAGAAAACTAATAATTTGGTTGAAAGCTTTTAAAAAGGTAGATTTGCAGCACAAAGCCAAGTGTTAGAAAAATTAACAAGCAAACAAAAATTATTTGATGACAAAAATAAATTTCTAAAAGAAATGCAGAAAAATATCACAGGCAACAATTGTTTTGTATTTACTGATAACATTTTCTTTTTAAATTAATACCAATAATTAACATCAATTTAAAACCCATTGTATTCAATAAGCATTTAAGATGTGAATTAAGATATTTATTAAATAATTTTAATAGTATGAATTATGAATGCTGAAATATTTACTGACCTCATTTACTTCCCTTAGACTTCATCTGAAAATTATTTGAGGTGACAATATTGGAAAATTGGTTCTTTTGATTCACAAAATTTCATTTTAATTTAATTCATTTTTTTGTTTAAAAATGAAATCCAGAAAAGTGGAGGTGACTGCATTTGTGGAATAAATAGGCAGAGAAAAAAGAAAAGTCAATTTGCATTTTGCAAGAAATAATCATATTGAAACAATTTTGAAAAGTTTATCAAATCAAAAAAGAAACAAAAAAGAAGGAAATATTTGAATTTTAAAGAAACATGTAATCAATGGCTGCCAGAAACTTTGAAATAAACACACTAACCAAATTCTGAAATACAGTCATCCCATACTTATTGGTTGGGGATATGTTCCAAGACCTCCAGCAGATGCCTGAAACTGCAGATAATAATAAAAAATGATATATATTTTTTCCTGTGTATACAAAGAAGTGTTGAATAGTACTCAGCCTGACCAAGAAACCTTTTTCACACCCAAATTCTGATATCTGGTCATTTGATTAGATTTTGAGTGATGTGGTGAGCTGAGAACTTTTCAGCACTTCCTCTTTTATATACCTATAATAAAATTAAATTTATATCTTAGGCACAACAATTATAACAATATACTGTAATAAAAACCATTTGATAGATAGACAATTTCATTTTCACAATCTCAGCATGTCTTTCCATTGCTTTCTTTATCATATCAAGAAAGGAAGGATTTCATTGCTTCCATTTGATATTTTTTAATAGCCAATATCTTTCTGCTTGTACTTTGGGACCCTTATTAGGTAAAATTATTTCTGGAGTTGATTGAGGGTAAGTGAAACAGCAGAAAAGGAGAGGCTGTGATACTGCTACTAACAACAACAACTACTAACAAACAAAGACATTGAATTTTGAAGTTAACACATATGCATCTACAGATAAAGTAAACAGTATGTTTGTAAAGAAAATCCTCATCATCATAATTTGGGTTCAGTTCCTGGAATCAGTTTACTTTTGTTGTGTCATTGTTAAAAAAAATGTGAATCATGTTTTTAAAAATGCAGGGTAGAAAATCCCAAGAAAAAAATGTTTAAGATGACACGGATTTTAAAGAAATGAAAGATTTGAATATTATATAATCACTGGTGTGTCAAGACATGGACATATTGAAAGAGGCACACAATGTAGAGAGAGAGAGAGAGAGAAAGAGAGAGAGAGAAAAATGACAATGTGTTTATAATGGATCAAGAAACAGGGATCATATAACTAGAGAAGATTTGATGGAGTTAATGAAAAGCGGGCAAATAAACTGCCAATGTATGGGTAGCATACATTGCTCCACAAAATATTCCAGCTTTGCTTAACTGTAAATTGGTAATAAACTGACATTTTAATTGAAAATTAAGGTAACTGAATTAAAATGAATTTTAAGCTAGCAACTCAAAAGAGCAACAATACTAATAAAAATCCAAATTTAAATTGACTAGAAAAAATAAATCTATTTACTTAAAATTGTTACATTATATTAAATTAACTGGAAAACATAAATCTATTTACACAAATTTGTCACAGTATATAACAAAAAGTAAAGCTGTTCTAAAAAATGTATTAAACAACAAGGTAGACTGGGTTTTCTTTAAGGGAAAAATTTCCTGACTTATTATCATCTTGAATGGCAAACAAAATTCACATAATTATATCTTTTACAGTAATGAAGGTCATCTTTTCTTTTTATAAATTATCTTCTTTGGTATTTGATAATGCTTTTATAATGCTAAGATATATGAACTAAAACCTTGCAAAATCATCAATTGCTCTAAAAGGTTTTTTCTTTTTAATCTTTTTTCTGTTTAATTTTATATCATTCTTGTCAATTCTCAAGAATAAATGTATAAATCCACACATGTGTCTAGGTTTTATTAAAATTATAATCATTGATTATAAAAGCAATAGACATTGCTGCGGAAGTCAAAAGTTTACAGTTATAATGGCTTCAAGAGAATAAATGTCCTTTTCATACACTGATTTTTTTTTAATGTGCACAAAAGTTAAGCACTGCCTAATTTTTATGGAATCATCAAATAGTGAAATTCAAGTATTTTATCATTTTACATACTTGATTTAAATTATTATTCAATAAGTTTTTGATTGATATTACTTGAACCTTAAGATTATTTATTTTACTTAATTGGTTTGTTTTAATTATGTAAAGCAATTTTGCAAATATTTTATAAGATATCAAGTGGTTTTAGAAAATAATTATCAAAATGACTTGTACAAGTAAATTAATTTGTAACAAAATAAAATTAGTATGAAATCTGTTGGCTTTGTAAAAATCTAATTGCACAAAATATCCAAGCAAATACAGCCTACATCTTTTTACAAGCCAATTAAAAACACACATACATATTATTCCTACACCAATAAAAAATTTTTTTCATGTGACAGTTGGTTCACAAACTTTACTATATGCAGACATCTTTGTAAACAAATTGAATACAATTTCTCATTTATTAACCAATCAGGATTTAGAGAAAAATCTACAATTGGAGCCTATTCCAACTGCTTGAAACACACAAATAGCATGAATTTTTGCTTTCTTACCAGAGAGAAACCAGTTATCAATTGAACTCTATGTCCAGGAGACATGCATTTGCTTACTTTCTTACTTTCTCTTTTGCACTGCATTCATTGATTCTCCTTCTTTCCTTTTACTCATTTGGCAAAAAAAGAAAGAAAATCAAAGACACAATTTCCATCCTTTTTCTTACAAAGGAAATAACTTCTCACTGACTACTGTCACACACACACACACACACACACACACACACACACACACACACACACACACACACACAGCAAAACAAAAACATGTCTTTTCTTTCAGAAATTCATTTCACATCAATCAACCAACTTAAAAAAAAATGAACTCTAAAAACACACTCACAAGGAAGAGAGATTTTATGCAAACTTTCAAAACATATATTTTAAATCAACAAAATAATAGGTCAATTTCTCTTGTTAAATAAATTTTACATTTACTATTACAAATGAGATCTTTTTATCCTTTTTTTTAATGCTTATTTAACAGAATTTCTTTCAAAGTCAGTGGCCTCGGTTATATTTGACACAAGGCCATTCACAAGCATAACTGACGCCTACCAATCAAAATGTTTATTAATAAAAGATTCACAATAAAATGAAAATGTTTAAAGGGAAAGAAGCTGGAGTTATTTCTTTGATACTTGCATAATGATTCATAGCATAAAAATATTTGCTTATCAACAGACATGTTGATGGATAGGAAGGAAAAAGTCAGAAAAAATAAGTGAAATTTTCATTGAAAATATATAAAAATCATTCTAAGTAATATTTTAATTTATTTAATATCTTAATAAAATAAGTCATATTTTTTTTAGTAATGAAATAAATATTTTAAGACTTTTTATATTGCTTTAATTATTATAAATTTAATAAGGCTGTAATTGTAGCATTTAGTTTATTAAAATATTATTTGTTGTGTAAATTAAATATGACTATTTTTATTAAGATATATTAATTAAATTAATATTAATTAAATTAATATTACCAATTTTAAATAAAAATATTACACTATAGCTTTTCCAACCCTAACAAATATGTACCTTTTGAATTTTCTTTTGTAATTTTTCCTATGGTTTTTCTTGTCACTAGATTTTTCACTCATAAAAAACAAATTGTTTTGGGAGCACATGAACTCTGAATTCTGTTTTTATTGTAAATAAACATATGTTCTGTGGATGATATGAGTAATTTTAAAAGATATTAGCAAAATGAAACAGATCTGGTTGCAAGCATTTTTCAGAGTTACTTTCAAATTTTATATTTTAGAATTATCTAATTCATATAGATTTAAATTTACATGTAAATAAATTGCATTTTGAATAAAAACAAAAACTTTGAATGGGTGTAGGTCATGCAGTTGATGATAGAGAGAAATTATTATTCTCTTTGAACTATTGTAAATTTAAGAAACGAAAAAACAAATGACTTAGGTAAAGGCAGAAGAGATATTCCAGGCTTTGAAATTATATTTACTGTTTTAAATAAATATTATGAAGGGTGAAAAAAAAAAAAAAAAAAGAAAGATTTGAAGCTTTAAACAAAAATGATTTTTTTAATTTGGTTGGGTGTCCTTTATAAATGAGAACTAATCAGAATGTATAAAAATCTTTCAGAAAACAAATGTCTTAATGAAAGTCTAAAATTTAAAAAAAATATCAGACTAAAAATAAATAAGTCTAGACAATTTTTTTAAAATGCTTGTAGTCAAAAGAAAAAAAAAGACAAAAATACAAGACCTAAATTTTCCAAGGAGGTGTTTTTCTAAGACTGTGTCTACAACATTCTAATACCTTTAAGAATGACATGAATCCATCTCTTTCCTCCCATAATTGTGTAAATAGTAGGGTAGATTGATCCCTTTAGCCTTTGGTAAGACCTCCAATGTAGGTGATGGACAACTCTAATTTTAAAACCAACATGAAGAAGGATAGGCTTATCTTACCCTAGCCACACTCATTGCCACAGCTGCAGTACATGTGGTGTCCAAATGAACTTACAATGAGTTGAGGGATTTAAAAACAAACTTTCACAAATTAAATATCTTTTCTTAGATATCAAATGACACAAACAAATCACCAATGAAAGACATTTTGAGTAAATTGTATACTTTCCAAGATACTGCCTTAATGACACTTGTGACTCATGGGTCAGAAAAAAAGATACCTGGAGAGGTACTTTCAAATGAACTACAATGGATGACGAGCAAAAGAAGACCTTTATATCTAACTAATGTTAAGGAAGGTTTTCATTATATTGTACTAGCAGTATAGCCCAGCATTGCTTGGGTGTAATAAAAGCTTTAAAACTAATCTATAGTCCTGGAGCACAGACACAGCCTAAAGGATATTTGTGTGAAGTTTGGTGAGAATCGGATAAAAATTGTGGATTTGTATAAAGGACATACAGACAGATAAACAGACAAAAAAACACAAACGTCTTGCCTTATATATATATATCATCAATTTTCTGCACTATTTTAAGAACTGCAACCTTGAAACTTCCGAATATCGTTTCTTATGTCTTTGTCTATGAGTGTATCAAATTTGATTAAAATCAGACCACTCCTTCTATAACCCGATTTTTTCGATTATCGATTTTCAATATTTATCGGGGGTACCTCGACACAAAAGCTAGCTAAGAACACTCGCAGATGCTTATAGTACAACTGTGTAAATTTTCAAGAAAATTGGTTCAGCCGTTTCGGAGTCTATAGGTAACAGATACACACACACACACAGACACACACACAGACAAAGTTTCATTTATAAGTTTAGATTTAGATTAACAAAATCTTAACTTATTTTACATTTGAAGCAATAGGATAAACTGATGCAAACATGATATCACTTAATTCCAAAGAATACTTAAGTAATAACAGCAACATTTTTCATTAACATTCTCTGTAAAATTTTGATTCCGTCCAATAATATATTTGATATAAAGTGCTTTACAAGAACACAAATGGAATAAAATGAATATTAAGAGTGGAATGTATAAATACCATTTTTTAAATTAGGTTTGGATTTATTAAAGACTTACTGTTATTTGTGCTGTGAAGTTAATGAAATAAATTTGCATTGTTTTTGTATTTCTTATTCTTTAAAATAAAGAATATTTGTTGTTTTGTTTATGAAATAGAAAAGTGCAGTAAAATTTCTAAAAACTGCAGCAGAAATTTGTGATAAGCCAAAGAGTATATTGCTGGAATTATGCTAAAAATATCAAAGATGAAAACAGTAGTTAAAAAAACATGTTAACTTGGAAAACAGTCAACTAAATTAATGAAAAATCAAAACCTTTTCAGATTTAATTTTGAGTGAATACACTGGTTGGCAAAGATTTTAATATCTAAAATAATCAGGAACTAAATACAGTGTAGCAGCTTTTGAATATCCATTGAGTAGCTTATAAATTCTTATCATTTTGTGGCTATCACATTGCGTAGCTGACAATCCGAAAGACAATAATAAAAAAAATAGAAAAAGAAACCTTTTAGATTAGCACTGACCAAGAAAACAATATTTCAAGAGTTAAATAATTAGTATTTAAAGTTTTATTATTTTTTATAAATTAAATACTGAAACTTGAAAATATAATGCACATTTGCTTTATCAAAATTATTATCATAGTTTTAGAATCCTTATATGTTTGAATGAAACAGATTTTTACAGTTTTGGCCTTAATGTAAAACATCCTTGCATATTTTAAATTCATTCTTGAGCAAAAGAGGGCATTTCTTGTGCAAGAAATTAAATGTGAGAATTTCACAATACCTTTGGCTCAATAAAATAAAGTAATAAATATTCCTACAAATTGTTAATTTGATTTGGTTATATGTGAACACAGTTAATAAATTTACACGTTTATTTCTACAAAAGAACAAACCAAATTTAAACACTTATTAGGGAATCAGGATTTTCTCTCTACCCCAAACAAAGTGTGTTGTATTAAAAATTTGTTTGAAGATAAATAAATTCTATGATAAACTAAAAAGTAAATCAATTCAGCTTATTGCCCTCACTAGATTTATATTTTTAATTTTTATCAGGCAACTTTGTTATGCTAAAACATTCTCTCTAATGCTGAAGAGTTACCCTAAAAACAAGAGAATATTTTAGTTACTTTCTCAGAATTTTCAGGAAGATTTTGGAAAATTTTACATTAAAATATTTTCACTTCTAAACTTCAAATTGCAGAAACAAAATTATTTTATCTTCATGTTGTCTTAATTGCACTGTATATTAATATTTTGATAATCTTTATATTATTATTTGGCTTATTTATAAATATAATTAAAACAAATTTAGTTTTAAAAAATTATAAATATATAATTTGAATTTTTTCATTAAACACATTAATGAATGACATCATTCATTGTGTATACAAGTTATTTTTTGTGGATTCTGTGGTTAGATTACCCAAAGTGTGTGTGAGATGTGAAGTGAGGGTGATGTTGATGATGATAATAATAATAATAATAATAATAATAAAGCATCTTCTAAGTTAGAAAATTTAAAAAAATATTTTATCAATACCCATGGATAAGGGGACAAATGAAGCTGAAAAAATGAATATAACAAACAATTTATTGGTGACGGTGGTCATCATCATTTTCATCATTTTATTATCTTATTAATTTTTTATAATTATCATTCTTCTTCATATTATTATTCTTATTATCCTTATTATTATCATCATTCAACTTTTGCCATTTTGCCATTTTCTTAGTGGAAGATTCTACTTGTCCATCCTAGATGGACAGATTTGGATGTATTTTTAAAACATGAAAATAAATTATACAAAAATGATTGTGCCTCTATAAAGATCAAATATCTTTCTTTTTGAGAAACCAGTAAATAATAATGTATGGGTTAGCATTTAAATTGTTTTAATAATAAAATTATAATTACAAAAGATATTATAGTCTGTATAATTTAGTCATTAACATTCTAAATTATTTTCAGACAACTAAATTCCTTTTTAGTTTTGATATTGTGAACACAATGTTTTCGTCAGCCCATTTTTCAACCTTCATTACTGAACAAAAAGGAAATTCTTATTTCTACAAAAAATGCTCACAGAAAAAAATATGACCATAAATAAAATTAATAACAAATAGAGTAGCTGACATTACCAACCTAAAGAATTATCCAGACATATTTTAATCCTAGGGGGAATAAAATTCTAATTCCCCTTGACAAGGTACAAAATATGTTTTATTCTACAAGATACCCAAAATGGATGGATGTAGACTTGTTCAAAAAACTTTTTACTGGGATAGAATTCATTAATGTCATAGATGAAAAAAATATAAAAGCAGAAATATCAAATGTACAGGTTCAGCATAAATGGATGGACTGCGTCCTAGATCTTGGCAAGATTTTACAAAGCAGTAGCACCAGTTTCTATGAAAATTCAAATAATATCTATAACTATATAGGGGGAAGATGAAAAATCTTTTCAACATGAGTCACTTCTCAAAATCTGACCAAATATATTTTTTTTTTGCGGGGGGGACAGACCAAGAACTTTTCAGTCTCCTCTTGGAAAATAATTTAATTATTCATTTTTGATTAATCTTTTTTTTTGTTCTAATGCTTTTTGTTGCCTTTTAATGCAATTTTCAGTTTGTCATTTTACAATAATAAAATAATTAACATGGATGTTAAATAAAGAATAAGCCACCAGCAGGATTTGAACTCTTCTCCTTTATTCTCGGCATCCTGTCTTACATGACAGAACTGTTATTAATTTGGTTATAAAGGCTTTCAGAAAGATTGAATACTAGCCAAATATCAATATTATCAAATTCTAATGCTATTATAGAAGAAATATATTTAGAAGAATTTGAAAATGTCTCATGAGTAAATTTAGGTATTTTAATTCTTACATAAATTCTCAATGATATTTACCTATTATTATTAATTAAAATTTTATATAAAATTTGTAAAAAATGTTAACATAGAAAAGTATTTTTGAAAAAACAAGAATTGATAAGCTGATATTTTTCAGCAAAGTGTAGATGAGTAGGTGTATTATGCTTTTGTCTGATGTATAGGGGGAGGCTTATGGATTTATGTCTTTTAAAAATCAAGTTACAAAAAAGTTAATGAGTAACAAAAAAATTTAAGAAAATTACTCAAAGACAAAAGATTTGCTTATTGAATAAATGACACACATGGAGATAAATGTCACAAATGAATAAATATCATATATTCAAGAAATGTCATATATTCAATCAAACTTTAGCCAAAACATAGTCTACGATACCAAAACAAAAACAAAAAGAAAAAAAAAATCACTGTTTATTCTTTATGTTGATATTTTAAAATGATTTTTCTGATAAGAATTATTATGACATCATGCACTGTGTACATAATACACTTGCGCAAGTTATTTTTTATGGCTCCTATGGTTACATTACGCAAAGTGTGTGTGAGGAGTGGGTTAAGGGTGATGTTGATAATAATAATAATAATAATAATAATAATCATTATAAAAAACATATTCTAAGTCATTTAGACAAAACAATTGATGGTGATGTCACAGTACAAAAAGATTTATTGCCCAAACAAATCTTGATAGTGTTCCTTGGATTGCAAATCCTTACATTTTAAGATTGAATATTAGTTACACAATCATAGTAAAGATTCCTTAAATTGTTATTTAGAAAAGTGGAAGTATGCAGTTCATTTTTTTTTTTTTGTCTAATTTGTTGAAAATCCCAAATGAATTATTCCTTAAAACCAAAATTAAATCAGTAAGTCTCAGTTGGGATGCAAAGTTAGTGTCATAGTGTGGAAAGTGAAATCAGTTTAATTCAAATCCTAACCTAACCGCATGTGTTTTCTTTAACACAAACAGCCTTGGGAAAAGTATGAATTTGTCTCTTCTCCTCACAACTATGATTGAAATAGCAGGGTTGACTGGGTTATTTAGCCTTGAATGGCAACAGTCTTAGAGAAGGAAATCTCTGAATTCCAAACTGTGAAGAATGCAATGAGAAACCATTTTCCAAAATTCAGTTAATAAAGTAAAGGAATCTGTAGAGATTCATAATCACCTACATCCCAAAGAGGCATGACATAAAAAAAAAACAAAACAAAACATCTCAGTTTATTTTATAATGGTTGTCAACCCTGTTGACTGAACATTCAAAAAAGCACATTCTAGAATTATAAGCACTCAAAGATATTTTCAGAAAAATGACATTAAAAATGAGAATATTGGTAAATTTGGATGAAATTTCTGTTATAAAAAGCAGTTCTTTTTTTTCAACTTTGTATCTTCTTCCTTGTTGTTTTTCTTATATTTACCTGATTCTTTAGACTTTTACTCTGGTTCATGATGTGTTTAGATCTACTTAGATGCTGATTAATACTTTTGCTTTGCGTTTGTGCGGAATAATAATAAAAATACAGAATTTCAAAAACGTTCACTTAATAAACATTAATAAAAATCATTAATGATATCTTGGGATTCCATCTTGAACTGAAGTTCAAATATGTTTAATAACTGCTGTAAGGCTGAAACAATTTATTTAGTTTTAATTGAAAACAAACTGGAAACTAAAATTAAATAAACCACAAAGTCAAAAACACAAATGCTAAGCCAAATTATTTCAAGACAGAAAATTTAGTACTTATTTTTAAAATGAGTAATTTTCAATATCTTGGCATTATTTCAAACTATCATTTTGGTTGATGTAGATGACATAAATAGTTGTCAAAATCATCTGACACTGAATACAAAAGGCTCCAAAAATACACCACTAATGTCCTTTGGGACGGTGGCATAGTGGATATAGCAGTTGGTTATACATATCATCTAGTGGTTCAGTCCTTGAATCTGGTAGTGACACACCAATTCCAGGAACAAACAATAACTGATGTCAGGATATATCACAATAATCAACAGATAATCCATATCAGTCAATCAATGCCCTGATGATCACCAGAGGGTATTTAGCCAAAACATTGGGTGTATAATAACATCTATACAAAACAAAATGAAAACAATAGTTTGAAATAATACCAAGATATTGAAAATTACTCAACTCAAAAATAAATACTAAAATTATGAAAAAGTGGTATGAACACACTAACAAATATATAACACTGAATATAAAAGGCTCCAAAAATACACCACTAAGCGTAGTGAATATAGCGGTTGGTTATAAAGATGTTGCTATCGTCTAGTGTTGTGTGTTTAATTCTTGGATCTGAAATTGACGCACCAATTCCTGCTGGAATCGATGTATCAGAAAGATACAGAAAATTTAAATTAGAACATATTTGTGTGTTGACCAGAATAACATGAAAATAAAATTTAATATATAAAGTAATAAATTAATTTTTTTTATTATTTTAATTGTTTATGTGATTTTTGTTTGTAAAATGATTTTATTAGGTGGCAGAACAATTGAGTTGATAAAGGTCAAGGTTCAAATTGCTGTTTTTAATGAAAGAGAAAAATGAGAGACAAGTTGTTGCTTATGCAATTATTAATAGAAACAGAATATTTAAAATGTTGCAAAATAAAAATCAACATTATTTCTTTTGCTGAAACTTTTAATTGCCTAATTAACCTTGCTTTGCTTTATTAGGAGAGGTTTTAAAATTTGAAGTTAAACATTTCATTCTAATATGATACATTGTATTGGAAGCATGATTTTAGTAATATGGATATCCTTTGCAGTCTAATTCTACCATCACAGTAGAATGTATTTATTTGGGTGATAAACACCTAATATTCAATTGGAGTAGATAGACTAAACTATCGCCCGGTTCACACTCCACCCATGTCTATTGAACAGATGAAGAGGCTCATTCCTTGTTTCCTGGTTAGGATGTGGCTTCCGGCTTTCTCTTTTCCAATCTTTTTACTCTTACGTAGCCCCCTGCGCATCAGTGGCGTTATCGCCTTGCTTGGGGTGATATGATTAAAAAAAAAAATCTACTTTCCATGATACTGAAATTTATTAAGCATACTATTAACAAGAACTGTTTAATAAAAGATAATGAAAGATGCTACAGTTATGAAAGCTTTCATGTATTAATTTCAACATTTCTTTTTATTAACTGCATTGTTTCTTTCCAACTGACATCTGACTGTTCAAAGAAAACTTCAAAAGTAACTAGTAATAACTTTTCTTGAAAATGAACAAAATTTGGCATCATGGTGTTTATGAAGTACAGCCTCCAAAGATATTCCTACTGATATGGTTGTTACATTAGTGGGTAATGCTACAACTTTATCAACAGTGCAAATGAGGGCAGCTGAAATTAGGGAGAGGAAGGGAGAGTATTGAAGATGACTCAAATTCTGGATGTCTTGCAACTGCCACGTCTAAAGGAAAAAAGTGATTCTATTTACTACAATGGATGACAGGCAATTGATTATAAATCAAATAACCGATATTATTAGCATATCCCATGAAAGAGAATATTCAGCACAAGAAAATTGGTATAACAAAGGTTTCTACTTGGTGGGTGCCATGTCTTTTGACATGTGATCAAAAGAACACCAGACTAATCACATCACAGGAAAATCTGACAAATCCATCTGGTTTTCTAATACACTGTTGGATTCATAACTATGAGCCAGAAACCAAGAGACAATCCATGCAGTGAAAACACCCCTTCTCATCTGCTCCAAAGCAGGGTAAGAGAATTGAGTCATCAATAGAGGTGAAGGTGAGAGTTTTTTTGGATGCAAAAGACATTGTATATAATTGTCTTTAAAGAGGCCACCTCATCAATGAAAAATACCAACTTAATGTAGCAGTTACAAAAGCCTATCAAGATCAAATGTGCGGGAAAACTGATAAAAGGGTTTTTAGTTTCATCAGGACAATACTCCAGCACACAAGACCTTGGTTTCAATGGCTACTGTGCATGACTATGGCTTTGAACTGGTTGATCACCCTCTATATTCTCCTGATTTGAATCTCATTTGTTCCTCAACAAGAAAAAAACCCTTGGCTGGAAACCAGTATTAGGATATACATTGAGGCAGAGTGGATATCAGCTCTGAATGAGAAATCAAAAAGCCAGGTTCTAATTCCACCTGAATTCATTACATTTCCTTATACGTAAGTACCCTTGGGAGAGGTATTAATCCATTTCTTCTCCCTCCAGCTATGGGTTAAATAGCGGGACAGATTGGTTTCTATAGCCTTGGTTGGCCATCAGTCTAACTTTCCTGGAGAATAAAAGAGTTTGTATAAAGTCAATATCCCTACCTGTAAAAAAAACAAGTTACAGAAGCATCAACGCTCCCCTCCCCCACCAATGGCGAGGGGTCATCGATGTGGTTTATGCTCCACCAGGAGCAATGGGTGAGTGGGGGTGTAAGTTAGTGTGAACCAGTATCATATTTGTGTGGGTGATGTTTTTAACCAACAGGCTGAACAGTCTTGTTTAAACAGTCAGTTTACCTAGAAAGAAACAATGTCGTTATGAATAAGAAGGGTTGAAATTAATGCATGCAATATTTCACAGTTCTAGAATCACTCCTTCAGAGTCAGCATATAAACTTATCAGTCAACCCTCATATATCATTACATATAATCAATCATTAAATATGATCTGGGTATCCCACAGGGAATTCTGTAGGTTACCCAGATTGATATACACCTGATGAAGGCTGGAGAGCATAACAGTCGAAATGCTGTGATAACAACAACAAAGATGAGGATGATAATTTGAATATAAATAGTATAAATAATGATAATTCCTCATATCAGAAACTCAGAAACCATTAAATATGAGTTTGTAAATGCTGTTAAAAAATGACAGGCTATATAAACATGTTCAAACATTGTCGAAACACAGAAACTGTCAACAGACATCGCTAGTTCAAAAGAAATAACTATTACAAAGAAAAAACATTTAGCATATTATATAAGATTATAACAATTACACTAAGTAATGTTAAATAATTGGTTAAAGTTTAATCAAAACATATTCTGAGGAATATTGAGCATTTTAGTTAGGCTAATTGGTGTAATTCTGAAAACAGGTTAGGTGTAAAAAAAAACTTCAGTTATTCTTTCCTAAGCCCAGATATGATAAGGAACCATTAAAAATAACTGTCAATCTTAAATTTTCATTCAAATATATACAAATTCAAATTTGTTATATCTTAATAGAACGACCAGACTGAGTTACAAGTATAGAATTGGATTACATTTGAAAGCCAAGCACTTGGTTTTCTCCTCATGAGTAGCCCAGGTTATTTGAAAAAATATCTCCAAAAGTAATAAGTAATGAAATTCAAAATTTAGTAATACTAGGCTTTCAAAAGTACTCCCATCTGGCAAGCCCCTTTCTCTCTCTTTTGTAAATATATATCATTTTGTGATGCAGTGGATATCAAACATTATTAATTCTGTCCTTATGCCCCTCACTGTCTTACAAATGGTAATGAATTGTTTTTAAATTTCCATAAAAATCATTCCTATTACCAGTGACCAACCATTCCCTGATGAAGTACAATTAATAGTACTGAAACATGATAGCTTTTGTGTAGTGATATAAAATGTTTTTATTATAATTACTTATAATAAAAATATTACAATAATGATATTGCTCTACTTTGTATGAAGCACTTTTAAAAAGTCAATGCTACAAACTGTGGATCTTTACTCTGTTTTTTCTTACTCTTACCTATATATATATATATGCATACACACACCCATATATATATATATATATGTATGCATGTATGTATGATAAAAATATAGTTTTAAGGTATGCAATATTTTTGGATAAAAGTGCTCAATATTATGGATAGAGTGCATGTCAATATAAAAGTAGATAGTTAGGTCAACACTAAGTGGAGGCAATTTCAAGACATGAAACAGACTGTCGTTGCTTGGTGTTGACCTCAGTGTCCACTTTCAGATATATGTATTTGTATAATTTAAATTGAGTATACCTAGGCAGAAAATGCTCATTCAAACAAGTTAAAATTTTGTTAAAGATAACAGACAGGTTATATTTATCATATTTCTAAAGATTCAAGCTATAACACAGACTTTGTATTTTTATCTCATTTCAATTTTTTTTTAATGAGGAGTGAAGTGAATCAAATTCTTGAACTTTAACAAAAGCTAAACATAAACTGTGGAAATTTTTGTTACACCCTCAACACCAACATTTCAAAATGAACCAACTAGCAAAACAAGAAAAACTTATTAAAATTTTAATAGACATATATGTTGTCATAAACACAACTTGCTTGAATATATGTGTGCGTGTATGTTTCAATGTCACAAAAATAGTTAATATACTGACACATTTTCTTATATATATATATATATATATATATATATATATATATATTGTCATCCGCAGACAGATCTGTTTCGCTGTATCACAGCTCATCAGTATGGTTAGACTCCAATTGCCTTTTAAATCAGGATTGAAACGGTGATTCTACTTCTGGGCTATGGGCGTTCAGTGGAAGAAGGCAGACTTTTTAGCACATATATTATCACTATATGTGCCCAATAGCTAGAGTGCTCTAATTCATTTTACTGAATGAGCGATGCATACATGCCAGAGTAGCTACTGTTTTTCAAAGTCTACCATTCTTCCAGAGTGCTCAATATATATATATATATATATATATATATATACACACACACACAGGGTGATTGAAAAGTAACTTACCATTTTAAAATACTTATAATTTATTTATTAACTATAATTTCTGCAAGAAATGGTTGTGAGAGGAAAGTGTTTACCATCAGGTTGTATTTAAAATTTGATATGGCCACCAGATTTCGCTACCAGCTTCTCGAGTCACCCAGGAATGAAGTAAACTGATTTCACCTGGAACTCTTGTGGTATGGAAGTCATAACTTCTTGTATTTTCCTTTCAAATTCTGCCAAAGACTTAGTTTGGTATAGTAGACTTGTTACTTTAACTAACCCCAAAGAAAAGTAATACGGTGTTAAGTCAGAACTCCTGGCTGGCCACTTATGCATAAAATAAGGAGTTACTTTTTAATCACCTTGTATTTATATAAAGCTGAAATGTGATTAGTTTATATTTCATGATTAACAGTAGACAGGTCAAAGGAAGTTTCCCAATTAAACCCCATTTTAAATAGCTGGACATATAAGTAAGTGTTTAGTTTTTGCAGCAAGCAAAATAAAAAGTATTTGTTTGGTGACTTGACATCTGTTCACAGAATAAGACGCTTACATATGTTTGACATGCATTTAAAATCAAAAATTGTCAGTAAAGTTCATTTGAAATTTGTAGCTGAAATAATAGAATGGGAAAGCAACACATTTTAAATTCAAGAGGAAGAAGAGGAGCTGTTAATGGAAATTTAACTCATTCAAAAATAAATTTTACATTGCCAAAAATATTTTTTGAACCTTTAGCAATATTAAATCTTTTAATACTATAGAGAAAAAGATAAATGTCTTGAAAAGAAACACAGTCAAAAAACATTTTGAAGTGACAGTTTGAAAATATGAAATGTAAAACTTGTTGTGTATTGTGGAATTGCAAAAGTAAATCTGTTGAGAAGTGGAAAGAAGTTATGTCAACATTAAGTGCATAAAAATTGAAAAACATTAGCAGTAAATTGCTGATAACACCTGAAAAGTGGACAGACAGGTTCGCCCACAAAACTCCAGATTCAAGATACTGAAGATAACATCCATCAGCTAAGTGACAAACAATTTACTTATATTGATACTATATATTTTCTCATTCTGATATAAAAAAATGTACGTGTAAAGACAATATTAATACAAGAAAGGACGAAAGGAAAACTTTTATACTAATGAGTTTCATTTATTCAGGAACTTTATCAAGGCAAGTGTAGATATTTTTAGTAATCTGTCTCCTTACATGGAAATAACATGTAGAAAAAGAATGTTGTGTTCAATTTTTGAATTGAGAAATGCTGTCTAAAATAAAAATTCATATAATTGTTAAGAAAAGATAAACTATAAAGGATGCTTAGTGATTGTAAATTTTTGGTATATTAAACAAAAGTCTATTAATGTCATTGTGGTTATTGATTTTTATATAATTATTTATTTTTAAAGGTCATGAGATGTTGACGTTACCCAAATTTTTATGGTTATGCATAAATATGTTGGCTTGAGAAAGGAGTATTTCTTTTAAGAAAGGTAATATTTGAAAAATCCAGAATGTATTTCATAATTGGGCAAGTTTCAATTATTGCACTTTCAAGAACTTTTCATCTTAGTAAATTTTTTTTACAGCATTTTTGAGATCAAAATTGTGTTTGAAATTAATGCATTGGATAAATTGTTATATAAGAGACCTTTCATAAATGTTTTATTTTTTTTACTAAATAAAATAAATACATGTTTTTGTTATTTAAAAAATCTGTTGGCATAAAAGGTTTTCCTCTTGTCATTTCTTATATAATGTATATTTGGGCAGCAAATTTTCTTTTAAACATGTTTTGTTAAAAATGACTAACAAAGAAGATTTCATTCATTTTTGATTTAATTTTTCCAGTATTCTTACATGTTTCCTTTTTGCTTGAGATAAGGAATGTAAAAATGTTTCATAATTATTTACCTTCCAAGCACTTTCAGCCACTTCACTGGCCATTCTCAAGGAGGTTATGTTTGCAATGTTTTTTTCTCATGTTTTGCATGTAATGTAATTTATTTTCTGTTTTTAAAAGAAAAGTTCTTTAACAGCTACTACATGATGTGTGCAACTGGAAATCACATGAACGTCTTTCTATTTTTAAAAAACTTTCAAAACCTCATTTCCACTGTTAAATAATGTAAGGTTGACAATAGGAGAGTATATAAGAGAGGCACTATATATCAAACATTTCTCTCCTACCATCAACCTTTAACAGTGGAAATGGAGTTTCGAAAGTTTTTTAAAAAATAGAAAGACATTTACGTGATTTCCACCCACGTGTTAGATTCAAACCCAGGACGCATAGTGGAAAGTGAATATTCTAACTACATGCCTATATATATATATATATATATATATATATATATATATATATATAGACACACACAAGTGAACACTGAGGTCAGCAGCAAGAAACAATTAATTCTACTCAATAGCCTCTTGAATAATTTGAAATATAACCATTATTGTCTACCCAATAACTTTTAGGATAATACAATAAACCTTGTTACCCAAAACGCAACATTGACTAGAATATGTCTGTGTGTCCACTTTTAGATTTATATATGCTCTATCCCAGATATTGAGCACTTTTATTCATAAATATAACATACCACAAAGCTAAATTGTATATATGTGTGTGTATGTGTGTGTGTGTGTGTGTTGCTCTGAAAGTAATGCCTTCTATTTTGTTTTGTTAGTTCAGAATGTTGCTGGTATAACTGTAAAGATTGAATCTTCCTGCCAGTAACCCATAAATTATTATGATTAACCTACTATTTTTCAGGTTTCATCAGTATATATAGTTTTAAAAAAAATAGAAGGGAAAAAACTTATTTCTACAGAAAATGATTATGCAAAAAAATGTATTCTTTAATAAAACGAACAATGGATCAATTAAAACATTAACAGCATGAAAGGCATTCTGATAAAATGGTGATTGATATAAAAGCAGAAGTGTGCCTTTGAATTCCACTATAAAGAAAAAAAAATGTAGACATTGATATTCATCCATACTGAGTTGAAAGAGACCAAAAATTGAATGTGAGCACAATTAGCATGGGGTTGGATTTAATGCATTTCACTGAAAAAAGTAGGTTGTCTTTGCTGGTGCAGATTTTTACAAGTGCTTCATACAGTATTTATTCATTAAATTTGAGACATTACTTTTCAAGCAACCATTGTGTGTGTGTGTGTGTATTTAAATATATAATATAATTTGCTACCAAGGTTTCAATCAATAAAGGTTTCTTCAGGCAATGAAAATTATGTTTCCCAATGCTTTATTTATATATACACTTAATGTTATCAATGGGAAATTTAATCAGAGAGAAGGGGTAAAGAGAGAAGGGGTAAAGAGAGAAGGGGTAAAGTAAGAGTAGAGAAATTTAGAAAGAGTGGGAAGGGAGAAAAATGAAAATATATTAGGTACTCTCATCTGGGTCCGTACAGTTCTAGAAGATTTTTTTTTTGCTTGTTTACAACCTGACATTATCACAGACCTCTCATTTAACAGGCTGCCTTGCTATGGATATGACATAATTGGCAGCATTTCTTCTTGAAATAATTTGCACATTATATTTCCAATATTGTAAGGCTTGACATGTTTTTAAATACTTCAATGTATATGAAAGCTTTTTCCATTTTTCTTTTTTTTCTCCCCACACATCGCTAGCTAGTTTCATACAATGTTTATAACCTTCCAGCTTGAATGATGGCTATACCATCATTTTTTAAAACTGCCTTCTGTACAACCCACATAGACATTCTCAGACTATCAAAGAGAAAACACTGATCCCAACCTCTGCTGCCTTGTGGCTATACACAGTCACAGCAATGACTTTCAAAATAAACACCGAGGAAAAATCTAAATTTGGTATCCTAAAGACAGTCCAATGTTGCATCTAATCTCATTTTGACAATTCTGACATGGACAGCATCAGTAGTGTGGAGAGAGAATACATGCTACATAGGCAATAGTTGAGCTCCCATAAAATCCTTTCCAGGGGGGAGACACTCCAGCATTGCTTCTCCATGGCAGCAAAACACAAGCTGAATCCAAAACTCATCAGATGTAGATCCATAGAATCTTAAGACTGATGGATGCCACAGAGTGTGTGTGTGTGTGTGTGTGTGTGTGTGTGTGTGTGTGTGTGTGTGTATAAAGATTTTTTTTTAGTCAAATATTTTCTTTCATTAGTTTTGTCTTGTTTGCTAGTATAAAAATCTTTAAACTAAAAAGTATTTAAAGATATTTATTAAGATCTCAAAAGGTAGATATGATAAAACTCCATCTGGTATTTTACAAAAGTCATTTGATATGACTGTATCCGTTAATCTAAATCTTAAATAAGATATTAAAAAATGCAGGTAAAGATGTCTACATAAACTAAATGAAATACAAAATCCATTTTTTCAATTGTACAAAAATTATTTAATAACAAATTCATAATTATTATAAATATATTACTTTTGAGAAATTATTAATGATATACAATTTGGAAATAGAGCTACCATATATTTGTAAATGCAAATATTATCTTGTAATTCTTCAATATTAAATCAATATAATTTTTTTAAATTATAAAAAACAACGCTTCGTATTTCTTAAGATAAAAAAATTGCCTTTTACCATGATTTTTATTTCTCATATGTATAATAAAATAAAAATGGCCAACTGGTCCCAGTTTGCTACCATTATTTGTCAATGCATTTTTGGCGCCATCAATAGTATTATGCAAAGAATACTATGTAACATTAACTGATATTATCAAGTTTTATCTAAACTTAGATTATAGGTAATCTTAATATGTTATTACAAAAAAGAAAAAAGAAAAAATAGAAAATACAAATAAATTTTCAATAACATTTCTTGTACATAAAAACAGTTCTCTACAGAAAGATTATTAGGTCACATGACTATAGTGTTGGCTAATGGAGAACAGCATTTTGATTATTTAGTAAATTACACATTTTGTAATCTTTCAGTGAACTAATAAAAATTTCACAAAACTAATTTAAAATGGGTAAAACGAAATTAAGAATGTCTAAGATGTTTCAATAATTAAAGAAATGTATGATACTGTTACAGGTCTAGAAGGAATCAAATAATATTTATTATTCAGAAGATAACAAAACTTTGTTTAAGAAGTTCAAAGTGGAAGAAAACTTTATAGTACATTGTTTCTATCAAAGCAACCTTCAAGCACAAAAAGCAGATATCATAAAATGCTTGTTCTTCGTTGTGTTGTTAGATCTAGGAGTAGAGAAAAGGCACAAAAGTACATCATTCTCAAAATGCACCAGGAGCTTCTTTTGAGAGTCCAAGAGAAAGCTATTCTCAAATAAAGTAAATGATTTAGAGTTTAACTAGTCTGTAAATATTTAAATGATTCATGGACAGTACAGAATTTTATTATAGATTTAAAAACAGACATATTATTAATATGTCTGTATTTATGATTAATACAAATATATTAAAATGAAGAGAGGAAGAGTAGGGGAAAATTATTGTAAAATAGTAAACTGAAAAATTGTTAAAAGAATAACAAAAAGCAACAAAAAAGAAGCTAACTAGTGTTAGGTTGCACTTGATTCTCCAAATCCATATTTACAGAATAGGTACACACTGAATTTAATTTGAAAATTAAATATTCTTGTTAAACTTAGGAGTAAGATTCAAAGTTGTTTTTTTTTTTTTAATAAATTATTCTTAAAACAATTTAATGTCCTATCATAAGACAAAACAAAGATAAATAATGACTTGTGAAATAAAAGAATGTGCAAGCTTTTACAATTGGACAAATAAACAGACTAGAAAAATAAGACTAAAGTTATTTTGAGTCAGAGGCAAATTTTTAAGAATGATAACAAGGAAAGGATTAATAAGTTTTTTTGTTTAGTTCTTTAAGGAGTTCAGCCAAGACATTTGGCCTGAAGTGAAAATCAGAAATTCATGTTAGTTATCAGATAAAAAGTTTTTAAAAAAAAAAAGTAAAAATATTGAAGTCAATTTTTTTTTTTAAGAGCCAATATAAGTTTAATTGGTAAAAATGAATTTAATTTAAAAAATAGTACTGAAAAATTTTCCAGGAATACTTTGCTAAATTATTGGCATTATTCTTAAGTTCTCTTAATTATCTTTGAAAACTATTTTTTAATAAATCACATTTTGTAAAAATTTCCCGCTTTTTTAAAGTAAACTAACTTTTTTCTCTAGTTTTTTTTAGTTTTGTTTTGACTGATCCGAAATAGAAGATCAATGTTTATAATGTAATCAAATATTGATAATTAGTGATTATTTTCAATAAAATGTCTCATGAGGCACTCGTCAGGTGAAGAGATTAGGGAATATTTGTTTCAATTTTTAGTTTTGATGGAAAGGTGATACAATACCAAGATGAAAATATAGCTGCTTATATAAAGCAGAAAGAAGAAAAAGACTTTATTTATCCAAATAAACTCACAAACAACATTTAATTATCAATGCTTTTCCTAATATATTACAGAAATATGACTTTTATACTAAGTTTGTCTCTTAAGTATCATATTCCTCATTTCTTATTTGAAATTTAATCTCTTTGTTTTATAATTATTATGTTTAATATTATATAATGAAAAAAAAAAAAAAAAAAAAAAAATATATATATATATATATATATATATATATATATATATTGTTTGCTCTCCATATTCAGTTCTTTTGTTTTGATTCTGCACTGAGCACTTTTTTTTTATCTACCATTTGTTGGTCAAACCAGCACCTTTTTTACTGGTATAATATTATATATTTATATTGACAATTTGTGGGTGGGGAGATAGCTATTCTTTATTTAAATTATTTTATAATTTTATCCCTTTTATATATAACTGTAACAAAGATTGTATTTCATAAAACAAAAAACTGTCAAAAAGTGTATTTCTGGAAAATAAGGTTTTAATACAAGCAGTCTTTGTAATTATAGTGCTCCAAATCAAGAGATAAAGAATTCATAACCACAAATAAAATTAAATGTTAAACTTATTTGTCCCTACTTGAAATTTTATTGATATGGTATCAGCTTGACAGGGATACCATATCTGTGCAAACCCAAAATAAGGAAAAATAAATTGAACATTTCATTTTTTGCTATGTGTGTGTGTATATGTGTATGCATGCATATCTCAAATATCTTTGCAATTCACCAGGAAGTTTTATGAGTAATGTTTATTCTTGGTGCCATATATATATATATATATATAAAATTTTCCAAGCATATATTGTTAAATATAACAGACAATAAATGTCTATTATGTTTAATCATCATATTAACATCATATTTTGGCTTTAATTTCAGGTGAAAATAAAGACAAAAATTGTCCAACATTTGGATATTTTTTATTATGCTGGTTCTAAGCTTTCGGGTCATGTGTGCCAACTTCAGAAAGGTTACAGGGATGTTAACATAAAGACACCCACTATCAAATATGATATTATCTTGTGTTGACATAAAACATTGATATGCAACGATAACAGTCACTGAATAGCAGACACAGTTTGTAAATTTGTAATGCGGTTCTATGACATTACACCATGTGAAAGACTGAAATGTTAACAGAACCATATATTTAAATGCAATGTAATGTGTTGTGACCAGATTGAAATGTAATTTTATTAAGTGTGGGTTGCTTTGATTTAATGTAGTTGGCTTCCAATATCTGAAGGTTCTTTTTACTGTGTGTATGCATGAGTATTATTGTGTCATCAACTAAAATCTGTCTAATATTATCTACATGGCTATGTTTTTTTAAGAAATATTGTTTAATTGAACTATGATCAGAAAGGTGGCAGGTAAACTATGGGAGAGTGTGGTTGTAGTAAAACCAATATATGTAGTGGGGTTATTATTAGTACCAGAGATACAATCTCTGAACGAGCATGTAAACTGATACATTACATTGGTTTTCTGTAGAGGATTTAGTTGTGTGGTTGTAGGGTTATTAGAGACTATGAGGTCAATTTTTTTAACTTCATATACTATATGATGAGCTTAATTGGGTGATTATTGTTTATTGGTTTAACATTTCTACGTATTGTTTTCGAGTGTTGTTTCATCATGTTTGTAATTATTATGCATTTGGTTGCAATAGTATAAGTTAATAGCGTTATGTTTATTTTGATGTACACTATTATTATTAATTAATAATATTGTCACTATTGTTAGAGGTTTTATGTCAACACAAGATAATATCATCTTTGATGGTAGATGTCTTTATATTAACTTCCCTGTAACCCCTCTGAAGATGGCTCCTGTGTGCCTAAAGCTTAGAACCAGCATAATAAAAAAATATTCAAATATTGGAAAATTTTTCTTTATTTTCACCTGAAATTAAAGCCAAAATACGATGTTTAGAATGGCTCATGATTAAACATAATAGATAGTCATTGTCTCTTATATTTAACAGTATATGTTTAAAAAAAAAATATATGTATATTAGTGGGTGCCAAAAAGTTATAAACCTGACCCATCCACCTACGAAGAGTCTAACCAAATAACTAAACATCAAGAATAAGATTTATTTTTCTTGAACAGTTTCTTTATCATACTGAGAACACACATCAGTGGTTCTTAACCTGAGGTACAGACATCTTTCCTCTTCCCGATGCATAAGACAATTTTGGAATGCACAAGAGAGTACCAACTTTTATTGCTGATGTGTACAATTTCTTCTTTCTTCTTGACATGAATCAGCAAATAATTATTTTATCGTGTATCCTAATTGGTATAAAAATATAAATAATGTAAACTTTAACATGAGTTATCTTCCCTTGTTTTTGCCTTTTTGAGAAAAACCTAGAACAATTTTAAAAGCTACTTTCTTTTTTTTCCTTCTGTCTACAACTGTAAATGTAAAGGGATATTCAATTTCATATTTTTCCTTTCTTTTTAAGGATTTGCTGTTTCTTGATAAAATAATATTTTATCAAGAAAAGAATAGAATGTTTTAAATTTTATCAAAAAGACTTATTGAACTCTTTCCATAATAATGCAACTGATTTTTTCTTTCAAAATCTTTCTTTGTTAAATTCAATTTTTAGCTTAGATTCAAGGAGTACAAAAGAGATTTTGAAATCTAAAAGGCAGGGTTAAGAAAGATTTTGAAATTTCAAAGAGATGCAAAACCTTGGAAAAGTTAACTGCAGATATATAAACCAGTCACTAAAATTTCATTTCACGTCAACCTTAAAACAAAGTGTAAAAAATAAAGAATCTCCTGCAAATACAGAAACCACAGCAAAGCACAAATCTCTGATTTTTAAATTCAATGGTTTGATGTTATAAATTTGTTTTAGTAAAAGAAATAATATCAGAACATTATTGATAGGCAGAAGGAAATGTTGAAATTCCTTAGACTAATGTTTTGATGGATGAACCTTTAAAGTTCAAGCTTGATATATATACATGCCAGTAGTTCTTGTCATTTCCTGCAAAATCAACCTCTCCCCTATCCGGATTGGAAGAGTTCTTGTTATTTAAGGGCAAGTGTGGCATAGCTGGAATCTAAGAGGAAAGTAAATAAAAATAAAAAACAAAAATTTCTTTTACAAAATTGCTTAGAAGCAAAATAATTAATTGTTGTTCTATGCTAATTTTCTTAATTAGTAAAACATTTTAATTATCAACAAAATGGCTGCTAAGTGATTGTAATTATTTCAACATTTTTTTCTGATAATTTTGCATTTTGAATGGAAGGAACAAAATTTACTGCCTGGAATCACCCCACTCCACCTTAAAAAAAAAAGAAAAAAGAAAAGGATAGTGGTTAATTACATACCAATAAAACCATTTAAAAGGCTTTAAACAGATTATGAACTTAAACTCAATTACATGTAATACTCTTGTCACCACTTAAAACTAAGTTTACTTAAAGAATAAAAGAATTTTTAAGAAATGTTCATTGTTAATTTTGATAAAACTGAATTCAGTCACTTTTTTTCTCTGATGAAACATGCCACAAAGTTTTACAGAAATTAGTTTTCAAGATCTTTTATGTACTTGAAGCATTTTATTAAAAATAGAGGATTTTTTTTATTTTTGCTACAAATATTATAAATTTTTATAACTGAGGTAGCATGGTTAACTTTCTCTCCTTAGATAGCAAAGACACCTACCTTTACTCGTTTCATTTATATCTGAATAAAATTGTTGACCAAAAAGCTAAATAAATTGGCTTCAAAGGCTTTTATCACTTAGCTTTATGTTTTTTTATTTTTTTGTTTTAAAAAAACATTTAGGTTTCATAGACAGATGTAAACTTCTGACACAAGAACAGGGGATGAATTCAACAGATTTTAATGATTTCAGCCAGGGTAAAAAATTAATTGGCTTTACACAGAAATAAATGATTTTAATTAAAATATCAATTTCAATGAATATCAAATTAGTAAGCTTAGTTTTTTTCTTTTTTTTTTTTTTTTTTTGGCTTTAGAAGTATAAAAGAAATCTTTGCTGAAAAACAAATTGTTGAGGTCAAAAAATTACTTGGTTTAGGGTAGGAAAATATGTAACTTAAAGTATAGTGAAATGCAAATATTACAAAAAAGATTTTTTGGTGAAATTTGATTTCTGATTTGGGGATTTCACACCTGGAAATAGTATCTATCTATCTATCTAAAGTAGAGAATGAAGGATCAAAAAATATGATAACAATGAAGGCAGATGGATTCTAAAACCATTAAGAATTGCTTTCACTAATTCATTTGGAACATCTCAGTTCTATCCACAAATTAACCTTTTTAATATCTTTATCATATTGGAAGAACTAGTAAAAACATGCTAGTTACTTTAGCTTTAAGCCTCATTCAAGTTAACAAGTGGTGGATGCTGGTCATTCCTGCAAATCATAAAATGAAACTCAATTTCTATAGATTGAAAAGGGAACAAGCAAAGTAGGAAATTATATATATATATATATATATATATATATAAAAGGTTTACATAGAAAATAGAAATCCAAGTAATTATGAGAGGCCATAAGATAAAAATTAAATGAAAGGTGCAATTGGAAGAGGTTAGTTTAGAATTATATATGAGATTTTATCATTTGTAAGAGAACATATTCTTAAGAAATCAGATGCTTTTCAAGGCAAAGTTAATGAATTCAAAACACTAATTAAAAAGATACACAAAGGAATCATTAAAAAAAGAGGGAAAAATATTGACAAGAGAAATTAGACATAGTTTCATTAAGAAACAGAGTGACATTTTCTATAACAATCCCTTTTTTTACTAAAATGACTCCCAAAATGCCTGACATCAAAGTTTTAATTTTTTATTTTATTTATGGCTTATGAACTTTTTGAAGATTATTTAAAACCAGAAAATATTTTTAGATTGGAAGAATGTTTTGGAGATAATAATGATTTACTGATAAAATACTTACTAATTAACCCATAGATGGGGAAGAGGAAGTTAATTCATACCTTTCTCAAGAGTGTCTGCATATAAGTGAATATAATAGACTTGGCTGGAACTTGGCTCTCCAAATTCCAATTTCAATCTGTTATCCATTACACAACCTGAACATCCAAGCTTATGGCACTTGGTATTCTTAAGCAATCACCAGGCTCAATTTTCAATGTTTGTTGGCTGACATCAAAGCAATAAAATATTTTTCAACATTATTCAAATAACTTCATTATAAATAACTGGCTAATGAATCAATTCCAGTAGTATATTTTGGATATGGTAAGCCACAAAGGCTGCATGTGTGTATAAAACTAAGATTGCAGAGAGAAAAATATGTGATATTCTGAATCTAATATACAAAGGTCAAAGAAAGTTAATGTGTGTGTCCTTGAAAGCTTAAAAATTAATTAAAACTGACATTAAATAAAGTTTTATATTATCTGCCTTCACATACGGAAAGATTTGACACAAAATCTTTATTATAACATGTCATATAAGAAATAAACAATTACAGAAATGTTTGGATCTAATGAATTACTTCAAGAGATAATTACACTAATGCCATCTTATATGCAAATCTCTCAAGTGAAAAAACAAAAAACAAAAAACAACAAAAAAAAAAAACCCAACTGCAGAGCCAAGGAAAAAAGACTTGGCTAGTACAAAGCCTGGTATCCTTGCTAATTTGAAGATTTCACCTGAAGGGAGAAACAATTTTCAGAGATTGAAAAACCAGATATTTTGATTTGAAGCAATTGTAGATTAGAAAAAATCCTTAACAGGGTTTCTTTCTCAAAATAAACAATTATTACTTAAGGCTTTTTTAAAATCTTACAGTGTGAAATACATAAATAGACAAGTAATTAAAGAATGAAAATGACGAAGACATTCCAAATACTAACTACCAACTCAGTCTGTTTATACTCTCAGAAAGGTACGAACATAAAATTTTCCTACACTTTGTCCTCTTTGTAGTTACCTTGATTTTTTGTCACTGGCATCTGAAGAAACCAGCAAAGAAATGAGCTGAACAAAACTGTGGAATTCACTGAGTAAAATACAACCAAGAAAGCATAATTATCAAAGTTGCTATAATTATGTTGAGACTAAAGCAAACACAAAAGAAAAAAGCCAGCTAACAAAATAATAAATTTTATCAAATGTTTTCAACACTGATGACTTATCCTTTATTCTTGATTCACAATGTTTTCTAAGAAATATAAAATAAGGTAGAGTTGCAATAAAAAGCAACTGAAATTAGGATGAAATAAATATTTGTTGAAAAATTAACTAAAACTGTTCTCAACATTTGTAAGTCCTTCCTAATAAGCACACTGTACAGAAAGGGTTTCAGTCTGATGAAGAAGGGACAAAATATTTGATGTTTGGTCATGATTTTAGGAATTGTGTCAGGCTAAGAAACTTCAACAATTCTATATAAGTTATTTGGTGGAATGAAAGTTATAAATTCTTTGACCTTGAGCCAGAAACCTCAAATTAGCTGTCAAGCATATCATTTTGCCCTAATATACTGCATAAATGTATTTAAATTTTTATGCAGACTAACCCAATCAGACAATAGGATTGTAAGTTAAAAGTCCATCTTGGAACAGATATTTCCCTGCCTGAAATACCACTTTTACTTTTTAAGACTTCTGGATTTTAGGAGTAATCAGAAATACTCATTTTTGCCATTTTCATGATGTTGGTATGAAAAGAATAAATTTTTTTTAAATATCCCACACCATGTAGCTAAATCCTTTTTAAATTCACATTTGGTAAAAAGGCAGGCATTTAACTCAGAGACTATGTATTTAGATTTAAATTTATTATTAGACGATACATTAGGACCATGTGAATAGAGATAAATTAGCAATATTCTTTAAAATTATATGAAAGTTCAAATTAAAATTTTTTCACTAGAAAAAAAAAAAGTTCCAATTGTATTTCCCCTGTTTGTAGATTTTACAAGAATATGAAGATTCAAAACTAAGTGTTAAATTGCTTTCCATAATAAATTTAAAGCTAAGCTTATACTGAAGTAATTACATCACTTTTTCCAATCAGATACTTACATATTGTAAGCTCTTATGAATACAAAAAGGATAGATGAATAGATCATGAAATATTTTAACTTAAGTTTTACTATCACAGTATTTGTGACTTCTCCAGAAAAGCCATGCCACCTGTTTTATGATAGACCCTTGCAAAAGTTACTTCCATTTATCAAAGCAAAGGAGAAAAAAAAATTTGAAATATTTTTAAAGCAAGAATTCAAAGACTAGAAGTTAAAAAATTTGGTACCAAAATAGTCACATTTTGTATTTTATATTCTGCTAATACCAAACTTAGACTTCAAGTGAAATCCCTGAGAAGACTGTTTAAGTCAAACAATAGACATATGTAGGCACAACAGAGGGGGAAGAAAAGTACAAGCACTGACCTGTAAATACATTGTCTAACTTGGAGGTGAATATCTGATTATGGAGTTTTATTTGTTTTTTCTTTACTTCCAATTTACTAATGGAACATTACTGCAAAGACAGAAAAGGTCAATTACAGTGATCTTATGATGTAAGTTCAAGTGATGTCATCAACAGCCAAGAGTAAGAGGAAGCCTACAGTATATAAAGTGTTCAAAGGACAACTCTTTATTCATTTAAGAACAGCCTGAATACAACAAAATGAAACTGATACTACACTTTTATCCACCCCCTCCTCAAGGCAAGGGTCAGGTTATAAATGTGCATATGTGCGTTATGGCAGCATTTGTTGTTTTTTTTTTAATTCTTTTTGTGTTGATTAGAAAAAAAATTATAAATAATTAATATCAATAAATAGATAGAAGCAGTCCACCAGTAATTATTAGATAAACTTATCTCTTTTGAAGTAACAGGACAAATTTAGAACATGAAAAATTAAGGAAGTAATATCAGGCAGAGATGGATAAGGGGACAGCCTTCTTTAATTTCATACAGACACAAGGGAACTAAAGGCATCATGTGTGGAATCCTTGATCTATTAGAAACAAGCATTGGCAGGCATCTGGGAAGAACTTTACTTCTTCTTAAGCAGTTTGATGATAAGAACGAGTTAAATTTTTTAAACAGACTTTTCTTCAAATACATTGACTACGTAAATAAAGTGACATAAGCCATGTGTTCTCAAGGACACATGACCCAGTGGATCCAGTGACTTGACCCAAAGAGTTGTGAGTTCAATACCGGGCTACAGCAGATAACTTAGTTATCTCCCTTTAACTCAACTCTCTAAGACATTCAGAAGTGGCATGGCTCAAGAAACAAGAACAATATACACCAATGACTAAAACAAAGGGTTTAATTTGAGATTCCAGTCACCTGAAGAAGACCAGAGTGTACAACGGCTGAAATGTCATGAATATGGCAATAAAGATGAGGACAACAGTCTGAACAATGTAAATACTACTTCATCTCAGAAGTATAGACAAAAAGTGCTATAAGCTTTTAAAAAAAAGTTAAAGTAGTTAAATCTTCATTTTTAATTCTGGTTAGATATCCCTGAAATTTTACAGAAATGTTAACATTGACCAAAAAATATTGTGATTGAAATATATATATATATATATATATATATATTAAAAAGAGAAATAGGGGTTGCTTCAACGAGAGAAATTGGTATAGAAAAAAATATGCGAGAAGCCATGAATGTTTTGTTTAAAGTGTAAATTTATTGCTGTTGTTATTATTATTAATATTACTTGCATTTTGTGTGATATATTTGACTCTCTTCAGGCAGATAAACTTGTGACTTCACATATCGAGATCTGCTATGTGAAGTCACAAGTTTATTTGCCTGAAAGTCAACTTTAGACTCAAAACACGTGTAGCGATGCAAAGACCATTATGGACACTTAAGATATCATACAAAAAGTAATTAATATTAATAATAATAACAACAATAAATCTACATTTTAAACAAAACGTGCATGGATTCTTGCACTTTATTCTTTTTTTTTGCACATATATATATATATATAATTTGTATGAAATATTAATTTATTCGTTTGAATATTAAATATCCAATAAAAACAATTTTTAAACAAATAAATTAAAAATATGTTAGAGTTAATCCATTTTGTAATGGACCTCGTAAAATTTTATAATATATATATATATATAAAATGGAACGCTTATCAAATTCTTTCACTGAAATGTTTTTATCAGCCAATATAACTAGATCTATGTGATAACACGTATGTTATTTGAAGATTTTTATGACAATATCTGCTCTGTTAGATACAACTGTTTCTTATTGAAAGAGAGATTTAAAGTAAGAAAACGATTGAATAATTCAGCCAATAAATCTGTTTTTGTTTCCTTAATTCACACAGCAAACAAAATAGTCATGATTTCTTTTCTGCTTTAATGTATTCAAAATTTACCAATGGAAGTTTACGCAGATATTAAAACTCGGGATTGCATTTAGCAAATTTGGTATTATGTTCATAAATTAAGAGGCACTGGAAATTCAACAGACCCTCTTCACAGCTGATTAATACCTCTGACAAAATGCAAGGTTAATATTATAATATTTATAAAATATATACCGTGTTGAGTTGCGAAGATGCTTAGTACCAAGATGACTATATTTTTTTCAGTGGTTTACTAATAAAAAAATATTTTGGCAAGCTTTGTTGTAAAGTGTTCACTATCAAGATAGAGATTTAATAGGAACAACATGGAGAAGTTTTTCACTTAACTGAGCAGGTTCATGCCAACTTCAAAGTTTTGTGAAGACATCATAATGGTGTTCTCACAAAATTTTGAAGTTGGCTCAGTTAAAGCGACAGATTCTTTGCACTAGATTACACACACACACACACACATATATATGTATGTACATTTTCTTTGAAAACAACATTGGTATTAATTCATACTTTCTTATCTAGAAGTATTTTATACATATGTATGATATTTTAAGTACATAAAATGGAGTATTGCTGCCATATCTGGGCTGAAGCTGCACAGTCCTCACTTGCTTGACAAGTTCAAAATTATCTCCATTGCCTTGTGGGTGAGTAATTATTTCCCACCCTACAAACCCTTTCCCCACAGACAGATATTCTGACAAACTACATTCCTTTGAAGCTGAGACCAAACATGACATGTACATGACGACAAATCATCTCCATTCCCTTTGTATCCCATTAGTAAAAAGTAGATTCCACTTGAACTTCTTCCCAAGATCCACTCCTTTGTGAATTAGACTACTGAAAGGATGCTTCCCTGATCACTACAAACTTAACCTCTTCAAATTTGCTGTCTTTCTTATCAGTTAGTTAATTGCTATATGTGATACACGCTTGGTCGATCATATCTCTTTTGAGACATGACTGATTAGGCGGAAGATTTTCCCGCAGTAGGTTGCCATTACTTTCTGTGGTAGACTGGTTGCCAACAAAGGCTATATAACCCAACCTGTCCTGCTATTCAACTCATAGCTGGGGGGAGAAGAGATGGATTAATACCTTTCATGAGGGTATTTGTGCGTAAGCGAATAAAACAAATTTGACTGGAACTTGAACTTGGCTCTCTGATTTCTCATTCTAATCCAATATTTATTACAACATAATGTACACCTTTCCTGTACAACTTCATAAACTGCACTTTTTGCCTTCTCTTGCAATCTTACAACAGCTTTGGGGCTAGTATTGGCTGAAGATTAGTATAAAAATAACAAGCAGAAAACCTATATATTTCAAAAGTACAGATAATATAAAAAAATGACTGTCTTTTTAAGGTTGTATAAAAAAGTCATAAATTACATTTACATCTAAATTTATCACTTAATTTTATTGAATCCTTTTTTCTTATCATGAATCTTGCCTCTACATAAGTGAAAATATATTAAAAAGTTTATCTGAGGGATGACAACAAAGAAACAAAGCCAAATATAGATTTATTAAAAGAAATTAATTCTGGACACATGTTATTAATAACAACTGGTGTAAACAAAAATCTAATTTTGATTGATGAATTTCTAAATTACTAAAAGTTAATAAGTTAAATCATATAATAGTTTTGAAGATGTAAAAATAATTTTGTACAATTATAATCACCATGTTTTTTCCCATCTACCTGTCTTTCCAAGAATTTTGAATTGTTGTCTGTTACAATGTGGATGTGTATTGTGCATCCACATGCAGTAGATATTGGCTTGGAACGAGAAATTGGAGAGCTGAATTTGAATTCCAGTTGAATTCGTTGTATTCACTTACATGCAAATACCCTTGGGAAAAGAATTAATCCATCTCTTCTCTCTCCAGCTATGAGTCAAATAACAGGACAGATCGGGTTCTATAGCATTAGTTAGCAACCAATTTACTGCAAAAATAATGACAACTACTGTGGAAAAATCTTCTGCTCAGTCAGATACAGAGTACAAACAAGGAGGCTAAAACTAGACATATCATATATGAGAGTGGGTGCTCCCTACCTGACTAAGACTCAACAACATTTCAGAGAAAAACTGTCACTTGAGAAAGACCAGAGAATATATGATGAAAATGTTGTGAAAAAGAGAAGGATATATGCTCTAAAAATATTACATAATGGCATAAAGGTTGTTTTGTTCACAGTTTTAATTTGTAACTAATTTCTTTTTTGTGTAAAAAATGCCAGTGATGAGATAAATTAATTAGGATTTGATGAGGGAAATGCAAAATTCTGACCAAGGTAAAGGTTACATCACACACACACACACACACACACACATACATACATATATATATATATATATATGTTATATAAAAACAATGATTGGCTATATATTTAAGGATACCTGTCTACTGAGGCGGCTAGCTAATACCCATTGCGGATGCTTGCTCAGCCACACTTGTGTTTGTTCAACACCCAAAGAGCCCACCTGTGGTTTATACTTCAACTATACTGAGGGAACCTTAGTTACAATTTCTGGGAGAAAGTGGGTTATCTAGCAGGAACAACAGTCTGAATAAGGTCAGAATGCTCAAACCTTTGGTCATGATGAACTGCTAATTCGCACTAGCACAACCATCAATGGCCCCTCAAAGGAAGCTGTCTACCCAATTTCACTCACAAGGTTTGGGTTAACATGTGTAGTATGGTTTTCAGGCACTTTCCAAAGGTGCTGCATGGTGGGTCTGCCTCTTTTGGACTGATAGCATCAAGAAGTCACCTTCCTGACAAATTGGCCATGGTGAGATTTGAACTCTGGGCTTCATGGTCAGAAAGCAAACATTCTAATCATTCAACCATGCACTCGTGTATGTATATATATATATATATATATATATATAAAAACTCTTCTAGAATATGACTTACATTTGCTTTTCATCTTTTGTGGACCTAACATTATTTTCCCGAAAGAGAATGTCTTTCTTTTTTGGCAAATAGCTTGAAGGAAATTAGAAACTTGACCAAGACTTGTTACTACCAAATATCACTCACCAGATAAAAGCACCCCCAACTTGATGCTTCAAAAACAAAAAAAAATGTTTGTAGGTAATTTTTATTTTTCTATTTGAAATTTTGGTGTAAGAAAGCTTATTTGCTAATAGAAAATATATCAACAATATTATACATCTGATGGATGAGATAATTTTTAATATAAATTATTATGATAGTTTTTTGTAAAAGAGGGTCAATAACCTACAAAAATTCCTTTTACAAACCAAAGTGTTTTATTTGATATTTAAAATGGTTTTGTCTCTTTCCTGGATTCATATCAAAGTGTGAGAAATTTGCTGAGAAGTTCTTCACCTTACTCACTTCCCCAAATCAGTATTATATTTACTTACTGGATGTGTGCTGCGATGCAATGAAGATCCTCTCAGAATGAGAAGTTGGAGAGCAAGTTTGAATTCTATCTGAATTTGTTGCATTCACTTATATGGAAATACCCTTAGGAAAGGTATTAATCCATCTCTTCTCTCTCCAGCTATGGGTTGAATATCAGGACAAATTTAGTTATTTAGCTTTGGTTGGCAACTAGTCTACTGCAAAAAGAAATAGCAACCTACTGTCTAGTCAGTCATGGATTGAAAGAGACATGATCGCCCAAGTGTGTATCATGTATAACACTTGACTAACTGCCTATTGAAATACAGATTTTAGGAAGTTGGTTGGCCTGAGAACTTTTCAACATCTTGTTGTATAAAGAATTTCCAACATACCTATTTTCTGATTTCCTAGAAGTTAAAGTCAAATGGTTGTTCATACAATTATATATCTTTATCCACTATCTTTCTCTCATTCTTTTTAATACATGGTAAAAGTGGTAAGTTTTGGATGTAACAAAAAAAAGTTGAAATAATTTTAACATTAGTACTTACTACATTCATCTTTGCATGTGTAAAAAAATTTTTTTTTTAACTTACATGTGAAGCAGTACTTATTGTTTCATAGTTTGTTTTTCATGAGTTGGTCAAAGGTTTTTTTTAAAAAATAGATCCTCTTATTGAGACTCTTTTCACTCCTGAGAATTTTTTTTCCAGAAATTAGCATTATTTAAAACTTAGTGTACAAAAAAATTTAGAATTTAATAAACTTGCAAAAAAACAAAAACAAAAAAACAGGATTTTATAACCTTCACTATAGCTTAATTTGATTTTCTCCGAAATGAGAATAACTGGACATGCCAAAATTAGTCTAGAACATTCTATACCTTTAAATAATAGTAATAGCATATGTCTAATTCAGTTCACCTGATTATTAGAAGCAACAATATTTGAAGAAACCCAATTTCTAAAAATGTTATAATTTTTATGTAGAAAATTTTTATGTTTAAGTTAACGATGAATATATAATCAGCTAATTGTAATATTTTTTCTAAAAGAAACAAGTCTTCAGTTACATGATGGCATTAGGTAAGTCATTTCTTGTGAAATTAGACGATTAAAATTTGAAGTCAGAAGATAACTTGCTTCAGTGTGACATAACTTACCTCCCTTTCATTAAAAACATTTGCTACAGATTCACAGGGCTTTCCGTAATTCATCATGTCTCTCCTACCAAATAAAACAAATTTTCATCCTGCTCTGAATATTGTGGGAAAATGATTCATATTGATGAATTAAATGGTATTTAAGGGAAAAATAATATTATGCTTCAAGATATTTTTTCATGGCATAGTGACTATTGTTCAGTGGTGTTTTTTAATTCATATTTTTTATAAAACAGTTTGTAATGTTTAGAAGCAAATCATTAAACTCTATTGGCAAAATCATAAACAAGAGTCAAAGATCAGATAAGAAAAATTTTGAATAATGTAAAACAGTGTACAAGTTATAGAGATATCACAAGTTTGTTGAAAAAAAAAGTGTCTTTTGACAAGCACATAGAAATTACATTAGACATATAACCCATTGCCTGATAAAATTTTTTTCAAAAGATGATTCAGAATGTCTAAATATTTTGTCCTACTGTTGGCAATCTTCAGGAGCTCCTGGGATCAAATCCCATCTCTGTACCCACCCCCCAAAAATCCACGAGGCTTGTGACAAGTTATTGGCAACACATATCTCTTCAGTTTTTTATTTACAGAAAAAGAAATAAAAGTAGAAAAAAATCTTTGTGAAAATCCACTTTCTTTTCTTTGTAATGCAATTGAGTGAATTCTTCAAAGCCAGAACAGCCAGAAGCACCCAGAAGTTTGTCTGCATCCAAAATGTCAGTTTTATTTCAAAATCATAAAAAAAATAAGCAAAAGATTTCACTGGCTATTGGTTTTGTACCTTTCTAACTAGTTTCATTTTTGTCGGGCTTTATATCATGAGAAAACTAAATCAAGAGAAATGGGTCACACTTGATTGTTTCAGCATTATACCTTCCATAAATGTATAAAATAAATGTTTTTTGAATAATATTTTACACATACACAGATATACTTATCTGAAGCAATCCAGTATACCAGATTCATTTATATTTAACTTAATTATATTTTCAATATAAAAGTTATCATATTATCATATTTATATGTAAATACAGTTTGATGTCGACAAAATTCTGAATAGTTTCTGCAACTCTTGACCAGAAGAGTTTGAAAAATATCATTTTTTAAAGATATTTTTAACTGATGACTTTAAAAGTATTTTCTTTCACTAAAAAAAAAAAAACAAAAAAAAAAAACAAATTGCTTTTCAAATAAAAAAATCTAAAATATTTTTGTTCATTTTATAACACCGGTTTCAAAAAAAAAAAAAAATAGTGAAATAATTTTAATAAGTACCAAAGTGAAGGGTGATTTCTTTCTTTAAGGAAAACCCTGCCCTTGCAGTTCAAAATTTCAAAGTTTAAAAAAAAAATCAATTGCATGAATATAAAATAACAAAATTTCTTGAAAATTTAAGACATCTCAAGGTGTCACCATTGACAGAAAATTTTTTTTTTTAAAGAAAGCCTGGAAGTCATGAGGTAAAAGGTCAAATTATACTTAGAATTCAGGGGTAACATAAATATCTTTTCTCTGTTATTGATGTTTTCTTGTTTTTGTTTTATCTTCTTTCATTTAATGATGCCTCATTTCCTCGTAACTCAAATGTTTTTCACATTTATCAAGACCAAACTAACAATTGTGACTTGATACAAGGGCCAAATTAAAAAATAATAAAAAGGACATTACAGCCCCATTAATTACTGAGGCCCACTCCTTCCCAACACCCTCCCCATAAATTCTGAAAGATTCATATTTTTTTCCTTATATCTTAGCAGTTTATTTGGAGTAGCTTCCATATCAAGTTTTCTGCTTGGTACAACAAATACTGGCTTAAGGCATAAAGTCTTTCATTGCTGCTTAAAAAAGAAAACATTGTAAACTATTAGCAAATGATAAGCCTTGTAATTTTGGAAGAGGTACTCAAGTGTGTCAAAGTAGATTTCATTTCCAGTTTAAGGTTTTTCTTCAAGTCACAAGGAACTTTTAAAACTTATAACCCTGTTGTTGAAAAGAGATATTTTATGGTTCATTTCCTGTTTCTTTTTCAAAAATTATTTATCTCCATGGTTGTATTAAAAATTCCATATCAAAATGGACAGAGACAAAATGCAAGACAAACCGAGAAAGAGAGAACGAAAAAGATTTCATTTGAAGAAATTTATAAGATCTTTCTTGAAAAAAAAATTTTTTTTACAAAATCATTCTTTTGAGAAAAATCTTTTCCTTTTAAGATTTTTTAAATCTAGGATTTTTATTAAAAAACAATTTTTTTTATCATAAACGTCTTCTATCTTTCTTCTATTTTTGGTTTAGTCAAATGTTTTTTCTTTTAATATATCTTTTTTCTCTCTCTCTCTTTTTAACAGAAAATACCCAACCATTTTTCATCTCCCCCCCCACCCATAGATTGAATTCTGAATCTTAATTGCGATCAGAACTAATACTAAATTTCTGTAAGCTCTCAGTGTCAATGGCTGGACTCTCTGGTTTAAGTGCTTCATCCGAGACAGCAGTGGCCATTGGCTGATTCATATCAAAGGTCAGCTCATCTAAGAATGTATCCTGAATTCCAGAAGCTGTCTCCTCAGAGTCAACACTCTCATGACTTGTGGTTGACCAGTTACGTGACTTCCGATAGTTGAGGTGTGGTGGTACACCACCCTCACCACTGTCAACAAAAACAGGCATGACTTGTTGATTGTTATTTGATGTACTTGTGTTACTGCTGTTGCTCGGATGTTCCTCGAGGTCAGTGCTTTCACCGCTGGCTGTTGACCAGAATCGAGGCCGGCCACTGCTACAACTGCTGCGGTCAGCCTCTATTCCCTCTGATGACGAACCCCCACCAATGAAGGCTTGCTGCTTCTGTTGTTGACTGCTGCTGCTGCTCCCGTTGGTATGCTCTGAGTCAATGCTATCTGCACTGGAAACCGAGCATGCACGTGCTGACTGGTCAGGCGAATCTGTTGCATCTCCGCTTGACAGTGAGCCTTTTGGTGTTGGGGTAGTACTGGCTGCAGTTGTTGTATCTGGCTCCTCTTTGCCCTGGAAAGGAGGGTACTTCTTTTTCGAAGAACGCTTCAGGTGAATGCGCATGTGTCGGGTAATCATGTCCCTTCGGCAAGCAGCGTAGGGACACTGTGGACATTTGTATGGCTTTTCCCCAGTGTGAGTTCTCTGATGTGTGTTCAGGTGGTCACTGCGGCTAAACACTTGGCCACAGATACGGCACTCATAAGGCTTGAGCCCTGTGTGCAAACGCATATGTCGGGTCAGCATATCGCTACGGGAGAAAGCACGGTGACACACCTTGCAATAGTGTACTTTGTTGTTGTCTCCCGTGCGCACCGTCTCCGTGGGGAGATGCTTGGCCATGTGTTTGGTCAAGTTGTCATACGAGGGAAACACCTGACCACAGACAGGACACAGGTACGTTATATCCGAATCAGACAAGGCGCGTCGTTCGCGGGGGTCTTCACTGCTCCCACTACTACTTAGGGGACTGTATGGATGTCGGCTACCAGCGCCAGAAGAAGGGGGTTGGGATGGAGACAAAGGTAGTGGACTGCTTGGGTAGAATGCTCGAGGTGAGACAGGGAGTCGTTTGAAGTCAGACAAACCGGCAACCATTGAAGGTCGAGGTGGGAATGTGAAATGGTAACTGGGAGAGCGTGGACTAGGTGAGACAATCTCTGGATCTGAATGAGTGCCTTCCAAGGGAGAAGGCAGGTTGAAATTGAATACATGTCCACCTTCAGGCACAGAGCAAAGAGGTGACCTTGGAGAAAGAAGGTGCTTTGAATAAAAAGGTGGGGATCTAATGTATGATGAAGGAGACAATGTGTATGGTTCTGGTGGAGGGGGACACATGATTTCAGATATTGACATGGGTGGGCCCTTCGAAGGGGAGGTGTCATATGTCCGACTTGACAAGTCTAATGGCTCACGCTGCAGTCCAGTAGAAGAAGAGGAGGATGAAGAGGAGGAAGATGAGGAAGAGGAAGAAGAAGAGGAATTTGATGATTGCGGCTGTTCACCAGCCGAACCAAGTGTGTCCTTATTTGTCTTGGTGTCAGCAGTAGAAGATTTGTTATTGTTATCTTCTGGATTTTCAGCAGGCATGAACACATCGTTATTGTCCTTGGCATCACTTTCATTCATCTCCATTTGACAACCACCACTGTCATCTTCAATACTTGATAAGTAGCGAGCCTGCAAAATCTTTTTGAAGTTTGCATGGCGTGGTTTTGGCTTGTCCTGCACTCGACTGCTGTCATCATCAGTCCGCCACTGTACACCTGAATCAGTTCGATTTGGTGACCGATCAGAATCTGAAGATCTGGCTTCAATGCTTGCTGACTCTGATGTTCCAATCCGAAGCATCTTGGGAGAAGTTTCTGAAGATATCCTGTCACGCCATTTAAAATGTGAAGGAGACTGTGGCGATAAGCCTTGGTAATCTTCCAACTCATGTTCTTTAGCAGGTGATGGTTCACGACTGCTAGCCCCACCTCCGCTGTCCTCCGACACATCGCTAACATCTGAATAAGTGCAGCCATGCAAGTAGCGCACAGGTGAGGGCAATGGTGATTTCGATTTGTAAGTTGGGCTGAGACTGGCGCCAAGTCCTTGATGAGACTCTAAGAACTGTTGCTGTTTCTGCTGCTGTGTGGTGAGAGAGTCTGGACAATCAGTCAACAGATCCCCGACCCTCCAAGGACGAAAGCAGCCAATATCTGAAGAATACTCTAGGCTTGGAGGAGGCTGCTGCCTATAAAGTGCTCGACTAATTTTGGGTTTTAAATGTCCACTTGACTCTGTGTTCACATACTGAGCTGACAGTTTATTTGGCCCTGCCATTTCTTGACCGTTATTTTGTAAGGTGGAACCAATCTTTGAGTCTTCTCTGATCTGGCTACCATTGTTATTGTTGCTATTATTATTGTTATTGTTATTGCCACTTCCCAAATTGTCACTCTGATCAGATCTCTGTTCCCTAACCCCTTCAGTTGGAACAGTGACTGTCAGAGTTGACCCAGAGAAGGCTGGACTGCTCACATGCTCCCCACCAGCCTTGCCCATATTTCCAAGCATGATGTTAGAGAGTGTTCAAGTTGTAGGAGGAGGAGGGTGGTTCAGATGATGGTGTAAGGGTTCTGCCAAAAAAATGCATGACATTGAGTAGTTTGCTAGTGAGCATGGTAACATCCCCTTCAGTCTGATATTAACATTTCTGTATGGGTTCAGGTGGTGGCTCAAGGAAAAGGAGTCATCATCTGTAAAATATCAAAAGAAATAAGTATTTTTTTTTTAAATAAGAAATTGAAAATTTAAAAATCTTATGAAAACTGTCAAAATATTTTCATCTGATTTCTTTTTGTACTTTAACTTTGCTTTTATTTGTAATTTACATACTTTAGAAATTTCAATGGGGAAAAAATAATCAATCTGATTAAAATTTCAATAAGACTGAAATGTACACAAACACAAATCAAGTAAAACATTTATTGTACAAATTACTTTTTTAAATTATTTTTTTTAATCAATTCACCCCTAAGCAAGGTGATAATGCCACTAAGATGCAAAAGGCTACTAACTGTAAAGAAGAATAAGAAGACTTTAGAAGGAACTGGAAACCCAATCCTAAATAGAAAACATGGGATAAAGCACTACTCCTGTTAAAAAAAAACAAAAAACAAGGCGGAGTATGAACTAGATGGTAGGTGAACCTATCTACTCCTATTGATGGGAAAAAATTACAGAGTGTAGGTGGAGACACTAATATATGATATTTTACAAGAAAACAAGTGTATCAATTGTTAAGAAGGGTAAGAAAGTCATGATATACCAATCCTTCAACTGAAGAGAACCTGCCTGCTTGATTTAATTAGCAAGCAAATTTTTTTAAAACTAACCCTAACCCAAGTAGTGTCCATGCACAATACAAGGAAATTATTTAATCCACAAATGAATAGAAATCATGATTATTAAAGAGACAAAACTACACTTGCAGTACACCTGATTTCATCTTTTCTTACATTTATCAATTAATCACCATTTCTTGATAGATAGATAGAAATATATTTTCCCTAATTATTATTGTTGTACTCCATTGTCCCCCACCCCCAGAAAACAGTCTTTTCACTTTCCAGCTTTGTAAACATCTTGGAACTATATTGTCATAAAAAGACCCAGTCACATAAAATTAGCAACTCCAGATCAAGGGAGGTAACTCTAGTAAACTAAAAGTTAAGACAAAATATATTCCATTAAGGAGACTTGGAAATGACGATAGTGGGCATATGCAAACTTGTGCCTGTGCCGATAGTGGAGCAGACCTGTGCAAGCCTGTGCCAATAATGGAGGATGTGCACCTACATGTATACATATTGGGGGGAGGGAAGAGAGAAAAAGAGGGAAGAATGAACTGAACTTTTGAGCCAAAATGCTACCTATAGATATGGCAGAAATATGTTTAAAAATTTATGCAACAAAATGTCAAATTTATTTTCTTAGCTAAAGAAAAGACATAAAACCAATGCAGATTTTAAGACAGTAAAAAGTCTTTAAATAAATGCATTCTCTTTACTATGTTGTAGTGTGATTTATTCAAGGTAGTGTCCAGCAATAATTTTAACTTGTCCCTAAGAAAGCACCTCCCCATTGCAGGATAATTTCAGGGGTACAATCTGACTGTAGTATCATATGCAAATTAATAAGCAAGTATAAATAGAGAATAACTAGAGAGGTAAGAAACAGAAAACCTTGTCATGACAAAGGATATGGAGAGCTGTGCTATGACTACCACTACACACAAAGAAATGCAAAACATGACAATGTTGTTAACCAATAGGATTCTTAAATTTGCTGGATAAGAACTTTTACTGCATTTACAAGAATGAAAAAATTAAGAGACACAAAAACTGATGGAGAATAAATGAGATAACTGATTTATAGTTGGGTGCAAAGTTGGAAGAAAATTTCGATAATATGTCACCAAAGCAAATTAGAAATTGTGAAAATTATAAAAAAGAACATAAGAAATTGTGAAAATTATAAAAAAGAACATAAAACTAAAAAAAGATTGGTAATTACTGAAAGAACTAAGCTTTTAGAAACAAGACAAGCACCAAATAACTTCATTATACAATACTTACATAGAACAAGCCAAGTATCGTGAACTTGAAAAATTGGGAGCACAAAAAATGACTATAGAATATGAATTGGTAGTAGCCAAATTAAACAAAATGATACAACAAGGCATACTAGAAAGAGTAAATCAAGGTGAGAGTAATTGGGCATCAATGATAGCGGTAAAGAAAGCTGATGGAGATTTAATGATATATGGTGATTAAAAGATAGAGGTAAATTACCAGATATGTTCAGACTAGTTTCTATTGCCAAATATCAAAACTGCAAGACATGAGTTAGCAAAAATGGAGTACTTTGCAAAAGTTGATCGCAAGTCAGCATACAATCAAATAGAAATTCAAGGAAATAACCATGATAAACAACCCTATAGGCTTATAAAGACGGACTGTCTACTGTTTAGGATAAAAACTTCCAACCATATTTTTTCAAAAAGGGATTGAAAGAGTCTTATTAGAAAAAATGAAAAATATGATAATAAACCAGGATGATATAAGTGTAGAGGTGAGAACTAAAGCAGAATTAAAATATAAAACAGATCAAATTTTAGTGAGATGAAAAAAGGCAGGCTTGACCATAAACAAAGATAAATGTAAGTTTGACTGTAAGAAGATTTGATATTTAGGATATCAAATATCAAAAGAAGGCATAACACCTGATGATAGAGTAACAAAGAAAATAACAGAAATAGCTGCTCCAACAAATAAAAAAAGAATTAGAATCTTTTTTGTGGCTGATAAATTTTTATAGCAAATACATATCAAGATATAATAATAGAGCCATTTGCAAAATTACGAAAAAAAAAAAAAATTTGACTGGGCATAAAAGCAAACTATCACTTTTGAATGACTAAAGAATATTCTGAGGAGCAAACCAATGATAAAAGTTTTCGATTCACAAAAAGAAATAACGCTAACCATAGATGCAACTGAAAAGGCAGTTGCTGCTGTTTTATCACAAGAAGAACACCCAATCATATACATATCAAGAATGTTAACATCAGCAGAAACTAACTACTCAAATATTGAAAAAGAAGTGCTAGCAATTGTATGGAGCACAGAAATCTTTTTGATAGGAAAATTTTTTTTATTAAGATTGGACCACAAACCATTAGAGTTCAGATTTAACCTGAGAAAAGTGTTGCTAAAAGTCACATCGTCAAGGATTTTAAGATTGGCAATAAAAATCATGGCATTCGTTTTTGATATAGTGTACGTAAAAAGGAGCACTATTCCTCAAATAAAAATTTTACCAAGATTACAGTTCAAGAATGATACAGAAGAAAAACAATAAAATACTGAAGATAAAATAATACACTCAGTGGAAACAAACATTCTTCTTCTAAATAAAGTCAAAATAGAAACAAAACAAGACTCAATATTAAGCAGAATAGTAGAGAGAAGAAAAAAATGATACATAGAATAATTGTTTGATGTCAGAATTTTTAATTAACAGGCAAGTATAAATAGGGAATAACTGGAGAGGTAAGAAACAGAAAAACCTGTCATCACAAAAGACATGGAGAGCTGTGCTACAACTACCACTATGCACAAAGAAATGCAGAACATAACACTGACTTTTGCAGTAAAGACTGATATAAAAAAAAATATTATGTTACTCTTTACATCTATAGGTATGCAAAATAAATTCAATTTATTCAAATTCTGGTATTAATTTTTAATGAATCAATAATAACTCAGTTATTTAAATTTTCAATATCAAATCTATTGCAACCTCTGATAATTTCTTACGGTAAAAATTCTGTTTGACAAGCATCTTGAATATCTGAACACATTTTAGAACAACTTGTACGTCAGTTTTAGAGAGACTAGATCATAGGATTTTTATTATTGGCATAGATTCAGTTTCTGGTGCAAAATGAATGGTCATTTTTACATAACATTAGTATGATTTGCTTTTTTGCATTGTTCAGCAACATTTATAGGCTAAAATCTGATGTAGTTAGGCATCACGTTTCTTACCCACTCTCCCTATTTACCAAACCTTTCCTATACTTGTGCATTTTCTAGGTCTTAGCTTCATATATATATATATATATATATATATATATATATATATATATATATATCAGAAGGTAATACATCACTCAATAAACCCTGGGCCTAAGGGATAAAACAACAAGTTTTAGGCAAAATTCAACTTTATTCATCAGCATAGTCTCCTTCTAGGGTGAATACACCGATTCCAACACTTCTCTAACAATTCCATGCCTTTTTTGTAGAACGATTTGTCTTTAGCCTTAAAATATGTCTTAGTTTCCGATATTACTTCATCAATGGAGCCAAATCTCTTTCATTCTTTTGAGGTCTGCAAAAAGCCAGTAATCACTGGGGGTAAGATCTGGAGAATAGGGTAAATGCAGAAGCAATTCAAAGTGCCATTCATGTAGTTTTACCATCGTTGTGATCTACTTGTGACACAATGTATTGTCTTGGTGAAAGATTACTTTTTTCTTCTTCATTTGTGGACGTTTTTTGGCAATTTCTTCCTTCAAATGCACCAATAATGCTATATAATATTCACTATTGATGGTTCTTCATTTCTCAAGGTAATTGATGTATAAAATACCTTGTGCATCCCAAAATTCGGAGATCAAAACTTACCTGCTGAGGCTTGTGTCTTTGGTTGCTTTGGATGGTTTTCACCTGCTGCTACCTACTCAGCTGACTGCCAATTTGACTCTAGAGTGATGTGGTGGATTCATGTTTCATCTATTGTCACATATTTATGCAAAAGCTCCTCCTTGTTACATTGAAACAGTTGCAAACAATGCTCTGAATTGTTGATGTGTTGTTGCATTGATCAGCTGTGAGCAAACGCGGCACCCACTTTAAACACAGCTTTCTCACTGACAAATGTTCATGCAAAATGGTGAATACACTGCCTTCTAATATGTTCAACTCCTCTGCTATCTCACACAACTTTGATTTATAATTGGCCAAACGAATCTGTGGATTCTTTTGGTGTTTTCCAGGATATCTGCTGATTTTGGATGACCTGTATGTTCAGCATCATTTGTGTTTGTACGACCACATTTAAAGTCAGCATACCACCTATTAACCATCGTTTCCTATGGAGCAGAGTTCAAATAACACTTATCAAGCCATTGCTTTGCTTGAACAGTATTTTTTCCCATCAAAAAGCAATGCTTTATCAACCCACGAAATTCAGATTTTTCCATTGTTTTGAAAATTTTCAACAGTAGCTTCACTTAAATAATTGTAATTTGCAAACTAATAATCTGATTGAGCCCAAATTTTGTCACATGCCATTTGAAGGTTAGTACTTCATAAAAATCATATGAATTTTTTATTATTGGTGCCATCTATATGTCAGGCCAGAGACTTATTGAGTGATGTGTTATACACAAATGTGGATCAAGTTTGAAATGCCTTCTGGCAGATTATCAATGACCATTTTTATCATAATGCAATATATTCACTGTAAGATCATTGGTAACATTGTATCAATTCTAACAGGACTTTAATTAATTGAATTGGGATTGGACTTGTGCAAAATTATGATGTTTTAAAATTTGTCATTCAGAATGGCGTTTTATTTTATTACAATCTGAAAATTTCTTCAACTGCAATGAAATTAATGGAAGAAGGAAATATGAGAGAGTTAATATGAACAGTTAATGAAAAAGATTGTTATACAATCTCCAAAATCTATTTAAGTTTTCAGAACTACAACATAGCAGTTTAGAAATGCTGTGTTAGTCATTAAATTTAGATTGGTTGGTTGGATGGGTGCCGAGTTTGAATTCCGGTTGAATTCTTTGCATTCACTTATGCACAAATACCCTTGGGAAAGGTATTAATCTGTCTCTTTCCTCCAGTTATGGGTTAAATAATAGGACAAATTGGGTTCTATAGCCTTGGCTGGCAACCAGTATGCCACAAAAAGCAATGGCAACCTACTGCGGGATAAACTTCTGTCCAGTCAGTCATGTCTCTTTCGAGACATGATCGCCCAAAGTGTGTATGACATATGGCACTTAACTGACTGAATGGTTGGATAATCCACACTGATGATAACTGGATCCCTGCCAGGTGGTATCCATGTAAACAGAAAAAGACCTGAGGATTGGCAGGGGGGAGTCTCTATTAAAATGGTAAAATGAGATCAAGAAATGGATGGAATTATGGTTCAAAGCCAATTTTATAAAACCTGTTAAAATCGGTTTTCATATGATGATCACTAAAACAAAAACCAATTTTAAATCTTGTAGTCTTTGCTTTTCTGTAAACATTTCTCTGTTGTTTTCCTTTGAAGAAATATGTTGTAGCTGCAGTCAGGCAGCCTTTAGCTAGCTGAGTGCTGTCTGTTTCATTGAAACAGATCACAACATATCAATTCTCACCTTAAATTTGATTGATTCTGAAAAATACAAGGACTAATGTTTTAAGTAAGTAAATCTTGAATTTATCTTTTATTTCTTTTAGTATCTATAAATGATATATGTTTGTTATGGATTTTTTGTTTTTAAATCTAAAACCAGGTGGATTCAACATTTAGAAGTCACTTAGTGTTTTTTAGGTTTTAAAATATTTTTGTTTTGTTAACTAACATTTTCATTCACTTATTTCTTTGCCTATATTTGGTTATAATGCAGGAGAAGTGGTTCCTGTTTTGTTAATTCTTACATCCTCGTACACTCTATGTTAAAACGTGGCACACAAAAAAAAACACACTAAGGTAATTAACAAAAGGTAAACAGAAATGAAGACGCAAAATGTTCTGCTGCTTTAAATGAATTTGAATGCTGTTTTATTTGTGCGCTGTTTTTAACATTGAGTGACTGAATTTGTGGAATATACATTTTTCTATCTTGGTTGCACTGTTGTCACAAAAGCATGTTTCTGTTACAGTAATTGGTGTTTTATATATAAACACTTTATGTACATTCATTACTCTACAATAAGGCAAATGTCGTAGCCTACACCAGTGTAAAAATTTAAATAGCATAGACTTGATTGCTCTTTGTTGAAAACTGTGCACAAATGAAAATAATTCCGCAATTTTTTTTTTTAACAATAACAAACTAATTCTGTAACTACACAGGTATTCTCTTTCATGGCATCTTTAATTTCATTCTATTTGTGCACTGTTTTTCCCATGATTATTTGCCCGTAAAGTGAACATAATGAATCAAAAAGAAATTAGAACTTGATTCTCTAATTAACAATTCTGAGTCATTACCCATTACACCATCTGCTCATCCAAGCTTAGAGCACCTGGTATTTCTAAGCAGTCACCCATCTAGATACTGACTCGTCTTAACATTCCTTAATGTGATGTGGCCATAAGCCTTGTTGACTCAGATACTTAGTGTCAATTAGGTGAAACTAAAAAACAATGAAAGATTTCATAATCTATAAAGCACAGAAACAGAATTTCTTAACCATATTTTTTTTTTTATAATCATATCGCCCCAAGCAAGGCATTTAACTGCCACTGTTTTGCAGGGTGTTACATAGGAGGAAACTTATAAGAAAGAGTGACAGGTTATAGGGGGTGTCAGGAAGTGGGTAAGAGAAGGATGAGAATACTGATGAGAGTGGGGTGGATGGAGAAAGAAGCATGAGAGAGAGGATGCACGCTAGTGAGATAGGAGATGACTATTGACTTTATATTTATTTTCTTGGAGATTGTAGCTGTCGGGGAAGCAAGTAGACAGAAGAGAATTCCACAGGCGGGAAGTGTGAAAAAAGAAGCTGATGGAGTAGAATTTGCGTTTACATTTTGTTGGTTTCACAGTAAAAGGGTGGGAGCTAGTTGCTAATCTTGTGGCTCGAGTAAATTCATATATATAGAGGGCACCAGTGAGCTAAGTTCATTGGAGCAGAAGCCGTGAAAGTATTTGTAGAAGAGGCACAGCCGGTGAGAAAGTGATTGTATCTGAGTTGCCAAGTTGGGATTGATGACACTACAGATTCTTCAATGGATTTTGTCAAGGACCCTGAGGTGGATAGCAAGAGCACCAGACCAGATATGGCAGCAGTATTCAATGCATGGGTGGATGGTAGATTTATATATGTGCAGGATTGTTTCAAATGGGAAAAACTTCCTGGCCCTATACAGAGAACCAACCTTCTTAGCAGTGGATTTAGCTATGGATTCTATATAGTCATTCCACTTGAGGTCTGTTGTGAGAGTTAACCTGAGGAGGCACAGTGTTTTGCTTTCAGGGATCCATGCTAATGGGGAGTATGAGCGGTTGTCTGTGGTTAATAGATAGCAGCTTCGTTTTGAAAGCATTAAAATTTATGAGCCATTTCTAATTCCAGTCCACCACGGATTGGAGGTTCTTTTCAAGCTCGGCAGTGAGGTTTGCTTTGTCAGCCTCGGCAGATCTTTAATTGAGGTGAGAGTAAACTGTAGTGTTGTCAGCGTATATGTAAGAGCCACAGTGAAACTCCTTTAAGTTTCAATGTCCACAAACACTCGCTCATAAGTTGTATAAGTCACAGCTAAATTCCTTCCTCCAAGTTTCGATTTCAAATTACACTCGCTTCGCGGTTAGATCTTTTTCTACCTGCTCTGTCTTAGGTGATGCTGAGTTATATCGCAAAAGGTCGTTTTTGATTGGTTGGTTTCTGATTGGCTGGTCAAGCCAATCAGCATGAGCAACCACTCATATAGATGGAACATGCCTTTGCAAACCTCTTTTTGTCACGTCTAGTCTCGTGAGAGGCAGCCATGTTTCTTTCTCTGCTATGTTGGCAACACTCACCTAAATTATGGACCCACACACGAGACAAGTCTTTGCACGCTTTGCTCTACGAGGTAAGTCTCTTCTTTCACCACAATATATGCCTACTTGGGATCTTATTACATATGGGAGATTGTTAATGGAGATAAGGAAAAGCATAGGACCTAGAATAGAGCCTTGAGGGACACCCGCGTTTGTATGATAGCATTGGAAATCAGAATATTTTCTCATACTTTGTATATCCTTTTCATAGAATGTTATTTTGTTTTATTAAAATAACCCTTTTAAAACCCAATCTTTACAAACATCACAAAGTATATACAGTCCATGCAATTATTTCACTAAACTTTAAATAAGTTCTCATTTAATGACTTCATTATGATAAGTGCACTGATCTCACAGAATCCTTTGACAAAGCCTATATTATTTATATATTTACTCAATTATATGGATGACCATTGTTGTTTTGTTTATTATTTTGGTTATTATATTTTGGCAATGAGATTACCAAGTCTTCTTCACTGTTTTAATTACAGCTAGAATTTTTCCTTTGATTTTCACCACATCATTTGTAAAACAAGATTTATCAGATATAATAAAGAAAAACCTTCAGATTATCTCTAAATGTCTGTTTACTTATTTTTTATAAGTTTCAAATAAGGTACCCTCTGCATTTTCATCTTGGTACATAAATACAAAAAAATTGAATCATTTCATTTAAAGATAATTTTTGAATTGAACAAATCAAAAGAACTGATCCAAAGTTGCTTACCTTAAATATAACTTGGACAAAGTTAAAAGGTCAAATAAAAGAACCGGCCACAGAAGTGCTTTTTTTTGTATCAATCTGTAGATGCTAGTTACCTGCAAGAAGAAATAGAAATTGCTTAAAAATCTATAAAAAGATAAGAAAAATAATGACTATTTAACAAATAACATTAAAATGTTAAAGCAGATTTTTCTGAAGAAGTGTTTAGGGCTTTAATGGAATGCTAATTTTAAATTTATTTACAGAGATTATAAAGAAGGAATAGGAAAAAATCTGTGGTAGTGTAAGAGTTACTCTAACAAGTCCTTAAATGTGATCTCAGGCTTCATTAAGTACTAAGAAATGTGGCCTTGTTTAACAAATATCTATAAACAAGAAGTTCAAAATTAAAGAAATAGTGATTCAGGGTAATTTGAAATGGGTAACAGACATATACAATAGACATGATAAATGCAACAGGGAGAGGGAAGCAAGGATGTAAATAAAATATTCAATTTAGTCAAAGTTTACAGCCACTGAGAAAAAAGTATCCTTTTACATTGGGTAAGAGGTCTAGTCCTAGCTTGAAGCTGATTATAATTACAATAAAATAATACTTCTGATATCAAATGTGAAACAAATGAAATGCATAACTAAGAAATGTTGGTTTTACTATCATTGTTGTCAATTTAAAATTTGATGCTGTTATTTACTTTCATCAATGTTCATTTTCATAAACACAGGTCACTTTTAGCTTTCATTAGTAGCCTAAAAGAAAAACAAAGATTCCTTGGAAAACTGAAATGAAAAATATACTATGGAAAATTTGAAGGCTCTGAGACTCTGGTGTAAACTTTGGTTTTAACTAACATCAAAATTTTTTGACTGGCCAAAATTATTTTTTCTCACGTTCCTTTCTTTTTTATATAAAAGATGTTATGTGTGGAGCAGGTCTTATTTTGGTAGATTTATGGTCATAAATAAGTAGGCTATGGTTCTGCAAACTTCCAGTGTTTTTCAACCGGGGTCAGTTTTTTCTTATCTTTTTATTTGAGAGTTGTCTTTTCAGTTGAAAGAGAAGCATATAAAGAGAAAGAAAGAGATAAGGAAAAAAGGAAAAGCAAATGTCTTATCTTAATTTAAATTTTCTCTTTTTTTAATTTATATCTATTATTTTTATCGAGGTTCACTAAAATATTCCTCTTATTCTTGAACATCTACACATATAGATCTATATATGTGATCATTTATTGTAACCCAGCTAGATTACCTGTACTTATCATTTTGAGTAAACTGAAACATATTCAGGGTATAAATACAAAAAAATAGTATTAATGGCTAGTAACAAATTAGGTACCTCCCCTAAATCACTGAAAAAACAGCATAGTATGAAGAAAAAAGGTCCCAAACTTAAAAACGAATTTTTTTCATCAAAATGTTTATGTTAATATTAAGAGGAAAGATCAAAGTATTTTATAATTATTTTTAAAAAAATTTTAATTCTTTCTAACATATTTAAAATTTTGGTAACAATCTTGTTTTTATTTTTGTTAGTGGGGAGCCAAATCATTATGAGAGTTTATGATGGAAAATTTAATATTACGTAACTCAGTTTTTTTCCAGTGACAATACACTAATTTGGAAATTCTAAAAGAATTGTTTTCATTTTTTATTTTAATTATAATGATTTATAAAGTTTCAAAAATATTTTAAAAAATATTTCAAAGATTTGTAGATGTTAGGTTATTAAGTTATTAATTTTACTGATCGAAAATTGAAAAGTTTAATACAAATCATTGAGCCATTATATTCTTAAAATAATTAAAAAATTTTTTTTGTGTATTTGAAGTTTTATTTTGTATGGTAATTTCTGTGTGTACATTAAAATGTCATGTATTTCATGGTTTCTTCTTACAGGAAAAAAAATTGGACAATTTTGTCAATTTCAGTCACCATACACTTATCTTACCTCACATCTGTCATCACATGTCAAATATGGGTGGGAAAGGTTAAAAGATCACAGAGCGTATAAGAAATAGTTTGATTTTAAATTGCATGCTATAAATAAGTAATACTTGTGTAAATCAGATTAATTTAACATTACATTTGATTATTTTCCAAAAAATAATGTGTCACAGATATATATTTTATTTTTGCAAAATTTTTTAAACCAGAATTAACCTTTGTTTACAAATGTGTGGATTGCTCAAAAAATGGTCTATAAATTGAAAATTTAAAAAAAAATCTCAAAATTTTAGATTCCAATCCTGTTTGAAATACACCAGAGTATTTTGTTTAATGGAAATAGTAAATTTAATCATTTAGCTTTCAATTAAAATTTTCAAGAAAACTTATTTTTAAAAATTCAAGTTAAAAGTTAGTTATCGAAAATGAGTGGAGGTTATAGGTACCTCTACCCATTTTCAATACCTAGATTTAAATTTTAAAAATAGATAAGTTATCTTCAAGCTTTAAAATTAGCTTTAATTGAAAGCCAAGAGATTAAATTTTAATTCCAGAAAGAAAAATACACTGGTGGATTTTAAACTGAAATTATATTGATTTTAATCTAATTTTTTTCTGAATTGAAAAAATAAAATTTAAATTTCCTACCATTTTTGATTGATCGATACATTACATAAACAATATATAAACAGTAGCCAAATTTCTGTTTTAAAAATGTTTAACTCCAGTAGCCCTCTTTTATCTGCATTATTGGGGTGAAGAAAGATATGAAAGATGAAATTTATCAAGAACGCTTTAAAAGGGTGGCAACCAAATGTGCCAAGATTTCAATTAGGTTAAACCACAAAATTTTCAAATTTTAATTTGTTTTTTTTTGGTTTTTAACTAAATAATAAAATTAAAAATTTAACTTAATATTTTCAGCAATTATATAATATTTTATAGAATTTTAGTTTAGATTTATAGCCAGACATTTAAATATGCTTTCTGAATAAAGAAAAATTTAAAAATTTAAATTTCTAAAATAATTTTAATTTAATAAGAAAGAATGAAATTAAAATAACCGAACTAAGTTATATTATGTTATCTATTAATAAGTTATCATTAAGTTTAAGGCATGGTAAAAATATCTAATTTAATTTTTATGGAAACATGTTATGACTTCTATGGAAGATCGTACTTAATCAAATGGAATATCGTACGTAATCAAAGTGAACATATTTACACACCAAAAAAAATTTATTTTAATTAATTTAAAATATTTCTGCAAAACGATTTTTTATTAAACTTTTCAATTTTGGATAGGCAATATAATCATCAGTTTTTAACTAAAAAGTTTACTTGCAATCAATTCTTTGAAGATTTTTAAAATATTTTAAAAATTTTATATATTATTAAATTATTTAATGATAAAAAAATGAAACAATTCCTTTAAAATTTTATTATTAACCAAAAAAACTTTTTTTTTCAGAGTATAATATCCTCAATAGTTATTTATTCCAGCAATTAAAAGCTTATCAAATTAAAATATATCAGAATTGCATTTTTTATTTTACTCTCCGTAGAAGATTTTCAGATAATGATTGCAAACTTAAAATATAAAAAATAGATGATCTTTTTTTATTCCCCAAAGAGTCCTGCGTTGAACTAATAAAACAAAAAAGTCAGCCATCAGTAAAAATTTATTAAGATTTCATGAATTTACGTGGAGTGGGGAGGTAACAGAGGTAAAAAAAATTATTTTTATCAAGATTTTTAAAAAATAATAATTTCAAAAATAATTTCATTCATTTGTGAATGAGTATTGAAAGTTTCATTAAAATCCGACAATTATTTTCCAAATTAATTTTGTCACTGAAAAAAGTGGGTAATACAATCATTACGTTTCCAGTCGTAACGTTTCTTAGCCGCTAACTCAAATCAAAATAAGACTTTCTGACAAAATTTCGAAAATGTTAGAAGGGATTAAAAATTTTTTAAAAATAATTAAAAATTACTTTGATCTTTCCTCTTAAACATTTTGAAGGTAAAAGTTTGTTTTATTAAGTTTGGGTTGGGACCTTTTTTATTTATACTTATGCTGTTTTTTTTTTATCAATTTGACCGGAGGCACCTAACAAATTAAACAAATTGATTTTTTTCTTTAATCAATGATTTTAACATTTTTTTTTTTTGTAGGATGAAGGGATCTCTCAGTATAAACAAAATCTTGAAGAGCCTTAATTTATTTTTTGTATTTAATGAGAGCATCTGTTGAACAATAACAATAGTTTTTAAATTGTGGTGCTATCGAGCATGTGAGCAATGATGAGGCCTTAGAAATGATGGAAACAAAAAGAACATTAATACTGAGCGTCAGGAAGAGACAGAGCTGAAGTTCCTGGGACATGCAATGAAGAAGGAGGGCTTGGAGAACCTGATACTTACAGGCCAGAAGAGGGAAAAAGAGACAGGGGAAAGCAACGGATAACATATTTGAAGGACCTAACCAGGTGGATGACGGAACGAAGGTTGCATGGTGTAACAGGAGAAGGCATGCTCAGAGCCACCAGGGATAGGGAAACTTGGAAAGCCATGATCGCCTAAGTCCTGAAGGGACAGGGCACATAGAAGAAGAAGAATCCCTATATCTGGTCGATGACAAAAGTTTGTTTTTATAAAAACTGACAGTTTGATAGACATTTCAAACCAGAGTTAATTCCCTTCATTTCTCTCTCAAGAACGAACATCTTTCAAGTGGTTTTTGTAGTTGGGGGAAAAAAAACAAAAAACAACAACAAAAAAAAAAAAAAAAAATGACAAAAGACGATATTTGGTGTGTATTACACATTTTCTTGTATTGGATGCTCATCTTATGAGGACCATTTAATTAGTGGCTTTAGGAATACTTAACATCTGGTTTAATTTCCAAAGAATAAATTTTAGTTTTTATTTGAAATGTTTTTTTAAATGTCATCTGAAAAATTTGGCAAAAATATAAATATTAAAATAAAAAGTTACTTTTCCTGAATTTTTCAAAAACATTCCGAATACATTCGTTTTTTGGGAAAAATATTGGGAAAATTCAGTAAAATAGATGTACTGTAAATGAAGCTGACAAAAGAAAAAAAAAGGCTAATTCTCTCGTCTCTAGTGTGACCTTGGAGGCATTTCTTTTTGAATCACAAATTGCGGTTTCAATTTATCAAAAGAACGTAGTTTTTTTTTTACTTAAATTATGAAACGTATTTGATCGTTGACACAAGAAACAAAAATTTTGTTTCTTTCATAAAAATTGTCTACATTCATTTTTTGTTACAAAATAAATGTAAAAACAAAAATTTTTATGCCGTTGTTTCTTTTTTTTATTCAGACATTTTAAAAATTTAAGTTAAATATTTTTCATTTCTCAAAAATTGAGTATTTTTATTTTCTAATTTAAGCCTCTTACTTTTTAAATTTAAGTTTTTTTTTTATCATTGAATCTGTCAGTTTTTTGTTGAAACTAGGTGAAAAATAAGTGACATTTGTTGAATTTATTTGGTTAAAATAAAAGTTAATGCATTAATTTATTTAATTCAAATTCCGATAACTTTAAAAATATTTTATGAATAATAAAAAAAAGTTTATGTAAAAAAGAAAAGAAAATTGAAAGAGAAGCGATTTTTTGGTTTCAGCGTGGGAAAAAAAGAAAGAAGTATGGTACTTTTTTTACACAGTATTTTAAAATTTAATTCGACATAAAATAAACTTGAGATCGATATATCGCTGTAATTATTATACGCCAAGTTTTATATAGCATTATTTTGAATCATCAATATTAAAAAAAAAAACTTTTATGCGCTAAAATTGTAGAGAACGAAAACATCTCATTTTTATTTAAAAAAGCAGAAATCTAAGGAATAACATTATCTTGCAAAAAAAAAAATACTTAATTCAATTAATTTTTAAGTTATTTTCTTCATCTGTCAAAAATAAATGAAGTCAAAAGTTCTTTAAAACTGTCATTTTTTCATAAATTATAAACATTGAAATATATTCAATTTTTAAAGAGAAATTTATAAATCATCATACCTGCAGATTGGTGAATTTATCTTGATTAAAAACAAAAGTATGAGAAAAGTTTTTTAAAATTTCGATTACCAAATTAAGGGGAAAAATCCAAACTATGAAAGAGAAAAGACATTCATTGAGAGTTATTCCCCTTGGCCGTCCTGCTCACAGCACAAATTGTTGAATTATTGTCGGTGGTAGTTGTTGTGTTTAGGTACGACCGAAATGAAAGCAAAACATCGCTACCTCGTGTTTTAAAAAATCCTTAAAATCAAGAATTTATTTAATTCAAGCGAGATTTTCATTACTTATTCATTAATAAATTAATTATACACTGAATAGATTATTAGAAAATTTTGTTGTAATTTTTTTGAGGGGCAGTCCTTGTTTTTTCAATATCGGATTTTTAATCGTCTGTACTTTTTAAACTTTGAACGGGGTTCGTGAATTTTTTTCATAGTTATATAAAGAAAACCTCCTAAAGATATTATTTCAGTAAAAAAAAGTAATATCAAATATAAACATACTGAAGTGAAAACCCATCTTCTTGAACATTACCAAAAATAATTTTTTTGAGTGTTGGAGCTTGCATAGTTTGATAAATTATGCCATATGGAAATAGGAAAAAATCTACAATTATATTTAAAAACAAATACTTTTTTCACGGCAGTTTTGAAATTCATTTCATTGCTGTTTGTAACACGAGTTTATTTATTAAATTTAATGATATTTTCAATTGTGACTTTTTAAAAAATAATTTAAGTTTTTTTCATTTTTCAACTATTAATTTTTTTTTTGTATAGTGTTTAAAAAAGGAATAATTCTAAATCACTGCCTGTCACTGAATATTGTTCCGAATCAGAAGAGTAATAATGTGTGTTATGATAATTCAATAAGTCTTCAGAACTCAAGAAGAATTAAAACAAGAACACATTGGGTGCAATTAAATAGTTTATCAAACAGTTAAGGAAATAATAAAAAATATAAAAACAATAAAAAACTCACAAAAAAGTATTGTTTCATAAAACACAATAAAAAATTATACTCTAAAATTGTTTATATAAGATTAAAAATAATTTATTTTAAAACAAATACTAGTATCCTGATTATTGCACTTGATATTCTATATTTTTTTAATTGCACACTTTTTATGAGAGGAATTATAGTAAAAACATTGTTGATCTATGACCTCACAGGCAACCATGTTATTTTCATAATGATTTTAAGCAAAAAGTAAATTTACAAAATCAAGTTAATTAATCCAAAAAGTTGCAAAATGACTTTGATATACAACTCCAGAACAATTACTGAATTTTTTTAAGAGATTTTTTAATAATTTTAAAAATTTGCTGTTTACATTTTTTGTATGTAATGGCAGTTTGATGAGTCGATGAGTGAGAAAGATTTGTCAATGTTTTAAAAATGCCTAAAAAAATTATTAATACACGAAAATTAATTTTTCTTTTAATACAGATTAGCTTTAAACTAATTCTTAAATAAAAACCAAATTTTAACTTCAAAGAAGAAATTTAAATGATTTAAAGTGTATTTTTTAGGAAGTTCGTGACAGTACCTGTTATATGACAATATCAATTTATTGTGTTGCTTAAAAGTTTTGTTCCTTATTTGTATACAGTTGTTAGTAGGTTTTTTAGATTTAAGTGATTTGATTTGAAAATATCACCTAAATTTTACAAAATGATAGTATTTTTGGAGTTTAAAGAACAAGATATAAAATCCTCTTACAAGATTCATGAGACTATTCATTAGTACAACTGGTTACAAGTAAAAGACAAGTTTAAATTGAGTACAACTATGGTCAACTATTGACAATAACATTGTGACTATGTCAGTATTGGTAAATAAGTGACAAGTGTACCAAAAAAGAACAGCTAAAAATACTACTAAAAATCACAAATTTTATTATTAAACAAATACATTGAGAATATCTAATAAGTAGAAATATAACAAGGATTAATTTAACAACCAAAAAATATAAAAAAAACAAACACTGAAAATATAACAGACGGTGATGTGATATAACAAGTGGTCAGAGATATGAGATAGGGACATATAATAATTTTTACAGTAACAACAAAGCAATGTCTGAATTGCTTTGTAATTCATTTCCTAAACTGAAGAAATATACCATAAAATATTCACAGATCCTACTTGCCTACAATCATTTTATTATTCTTTTAACTTTCAATGAAACTAAAAACTTTTATAATAAAAATATGATGTTCTAAAATGTGAATGACAAATTAAAACTCACAGGATATTAACAGTGAGTTTTTTCTTTATTGCTTTTTTAAATGTAGAGTTGTGCTAGAGTTTGGTTAATTTGTTGAATATAAAAAAGAGTCTACTGATTATGTGAATACAATTTATAATAAAATCCAAAACGTTTGTATATTTTGAAAGGGCAATAGAGTTCTAGCCAGGACATAGCTCCTCACTATTGGTGTTTTGCTCTGGAAGATCTGACCAAAGACTGACATCCCTCATATCTTAGTTCAGAGAGGAACATATTTCACCACCTCATCATGTGCAGTAAATTAGATATGCACTTTTTGTGTTCACTGTGTCATGCATTTATGGCATCAATGTGCGTGTGTGTTGCGTGTCTGTCTTGAAAAAAAATGAGTAAAATAAGGCAAATAGATATCTTATCAGATTACAATATTTTGCAAGTTCAGTTTATCAATTTACTGACTTATAAAACAAAGTCTACAAAATTCTGCAAAATGAACATAAATGTTAATTTTGCTTCATTCTATTATGATAATCACCTGATACATCACCCACCCATTCATTTTTGATATTTAGAGATCATAAAAAGAAATTATTAATTTTTTACAGTTTATTGCTTATTGTTTTGTGTGTATGTAAACACTCATAGGAAAGCTGTAATTAAATTTGAAAATATATTTCTTTGTGGGTAATCATTAACAAAGGCACAAAGTAGTTGTTTTTTCAAATGTATTCACATCTTTAGAACAATGAATGTTGCACATGCATGAATATGCATTCATAAAAAGTGACAGTCCTGCTGTGATAATTGGCAAAATAAATGTGACTATATTTATGAGGGGAAGTTGCAAAGGACTTTGACCTGGTTAAGAAACCCTTACAAAAAGACTGTTTTGTTAGATTTTGGGAAATTGGTTTGGCTCCTCATTTGCCTATTGTGGATCTAATAAAAAAAAAGTAACTGTCCTGCTGAATGATATGAAAATATATTTGTTTTGATAACTTTTATTCATTTGACAAGTGAAAAAGAACTCTGAAGACAGATTGCAAACCACTGAGAGTAAACTTAGTGCTCAAAAATATGTGGCCTATCAGTTAAAAGATGTTTTTTTTGTAATATTATCAATTATAATTTCAAGTATAATTTTTTAAATATTAATACATAAAATTGAAATGCCTAACCAATTTTGAGTTACTCACTTGATCCATTATTTCAAGCTGAGTTAAATATAACATGATGTGTTGCTACACCTACTTTTACTTATTTAAAACTTAACTCACATGGAAGTTTACATAATGTGTGTGTATGTGTATATTTAAAGCAAAAATTAGTTTAGTTAAAGCTTGTAAAATTTTCTCTCAAGGAATGGCATGCAAAGGCCAGTCTGAAGCTGCCTCAATGCCATCTGTAACTTAATATAAACTTGTGACTGGAAGTTTTCAGCATCCTGTTTCTTATCACTTGTTCCCAGAAGTTTACATTTATTTATGTATTATTCTATTTTCTTTTGATCAAGTGCTTGAATAATTTTGAAGATCCCATTCTACAAACTTGTCATAAAACACAAACCATTAAGACTGAGATAAAATGTGAATATCTCAATCATAGTGTCACATGCACTCCATGATAAAAGAAATTGAAGAATGGTGATTACTAAATAGATAAGAGTAGACACCTTCTCATATTTTTTGCTTAAACAATAACAGCAAAGTAGCTGTAATAGTGTGTGTGTGTGAGAGAGAGAGAGAGAAAGAGAGACTGAGACTGACTCATTGACTATGTTATCATTACTTTTGATTGAAATGTAATTTTAAGCAGTTAATGGATTTTTTTAATCCCACATTATTTCTTATTACAATAAACATTATGTTTCATGGGTACATGTGTTTGAATAGATGTCTTTGATTATTTTAAACATTGAAATTAATGTCAACTCATCTAGAGATTGAAATGTTCTAAAAAAGAAATTGTGCTTCTTGACAGGAACCAAACCTTTATTCTGTTTTTCCATTAGGCAAATAACTTCAAAGCCAAGTGTGCCTTTTCAAATTAGGCTGTGAGAAGCCATCATGAGAAAGTATGGCTCAATTATGCCATTTAAATAATGTACAACTCTTGTACCTTTTGAAGTCTATAGATTCAAAGTTCATTTTTGTACCCAAAACATAAACAAAGTAACAAGAAATAATATTAGATTGCTTAAAACATTTCTTTATTTACATTTTGGGTATGAAAATAAAGTTAACAGACTTTGAAGTGTCCCAACTAGAAATTTGCATTTCTTAAATAAGGTAATTGAGCTTTGCTTAGTCAATATGGCTCCTAAGTCATAATTGGTAAAAGTACAATTGACCTTAAAGTGGTTTCCCAAATGGAAAAAGAGAATGCAGGTTTGATTCCTGTTGGAAGATATATTTTCTTTAGTAGGGTCTTTTAATCTCTAGGATGGTTGACATTATTTTCACTGTTTAAAAAATAAAACAACTACAAAAAGCAGGGATGTTTACTGAAGTGTGCATACCCACTAAATGTAATGTTTCTGAAATGTGTAGCAAAATAAAATGAACATATTTATTCTTATTAGATAACAAATAAATAGCAAAAGACACAGAAAATTGAAATTGAAGGGAGTCAGTAAGAGAAAAAGAGAGTCTATTGCAGTAGAAGGAGTAGTATACAAAAGGCCAGTAAGGTAACTTGTGATAACAATAATGGTGGTAGTAGTGATTATTATGATTGCTATCATCACCACCATAGTAATAATAGATGGTGTTAGAAGTGATCTGGTGATTGGCAGGAAAATCAACCAATCAGAGAAACTGCTAGTTACAGACTCACAGGCAACAAAAACCATCACAACTATATATCTAAACATTAAGGAGATGCTACCATGTCAAGAGATGATGATGGGTCACAAGATGAGGTCAAGAGTCAGGCCATTTCAAGCACTGCTATGTCTATAATTTGTCAATTTAATTGAGAGCTGACCTGGAAGTCAGTATAGATGTTTGCTACATTTAGAAAGGCTGACACAAGAAGCAAAAAGAAAGAAAGAAAGAAAGAATGAGGGATGAGAGAAAGAAAAGCAAGAACGAAAGCATGAGAGAAGAGAGAAAGGAAGGACTGGGGGAAGAAAGAGAAAAGGAAAGATAAAAGATAGTGGCAGTTTTAGCCAATTACCTGTACTGGCATAGCCAAAGCAAGGAATAAAAAATGTCCTACTTTATCGTTTGCAATTGTTCAAATAATCAATGATCTTTACCATAGGATCATTTGGTTAAAATGTGATTATTATGAAGGTGTGCTGAAAAGTTTTAAGGTCTTGAGATTTTGGAAAGGAGATTAGGCCAAGAACTTTTCAACACTCCTCCTTGTGTGTGTATATATATATATATATATATATATATATATATATATATATACCTTTTGAATTTAGGTGAGTACTAGACTGGCATTGAGATCTCATCAATTTTCACTTGAGATGGCTAGATGTAACCATAAATTCTATGCTAAAAGTTTCTTTTCTTGCTTGTGGAACTCCTTTCTAGCTCCATGCTTTCCAGCCAACTTTAATCTCCAAAATTTTAAATGCACTGTCAATCACTATCTACTGTCTTCCTGATTACTTTTCTCTTCTCACTTATTAGTAAGTTTTCTGTTCCTAATCCTTCTATACTCAGTAACACTTTGTGTCTTAGTGGATTTACTGCCTTGCTTGGGCTGAAATCAATTTATATATATAATGTTACTATATAATGTTGCAATGTAAATTAAATTAATTTTAAATAAAAAAAACAAATTATATATATATGTGTGTATGTGTGTGTGTGTGTGTGTGTGTATGTGTATTTATATTTGGGCAACAATCTTTCTTTTAAATATGTTTCATTAAAACACAACTGTGAAGGGAGATTTTATTAATTTTTTATTTAATTTTTCCAATATTCTTACATGTTTCATTTTTGCTGGAGAGAAAGGACTGTAAAAATATTCCATAATTGTTGACTTTCTAAGCGTTTTCCTGGCCATTTTCAAGGATGTTATTTTTCTGATGTATTCCTTATCTCCAGCAGAAAGGAAACATGTAAGAATATTGGAAAAATTAAATCAAAAATTAATAAAATCATCCTTCTTGGTCATTTTTAACAAAACATGTTTATATATATATATATATATATATATATATATATATAGAGAGAGAGAGAGAGAGAGAGAGTGAGTGATAGCTAGATAGATATTCAAATGAAAATAATTTTCACAACAATAAGCTAACACAGCCTGATGATGAGGTAAAATCTCGAAACAAAAATTTCTGTGTAGCAATGTAAACTACATTAATTTAAAAAAAAAAAAATTTAATTATATATATATATATATATACACACATACACACAAGTATAAGGCAGGTATGGATAAAATAAAATTCCATATCCAAAAAACACTATTCATAAAAAAGTGCTCAATACAAAGTAGAGTGAATAATATTTATTTAAAATTCATAACACAAGTATGTTATAAATATCATTACAAAAGTAGCTATTTTGTTTTGACACTTTTGGTTATGAGATGAAGAGCTTGCAATCAGCAAGTCTTGATAAGACACAAGAAGTGTCAAAACAAAATAGCTACTTTTGTAGTGATATTATAATATACTTGTATTATAAATTATATATATATATATATATATATATATATATATATATATGAAATGGCATACCAACCTCATTACATGCTGATAGTCTTTTTTATTAATGCCCCTTTCAAAAAAAACTATAGACATACAAAATGTATAGAAGAATTTTTCATTCCCCCTCTTAATATTAAACTAACAATTATATGAAAACCTCTATCTTGCATGATGCAAGTATCTTTTTATGATCATATGCACACAGATTGATGATACAGCTATGGCTTTGTCTCTTGGTTACACTTTATCCAAATTCTACATAACTCATGCTGAAAACAAATTCTTTAATAATTTCATTGAGCCTATGATATATTCATACTAATGAAAAAATTACACAAAATAAAAATTCTTAAAGAAACCTTTGAGGAAAACTCTGCTCTACATTTTACTTATAAACCTAATATAATAATAATGAATTAATAATAGAATGCCTTTCCTTGAACAAATACTAACAGTTATAATTTTACTACTTCACTGTAAAAAAAAAAAAACACAAGCAAAAATTTGTATCATAGGAAGTCACAATATTTTTGCTTGTGGATTTACAAAAATGCCGTCATAAATATAAAATAACCGTTATATATAAAGCATGATTAACTGGGTAAATGTAATTTCTTTTTTCATAATTTTGTAAAGAATTGAGCAGACAAACACTTATTGATAATAATTTCTCCAACCATGTTGTTGACAAGCAAATATAATTAGCTTTAAAGAATGCTGAGAATATAATACAGACAAACATCTTATATAAACAAAAATAAGACCATCATTAATTTATTCTACCCTAACCAGATGCACCCTAACTATAAACAACATGAAAAAGCCATTTAAAATATAATTAGCTGTTACATATTGCTTGATGACTAATGAATAACTTTTATTTATTAGTTATTATAAACAATTTTAAACATTTATCCATTATTAATAACTTGATATATCAAGTTATTGGTTTTACTCCTATATCTAAAAACAATGTTTATGAATTCTCATATCCTTTGGTAGATTGCATTTTAATATATATATAAAAAAAATTAAATTCTTACATTAGTCCCAGAAGCACCACAATAGGTTAACTTGTGCTGGCCATAGAGACCAGAACTTAGAAATTTAAGTCACTACTAACACAAGCTTCCAACTTCGAAGGGGATCCCAGTGTCATTTGATTGTAAGAGGGAAGGGTTAAAACTGCTGTGTACAACAAATCATATATTAACCAAATCATTATTACATTTTTAACCCAAGCTAATTCTTTATTCCAAAGGATTCTTTTTTTGTTGGGTAACTCCCAGCTGTCAGACCAGTCTTCACTTCAAGTTTGCTTCATCAACAATCTTTTCACCCTCTGGCAGAGGTGTGGATGGTTGTGAACAGACAAATGCCAGCTAAGCGGAGTGGAACTGTGCCACCAACATGCTACTAATGACAAAAAACAACACATTAATGAGTGTGGAGCCAGTTAAATGGTAATCATGGTTGTCTGAAGGAACTTGAAAACCAACGTGGGTCATAGGGCTACATTATTGTTTTGTTGATGAGGAACAACTCATAGAGTGATATTACTGGTTATCATTGACTTGGAACAACATTAGGGGGTTAAAATAAAATGTTAATTTTGAATATATAACAGAGGAGAGTGGCATGAATAGCAAAATTGAAAATGATAAGTTGGTTATGATATTTAAATAAGAGTGATGATTGGAAAGATGTATCACGTTGAACAGTATAAGCTACTGCCAGCTGTAATATGAGGTAATGAACACAAAAATCAACAAACATTTTTTTGTCTATTAAATAAAAATATAAATTTTTTCAATATCATGTCTCTTCAGAACATAGAAAATTATGGTTCTCCACAGCCTCTCCCTCATTAACACCTGTAAATTGTGAATTATGACTGTTCAGAAGAAAAGTAGTGAACTGCTTTCCTACTGCTTTCCTACTGCTTTCTCCACAACTTTAAATTCAGACTGATTGGCACTACCAAGTCTAGAGAACCTAGTCAATAAGGCTTCAGCACAATTCAGTCTGATATATAAAAATAATGCTATTTTTTATAAATTCAATTGTTCTATTGGAGGTTGTATCTTTGAAAATAATAAAACAATTTATATATGATATACAACTACAACCCTATCTCGTAGAATCATTTATCATATTTTAACCTAAACATGAAAATAATAAATGATAGTAAAAAAAAAATGTAAAACAAACTTTTAAGAAATTTTAGAAGCTATTGATTAAAGTTTAAACAACCAATAATTAACAAAATCACTTATGATTTAGAAGAATGCAATTTAATATGTATTAAAATTATCAGAATCTATATTCACATAATATCACAGACATCTAAATTAAAAACAAATGTTCATATGATATCAAAGACATTCAAAAGTTAAAAATAGCTAACACATCATATTTAAAGCACAGATATTAAATCCTTAAAGGACTTGAATAATTCTTGTCAATGACTGAAATTCAGTTACAAAAACCTTGAAATATTTTAATAAACAAGAATCAACTGTGTTCTTTCATAATTTCAATCCTAATATACAAAATGATATTTAAAAATATAATAGACCTAATTTGTTAATTGTATTTAACAAACATTTTAAAAATAACATCTTATAACTAATAGAATAATGTAATAAACCTAGAATGTAGTGAATTTTTTTAGTTATTCCTTTTCTTTATCAACTACATGGATGAAATATTTATATATACATGTATGTTACGAAAAGTTTTGAAGATTAACAACTGACATATTTATTTGTTTGAACATTATTTTTAATCAATACTCATACTTTAGTAGATATTCTGTTTTTAATCAAACAGTATATTTATTATTTCTATTATTTAAAATATCTAATACATAAAAAATCAGACTGGTAGAAATAAATATATAAATATACTGTTTGATTAAAAACAGAATATCTACTAAAATATGAGTATTGATTAAAAATAATGTTCAAACAAATTAAGTATATGTATGTACAAAAACTAAGATATAACTAAAAATATATCTGTAAGTTCCACACTTATTAATAGAGAAAATAACTTAGATGGAAAATTCTTGAGAGCGTCACTATTGAATCTTGCCAAAATATAAATCTGTGCCATGGATCGGATCGTTTTTCAAATATCTCCTTTCCCAAGCCAACATATATGAATATAATAATTTTTAAAAATTAAAAGAAAATCTAATCTTTCTATTATTTAAAATATCTAATACATAAATTAATTTATCAAACTAAAACAACATAAATAATTACATTATATAAAAATAATAACATTTACTCACTTTTGTTTATTAAATTACATCATAGTTTTGTTTATTAAATTACATCATAGTTTACCTTGACTTTTCGGTTAGCCTGATGTATATTCATGAGCATTTTTAAATTAAAAAAAGTTCTGAAAAATTAATGACATTTTAATTTTTGTTTATAAATACTTGTTGCCAAATAAAATTTATACATTTGTCTTGATAAAGTTCATCAGAGGATAAAACAGATTGGCAAAATTTGTTTTCCTTTTGTCTCTATTCATGTATATGTATAGGTATATATATTTGTATAAACAATTGTATGCTTTTACCATCTGAATAGACCCACATGCTTATAACTTGTAAGATTTTGTGCTTGCCTACACACACACAGTGTGGGAAAGACAATATAGTGATAAAGACACATTTAAAGTCAATAAAAATTAATAGATAAATAGAATGTAGAAAAATTTGTTTCCTCTTAGAGAAGCCATGATGCCTGTAAGATTATGGAGGAAGTTGGCTTAGCAGGAAAAAATTAAAGAAAGGTCAAAGGTCATTGCCTTCCCAAAAACTGATTCAGATTTAATGTTTGCATTACTATGGATGTCTATACTTAGTAAAGATACTGTATACACTGATGTGGCCAGATGTGTAACTTTATAAGCAGTGTGTGTCTGTATAAAAACTTTTCTTTGTCCACATGTTTCATCCTCTGATGAAGGTTTATATATACATATGGCTTAAATTTATGTACATAAATGTGCAAAATAAAAAAGTAAATGTTGTAATTATATATATATATATATATATATATATATACACACACACACAGATACACACACATATTAAATGCCATGCCCTAAAAGAATGTAGGTGATCATGCCAGTTGACAGATTACATTTCTTTATTACCTCTGAATTGTAATGTCTTGTTGTGTAAACAATTGAGTGGCTTCTTTATCTATGGTTTTCAATTCAGATTAGTCCTCCTAGACTAACTGCTATTTAAGTTTACAGAACTCAGAATGTCCTCATATTTAACCCATAGATGGATAGAGGGAAGAAGAAATGGATTTATGAATCAATTTTGCTTTTTCTATGTTGATAACAGTTGCACATCTCTTGCACACATATATATATATATATATATATATATATATATATATATATATCCTACATAGCCTATATATCTGATATACTTCTGTTGTGATTCAATTATGACTATCTGAGTTTCTTTATATCAGGTTTATTTTTAAAAAATTGTGTCCAATTGAAAAATGAACCTTTTGTGTATATAATTATAATAGTTACAGAAATCACTCATTCCTAATCATTAAAGTGTCCTTTTTGTTAATTTTATATAAATCTCTTTCAGAATTTAATTTAAAAAATATTTTTCTCATCTTGAACATAAAAAAAGAAAACATGTGCATCCATTTTTTTCCATGAGTTAAAATTTGGTCATAATACTTTTTAAACTGCTGCCAAAACCAACAGAGCATAAAGTGAAAGATTCACTTGTAATCAGACAGTATGGTGCTGTACAATTTTTTAAGCCAAAAGATATTCCACTGCAATGTAAATTGAGACAGCATTTATGGATTTGGGGCATCTAAACTTTTAGAGTTTTATGGTAAAGGCAAAAATAACCTTGTATCCCAACAGCAGAAAGGTAAAGATATTCAGGGTTCTTATTTTGAGCAATTCAAACACTGTTAAAATCACTTAATTCAGGAATAAAAATTGATTCTAAAATTGAATATTATTTTCTGAACAAGCTAATAATAATAATAATAATAATAATAATAATAAATACCATAATGCTACATGAGGTATGGAACTCATGGCTTCTGTTCTTGACTGATTGTAGAAATGTGAAGATGTCAAGGTTTCTTATTTTGAGTGATTTAAACACTAAATACATTAATTCAGGAATAAAAGTTGATTCTAAAATAAGACATTTTTTTTTCCAAACAAACAGAAAGTATTGTGAAGAGACTTTGTAAATTAAAAGTTTAATCTAGTTAAATGTAAATAATGTATATATTCTCAAACTAATTTTAACGTGGCTAACTCACACATTTACAAAACTTCAAAACTATGTATATAAGGAAGTAAAGTGGTTGCTTGATTTACAAGTAACTGGTGTATTTTTAGTTGTGAATGGTGTGGTTAGGGGGTCTCAACCCAGAAAAAAATCTGAAATTCTGAATGCATAATTTAAAAGCAAGTTCACCTCATTTAAAAGATTGGTGCAACATGATCTTTCTACTCATATTTCTTTTCATTTGACCCTATGTTGTAGGAAGCTAAGATTAATGTATAATAATATCAATATTTTATTGTGCATTTATTAAATAGAATAGCTGAGCCATACTTCATCCTGATGGCTTCTTGTAGCCTAATTGGTAAGACACACTTGACTTAAAATGAAGTTTTGCAGATGAAAAGTGGGGTACATGTTCAATTACTGCCAGAAGGCACATTTTCTCCAGTCTCTAGGCCAGTTAACATAACTTTCACTGTTTAAAAAACAGTGATGTCTACTTAAACCACTGTACCCAGTAAATCTAATGTTTGTAGTAATAAATATTTTACTATAGAGGTTATTTGCTGTAAAGTGATAGTTGATAAGCCAGTCTCACAGATCATTACTTGTGTAGTGAGCTTCATCCTTGCATTTGAGAAACTGGGATTGGAAAACCATTCAACTGAAGAGGATTTAATTCTAATGAACTTGGTAAATGAACTTTAAAATGAAAGTTGTCACTAGAACAGTGTGTTGAATTTGTTCACCAACAAGAAATGATTTAAAAATTCCAAAAAAGTTACAGATCTGGTAGAGAAAATGCATACATACCTGATAATAAAAAAGACAAAATATTATGCATTTGTTATGGTTATAAACATCAAAGAGTAAAGTAAAAATGTCTGGTATATAAAAAAATATGTGAAAAATGCTTCAAAATGAATAATTTTAAACGTATGTTTGAATCCAAAAATGGAAATGTAGTGATGGTCTAACAAAATGAAGAAGAAATAAGTATAGATGTCTTTTCATTGAAAAAAAACCAAAAAAAAAAACCAGAAATGAAAAAGAGTTATTAAAAATATGAATCAATAATGTTCTACTGGACATGCAACTAGATATAGGAAGTGACATAACTTTGATATCCAAATATTTTTGGAGGAAATTAGGAAAACTAAGTTTAAAGTTTGTCCAACTAAATCAGTTTGATGGATCTGTGATAAAAATGTTAGGCTATTTTGAAGCCTACGTAGAACTAAAAAACTATGTGGGAAAAGAAAAATAAAGAAAAGTTGTAAAGTACAGAAAGATACTGAAAAGAAAAAACGTTTCATTGAATACAAATAAAATGATAAATCTAAAGAGTAAAATACTAAAATGCAGAGAAATATGAAAAAACAAACAACAAAACTTAGGGAAAGGATGGGATAACTAAAAAAGAAAGAGAAGGAAAAGGATAGAACTGGTGACAGGATTTGGGGGTTGGGTAGAGGAAGTTTAAAGTTGATGAGATTGAATAACACAAAAAGTGAAAACGTCATCAGATTAAATTGAAAGCAAAAGGGGAAAATTACTTTGAAAATAGGAGAGAAAAAAAGGCCCATTGAATCAGACATAACCTATGAATTAAAACATAACCCATCATGGGTTCAAGATCACATGACCAGAGATAAACCATCACAATATGCATTTGTAATTCTATTTTAATCATTAGAATATTAAACCTGTGAAGTCTTTGGTTTGATAGTAGATTTCATAAATCAAATACTGATTTTGTGGTCATTTGTGGTGCCTGAAGATAACGATGTTGACTAATTACCAAAACACTGGACAAAAGAATCTGAGTTGTAGATTTTAGCCCTCAGTGCAATGTAAGTGCGTCTCATTTAGAAAAAAAGATTAAACTAAATTGAAATTACAGCAAATAGTTTTTGCCCTTTGCAGTGTGATAGATATCAGTGCAGAAAATGAACTCAGTGAGAGGAGATCAAATTTGGTCTTGTTTTTTTTATTCACTTTCTCGTGGATGTTCTTGAGAAACATGAATCCATCACTTCATCCCCACACACCAATTATGGGTCAAATAGCAGGATAAACTAGGCTCTGTTGGCTTGGGTGGAAATCAATCTAAGAGAAGGAATCTGAATTTCAAACTGTAGACAATGAGAAACAACTCTTATATCTTTCCCCAACAATGCTGGGTAATTTACAAATAATAAAAAAAAAAGGAATCTGTGAAAAGTCATGATTGCCTACATTCTGAAATGACATGGCTTGTTTATTTTAGTAATTACAAACGAGAGCAAAAAGATCACTTTAGCTGGGGATATTTTCTGCAATTTAGATATTGTAGACTTTTAAAACACTAAAACTTTCCATGAATGGCTTTTAATTTGAAAGATTTGCCAAAGTGAATTAAAGACAGGCTTCATCAGAAGTTAATTTTATTCAAGTAGAATGAAAAATTTTGTCGTCTATGGCAGGTATTCTTTTGTCTTTTTATTTCAACAATCCATTAATACTTTCTGGAGCCAATATTAACCTTTCTAGTTTCAAAACTGACCTGTACTAGGTGGCTAGTAAAGACGGAACTGTCTAGAGACAATTCTGTAGCACAGTGGTTCCTAAATGGTGTAGTGCACCTCATAGGTGCAGCAGAAGAGGATAGCAGGTGAGGCAGAATGATTGAAAGACAATCAAAAATTTAGAAAGAGTTTTAAATATTTTATATGCCAAACATAATTATGATTTCAAGATTTAAAATATTATTATGGATTATTTGTAAATTGGAATGCATGAAACCCAGTATAAATAGTTATAAATAACTACTGACGAATTTTATCAAGGGGGATATTTTTGCATCATATCAAGTATTAAGAACATAATAAATAGGGTCAGCAAATTGGAGGAGAGAATTATCAAGGATGATGTTCTGACTCCAAATCTGTGGCTATCTCCCTTTAACACTCTCTCTGTTCTTTTATTTTTAATTTTATTTTTCATCAGATAAAATTTGGTGAGGTGTGAGTAAATTTTAATTTAAAAAATGCAATCCAGAGAATAGAAGTTTGGGAAATTCTTCTTGAACTTTTTGTGACCTATTTCTTTACTAAATTAAATATTTCCTGTTGTAGAAAAAGGTCAACTTTTAAAAGTGTGTTTAAAATAATTTTAATTTTTTTAAACTTATTTGAAATAGTCTTTCCTTTCTTTTGTATATTTGTTCTTTACAATCCCTTTAAAAGATTGTTATTTGTGAGAGAGAGAGAGAGAGAAATAGCATTTTACAAATTTCATGCAACTAATATTCTTTTAGAAACCAATCAAGATTACTAAGTGACCATAACAAGTGAAATCAAGTGTAGCACCTGAACAGGAATTTTAGTAAATTTTTGGTAAAAAAATGTTGTACTAATTTTTTTTTGGAAATGTAGCAAAGAGATTTCAAGAAGTCAAGCCAAAATTAAAAAAAAAAAAAACACTTGGAAGATGTTCTATAATGTAACTCTCAAACAACAGTAAGGGACAAGAGATGAAAGAAAATTAAGCAACAGGTAAAAATAGCATGGTTGATTAAAGCAAAAACAAAAAACAAGTGTTAGAGCTATTAGCAAGCGAAGATGAAGGTAGGTAGCATTCCTCCAGGGTTGGATGTGGAGAGGTGTAACTTAATCCAACCGCTTCCCCAATATCAAGCAGAGAAGATGATCACTGGCAGGTGAAAACAAAAGAAAAAGCTTAAGGCATTCTTATACCTCTCCTTTCTTTTAAGAAAGAAACACCTGTAACCTCTTGGCTAAAAATAGCTCTTCAAGGTCAAGGTGAAGATTAAGGTTAAGACATAATGGGTATACAAGAGACCTGAAAACTTAACATTTGACCTCAAGAAAATAATGAAAATATACAATCCCATGTGTATGTGTGTAAAATGCATAAAGTGATGCATATCCTGTTTTACTTTCAAGCACAGTGAAGCTTATATTTATATGCATACATATAAACTCATAAATATACACATACATATATATAATTTTATAACTATACAAATTTTAATATACACATGTGCACACACATTTATGCAAAAAATCTCTTCATTCATAGTGCTAATTTCAGGTTTTTTCTTAGAAGAAGAGGGTTATTTTTAGACTATTGAGGACTGACCATAACCCCATATAACCTGCATCTCTCCCACACTCTGCAGGCATTCTTACTTTTTATTTGTTAAATTAAAATTTAAAATATTTTTTAAAAAGTTTTATTACTTCTGGTTGACTTTTGCTGACAAACAACTACTGTTTTTCTATAGATAAGAACATTCAGAGTGCAATCAGTGTTCATTGAATATATATATAGTCATCCGCAGACATATCTGTTTATATATATATATATATATCGCACACACATCCATATTCATGCACTCAATACTTGCAGTAAAGTAACCTTGGTCATCTGTCAGTTGAAACTTAAATGCCATTACTATGTCAGGACATTCATATTTATGCATGCATCTTATATGGCAGTCCTGCTTGCAGTGAATGTGGAAAAAAAATACTGTGCCTCAGTTAGTGGGCTAAAAAGGTTCACCAAAATAACACCTACTATAAGAGATGCTATAGCAAGGAAAGATGGCCACAATTAGCATGTGTTTATTGCAATGGGCATCAGGAATAATTGACATGTATTTGGTATGTCCCTCTGCCATCCATGCAAATAACTTTGTTATCCTTAGGCCCAACGCAAGATAGTTCCTCAGTTCATTTGTGGACTTTCTGGTATGATTCATATTCATGTGAAGTTGATTGTCCGAATTCACAAGTGTTGGCTGTTATGTTGAATTTATAGAGTCAGTGGTGATGGACATGCTCACACTTGCAGTGATTTGGGCAAACTTTTAAAAAAAGTGCTAAACAAGAGAGTAAATTCTTAGCAGGACTAGAAGGCACATATGAGTTGCCCATATCTGATAATCAATGAAGTGATGATGTTACTTAAAATCAAGTTGAAGTCATCCTTTGTGAGGGGGATTGAATGAAAAGTAGCTCCCTATTTTATGCATAATAGTCTCTCTCATCTTGTAAAAATTATAGTTAGATCAGAGAAACCATCATACTTTTTAATCATCACCTCTCTCTCTCTCTCTATATATATATATATATATATCGAGCACTCTTTATAAAAGAACAAAAGGTTAAAAAACCCATTAGTTCTACAACTTAGTTACAATACTATATACATATATATATACACAAGGTGTGATCGATAATTTGTCATCTAAATTATGCAAAAATGAAAATAACACTGATATTTCATGTTAACAGATATTTTTACCAAAATTACACAAAAATAACTTGAAATACTAAAGAGTAAATTTATTTAATAAAATCGCCAATGGCTTCAGTCACAGCCACCAGACAATTTCAGAATTTCCAGCAACCCTTCTGGAAAATTTCCTTATTTAAGTTGGTGAATGCTGCCATAATCCTTGCCTTCAGTTCATCTTTCATGTTACATGGAGTTTTGTTGGTTTCTTGCTCAACTGTGCCCCACACAAAATAATCAAGGAGGTTTCAGTCTGGAGAGTTAAGTGTTCAGATGTAAGGGGTGATGTGGTCACAGAAATTGTGTGGCAGGCATGACTGGGTTCTCCTGCTTGTGTGGCATGTTGCAGAGAACTGTTGCCAGCAATCTTCTAGCAGTCACCCTCTTGACCCAGGGTCGCACAACCTTCTCAAGATGCTTGATGTAGGCCTCCATGTTGAGTCTTAGGCCCTGTGGGAAGATGAATGGAAGCATAATGTTACCATCACTAGTGATCACACCAAACACTCTTTCCAGATCTTCTGCACTGTCCTCAGAGTGACATTCAAACACTGTGAAATGTTCATATTGGAGCTTCTGGTGCAAATGCTGTTTCCAAATTTCTGAAAGAGTGAATTGTGTCATGATGCTCTTTTTTTTCCAGACACTGCCCAACTGACCCTACTATACCATACAGTCAACAAAATAAAAAACGATGTGTATATGCAAAATTAAAAAGACAAGATGTCAACAATTTACCAATTACACTCTGTGTATATATATATATATATATATGTGTGTGTGTGTTTATAGATATGATTTCTTTTGATGGTCATACTTGACAAAAAAGTCGTAGAAATCATATACACGAAGGAACATAGTCGAGTGGTTAAAACATTAGCATTCTAACAATGAGAACTGGATCCAAATTTTCCCTTGATTGATTTATCAAGGTGGCAACTTCTTGATAACATCAGCCTGGGGAGATGACCCCAGTGCCTGTAAACCATACCACAATATTTGCTCAAGCATTTCTGTAGTGAAATTGACTGTTTGGAAGCTGTCAATGGGTGTGCTAGCAAAAAGTTACAAGTCATCATGACTGAGTATCTGAGTGTATTAGGCTTGTTCAAATGATCATGTCAGATTGTTTGCTCTCTTCCAGAAAACTGTAATTAAGGTCCACTCAATATATAGTTGCAGTATAAATCTGAGGTTGGCTTTGTGTGTGTTGATAAAACAAAAATGCTTGAGCAAATATTTATAACTAGGATTAGCTAGACATTTTAGTATACTAGGAAACAAGCAGCAATTAATTACCATTATACCTGAGAAACTTTTCTAAACTCTCACAAGCCAAGTGGAAAACATTATTCAGTCCTAAGAAAACAAAGCCACTCTTATTTAACATGTCTTTAAAAAAAAAATTATCATTTAAAGAAGATTTATAAATATTCATTTTTTTCAGGCACTTAAAATAGGTATTTCTTATTCAAAAGTCTTTTTTTATGCATAAGCAATCACAACTCTCCACAGATTCCTTTTCTTTATTATTTGTGAATTGTCATGCATTCTTGAGTTGTTGCCTTTTACCTTCTGCATATTTTGGAATTCAAATATTTAGAGTAGCTTACCTTACTATTTAAGTTCTATCTGAAGATAGAAGAGACAGATTTATGTCTTTCCCAAGGGCATTAAAGTGAAAGTGAATGCAATAAACTAGGCTAGAATTTGAACTCAGTTGGTTGACTTACTAATCCTCCTTTCTGAATGAATATTTATTAATATAGATACATATCCAGAACTATATATTTCCACAATTTTGTTATAATGAAAAATAAAACCTTGTCTAATGAAAACCTTATAAAATTAAGAAGATTAAAAACATCTAAATTTTATTAAAATGTAGAGTATAGATGGTACATATTACTGATTAAATTTTGAGCTGGATTGGCATGGAGCTCACTGAGATGTAAGCTATAGAGATTATAGTTTGTAGTGTCAATAGAAAATTTTTATTCTAAAGATCTAAACTTTTATCCTGGATAACAAACCATAAGATAAGTTTTTGTTAAATCAGTAAAAAGAGAAAAAATTAAACTGAGTCATTCCTACTTGCAGTCAATCAACCTGGGCCGAACTGCACACATTAAAATCACAATATCTTGTGTGTATATATATATATATATATATATATATATATATATATGGATAGAAAAAAAGTGAGAAAAATGCTCACAATACTTTTAATCGTCACAGGCTGAATTAGAGAAAAATACAAAAAGACTCATCTCATTTGTTTTTATTGATTATTATAAAAAGTACTATAGAATAATAATAACTGGTTCTTAATAAAAGTTTTGTCTATTTATCTGTTTCCTCAAGTCACTTACTCTATTTTTTTCTGCCTCGTTTAAATAATGAGAATCAGTTAGAATGAGAACCATAGCAGATAATACTTAAATATGTTATCCTCTAGTAATATACTAGTTGATGGGTTTTGTTAGGCATAAACTACATTATAACACATCACTCAATAAATCCCAGGCCTAATTAATAAAACAACAACTTTTAGGCAAAATTTGACTTCCTTCATCAATATAGTCTCTTTCTAGGGTGATACTCTGATTCCAACGCTTCTCTAACAATTTAATGCCTTTTCTATAGAACGATTTGTCTTTGGCCTCAAAATATGCCTCAGTTCCTGATATCTACTTCTTCATTGGAGCCAAATCTCTTTCCCTGGAGCATTCTTTTGAGTTTTGCAAATAGCCAGTAGCTGCTGGGGGCTCGATCTGGAGAATAGGGTGGATGCAGAAGCAATTCAAAGTGCAATTCATGTAGTTTTGCCATCGTTGCAATTGACTTGTGACATGGCGCGTTGTCTTGGTGAAAGATAACTTTTTTCTTCTTCATTTGTGGCCGTTTTTTTGGCAATTTTTTTCTTCAAACACACTAATAATGCTATATAATATCTGCTGTTGATGGTTCTTCCTTTCTCAAGGTAATCAATAAACAAAATACCATGTGCATCTCAAAATACGGAGGTCACAACCTTGCCTGCTGATGTTTGCATCTTTGGTTATTTTGAATGGCTTTCCCCTGCTGCTGTCCACTCAGCTGACTGCCGATTTGACTCCAGAGAGAAGTGGTGGATCCATGTTTTATCCATTGTGACATATTTATGCAAAAACTCCTTTTTGTTGCATTAAAACAGTTGTAAACAATGCACTGAATTGTTGATGCATTGTTGTTTTTGATTGACTGTGAGCAAACATGGCACCCACTTTGAACACATCTTTTTCATTGACAAATGTTCATGCAAAATGGTAAATACACTGCCTTCTGATATGTTCAACTCCTCTGCTATCTCCCACAACTTTAATTTACAATTGGCCAAAATGAGGATGTTTTTGGTGTTTTCCAGTACAGTATTTATTCCCATCAAAAAGCAATGCTTTATCAACACAGAAAAAAATTGTTTTGAAAATTTGCAACAGTAGTTTCACTTAAATAACTAATTTATAAACTAATAATCTGCTTGGGCCAAAATTTTGCCATGTGCCATTTGAAGGGTAGTACTTCATAAAAATCATATGGATTTTTTTATTAGTGGCACCATCTATGTCAAGCCTGGGATGTATAAAGTGATATGTTAAATATATATATATATATGCACACAAACACACATAGATATACATATATACACATATATACACAAACATTTGTATATATATATATATATATATTTTAAACATTTCACCCCAAGCAAGGCATTCCACTGCCACTATTGCACAAGGGGTTACATAAGGGAAAGTGATGAGAAAGAGTGGTTAGATATAGGAAATGTCAGAAGGAGGGTGACAGATGGGTAAGGATACTGAGGTTGAGGGTTGGGTAGATGGGAAGAGTGTTTGAGAAAATGGATGTGAGTTAGTGTGTTAGGAGGTGTCTATTGACCTTACATTTAAACTCGTGGAGATTGTAGCTGTCGGGGAAGCAAGTATGTGGAAGGGAATCCCGCAGGCAGGAAGTGCAAGAAAAGAAGCTGTTGGAGAAGAAATTGTGGTTACATTTTATCAGTTTCACTGTAAAAGGGTGGGACCTAGTTGCTAATCTAGTATCTCATGCAAATTCATACCTGGGGAGCACCAGTTCATCGGAGCAGAATCCGTGAAAGTATTTATAGAAGAGGCACAGGGAAGCCACGTCACACCGGTGAGAGAGTGACTGCAGCCAGTTAGCCAAGTTGGTCAGATTAAATAAATTGCAAACAATGTGTTTGCTTATTTTTAATAAAATCCATTCATACTCATGGATAATTTTTTGCGTATTACAATCAAAAGATGTCAGAAAAGAGCTGTAACGTTGACAGTTGTTATTTTCATTAATTTATTAAGGTACCCAAGTACTTTCAACCTCTTTCCAAGATCATTTTCAGAGGTGTGAGTTATGGTAACAAATGTAACCAGAAAACTGTGTTGCTAAAAATTACTGTACATTTTTTCTGCTTCAAATATAATGGATGACAAATTGCTAGCATTCATTAGAATGTGAAAATTATCCAAAATGGAATTTTTTTTATATGTTTTAATGTCATGGTCATGCATGTGTCAAAGCATGAAAAAAACTGTTCTTTTTACAATCATTTTAGAACATTACTACTGTATTCATAGCTGATTCTATTAATTGATGGCTTACATGTTGTAATGAATATTGCCTCGAGAATCTGTAGTTTGCTTTTGTTGTTTTCTTGGTGTAAAATAGTGTGTATTATCGATCATTATTTTTTTATATTGTGAATGTAGACAGGAATGTTGTTGTAGATGTCTACAAATGGATGAATGGTCAGACAAATGTAACATAAGATGTCTAGTTAATGTGGTTGTTGTAAATTCAACATATATATTTGTTTTTTTGTCAGAGATACATTCTCCCAAGGGATATTTGAATCGATATATAATGTTGGTTTTATGTAACACATCAGTTGGCGAGGAGGAGTTTATATGGGCAATCAAATCAGTAGTATTGTACCTTTTATAATATATTATTAATTTTTTAACAGACATAATAACACATTTACTACCTCCCTATATATAAAACAACCAGCAAAAACTATTGCACTCTCAACTATAAGAGTGAATGCCCTAACTACTACAAAATAGCACTTATACACAACTTAATTAACCAAGTCCAAATCAACTCCTCCACAAAAAAGATATTTTACTCTGAACTAAGAAATATTAAGCAGACTCTCATTAATAATGACTTCCGAATATTTCAAAAACCACAATACACATCAAACAAAATATGGTAATTCTACAAAAGACCCTAAACATATCAAACTCTTTTATTGCAACCAGATGCATGATAACTACAAACAGGATGAGAAAATAATAAATCTAATTCGTACTAATATATCTCCCGTTGATCCTAATAAATAATTTTGTATATGTCTATTGTTTGTTTTTTTTGACTGCACAGTATAGAAGGCTCAGTTGGGTACCATCAGTGAGAAAAGAGCACTATTGTTATGGGGAAACCCACCTATTCCTCAGGTGGACTCTCCTTCCTATTTTTTTTTTTTTTTTATAATCGTGTCGCCCCAAGCAAGGCATTTTACTGCCACTGTTGTGCAGGGGGTTAATATTAATAAGAGTTAACAGAAAGTTCTTAGAAGTACTTGGGAAGTTCATGGGAGTTCTTTAGACTTCTATTAGAGTTCAGTAGAACTACTAGGCAACTGATATTAGTTGGTAGTTAGCTGAATACTAAGGAGTCAGCTTTCAGTGGAAGAATAGCAAGTTTCTAACATTTTGGGTATGTTAAGTCGATTAGCAACTGACATAGCACGATTATAATCTTCAGTGCCAAAACTACTCCATAACAACTATGGCACAATTCCTTTTGCTGGAAATTTGGAAACAGCATATTGTACTGCTTAGTATTCCCACTGGAAACTCCACTACGAAAATTTCCGTGTTCAGCTGTCAATCTGAGGACAGTGAAGAGTTTGAGTTTTGTTTAACGGCATATCAACCTCTGTGGTTATTTAAGACTAAAAATGTGGGGTTTTAAGGTATTTTTTTAATACTCAGTTATAGTAAGAAGGTTGATTTAGTCAGAGTTTTAATTTTTATTTTTTATTTTAGAAAACTGAAGATATCTAGTTTTGTAATTAAAAATGTATCGCAGGTAATAATTTGTTTTTCCTTCAAAAATGTATTATTGCAATAACTTTTTTTTCCTTCAAAAATGTGTTATGGTAATAGTTTTTTCTGTAAAAAATGTATCGTTGGTAATATTTTTCCTTCAAAAATGTATATTTTCTATAAAAGTCTATTTTTATGCTTCCATAATATATTAACCCAAGTTTGGGAGTCAATTATTTGACCATAGCTGGGACCCTAACAGGTGCTACCACTTTGGGTCAGGGTGGACCTGGGAACAACAGCAATTACGAGGTGGTTTCATGCTTCTCACAACCTCTCAATTGAAAGCCTTGTTGCTGGATGCAGTTTACCATCATACCCAGGACCAGACAGTGCAGAGGATTCAAAAGAATTGGATGAGTCTAATGGTAGTTACAAAAGTGTTTGGTGTGATCACTAGTGATGATAATGTTACCCCACCATTTATCTTCCCACAAGGCCTCACTCAATATGAAGGCCTACATCAAGTGCCTTGATGAAGTAGTGCTGCCCTGGGTCAAGAGGGTGGCTGCTGGAAGACTATGTCTGGCAATAGGACTCAGCACCATACCACACAAGCAGGAGAACCAAATTATGGCTGTCAGACAACTTCTGTGACCACATCATCCCTTACATCTGGCCAGCTAACTCCCCAGACTGAAACTACCTTGATTATTATGTGTGGGGCACAGTTGAGCAAGAGACTAACAAAACTCTGTGTAACATGAAAGATGAACTGAAGGCAAGAATTATGGCAGCATTCACCAATTTAAACAAGGAAACTGTCCAGATGAGATGCAGGAGATTCCAAAATTTTCTGGAAGCAATGGTTGAAGACAGTGGTAATTTTATTGAATAAATTTACTCTTTAGTATCTTAAGATATTTTTGTGTCATTTTGGTAAATATATCTGTTAAAATGAGATGTCAGACTTATTTTCATTTTTATGTCATTTAGACAACAGTTTATTCATCGCATTGTGTATATATACTGTTTTTTTTTCTTTTTAATAATCTTGTGTTAGAATGTGTACTGTAATTTTGACTTAATTTATTGGCAGCTTGTTGTTGGTGGAAATTGTTGCTGAGTATTGGTGTGCTTATCAAAATTTCCTTCTGTCTGAAATGAATCCTATCTGAGCAGATGTCAACAGCCACCTCATGTTAAGGTAGGTGGGTTCAGGGGATGGAGAGCTCTGGCTTTTCTTTGGCTCTCCTTGTCTCTTCTATTCATCTCCTGGTGTTTTCAAAGGATGTTTTTTTGTGAACTGCTCTTCTTCAATTGGTTCTTTAGATGTGAGAAGAAGAAAAGTCTTTCAGCATGAAATCATTGGCTGTGAGTTGTTTGAAGTGGTCCATGGTCGCCACTCCATGACACACATATTTCATCTGCTGTGGCAAACCAGAGCTTGACAGGCAATTTCATGACGACAGTTTGCATTGAACTGCTGACCTGTTCTTGTACAAAGAACATCACCTTGACTGCCTACTTGCCAGGTGTTGGGTCATGCTTAGTCTGGTCTTTTCCCTGAATCTTTACCACCATAGATGATCCTACCAGGTGATGAGCTCCCAATAACACTGCGTTTAAGTACCTTGTGAAGTGTAAGCTGCTCCACTATAACACACTAAGCACATTATATACAGTATGTGTTTTAGAAGCTCAAAAAATTAACAGTTTTTAATTAAATAAAATGTTAGGTAAGCAAAACACTAGAAAGAAAGAAAAATTATGAAATAGTTGTACATAAATAAACATAGATACTGAAAAGTTAGAATTTTAGAAATAGATGACAGATAACAGAAAATGAAAATATATATCTGGATTTAGGCCTAAATTACTTGGAAATGAAGTTAGCTATTTATAACTACTTTGTACAAAAAATGTGTTAAAACATAATGTCAGTCAGTTAAGGGCCATACAGAATACACACTTGGGTGATCATGTCTTGAAAGAGACATGGCTGACTGGGCAGAAGATTATCTCGCAGTAGGTTGCCATTACTTTCTGTGGTAGATTAGTTGCCAGCCAAGGCTATAGAACCCAATCTGTCCTGTTATTTAACCCATAACTGGAGGGAAGAGACAAATTCATACCTTTGCATGTAAGTGAATGCTGAGAATTCAACTGGAATTCGAACTTGAAATTAAAAAAAATGTCAAATGTAGTTTTTATTGGTTGAAATGAGTTTAATGCATTAATATTATCTGAAAAAAAGAAAGCTGCTCCTTCAAATAACAGAAAAAGCAAACAAATCAAATTCTTAATTTTACTATTCTTTTTCAAGTAGCAGAACTCTGGCATAGTGGATATGTCACTTGTATGATTGGATGCTAGAACGGAATTTCAAATCAGGAGAGGTGGCGCTGGTTAATTTTAATTTTAAGCTTACAGACAAACAGAAAAGTTACTGTTCATTATGTAAACAATTCATTATTACTATTCATATATAATGAAAAATTCTCTTGATTTTAATCAGATAAATTCTGACATGCTAATTAAAGAGTAAAAAAGGCATCTGCAACATTTCCCAGAAAAAATACAACAAAGATGTTTTTCAGTTTTGGTCAAATTTAGGCCATGGTTTCATCCTGTTTAAAAAGCCGATATAAGAAATAAAGAACATTAAAGTCTTTTGGTGGAGGAGGTAATGGGAAATTGCTCTACTATATTCCCAAGAAGTCATGGCAATTTACAAATAACAAAAAAGGAGGAATCTGTGGAGAGTCATAATCACCTACAACATGATATTACAAAAAATCTTTACAAAAAAATTTAAATATTTTAAATCAATACAAGCAAAACATAAGAGTAATTACTTTGAAATTTCATTTTGAGAAAACAAACATCCACTCATTTAATGTGACATTTTTTGACAATACCACACATTAAAATTTGTACAAAATTTCTTATTTGAAAGATATCTTTTTCATTTCTTCAGTAGCATCTACAGCATTTTAAACTATATATTTAGATATAGAGAACATAAGTTCTGTGTATCTGTGTATAGAAAATTTTAATTTTGACTTATAATTGGGTCTGTTTATATCACTAGTACATAGTACATAAGAATTAATAAAATGATTTAAATACATATATATATATAATGTGTCGACACAAATACAACAAATATATTATTGTATTGTTCACACAGGTGACTAATCTGCTGCTAAAAGCAGTCAGTAACATTTGAAAACTTTGTCCACAGTGTTTGCCAAAATGCCCCTACCCCTAAAGGTAAGGTGTGAGAGTAAAAGGAACTCCCAAGAAAAGGGTACCCAACACAGCAATACACCTAAGTGTATGCCACATATTCATCTCCTCATTGTCACCTTGTGCCAAAATTTGTTGCAAGGCAGAGCCAAGAATAATCAGGGTAACTGGCCAACCCTACAGGAACCCAAACCTCAACAGATTCAAAAGTGAATGGGCTGGAGGTTAAAATTGGCAACTTGGGAAACCAATAAAACAAAGTTTGCCAAAAATGATTAAAACAAACTCTATCACATTCAAAAGGCTGTGGCCATGACCAATCAGAGATTCTATTTTGATTTTAGCTAATTTGAAGTTTCTTTTTTTTCTTCTTTTCATAACAGAGAATCTAAGGAGCATGGCAATGCCCATTATGTGATGTGGGACATTCTTGTGGATATAAAATAAGTGCTGTTGATATGTCCCAAAGATTTTTATAAATGTCAGTATTCTTCTTTCTATATTTGAAACAGACTGTAATACCTATAATCCTAAATGGGATTTAATTACACTTTATTTTTTATTCCTATGCAAGAATCATCCTGGATTAAGTAAGATATTTCTCATTTTAATATACATTCAGTCTGATGATGATGACCTATTCATATCTATATTGTTTTTACATAACTAAAAATCAATATGTATGAGTTTTCTAAAGTGCTATTAATGATTCCATTAGGATAGAAGAAACCTATTTAATGACAAATGAGGCCTAAGAACAAATTTTCAACTAAATTTGAATGTAATCTATCGAACCAGTATTAAACCACAGATATTTTCATGTTGCTTTTAGCACAGTATTAAGTAAAAAAGAATGATAAAGTAGAAGCATTTTATTTTTTTCTATGAATACCAATATGCATTAATTTTTCAAAAATGAATGATGTTTTTAAATTATACATAAATTTCTTGGTAGATAAGCGACAAAACGAAACTGAAAAGAGTTGTTTCTCTTTAAGGTAATGAATGTTAAATTAGATATTAACTTTATTATTCAAACCAACCTGCTCAACCTGGTTGTTATACTCATGTTTTACCTTTTGGGGGTTTCTGTCATTGTACATAAAGACAAAATAAAGACAAAGTGATTTTAATTAAGGCCTTTATTAACTAAAAAATAGAAAGTCAACATAAAACTGAAAATGTTTAATGTACTCAAGAAATCTAATTTAACAAATTTTATTTCAAGTGTCATTTTGTCAGTTCAAGGATGTGTGAATCTGAAAATGTCTACATGAACTGGTCAAAATCTTATCAATATTACCATAGTATCAGTATTGACTGAAAATTCAATTTTTTTTCTATCCAGGCAGAATTTATTTTGTTTAGTTCAAACATATTTTAAAAATGGAACTTTTCACAAAATAAACAAAGAGTTTCTTGTTTATGGTAATATTTTTCCTACTTAATTCATTTGAGTTGCATTGTTAAACATTTTCTTCACTCTTGGCCTCTTTTCAAATGAAGAGAGGACATTAAAGATTAGAAAAGGCAGCTTCAAAGCACATAAAATATACTGTTATATGCAGGCACACACACACACACACACACACATATATATATGTACAGGTTGCTCCAAAAGTTTGTTCCCATACGAAACATAAAAGAAAATGAGTAGGGCTTTTTGATTTAATCAATTACAATACACGTTCAATACACATTCAGAATAACATCCATTTATTTCTATGTGTACTAAACCAATCAATAAATAAATAAATATTAAAAAAAACTGAAGTATATCTACTAGGTCCACTTTTGAGACAAAACACACTTACTTATATAGGTTATGCCAGATATACCTCCTACATAATGGTAAAACAGTAGCTGGATAAAAACACCATTGCCACTAATGCCTTACCATTATGTGGGAAGTATTTCTGCTGCACTCTGAGCCTGCTACTATATGTATAGTAGCAGGCTCCTACTCCTTTCCAAGTACATCCACCTGCCAGGGTGATTAAGCCCTATCACAGGCTGCTCAACCCATTTGAGCCCACCTATGTTTTATACTGCAACTAAGAAGAAAACAATTACAATTTTTGGAAGAGCGCATATAATCTAGTGTAATCAATTTTTTAACGATGACCAATAGACTCGAACCCTTAGTCACACCAACTTGGCTTCCAGATGGTTCTCTTTATTGAATTTCACAAACAAGTTGCAATATGTTGTATGATTTTCAAGTACCTTCAAAGGTTGATGCTTAGTGAGATCTTTCAGGTTGAAATTATCAAGAAGTCACTTCCTTGGCAAATCAACAATGGGAAGATTCAAACCTAGATTTCATGGCCAGAAAGCAAACATTATAACCACTCAACCACATGCCCACAGATATATATATATATATATATATATATATATATATGTCATAAATCCGAAAAAAAAAACCCCGACTTGTAGGTAATTCCCAAAGAATATATATGATAGAATATAGTTTTAAGTATAGTTTCAAGATACTTATGGTATCAATATCAGGGACAGAGCATATGTAAATCATCATGACTTTTTCATTTAGCATGAAATAGACAGATTTCCATGCCCACTTATATATATATATATATATATATATATATATGTGTGTGTGAAAAGTTTATGTATATAATTATAAATATCAATATATATATATATATATATAAATATAAATATGCAATTTGTTATATATATTATATTGTTTACATATTATATATGCATGGTGCTTATTTAAAAGCACTCAATATCAGTGATAGAGCAGACATATTCATATAGATAGGTGTGAGTTTGTAACCCTGGGTTTCACGCTTTTGCGATCGTCAGACAAACTGATTAATTTATATATAATTTATATATATATAGTAGGTCTTTACCATTCACTGAATTGAATCAACAATCATAGTTTCATATAGCTGTGATTAGTTCAATCAGAAAAACTTTTGTGTTTGAAGCTAATTAAACTAAGGTTATCGAAGTTTATTAAACTAAGCTTAGTTTGCAAAATATATTTTAAATGAGTTATATATAAATTAAAATGACAAACATCTGTCTTTAATATTAGCAGTTGTAAGAGTATTATTATTACTACTACTACTAATAATAATGATAATATTTTAAAAGTCTACAAAACTTAATCTCTTTAAATGTCATCAAAGTCTGATCCTAAGAGGAAAAGCTCAAATAAGGGTTTCATTTTTACAATTGGTTCACTGCAATTATGTCCTCTGTTAGCTAATGGCCTTATCTATATATATAAAAGGCAATCTGTGAGTTTATGTGTGACTGTAATCTATGCATGCCTACATTTTTTAAGCTACGCCATTCAAACTTTCTAGGGACACATATCTACAGGGAAGCCAGGTCTACACATACTTTTCGAGTTTAAGTTCAGCCATTTTCCCTTTCGCACATTTTGGTCAATGTTGCCGATTGTTTACATTTGCTTTGTAAAACATTTAAGATCTAAGATGGTTGCTAGATTATGTCACAGAAATCAAATCACACGTGTCAAATGCAACTAAAAAAAAAAATTTCAAAAAAATAAAAAAAAATGAGCCTTTATATTTCATTTTTATTCCGACATTTTAAAAATTCATTTGGTCAACAAAAAAATGGGAATATTTTTCCCTGTAATTTTGAAACAAAAAAAAAAATGTGTTTTTTCAAACAAAAACAAAATATGTAAAAAAAAGTGCCAATGGTGAATTTAATTATTTAAGTCTTTTTTTTTTTCAGATTTAATATTTCATACTTCAGAAAATAAAATTAAAAAAAAAATAAAGCTTTTTTTTTTGCTAAATATTTCATGCAGGAAATCAACTGTCTGTAATTTGTGTGGCATTAATGTAACTTTTTCCTCTAAAATTAAATGTCTACATTTTTAAATATTCTTCGAAAATTTCTGAAATTCATTTAGTCAACAAAAATTAAATATTTTCCTCCGTAATTTTGAAACAAAAACAAACACAATGTTGTTTACAATGTCACACAAAACATCAACTCATGTTTACACAAAACAAAAGAAAATAGATTTTTTAATGGAATTTTTTAACAATTTTTAAATAACAATTTTTTATATAATTATTTTTTTATATAACTGAGTTTTAAATTGTGGTGGCAACTCTAAGTGCTTGGAAATCGCAACACACTGCATTAATCATCTTATTAAAAATGTTCTGAGTTGCACGGGCAATGCCGGGTTATGATGCTAGTGATTTATAATAAAATCTTGCCAATTTAATTAATTACTAATTTTTTATGACAGTTCAAATATATGTAAAAAATGAAATTGTTTTTTTTTTCATTTTAAAACAAAATCTGTTTTACTTCTTTTTTGTCTAACAAAAGCAAAAAGTAAAACCTATCAGAACCTATCTGTAGTTAATGACGATATTATTCCTTATTTATAAAAGAAGGAATTTCCAAAACTAACCACTTCATGTACAATGTAAACATACTTATTATTTGTCTTTAAAAAATCTCTGAAGAAGCTTGTTAAAGTGAAACATGTTAGATTAAAGAGACTTTTTTTCCTACCTGTTCTTTACTTATTCTAGTCATACTTATGACAGATGATATATAAAATAAGACAAATAAAATGAAATTGAAAGTTTAAATGGAAAAATCTAATGTGGCATGTTTCGTCATTCAAGTGGACTACTTCAGACTAAACTTTTTATTGATGAGATCATATATATGTAGGGTGAGGGAATGAAATAGAGACAAACATTAGATATAATTATTCATTGAGGGAAATGTTAAAAATGCAGTGTCATTTAATTTTAAATTTCTTGCATCTGATGTACCTAACCAATGTGTTTTTTGGTTTTATCATTGTTATTTTTAAATATCTCACATTCTAACAGCAGCAGCTTTGTTAATAAATGTGGCATTGTACATACACCTGGAGAAACATTTATAGGGGAAAACTCATCTTACAAGCTAGAGATTCTAACTTTAATCTATATTGAGCACTCTTTAATGTGTCCTTGTGCAACACTTGAATTTAAAACAATACTTGTTTCAAATTTGTGTATGTCCTTTAGCAAAGAGCATGAGATTTCGTAAGTGCTTGTGTTAGAAATATGAAATTTGATACATGGAGATAACTAAATTTTTAATGTGGATATTTGAACTTTTCTACCACTTGAAACATTAACCTGTATCCTGTGTGGCGAGCCTTAAAGACACAAATAGAAAAGCTATTCTTTGGATATAAGCAAGTCATCATTCGTGTTATTTTCAATGTATTACATTTGTACATTAAACATATATTACAAGTGAGATTTGCAAGTAGTTTTATGTTGCATTTAAGTGTGATTTTGTTGGCTTGCTTCAGCACAAGTCTCAAAAGGGAGAGAGAATTTAGCTTTTATTGCTCAGTTCTTCTTCTATATCTCCACCTAACTTTTATCTTTTTCAGCAAGAATATATTTAAGATAAACACACCGATTTGGATTTAGGGATATATGGCATCCTGAAAACAACTTTTTATCAGAGACATCGTTGGACAGCATCCAGTTTTATGGTCAAATATATCACTGGGATATTTTATTTGGTAATTTTTGTGGTTAAAATTTGAATCTTGTGAAGTTGCTTATTTTTGCAAAAAAATATATTTTACTTATGTGTTTTTACATTATTTGAATGAACGTGATCTTCATATGGTCAGGAAACTTTTATTTAGAAGGTTTCAGTTCACAATGCAAGTATAATACTAAACTGAACCCTTACTTTGGATCCATTTTATACAACAAGGAAGCATTTTTGTTAGTCTGTTACACTGATAATTTCAAGATATAAAAGCCAAAAGAGAATGAAAATGATGACGTTGCATTTTCTTTTTCCGTGTCCACAAACTCAATTTGTGGCATTACAAATTATTTCTAACTCTGAGATAACACTTTCACAGAGAAAGAAAAATAAAACTTATTCATTTTTTTTAATGTAATTTTAGGATTTTTTACTTTAAATTTACACCAATTTACATAAAGATGGAACCCAGACTTTACATACTCTTCCCTTGCTCCCACAATAAAAATTTTCTCCCAAATACAAAATTTCTAGAAAAATCACATAAAAATATTTTTTATAAAGATATTTCAGTAAACTTAATATTAAATATTTTCATTATTTCAGGTTTTTAACCTAACTGGCAGAAGGATTGATGTTGAATTTTATTTTGAAATCATTTAAAAAAATTGTAGACTGGAAAGCAAAATATGACAAAATATTTGCCTCAAAATATTAGACATACAAATATTAGATTTCTTCTTTTAATATTTTCCCATTACTTACTTTTGATTTATTGGAGTTTTTTGTTTTATTTTTATAAAGTCATTAATTGGATACGTATGTGTTTTATAGCAAAGGACTACGTATGAAGATAAATAAGATTTAATTTTAAATGCTGGATTACTTAAACTTGTTACAGTTCATCTCTTAGAAAATTGAAATAAGAAACAAGAACAAAAAGTATTTCTACTTTTCATTTCTTTTGAGTACTAGTAAAATCTGCAATACCTCTAAGATATTTTGAAACTTAAAATAACAGACACGCCATTCAAGTAAATATGAAGCCAGGAGAGGAAAAAAAAACAATCTTTTCTTTTTGACATTCAAAAGCATTTTTTTTTTACTTTTAATGCCAAATTTGTTCTGAATAAAAACAAGAATTTAGTAGCTTTTTTGCTTTATATAAACTTATGAAAGAACATTGATGTTTTGTTCCCACCATGTTTAAAGGCAGTGAACTATTTATCTGACGAACATGGATGAATGAATGGCAGAAAGGAGGGACGTTACCCTTAGCAAAGAGAGAAAAACTACTAAGAGCCAAAGTTGTGGAGAGCCACGACTGCCTCTGCTCTGAAGAGATGTGTCACATATAAGAATAAGAATAATATAGCATAAACAAGATGATTTTAATGTAGGGGTTCAAATGGGAACGATGGACTTTGGGCTCAATTTGCTGATGATGAATACTGATAAAATGGAGAATCTATTTTAGAAGTGAAGTTCTACAAGCTAATACACACATTGTTCTTTTATTAAAAACATAATCCCATGTCATCTATTCAACTTGTACAGCGAAACTATTCTGAAGACCCAGGATGTTATACCAGGATTTGTCATCGAAGGCCACAATTTGAACAACATAAGGTATTCAGATGATACAGTGCTGATTGCAGACACGGAAAGGAAACTACAAGACCTCTTACAGAAGGTAGCTGTAGAGAGTGACAAGAAAGGACTACAGATAAACTACAAGAAAACCGAATAGATGGTCATCAGCAAAAAGAGCAGCCCAAAATGCCAAATATAGGTGGGGGGAGGTGTATTAAAATCAAGCAGGTACAAAAATTTAAATACCTGGGAAGTGTTCTAACAGAAGATGGAAAGTGCGACACAGAGATCTGAAGGCAAATTGGCATGGTGAAGGACACATTCCAGAAATTGAGTAGAGTATTAAGAGACAGGAAACAAAGAAGAGAGTACTGGATTGCTATGTGTTGTCAGTACTTCACTATAGCAGTGAATGCTGGACAATGAAGGAAAAACTTGAAGCAACTGAAATGTGGTTCTACAGAAGGAGGCTGCGGATATCATGGATCGAGCATGTGAGCAATGATGAGGTTTTGGAAAGGATGGAAACGAAAAGGAAATTAATACTGAGCATCAGGAAAAGACAGCTAAAGTTCCTGGAACATGCAATGAGGAAGGAGGGCTTAGAGAACCTGATACTAAGAGACCAAATAGAGGGAAGGAGAGACAGGGGAAAACAGCGTGTAACATACTTGAATGGCCTGAGTGGATAGATAGCAGAATGGAGGTTGCATGGTGTAACAGAAGACTGCGTGCTAAGTGCTAAGAGCCACCAGAGATGTGGAAGGCCATAATCGCCTACATCCTGAAAGGACAAGGCACATAAAAGAAGAAGAAGATAATCCCATGACTAATTTGAAAACTGTGGGATGGGAGACACTGGCTATAGAAAAAAAGACAAACAATTGTCGTAGTCTGATAGCTTGATGAAGATCTGGTCAAATCAACATAGAAGGGAGTGGCAAAACTATATGAAGAAGTTAGTTTGAAATGACATACCTAACAATAAAGATGAGCTTGACTAGGCAATTGACAAAAATAACTACCTAGCTTATCCACTTAAACTAAGAATAAATTCAATCATTTCTCCCAAGTTAACATAAGACAATGAATCAATTCTACAAAGAAACAGTCATCTTGAGAATGAAGTCATTAAAAAGGTATTCATAATTAATTAATACAAATAATAAATTAAAACTGGTAATCTCACTCCCTTGCAGCAGCTATGTGGCTCTTAACTTTGATTTGGATAAGACCTCTTTATGTAGCCTCAGGATGTAAAGCAATAATGGCTCTCCACAACTTCCTGACCCTTGTAGTTCCCAATGAATTTTCTTTTTCTGTTATTTATCCTAAACCCTGTTTTGCTATCCATTCACTCAAGTTCACTAAGTATGTCATGCACTGTTTTTCTCTGTCTTCCTTGCCTTTAACCTGTCCTGTGAGTATCAGAATTTTCAAGCCCTCACTCCTCTTTATGTTTCTTAAACATCTCAACTATTTCTTCCTGATGTTAAGTATTTTTAAGTTTCCTATTTGTTTCCATTTTCTCTAAAACTTCATTTTTAAAGACAGATTGTTATTTGGTTCATGATATCCCCAGCATCCTTCTGTTGCTTTAAATTGATCTTAAAGCAAGAATTCTGCACAAATCTTATTACTTTCTTTCCTAATGTCCTCTTCATGTAGTACATGGTAAAAAATATTGTTATTTTATAAGAACTGCATTCTTTTTAGATCACTATATGTGAGTGACTGAATTATTATTTATTATTTTAACAAGTTGTACTAAATTCAACCAAGAAAGTCTGTCTGCTAAATACTTTATTGCTTTTTCCAATCTTTGAATGAATTTTGCACATCCAGGTTAAAAATGTGAATAAATTCAGTTCATGTTTCCATGTTTTTGACAATCCAAGTCATTATCAGAAACTAAATGTTATCAGTGTAATAGGTAGCAATTTGTTAGTACATCCTGGCTTTTTTAATGTTACATTATTAATTAAAATATTAAGCTTATATTTGTACAAAATGATGTCATATTGGTTGGTTGATTCATTTTCTACAGCTTAACACTTTGTTAGGTTATTTAAAGTCAGAAAACATTTTTAGATTTTTTTTAAAGATAATAATGGTTGAGTGACACACGTCTTACAAATTAACCCATAAATAGAGGAAAAGATGTGAATTTATGCTTTTCCCAAGGGTATATGCATGTAAATGAATATAATGAGCTTGATAAGAATTGGAACTCGGCTATCTGATTAACAATTCTGAGCTATTATCCATTACATTACCTGCACATCAAAGCATGCAGCATCTGTTATACCCTAGTGGTCACCCACTTAGGTACTGACCAGACACAACACTGCTTAACTTTGATAATCATATAGGAACCAGTGTTTCAACATGATGTGACCATAAGCCCTAGTGACATCATGTGTAAAAGAGTTTTACAGAACTTGACAAGATTGGAAACAAGGACATAAATATTTATATATATCTTAAAATGCCTTCTCCTATCGTGAAAGACATCTTGTTTTATTTGGGTTGCTTGTTTTGTATAATAATTTTTTTTTTAATAATCATTTCAACTCAAGCAAGGCAATTTTACTGCCACTGGTGCACAGGGAGTTACATAGGAGGAGAGTGATGAGAAAGAGGTACCAGTTATAGGGGGTGTCAGAGAATGGGTAAGAGAAGGATGAGAATACTGGTGTGAAGAGAGCTGCATGAGAGTAGAGTGGATAGGGAAAAGAACATGAGAGAAAGAATGCGAGTCAAAGAGACAGGAAATGGCAACTGACCTTACATTTAAATTCTTGGAAATTGTAGCTGGCAGAGAAGCAAGTATAGGGAAAGGAATTTCATGGGCAAGAAGTGCGAGAAAAGAAGCTGATAGAGTAGAAGTTGAAGTTACATTTTATTGATTTCACTGTAAAAGGGTGGGACCTAGTTACTAGTCTGGTAGTACGAGTAAATTCATGCAGAGGGGGCACCAGGGAGCTAAGCTTGTTGGATCAGAAGCCATGAAAGTATTTGTAGAAGAGACAAAGAAAAGCTACATTATGCCAGTGAGAAAGTGACTTCAGCTTAGCTACCAAGTCAGGCTCGATCACACTGCAGATTCTTCAGATACAAAATTAAGCAGAACTTGTCAGCTAAATGTAGTACAACTTGTTTCAATGAATTATTGCTGCATATATTTTGTGGATGTGTGTGTGGTACAGTGGATATTAGCCTGAAACAAGAAATCAGAGAGCAGAGTTCAAATTCTAATTGAATTTGTTGCATTCACTTATGTGCAAATACCCTTGGGAAAGGTATTAATTTGTTGCTTCTCACTCCAGCTATGGGTTAAATAGTAAGACTGATTGGATTCTATAGTCTTGGTTGGCAACCAGTCTATCACAGTAATGGAAACCTACTGTGGGAAAATCTTCAGCCCAGTTAGTCATGTCTCTTTTGAGACATGATCACCAAACATGTATTATTTATGGCACTTAACTGACTGACTTATATTTTGTGGTGCAAAAAAACAAAAAATAAATACTAGAAATCCTTCACTAGATTAACAATTAAGAAAATCATTTACACATCCCTACCCAAAACACAATTTGCTACATATATAACTCAAATCAAATGTCATAACTTCCATAACTACTTAACTTTCATAAATGTAAATAAGAAAGAAAAATTCAAATAATTTTACATAAGTTAATGTATTTTAAGAAAAATAGGATATCCGAAAAATAAATCAAAATACTTTTGTCTCCTGATGAGTGGATTTCAGAATTTGCAAAACTCTGAATAATGATAAGTAAGCATTTCATTTATTTATTATTATTATTGTTGTTATTATTATTGTTATTATTATGCACACACACACACACAAACATATATTTTTGAAAATATAAACACAGTAACACTCTTATTATTTAAGTCATGTCAAATCAAGCATCATCTTTTGTTTACTGGCATATATAGCATTCCGTATTTTGTTTGCAATTTATATGTCATTTGGGTGCATGGCTGAATGGCTAAAACATTTGCTTTCTGACCATGAAGCCTGGGTTCAAATCTCACCAAAGTCAATTTGTCAGGAAGGTGGCCTCTGTATGATATTGGTCTGGAGGAGGCGATCTCAGCGTGCAGCACCTTTGGAAAGTGCCTGAAAACTATACCATGGGTTAACCCAAATCCTGTGAATGAAATTAGGTAGATTGAACCCTTTGAAAGCTATTGATGGTTGTACTAACAAAAAGTCACAAATCATTGTGACCGAGCGTTTGTGTATCCTGACTTTGTTCAGCCTGTTGTTCATGCCAGATAATGCTCTCTACCCGAAATTGTAACTAAGGTTTGCTTAGCATAGTTGCAGTATAAAACACAGGTGGGCTCTGTGAATGTTGAACAAACACAAATGTGTCTGATCAAAAGTCTGCAATGGGGATTAGCTAGCTGCCCTAGTAAACAGACATCCTTGGATACGAGTGGCCAGCCATATACATACCATACATATGTAAATGAACAAAATAAAGATGTAAATTCTTTCTATAGCCACAGTTACATACAATTATGCCTTTAAGAGTTCAAACTATTGAATTCTTTATTCTTCTGGTGAAAAATCTGCTGCTCTGTTGCCACACTGCACTAAAGATTTTAAGGAAAAAAAAATAAGCGGTTGCTGAATGTGGAACTGCAATGAACAAGAAATAATCCCACTTAGAATTGTATTAATTTTGTGGTTCACAAGAAATACACAAAGAAAAAATGAAATTATGTAAGACACGAAAGGGAAAAATTAAAAGTCCCAATTGTAGAAAAAAAAATCTACAAGACTGATGAAAATATACAAGCAAAAAAACAAAAAAACAAAATATAGTTTCCACTTACCAGATTTAATCAGGTGAATATCAGCTTTTCAGACCACAGGGGAACAATACATGGGCATGCACATAAACAAGCCATTGTGTGTGTATGAATATATATATATATATATATATATATATATATATATAGTGACAGACTGCTGTACAAAAATATGTGTGACTGTATAGAAACCTGAAATAGACAAAAATGAATATATAAATAAAATTGTTGAAGAAGGAAAGAAACAGAAAAAAATTTAAAAAATAAGATTTAAATAAAAGAAAAATTGATAAAATGTTACCTCAAAATTGAGTAAAGAAAATCTGAATTGATTAGGCATAAAAGAAAGAAAAATGTGAGCAACTGGTTCATCTTAATATACTTGCTGTTGTTAACACACTTCAGCCGCTCCATTATTTAGCCATCATCTGGTGTAGTCCATGGAGGAAATATAACACATTTTTTGGTCATTAATAAACCAATCAGTTTTCACAGTAACAACAGCAAGTATACAACAAATATTCAATTTTCAGTTTTTGTAACAAAGTCACGAACATACAAAAATGGGATCATTATTTTCCAGATGACTCCACAATATGATCATTCAGTTGCAAATCATTTAAATTCTTTTAAGTTTGTGCACTTTAGGGGTATCTTCATTCAACACATCTGGCTACAACTGTTTCACTTACTCATGAGTTTCAAACAGACACAACCAGACTTTTCAGATGGATCCATAATAACAACCTATAATTAAGTAATTATATTTTTAAAAATTAGCAAAGCTGACCAAATAATTTTTCTGGATCTAAATAATTATTCAATACAGAATAACAGTGATTTTAGTTATTGCTTTTTTTAAAAATGTGACTCAGCTCTGAAAACACATCTCCAAATGATTTCAATTCAATAATATTTATTTATTCATGCTTACAGATAAAAGGATAGAAAGAATTTGAAAATGTAAAATTCTATATCTGTCTGCTGCAGTAGATTTCTTTGCAGTAGTCATGAAATTTTCAAAGAGAGCTTGAAGCACAAAAATGCTGACAAACAGTGCACTAAATAACCAACCAATACTCAATTCATACAACCAAGAAATGACCAAGTTATTTTGACCAATCAGAATGAGGTGTGTTTTTAACAATACATTCTATTGGTTCAGTTAAGTCTACAACAATCATATGATCATACTGACCAATGAAAACAAAATAAAAGCCTAAAAATATTCTTCATTGATTTATTTGAATATGATGTGAACATTTTTATCAGTTGATTAAAATTAAGTATGTAAACATTTAATGTTATTGCATTATTTATTTAGGACAAGCATTTATTCTAGTGACTCTGAAAATGGTGGCAGCAGAAACACAAAGACAAGGAGGCTGTATTTAAGCTTGTTTGTATATCTATAATTAAAACTCAACAATGACTCCACAAAAAATTAATATCTAAAAGAAGACCCGTATTAAAAGAGAAAAAAAAATACTTCATAAGTATTAGGATGTCAGTGTTTTAGCAATAAAGAGAAAATATGATAAAAATAGTTTACTTGTAATAACAATATGATAGCAGTACTTAAGCAATTTGGCAACTGTATTGGTTCTATTTTCTGCATGAATAATCTAGAATTTTTAGCCATGCAATTAACTCTATTGTCACTTGTGAGAAAGGACTATATTTTTTAAATCATTAAAAGTAGAAAAATAACCAAAGAAATCTAACAACATGAAACAAGAGAAATAAATGTATTAGCATCCTATTCTTACTATTTCCCAAAAATCTTCTAAGCTGACCAAGCATACACTTTGGGAACTAGTAATACAGAATGCCAGAGAAAATCATTAGTGGGGAAAATTGCAATATGAGCTCTGGTAAAAAAAAAAATTGGTTATTGAACATTAGGTTTATAAGTCCCAGAAATTCAATTGTTTTTGTCCTTAAGGACACGTTAGTTCCAGTGACTTGACCCAAAGAGTTGAGAGTTCAATACCTGGCTACAGCAGTGGTGAACAAGTAACTTAGAGAGTCCGATTAAAGGGAGATAATTTATAACTACCAAAAGAGGCTTCATGCAAGTAATAAAATGAGATACCCCAGTGATTGTAATAAAGGGTTTGATTTGAAATTCCTAGTGCCTGAAAAAGGCCAGAACATACAATGTCCAAAATGTTGTACAAATAGTAACAAAGATGAGGACAATAGTCCAAATAATGTAAATAGTGATATATTTTTTGTTATGGTAAAAGGTGCATGTTCATTTTTTTGGTATCAAGTAGTACTTCATACAGTAACATTAAATAAGGTAGACCAGGCTGCATCACCAATAAAGATATAAAATCATATTGTCATTATAAAATATCAAAACTAAAACATTTGACATAAGTTCTAGAAAAAGAAAATAAAAGTGCAAATAAATATATACATATATTTAAATTTTCTGACATGACAAAACTGTTTCAGGAAATATTTTATATTAATTTACCAAATCTGATAGAAGGTATTTTAATGTGTACCTCCTGAGTCTTATACTCACTGTCAATAACTTGCATGTCTAACTATCAGCAGAGGTACTCTAAATATTCTCACATTCAATTGTTTTGAGAAGGAATTTCATCAGTTTTACAGTGAATCCAAATTATTGTAAGACTTGGTTGCTATATATATTGTTTATATATACGTTTATATATATTGTTTATATATACGTTTATATATATTGTTTATATATACGTTTATATATATTGTTTATATATACGTTTATATATATTGTTTATATATACGTTTTATGGCCTTCTGAACTCAATGAAAGCTGGTAGCTTTTTTAAGCTCTGAAAAGTTTAACTGAAAAACATGTAAATATTGTTTAAAAGTAATAAAACTATTTAACATAATTTTTAATTACTATTTCTTTTATTTCATTTATTATACACATTATGATTATTATACTTATTTGTACTTATGTATTGTTTATTATTATTTCTTTCAACTTTTTCCTCAGTTACTGTTTTTCTTGTATTAATATTTATTTGTTTTTGTACAACAATCGCAAAGATCGTTTGTCATATTTTACTTTTGGTTTTTTGCATATCCTACTTTTTTTTCTTTTTTTTTATCAACTGATGGTTTCGCTGTTCATATTGTCAAAAAAGACTGTATGGATTAATTTTATTGTAGGTTGTAAATAATGACTACATAATCTCTGAGTATGTTAGACATTAATCTTGATTTGTATTTTTCTCTTTGATATCTTTTCCTAGGAATCAAATTTTTCAATATCGGTATTTGTTTGTTATGTTATGTTATTTGCCTTGCTTTCCAGTATTTCTCTTCACCTATCATATATATATATATATATATATATATATATTTTTTTTTTTTTAATTATTTGTTTAGGAGCCTCAAAAACAATATATATGAAATGTTTTATCTACTTGATTCCCAGCAATTTCTTATATTTTCTTTGATATCCCCTGTACCTTTTTTATTCTCTCACTGTAATCCCCTGTGCAACAGTGGCATTTCTGCCTTGCTTGAGGTGAAATGATTATAAAAGAAAAGAAAAATATTTACATATGTATGTATATATGTTTCAAAAGTAGTAGGGAATGAGTCTATTGCATGTGTCTCAAATAACCTCTGACAACTAAATCCTATTTCAAGATGGGAGAGTTAAAGGCAGAGCACTGGCATCTCATAACCAGTTTCTTTGGTCATACAAATCTCCTCAGCCTGGGAAGGCAGTCCATCTAAGAGAAGGAAAACTCAGATTTTAAATCTTTGCAGACTTATAGTGATATCCAAACACTGAAAAGGCTATGGAATTAAATACAAACAAAAAATATAGATTAGACCTCCAAATGCAGTTGGGCTGTCAACAGTGACAATTTTCTTTCAACACCTGTGGCGAAACTGGTTCCAAATGTAATGTCCTGTATTCAGTTAGATCTTGTCAGTATGGCTGAGAGAGAGAGGACATGTGGTTTAGGCAGTGCATGACCTTTATATACCAACATCCTAGAGAGGTCACTCCAGTCTCACTACCATAAGAGGTCTTTTGCTCATTTGCTTTGGTTGGCAACCAGAGTCTATAAGTGCAACTGTGGATTCATAACAAGTTGGCATGAGGTAAGCAACTCAAACTTTTAAAAACTTACTTCCTGTAAAATCTCAGTGGCAGCCCCAAATGTGGTCAGGCTGTGACTAGATGCTGCTCATGGTTGACATGTTTCCTATACCTATTCATTTATTGCTAATATATATTATTTGTATTAAAAAAAGAACTAAAGTAACTGACAATGACCAACAGAAATCAAAATCACACATATTGTATTGTAATTTAATTTTTGAGCCTAAAACAGTTTGTGTTACATGAAATCTATAGTACAGAATGTCTGTCATGAGAACATACCTTTGTAAGCAACACTTGAGTTGTCATTAGTGAAGGAAACTAAATGTAGTTAGAGTGGTCTGTTAAAAATAAGTATTTGCTAAAAATTAAATAAAAATAATAAAACTAACATTTTTTTTCCTGTTGTCATGTTAACAAGATTATGTTCAAAACTTTTTGAAAACTCTTTTTATCGGCATTTATGCATTGACGATTCAGTGTTAGATAAATAACTTGCCAATTTGGCATCAGAACATTTCGACATCAGTCAGTCATTAAGTGCCATATATGATACACACTTAGACGATTGTGTCTCTTTTTAGTCATGACTGGCCAGGCAGAATATTTTCCCACAGTAGGTTGCCATTACTTTCTGTGGTAGACTGGTTGCCAACCAAGGCTACAGACCCAGTCTGTCCTGTTATTTGACATATAGCTTGAGGGAAGAAATGAATTTCCCAAGTATATTTGCATGTAAGTGAATGCAGCAAATTAAACTGGAATTCGAATTTGATTCTCGAATTTCTCATTCCGAGCCAATATCCACTGCACCACATCACACATACTTTAAAATTTTAATTGAGATTTTTGTCATGTATTTTTAAAACCAAATGTTATACCTTTTTTTAAACTGAGAAAATAACATAAATTAAAAACTTGAATTACAAAAAAGTATTTAAAATCTTAGTAAACCTTTTAATCTTAAAATTCACTTTTTCATTTTGTAATAACTTTTCCATTCTTCATGTGCAATCTCACTTTACATCGACCTTTCTGTTCACATCTTCAGAACTTTAATTCAGGATCACTTTTACTTGTTGCATCAGAAAAAAAAAAGGTATCCATTGTGTATCAATCACTTTGTTTCTTCCATAAAATATTTGCTGCCATTTCAACATTTTGGTTGTTAAAAGTGAGAGTGAGTTAATGACAAGCCAAACAAGGTGACTTCTTAGTTACTAATCCAATGCCAAAATGTTCCTTTGCTGAAAAAAAAAAAATTCTGCTGAAATGGCAACACCAAAACGTCCCATTCCCATATACTTGGTATATAATATTTTATAACCACCATCTTTCTTTGTCAGGTGTTTGTTTGTCTCATGGTATTTATCAAAATTCCTGGGTCAAATTCCAACAAACTGTTTTGACCTATTTCCTTTTTAGTCCTTAATGCAAAGATTTCCAAAGTACAAAGTAAAACTTCTCTTTTTAAACAACTTCCTTTATAAATTAACTAAGTGAATTAGTCTCTGTAGCTCAGAAATTTCATTTGTTTTATAATCATTTCATACCAAGAAAGGCAAGACTGTCACTGGTGCACAGGTGGTTATAGTGAGAGAAAAAAAACAGGGTACAGTGGATGTCTAAGAAAGGATAAGGTGTGGATGGGATTTAGGGAGGTAGGAGATTGTAAATGACATTGCAGTATATATTCTGAAATTTAAATTGGCTCAGAACAGTACTTTCAGTTTACTTATCCTCCCCTTGCTGCCCCACAAATCCACTGGTAGAAAGAACACCATGACAATAATTATTAGAAAATTGATATTTTTTAAAAATCTTTCAAAAAGGTAGTTTCCATTAACTGCACATATACAAAAATGGGTTTGTAATGCAATAATTTATTGAAAGTTATTGCTATTCAACTTAAACAATATGTCCAGTTATCTGCTTGAAAGAATTCTTTTGCTAGCCAATCAAAACAATCGGTTTAACAATAAATTATGTTGGTTCACTCATGCATATAACTACAATTGTGTTTTGTTAACCAATGAAAATGAAGCATGAGGCTTATATTAGTTTCTGTTGGCTCACTCGTGCATGTGACTATGACATCAGTTTGGTCAGTGAAGAGGTAAATTAATCTACTGAAGTAAATCCGGATTTATTATTTTCCCTTAGAATTTAGGAAGAAAGTGATGACTTTTTTTTGTTTTCTTTTATAAGTTTAATCAAATGGGTAAAAATAACTAAAAGATGGATGCCAGAGAGAAAAACAGAATCAAAATGAATAAATATAAGTATATCTTCATACATCTGGTTGTGTTTCTATGAAAACAGATTGAATGAAGGATAAAAAGGGAGAAGTCATGTGGTAAATAACAATGCCTCGGCTCATCCTATGTTTTCAATGACAAAACCTGAATAACTATGAATAAGCTGCATATGCAGGTTTGCCTCAATGGTTAGAGCAGCTAACTGAGATGTAAAGGTCAATTCTAAATTAGTTAATTTTGTTTTTTAAAAATAGTAAAATATTGGTAATCTTGGACCCTTGTTTTAGCAAAAAAGTGTCAGACGGATGTTTTTTCTCTTGACACTGCTATTATTTTAACTACCTTCACTTCTTGACAATGTTTATTGTTTTAAAAAGCAATGATTAGAATTTTAATAAAAACTAAACATATGAAAGTGAATTTATACATTTTCTTTGTTCTTGAGAATTTAAAACAAAAATAATGAACAATATTTATTATATTGTTTATTTACACTATTTATTTATCAGATTGTTTATTGGAATGGTTGGCAGAATGTTGGCTAATTGCCAACTGACTCAAAATTTATAAAATAGTAAATAATAAGGATTCACATAATTTAATAATCTAGTAAATGCTTATAAATTTATGAATAAAAAATTGTATAAATTCATTTTCATCATATGTTTAGGTTTTATCACAGTTGTAATCATTGCAGTTTAAAGCAATAAACATTGCCAAGAGGTGAAGGTAGTTACAATAATATCAGTGTCAAGGGAAAAACTGATCTTTTGACACTCCATTTAGTTTTTGCCAACACAAAGTTCCAAGGTTATCAAATTGTGTTTCTTGTAACTTTCATTCTTATAAAATCAACAAATGTCAGCTGAGAGTAAGTCAAATTTGCAGCATTATACACTGACTCACTAAATTTGCAATATTATACACTGACTCACTAAATTTGCAATATTATACACTGACTCACTAAATTTGCAATATTATACACTGACTCACTAAATTTGCAATATTATACACTGACTCACTAAATTTGCAATATTATACACTGACTCACTAAATTTGCAATATTATACACTGACTCACTAAATTTGCAATATTATACACTGACTCACTAAATTTGCAATATTATACACTGACTCACTAAATTTGCAATATTATACACTGACTCACTAAATTTGCAATATTATACACTGACTCACTAAATTTGCAATATTATACACTGACTCACTAAATTTGCAATATTATACACTGACTCACTAAATTTGCAATATTATACACTGACTCACTAAATTTGCAATATTATACACTGACTCACTAAATTTGCAATATTATACACTGACTCACTAAATTTGCAATATTATACACTGACTCACTAAATTTGCAATATTATACACTGACTCACTAAATTTGCAATATTATACACTGACTCACTAAATTTGCAATATTATACACTGAGTTATTTAGACTATGACTTTTTTCATCTCTTATATCTGGCAACTGCCTAAAACTTTTGAACTGAACCTTTATTCTCAGGAATAAAGCAAAAGTATAAATCCATTTTCCTATGTTTTGGTTTTTATTAAAACTCTAATCATCACTTTTTATAACAATAAACATTGCTGAGGGAGTCAAAAGTGAATACAGTAATGTCAAAGAATTAAGCATCATTTTTGCAGACACAGAGGTTAAACATTGCTTGAAAATTTATTTTTTCACAGTTGTTTGGTTGGTAATGTCTGTTACAACAGAATTGTAATTAATTTCATGTAGGCTTTTATATTTTCTTTCCAAAATATATTGGTTGTATTGAAATGTCTAAAAACTGTATCCTGTCATCATATAAAATCATATCGTACTACTTTTATTCATTCTTAAAATGTCTAACATGTCAAATGGAGTTTAGGCACACTAATTTCTATAGGGATTTTATGGCAATATGTGCTGTTTGGTTTAATAAAAAAAATTATTTGCATTTTTTGAAAAGTTTATTAAAGAAATTGTGATCTACAGAAAAATTAAAAAAAAAAACAAAACAAATACATTGCCCTTTTGGAAAAAAAAATATTACCTGCTATACATTTTAAAAAAAGAAAAACATTACTAGCAATACATTGAAAAGAAAACTATTACCAGAAATAGAACTTCTAAAAGAAAACTTTTTCCAGATATAATAAAAATATTACCAACAAAAAGTTTTGTCGGCATTGAGGCCAATATGCTGTAAATCAAATCAAATCAAATCAATGATCTGCCACACGACTGGTTGAAATTTGCATTGCCTGCTATTGCTGTGTGTGTGTTTGTGCATATATATTTTCAAGACAGAGAAATGTTGGTCCCTGGCATTTGTGTTATGATGTAACTAGTGCTTGGTGTTATTTCTATACTAACATAAGTATATAGTAGTGCACATTACAAACTGTTCTTTGTTGTATTTTTATTATATTTTATATGGGGGGGGTGTCATTTAGCTTAGTCTGTAGAGCAGTGTATCTAACTGAAAACAAAATTTTAGTACAAATAGAAAATCACCAATAACTTTATTGTTCAGACTGTTGTCATTATTTTTGTCACCATATTCACAGTGTTTCACTCCAACTTACTTTGGGTGATTGGAATTTCAAACTGAACCCTTTATTTTGTTCACCAGGAAAGATTGTTATCACTCCACAAGTCATGCCTCTTCATATGTTTCAGGATGTTATCTCCCTTTAACTCAAATCTCTAAGTTTTCTTGTTCACCTCTGCTCTAGCCAGGTATTAAACTCACAGCTCTTTGGGTCAGGTCATCTGGATCCAACCAAATTTAATATCCATTGGGCCATAGAAATTTATTTCTAGTAAATATCAATTTCCTATTTTCCCCTCTCCAAATGAGCCAGCACAGCCAGGTAACAATGCTATAGCAGTGTAGCTAGGAAAGTGTTAATACTTTCACTACTGTATTGTTATAGAATTGGAAAAGTCAACATGTATAATTTTTTTGACTGCACTTTTATTGGAAAGATGCCAACACATAAAAATCCCATGATTTTTCATTTCAGGAAGTATGGAATCAACATATAATTCTATAATTTCCTGCTTTTCATGTATTTTCTTTTTTTTCTTTTTTTTACAAGAAAAAAGTTATAAATCTAGCTCAAGTAAATTATTTTGCATAAAGTGTGAATTAGTGCATTTATCCGACTTTATTATTGGTGACTGTAACAACATATGCTATATAGATAACATTGTGTTGATGACAGATTCAGAATGAAAGAATTATTAAACAATGAAGTTGAGGGAAGCAAGATGAAAGGTCTAACCATAAATAAAAAGAAAATACAATATACGGATGCTTGCAAAAGGAATAGCCTAAGATAGGAGTTATGTGTGAGGATCATAAAAATAAAACAAATATGGAAATTTAATTCACTTGCAGAAATGGAAAGTGTGACAGAAATTTGAAAACCTATAGAAATAGTGAAATCTACTTGTCAGATACTAAGGTACAAAGGTATTGAAATAAAATATTGCAAATGGAGAAAATAGTACTATGTAATGTCTAATTTTCTATATTTAAGCTACTAGACTGGCAACAAGGTCTCTTTTACTGTGAAAACAACCAAGTATAACCACAACTTGTACTCTATCAGCTTCTTTTCTCACACTTCCCACCTGTGGAACTCCTTTCAATATTATTGTTTCCCTGATAGCTATAATCTTCAAGAGTTTAAATGCATCAACTGTCATCTCTTATCTCTTTGACTCCCATCCTTCTTTTCACTTTACACTTTGTTCTCATGCAGCTCTCTTCACACCAATGTTCCCGTCCTTCTCTTACCCATTCTCCGGCACCTACTGTGACCTGTTCTCCTCCCTCTTTTCACTCTCCTATTATGTAATCCTCTGCACAGCAGTGACAGTTTTGCCTTGCTTGGGGTGAGATGATTATATATATAAGTGAAAGCTGGACAGTTTTATCATAAATGAAAAAAGACTAAAAAGAAATGTTATACTGAAAAATGTTGAGAATACCACAGATAGAGAATGGGAGAAAAGAGAAAGGTCTAAGAAGAAAAGGAAGTAAAAAGAAAAATATAGTTTAAAAAAAAAAAAAAAAAAAAAAAAAAAAAAAAAAAATTACATCTATGATATTTTGGACTCATGAGTGAAAAAGGCTTTGGGAATACTTATAAAGCACATTGAAAGTAAGTAAAAGAAAACAGTAGGTAAATTGCTAGGAAAGTTTGTGCAAATGGATGGTGGAATAAAAAGAAAGAAGGCTGGATCATAATGAAAAATGTACTGCTGAGAGCAACAAATGAAAGAATGCTGTGGAAAACAGCAAAGAGATTTTTTTTAATAAACCTGATGTTCTGAAATCAATTCTTTCATTTATATAAAAATTTAACTGTAAAAGAAATCATATCAATCTGATATTAGCCAAAGAAGAAAAGATTTTAATAGTACAAAATGCTTCTAGTAGAAAACACCCTCTTTAGTCTGTAAACAGCTGTTATTTTTCAAAAACCATTTAAAATAAAGTTTATTTTTTTCTCTTAATCATTTCTCATTAAATTGCAGTGGGTCAGTGAGGTGTGGGATGAGTGAATGCAGACGGCAGCTGGACAAATAAAGATAATGGTTTTTGATTGCTTGATATTTCAGATTGTCTTACGCATTAAACTCATAAATTATCTGTAGACGTTTGGCTCAACCCAAATGAGAGTCTTTAACTATCACTGAAAACAGTGCAAAAATCTGGTTACTTGTCATGCTGTTTGATTCTATTTCATTAATAAGCAAAATGTTGTTTTGCCATGGTGTAATAGTTAACAAGCTAGTCTTGTTGACCATTACTACTATAAAACAAGTTCAGTTCTCATTAGATGCGCCATATTTGTGTCCTTGTGCCCAAACTAAGCACAGGTTAATAAATATTTCAATATACAACAAAACACCATTAACACAATCATTTCTATTTTATCTTTTTGTTAAAAGTGTTAGATTAATCTTATATATCACCAAATTTTTCATGACTGGGAACACCCACCCCAGATCCCCAGAAGGGTTCTGTGCAGCAGGGAATTTTTTTTGTACAGTTATTTAATTTTCACAGATTATGTCAGAACTGTTCCTATTATTGTGTCAACACAGGTCTAGGTGGTTAATATTGATAATATTTAAATGTCAGTCAGTCTAGTGCCATATGTGATACACACTTGGGCGATCATGTCTTGAAAGAGATATGACTGACTGGACAGAAGATTTTCTTGCAGTAGGTTGCCATTACTTTCTGCGGTAGACTAATTGCCAACCAAGGCTATAAAACCCAATCTGTCCTGTTATTCAACTCACGGCTAGAGGGAGAAACAACGGATTAATACCTTTCCCAAGTTTATTTGTACATAAGTTAATGCAAAAAATTCAACTGGAATTTGAACTAGCTCTTCAATTTCTCATTCTGAGTCAATATCCACTGTGCCACATCACACATGTGCCCTTAGACATGTATTTACTTTTGTTAACCTATCCCATTCTTTTGGGGGTGAAGGTTACTGTCCATAACCCTGACCAACAGACACATTAACTGTCCTGTAAGGTTATCAATTATTTAAACAATGTACTTTTTTTTTTTTACACGAATAAAGCTGTTTTATCAGCTTTTTATCTGTCCAGTAATATTGACTATTACCTGTGTCTCATAATACTTGCTACATTTAATGTTTGAAATGTGTATACACACGTAACAATTATTATGGGATAGAGCATAATCTTAATAAAATACAATATGACTTTATTAGTTACACAATCTTACCTAACTACTTAGTAATGAAATATTCCGTTGTTGTGGTAACATCACTTGTTGCCACTAAAAGTGAACACATTACAAACATGTTACCATAACAACGAAATATCCTATTACCTAGTATTGAAAACAGATTGATAACAATCCACTCTTTAATTCTTTTGTCTCATCTGAATTTTCTTTGGATATTTTTTATTATTATAGGTTAAAGAGTAGAATTCCTTGTTCATGTTTTATCACTTCTCAACAGGAAGTTGTAGGCAAGGGAGGCAAATTTGAATTGATCATTAAATTACTTGGTGTTAAATGGATTTGAATTGTAAAATAAAATGCAGCAATGCAATAGAACTAATATTCATTATTACCAACCTATATAGAATGCAAGGTATATGAATAGATGCGTGTGTAATGCAGTAAAACATTTTTTGCTTTAAACATTGTTCTTTGAGTGACGTAGTACACATTCAATTGCGAATATAATGATATTTGTTTAGTTTCATATTCGGGAAGTAATGAAAATGTAAGAAATTTTGTGATATTTTATAAATACAATGCAATTGCAAAATTCCTTAAATATTGTTGTATTTAAAAAAAAAAATTTATGGCCCGGATAAATTCATTGTATAAAAACGAAAAATATCTAAATTATCTCCCTTAGATCAGAAATTATTTAATGCAGAAGACGTAAAATACCAGAGATTCTGAGAGAATATTAAAAAAAAAGTGGGGGGATCACTATTAAAGAGAGAACAATAAAAAGACAGGAATTAAGATGATAGAGAAGGTAACAATTGATTGGTATATGAGGGTGAATTTGTTTATTTATTTATTTATTTTTTTTAATCATCTCACCCCAAGCAAGGCATTCCACTGCCACTATTGCGCATGGGGCTACATAGGGGAAGGTAAAGAGAAGGAGTGGTTAGACATAGGGAATGTCAGGAGGAAGGTGACAGATGAGTAAGGATACCGAGGATGAGGGTTGGGCAGATGGGAAGAGTGTTTGATAGAATGGGAGCAGGTTAGTGTGTTAGGAGGTGCCTATTGGCCTTACATTTAAACTCCTGGAGATTGTAGCCGTCGGGGAAGCAATCGTGTGGAAGGGAATTCCACAGTCGGGAAGTGCGAGGAAAGAAACTGTTGGAGTAGAAGTTACAGCTGCATTTTATCGGTTTCACTGTAAAAGGGTGGGATCTAGTTGCTAATCTAGTATCTCGTTCAAATACGTATTTAGGGGGCACTAGTGATCTAAATTCATCGGAGCAGAAGCCGTGAAAGTATTTATAGAACAGACACAGGGAAGCCACGTCACACCGGTGGGAGAGAGACTGCAGGCGGTCTGCCAAGTCAGTATCTATCACATTACAGACCCTCCTCTGAACCTTATCGAGAAGCCCGAGGAGAACAGCAGGGGCACCCAACCAGATATGGCAGCAGTATTTAATGCACGGGCGGATGGTATATTTATAAATGTGCAGGATAGATTCAGACGGAAAAAAACTTCCAGGCTCTACGCAGAGAACCGACTTTCATAGCAGCGGATTTAGCAATGGATTCGATATAGTCATTCCATTTGAGGTCCGCCGAAAGTGTGAGACCAAGGAGGCACAGTGTTTTACTCTCTGGGAGGCAAGCCTGGTCCATGCTAATGGGAGGTAGGTGAGATTGTCGATGATGGTTAATTGAGAGTAGCTTCGTTTTAGAAGCATTAAAATTTACTCGCCATTTCTTACCCCAGTCCAATATGGATTGGAGGTCTTTTTCAATCTCGGCTGCGAGGTTAGCTTTGACGCCTACACCAGATTTTTGTAGGAGGCAAGAATAAACTGTGGTGTCATCGGCGTACAAACCTATTTGGGCTCTTATGGAATCAGGGAGATCATTAATGTATATCAGGAAGAGTGTAGGACCTAAGATGGAGCCTTGGGGGACACCTGCGTTTGTATGGTAGTTCTGAGAGGCATGTCTGTTTAATACCACCTTCATTGTGCGGTTAGAGAGGAATGACTGGATTAGTTCAAACAAATGTCCAGTTATACCATAGCTCTGCAGTTTACATAGAAGGCCAGCATGCCAAACTCTGTCGAACGCCTTAGATATATCCAATGCAACGGTTCGGGCTTTGCCATTCCTGTTATATTTAGATTGCTGGTTTATTTGAACAAATATATTTTTTAATTCATGGCAAAGACATTTAGTCAGTCAGAATATTATTTCTCAGTATTTGTATGTTTATTTCATTTTGACAGCAAGTCATTCACCCAAACAATAAATTAATTGAAGAAGTCTTAAATTTTGTCCTGATTAGAGAAGTTCTTGCCAGTAAGGACATGATCAAGATGCTTCAAAAATATTAAAGTATAAAAAGAGAACGGTTATTTAAACTGGCAGAATGTAATAAAGATTCAGCTTTAGCAACATCATTATTGTAAGACAAGTTTAGGGAGGAGGGCATTTATGATAACATCTTTTCTAATCACCAAATTGTACAATTTTTAATTTCCATTGAACTTTTATTTCAGACTAGTTTAATTGTCAGTGCATTCATTGTTTGGTCTCTTTGAAGGAATTCATTATTGCAAATCAAAGCTTTCTTGTCCAACCAAACAATCACATAAATTTCCAAGAATAATAGCATTAATTCAAATGATGTTTGTTTTTTTTTCTTAGTACTTGAGTAGATATATTATATTTATTATAGGAATAAAAAAAAACATTTCCCAGTAACAAATAATGTCACAATAAAAATATAGATAAAAATTTCATGTTATTGAAAATGATAAGTGCTGGTTTTTGTTACAGTTTTTTTGATTAGTTTGAATTTATCCATGTAGAACAAAAGATAATCATGAAAATGAAAGTTTTTTAATGTTTGCCAAAAACAGAAAATTAGTTAAGAATGTCAAGATTAAAACACAAACAATTTGGACTTTTTACTATTTTGTTATTTATATAATCAGAATTGTAACCCAGCCGAGAATATTTTGATTTGTGCATACTTTTGAGATGAAGTAATTTGTGCATTATTTACACTTCAGACTATTGTCCTCATCTTTATTGCCATGTTCACGACATTTTGGCCCTTTTATGCTCTGCCCTCCTTCAAATAAAGGGTTCAGTTCAAAATTCCTAGCACCTGAAGTAGGCTGGAGTGTACAACAGCCAAAATGTTGTAAACATGACAATAAAAATGAGGACAACAACCCAAACAATGTAAATATTTTGATTGTTTGAAGAATTCGTTTTCTACAGCTTTGCAGGTTATTTAAAGCCAGAAAACATTTTTAGGTTGTAAGAATTTTTTGGAGATAATAATGGTTTAGTGATACTCAGTCAGTTAAGTGCCATACGTGAAACACGCTTGGGCGATCATGTCTCGAAAGAGACATGACTGACTGGGCAGAAGATTATCCCGCAGTAGGCTGCCATTGCTTTCTGCGGTAGATTGGTTGCCAGCCAAGGCTATAGAACCCAATCTGTCCTGTTATTTAACCCATAACTGGAAGGAAGAGATGGATTAATACCTTTCCCAAGGGTATTTGCATGTAAATGAATACAATGAATTCAACTGGAATTTGAACTCGGCTCCCCGATTTCTCATTCTAAGCTGGTATCCACTGCACCACAATGCACATCCTTAGTGATACTAGTCTTACTAATTAACCCATAGCTGGTGGGGGGGGGAGGAAAATTTAGATTCATACATTTCCCAGGGGTATTTGCATATAACTGAATATTATGACCTAACAAGATTTGGAGCTCAGCTCTCCAATTGAAAATTCACAGTCATCATCCATTACACCACCCACACATCCAAGCTTTCAGCACCTGGTATTTCCAAGTGACTACTCATTTAAGTACTGACTAGGCTTGACACTGCTTGACTTCAGGGATCATTCAGAAACTAGTGTTTCAACAGGTGGCTGTAATCAGTAATATTTTGAGGATTGGGTGAATAAACATCAAAACAGTGATAACACTACAATCTTTACTTGTTAATCAAATATTAAATATCTAAAAACAGATTTTCTTAAAAGGCTTTAATTCTGAAATTATTTTTCAATGCTTGTAAAAAAAAAAAAATAACTTTAAAAAATGAATGGTCTGAATTGGTAAACAAGGGATACACTGAAAGTAATGCTTCCTACTCATTTCCATGAAAACTACAAGAAATATGGGGAGGAGTGCAAAAACATTACAGGATAGAACACGTTTACAGCTGAAGAAACACTTTTTTTCCCCCCCAAAAAAAACATTGCCATTGTCTATGAATTTTGTTAGTGATAAACAAAAACGTGCATACTAAACTAAAAAAAGGATTCTCCCTCTCTCAAACACACACACACACATTTAGCCACTGCTGAAACATTACTCGCAGTCTAACTGTGCTCACATACACTGTTTGGTCATTATAAACATTCAGCAAATGTTAATGAATATCAGTTGATGGAATTTTTTTTTCTTTTCTATAAATGCACACCTTGTCTTTGTACACATTTTTATAACAAATGCCATTTTGTCAGACAACCACTCAGCTGCTTTCTGTATCACAGCCACAAAAGTATGGGTTATTAATAGGAAGACTCAACCTCTACTGTCATAATATTAACAACTGCTTCTAATATCATGGATCAACATAATAAAAAGCATTCCTTTCAGAGCAATTCATTTATTAAGATTAGTACAGTCAATGAAAAGGCTACAAGTATTAGGAATCCAATAATAATTGAACTAAGTAGTAATGGTCTGTTAGGCTATATACATAACCACTGCACCATGATTTCCATGCACTTATTTATAAGCAAAAGTGAAAAAAATGTATTTCTCTGAAATACATAGTTTACAATGTTAGCTATTTAATACTCAGCTAACATCTTTGCATAAAATTACACAAAATATTTCACTGCTACCTATGCACAACTTTATTTATCAAACATCAAAGCACAATGCAGATATTGCTTAATTTTATGTTGTTTTATTACCACACAATGTTTGTATTTTACAGAATATGTTTTCAATATAGAAATCATAGAGATCTTGACCCTTTTTAGTTCTTGCATTTATGTGTAAATTCTCTAGTGACTTGAGGAAGTGATAATGTCACTATGTGATTTTCAGTTGTCAGTCAGTTTAAAAAGAGTAAAAAGTTGATACTCCTATTGTATACAAATCCTTACTTTTTAGTTTGTGGCAAGCAATAAATTATATGATGGCTACAAATGCCTCTCCAAAAGAGATAGTCTATTTTTTCTTGGTTGTATTGTATGGTAGGATTATTATTATTATTATTATTATTATTATTCTCTGTACGAGTACCAGATGCATTCCATTTAAGAAGTAAAATGAAATGTTTATTGGCAAGTGGTCGTCCAAATAACATTGTTACTAACAAAATTAATCTATTTTTGTTTTCTTTTAAAGTTTTTATAATCCTGAGATTGATCAAAAGCAAAAAAGTGTTAAACGTTGATTTTAAAAAATAATCTAAGTGTGGATAATGGGTATTTCTGTTATTTCAGTCCAATGGCTCAAATGCAATTGATGGAAATTTAGGATGCAGTTAAAAGGTTAACCAATGCTATATTCTTGGAATTAAAAGGAATTTAATAAAAAACTTTTTTTTACTATTTACACTACTTTTCAGACAGTATTAAATTCTTTGTAAAAGATGTTACATAATAAAACTGACTTGTTTTTTTGTTTTTCTGGCAGCAGACTATTTGAAAAGGATCCTTAATGAAACTTCCTCTTAATGAAACCAAACAATATTGGTAACCATTTTGGTTTTCAGCTTAAATTCTTAACATGTGCTGTGCATGGACATCAGTATTTTTAATTCTCTTTTTGGGATTTGATTTTTGACCCATTGATGAAAGGAAAAAAAAACAAAAAAAAAACAATTTGGCAGATGTCTAAGAAAAAATCTTGGAGACATCATGAAAGAGTCTGCTAAAAATATCTTTGATTTTTTGAAAGAATACAGGCATTCTTGACAGTATCTGACATGAGTGATTGGTTATATTTTGACAGAATTAAAATATAAATGTTCAGAAACCTTTATTTGTTGAAAAGTGCATTGGATTTTATAAAAGCCGTTTTGGCTGGAAAACAATATAATAAAAAATAGTAGTAGCATATTTAGTTTTGATTGAAAAAAAATATGTAAGACAAATTTCCTTTAATCATTTCACCCAAATCAAGGCAATAAAGTCAGTAAGATACAAGAGGTTACCGAGTGTGAGAGAATATGAGAAAAATCAAACATTAACGAGAGAGGATAATAAAAACCAGGATCAAGAAGATAGAATATAACAACTCACACTGCATTTTTTTCGTAATGTCATATCTTTTTTTGCATTGTTATATTTGACAAGTACTCCAAAATGCAAATTAATAAATAATCAATCGATAATTATCAGCAAATAAAATTAAAATGAATCCTTCTTTAGACTTAATGAAAAGTTTCATATTGTCCCTAATACAATTCATTCTTGGATTACACTATTCACATTATTTGAACTATTGTCCTCATCTTTACTGCCATGTTCATGATGTTTCAGCCAATGTATACTCCAGCTTTCTTCATTTCTGTTTATTTCAACTTCATCCCATAGAGAGTGGTGATCCCCTTTCTCCCTCCATATGTGGTCAGTTACTCCTGATTTTTCTATCTCCCCTCATGTTACAGCCTTGCGATGTTCTTGTAGCCTTACCTTAAGGGGGCAGCCTGTTTTTCCTTTATATTTCTATGGAATGAAGTTGAAATAATAGATAGAGAACACCACTGGAAACTACATAAACTTAAGGAATCAGCGCACATGCTAGTCTACAAAAATCTCTAAAGCCAACCAAGCATAGAAATGAATACAATATGGGAACCAGTAATATGGGAGTGCTAGAGAAAATCATTAGTGTCAAAGATTGCAATATAAGCTCTGGTAAAAAAAATGGTTACAGAGACATTAGGTTTATAAGTCCCAGAAATCTTCAAGAACACATGGCCCAGTGGATATATACGTTAGTTAGTTCCTGTGACTTGACCCAAAGAGTTGTGAGTTCAATACCAGAGTACAGCTGTGGTGAACAAAACTTAAGAGTTAAGTTAAAGAGAGATAACTACATGGTTACTAGAAGTAGCATTGCACGTGGAATGAGAATGATATACCCCAGTGATCGTAATAAAGGGTTTGATTCTTTAAAGGATTTAATAGATAAGTGGCCAACCTTTCACATTCCACCTATCAATATTTTAACCTCTCAGTATGTACCATGCAATTTTTGTATTCCCAATAATTGTAAAAATATTGATATGAATATATTTAACATCTTTATACATTTTAATTATATATTATAAAAAAAAGGAACATTTCTCCCATTATTGATTTTGTCAACCTTTTACTATATTATTTGCAGGTAAATTCTTTAAATACATATTCATAATTCTGAGCGAATCTTTCTAGTTCTGCAATATGCATAAGTTAATGTTAGAAGAATTTGAGATTGATGTGAGTTCATTAAATTTCATTTTCAATATGTTGCTAAGCAACTTCATTATTTTTTGTTCACCAAGTAAAAATGGTTTTTATAACTGAAGTTAACTCTAGTCTTATTTTTCTTTTTAATTATTGTATTCAAATTTACTTTCATTTTTTTATTTTCTTTTGTATTGTGATAGTCACTTAAAAAAAATCTATTTGTTATGAATTGTCCATCCCTGTTTAAAAAGAAACTTGAATAAATCTCTGTTGCAATAGAAAAGTGATTTTAGTTTGTAAGTCAACGTTAAATGCTCACTTTTCATTATGATGGGCTTTTAATCAAATGCAACGCATATTTCTTAGATGAAGCATTAATTCAGAGACACACCTTTATTGGTTGTAAATGTAAAATAATGTTCTAAAAAATTTTGCATTAAAAATTTACAGAAATAAAAAAAAAAGATGAAGGAATGAAAAGCCTGGAAGTTTGGTTTCTAATGTTGAGCAGTATTCCCAGGACCAAACATCAGGTGTTTGTTGCAAAAATTAACAGAGAGAGAGAAAAAAAAAGAAAAAAAATTCCAAATTCCGAACCTGTGCTTTTGATACAGGGTTGGAGTATGGGTGGGATAAAACGTTCTAATTTTGATATAGGCAACGTTTTCAAGCATCAAAATTATTTTTATTTTAATCCCTTTCACTTTTCGTAGAAAAACTTCAACTCAAATTTCACAGAATAGACAGTTGTTGTTGTTGCTATTTCCAGGACTGCGTTTATTTTTTTTCTTAAATTATATTTTTAATCAGTATTTACTATTTTAAATCATCTTGTTTTACTTTTAAGTTTTAAAACTTAAAATTGTAATTGTAAATTAAAAATTTTCAGTAGATTTTTCTTTTTTTTACTTTGGAACGATTTTTGGGTCATTTGTTAGGGAAAATAATTAAAATTATCGAATCTTTCCAAGGACCAGATTGAATCAACAAAATGTTGGAGGAAATCAACAGCAATGGTCGAAATAGCAGAGTAAAAAAAAAAGTAATACTCATCAAACATTAACAATAATTCAATATTGTTTAGTATGGGACGGTTCCTGTTTTAAGACCATTACAATTGTTGTTAGGTACAACTGTTCTTAAATAAGTAAATAAATAAAACAAGTCATAAAGTTTAAAAGAAATAAGATACACTTAGATACAAGGCAAAAAAGTAGCCAAACAGCTCAAGCCTCATCCCGACGCACGGAAGAGGTGTGTGTGTGTGTGTGTGTGTGTGTGTAGGGAAGGGCATCGATAGTTTTCTTTTTTTTACGTTTATTTTAATGATAATTTGTTATTTTGCTGTTTTTAATGTGGGAGAGTACTCACAACCGCGTGCCTTTGAGTCTGTCAACAGATATGTGACGGTTGACTTTTCAAGAGTCTAACATTCGTGTGTGTGTGTGTGTGTGTGTGTGTGTGAAATAAACATATGCGTGAGAAAAAGTGTGCGTGTGTGGTCTTTGAGAGCACACACGTATGCCTTTAATGATTTAATTCTTCCAAAAAGTCAGCAATTTTTTTTTCCTCGCCGTTCTTCCACACTACTAACAACTGTCTGATAGAGAGCACGGTTTTCTTTTTAGGTTATTATTTTGGTTTGGTATTGTCTTTAAAAGAAACACAAACACACACACACACACACACACTATAAGTAGCAGGAGCTGTTATGTGACGTAAGTATGTGATAAGTGGGTGTCCTCCTCGTTTTAGTGATACCCCACCCCCTAACTCATCAGTCTGTCTGTGGAGATAGGGGTAAGTAGAAAACAGGGTGAGGCATGACAACCTGCATACCTGGATTTGAGGATGCAAGATCTTTCTCCCTCTTTCTTTCGTTGTTTTATCTTTTTATCTTTTTTGGTGTGGTGTGGATGCTCAGAAAAAAGGTTATGAGAGTTTGGTGAAGTAAAAATAGGAAAAGTTTTAAAATGTACGGAAGAAAGACATAATGCAAGGAAAAAAACAACAGTTAAAAAAAAAAAAGAAAGAAAAAAGAACAAAAGTTAGCAACAAGGAATTAGAAAACGTGAATGAAAAAACAAAACAAAACAAAACCAAAAAAAAAAAACAAAAAACGCAGTGCTCGGGGAAAAGGCAGAAATTAAGAAAAACAAAAGAGAATGAAGAGTAAAAAGACGCAAGAAAATTCAAAGTAGCATTTACTAAATTTTAGAGATAAAGAGAGGGAAAGTAGACAAAAAGAGGAAAAGATAGAGTAGACAATGAAAATATAAAAAGAAAAAACAGGAAAGCACTAAAAAGTAAAAGTGAAGAGAGATAAAAAGTTTAAAAACGGAAAGCATGACCCCCCCCCCCAAAAAAAAAAAAGAGAGACGGAAAGCTCAAAACTTAAACTAAACACTTATCCGAAAGAGTCGGAAAGCAGGAAAAAAATAAGACGGAGAAAGAGAAAGTAAAGAAAAAGGGAGAAGAAAAGTGAAAAAGCATGAAAAAAAGAAAGAGAGGGAAAACATGAGAGAGAGAGAATCGACAGTTAGAGAAAGCAAGGAATGAGGAGAGAGAGAGAGCAAGAATGAAGATGTAATGAGAGAGAAAGAAGGGAGAGATAAAGAAAAAAGTGAAAGTGAGCGAGAGAGCAAGAAAAAGAAAGAGTGAGAAAGTAAGAAAATGAAAATGAGTGAATGAGAGAGCAAGATAGAGAAAGTAGGTGAGTGAGAGAGAAATTGAAAGAGAGCAAGAAAGAGAAAGTGAGAGAAAAGATATAGTGTGTGAGAGAGAGCAAGAAGAGAACAGAGAGAATGAGTTAGGAAGAGGAGACAGACGAAGAGCAGGCGTTCAGCAGGCAGGGGGTCATTGGGTGCAGAGGGTCAGTTGAGCCCAATCAGTAGCAAGCAGGTTCTCTGTCCCAGTGGCCTAGATTCACTTACTTTTCTTCCTCTCACCAAGAAGAGCGGACATGGAACGCATCAGAATAAGAGAACAACGCACTTGTATTTCTCTTCTTCAAAACCATAAAGAACTGATTGCGTTTACTCACGCACACAAACATATTTTCTCTCTCACTCGCTTTCCCCTCTCTTCCGGTCTCTATCATTCCTAACAACATTTCCTTTCTTTTTTAAAATCATTTTATATTTCCCTTCTTCACTCTTTTGCTTTTCCTCTATTTAATTCCCATATTTTAAAAGATTTTTTCTTTGACTTCTAATTTATTTTTTTCTCTTTTCCTTATTTTCCCTTTTTTTATTCCTCAGTTTTTGACCTTTTCTAATCTTTTCCTTTCTCTTTCTTTCCCTAACGAAATGCGATAAGAAAGAGAAAAGTGATTTTTACACGGACGCCGAGAGAAAAAGAGACAAATACGAGAAAAAATAAAAATGAATTTAAGTGTTACCAGATACCTTCTTCTCTGTCTCTCTTTCCACCCCTACAGGATTTTTAATACCTTTCTCTCGGTTTGTAGTTTAAGTTACATTGTGAATATGTATGTTTGTGTGTAATTTTTTGGCATACTATTACAGACAGCCCACTCTTTTTTTCCTGGCTTGCCCTAGCTTGCATCTATCATCATCAACTCATGCACGTCTCACCCGTCTTCTTTCTCGCCTCCAATACTGGGTAACAACAGACTATTTGCTTCTCTCCCTCGATCAGACACCATCTCTTTTCCACGGCGTAATCACAGTGGACGAGACCAGTAGCAGCAGCTTTAGTATAGTTGGGATGAGTAGGTGTGGGAGAGGTAAAAAAAAAAAAAAGGATGGGATCTTGGGTGGGTCAGAGAGGAGAGGTGTTGCAAGTATAAGTAAGTCATGCGCCAAAAACACAGATGCGTATGAATGTGTGTGTCTTTTCTGTGCCGGTGACAAAATTTGAAACTGTTACAACATTGCATTGTCACCATTTATAATAATAATTTAAGTTCAAACAACTAGTGCTGTGAAAAGAGCAGTGGTGCTTCCAAAAAAGCCTTCAAGATGACTCTGTAGGGTTTAGTTAGGCATGGTTTCAGGTTGAAGCATCATTACCAACATACTCCAGTAGGACCTCAAAAGACCACAAGAAGGTCAATTTTGGCAATACAATCTTAGCATCTGAATTCTCTAGGAAATAAACTTAAGCACTAACTAAATGACCAATATATTTCCTAGAGAATTCAGATACTAAGATTTTATTGCCAAAATAGATCTTCTTGTGGTCTTTTGGGATCCAACTGGGGTGTGCTATGTATTATTAAATTTAACAAGGTCTCTGCTTCATTTTTCTATTGCTTTTTTCCATTTTTTTGTAATAAGTTGTTGAACTTAGTTGTGGTGCAGTGAATATTGGCTGAGAACAAGAAATTGGAGAGCTGCGTTCAAATTCCAGGTGAATCTTTTGTATTCACTTGTGTGCAAATACCCTTGGGAAAAATATTAATCTGTCTCTTCTCCCTCCAGCTATGAGTTAAATAGCAGGGCAGATTAGGTTCTATAGTCTTGGTCAGCAACCAGTCTACCACAGAAAGTAATGGCAATTTACTGCAGGAAAACTGCCCACTCAGTCATGTCTCTTTTGAGATATGACTGCACAAACTTGTATCACATATAGCACTTCCTGATCTAAATTGTATATAAACTCTACAAATATTATTTTTTGTCTATACTTCTGAGATGAGGTAGTATTTACCCAATTTACATTGTTCAGGCTATTGTCCTCATTGTTATTACCAGAAGTGGCATTGCACATGAAATGAGAATGATATACTCCAGTGATTGTAATAAAGGGTTCAGTTCAGAATTCTTAGTACCTGAAAATAGCATACAATGGCTAAAACATCATAAACATGGTAATAAAGATGAGGACAATAATCAGGGCAATGTAAATAGTACCATTTTTTTATTCTGTTTTTGTTTGGGTACCTGTAAATGATTTGGTCATTATCAGGAACTAAATATTATCAGCATCATAGAAAAGATATGGTTTCATCTTGGCACTTTTTGGAATTCAGATTTAAATATTAGGTTGTCCAGAAAGTTGATGATTCTTAATGGAAATTAAAACTTGAAACAAAATTATGCCATTAAATATTTACTGAACTAAATATGAACCTCTTTGTTATACAACCTATCTCCATTTATTCAACTAAAATATTTCATTGTTCTAGAATTGTGGTGGTTTCTTGGCAAAGAACTCTTAAGGCAATTTTTTATGTCATTCAAGAATTAAAATTTTTAGTGTTGAGGTTATTTTTCAAGGACCTGAATAAATGAAAATCAAAAGGAGCAATGTTTGGTGAATATAGCAGGTGGGATAACACATTCCAGCCAAGCTGCAACAATTTTTGCTGGGTCACCAAAGAAATGTGAGGGTCTGGCATTATCCTGATGGAAAACAACACCTTTCTTGTTTGCCAATACTGGATGTTTTTCTTGAATTGCTGCCTTTAATTCATCCAGTTGTAAGCAGTACTTTTCAGAAGCAATTGATTGATTACTTGGCAAAAACTCATAGTACAGGATTCCTTTCCAATTCCACCAAATGTGCAGCATGACTTTCTTAGGATGAAGAACTGCTTTTGGTGGGGCTAAAGTTGGCTCATGTCACTTAACTCAGAATCTCTTTTTTTCTGAACAATGTTATAAATAATCTCATATCACCTGTCACAATTTGCTTAAAAAATGGTGCATTTTCATTGCATTTATACAGCAAATCAGATAGAAATTCAATTTAAAAATTTATTTTCACTCGGATCATATAGTGCTAAAACATCATAGCAATTTGAGTAGCCAAGCTTCATTAAGTGCTTATTGATGGTGGATTTGGATAAATTTAGTGTTTCTGCCAATTTCTGTGTTGTGTAATACCACTTACTCTCAATCAATATCTTGTTTTTGATCGTCATCTATAAAAGGAGGGGGACTGCCTGAGTGTTCTTCATCAATAAAGCTACAATCACCAACTCTAAACTTAGCAAACCACTTGCATACAGTTCTTTCAGCTAAAACACCTTCACTGTACACAGCACATATTTTTTTGTTGCTTGCAAGGCATTTTTCCCTTTACAGTAACAAAAAAAGCATCAAGTGTCTAATATGAACCTTATAATCTTCTATTTTCATAGGGATGCGAAATTGACATGAATTAAGTTATTTTAAACTTTCTTTCTCAAGAGAGAGTTTGACGTGAGCTCTAATCAGAAATGTAAGCATATTATACCTGTCACTAAATTTTGAAACATTAATGACAAAAACTCAGCATGAAATTCCCAGACAACCCAATATATATATGTATATTGAATTAGAGACATAATTCATAGATAAAGTCTGATAATACCTGAAAAGATAATATTAAATATTTTATAGATATAATATTTGTTTTATGTGCATTTTAAAATGTCACCTGCATTGGTAAAAGATGTTTTATTTAATGTGGGTTGTTTTGTTTTTTTATTTTTAGTTAAACATTTCACTCAAGCAAGAAAATAAAGCCATTATGATGCAAGAAGCCAGACGAAAGTTCCCTAACCAAGTAGTGTGATAGAAGAAACTGTTAACATAGAACTTACAGTTACATCTAGCCATTTCAACTGTCAAAGGGTAAGCCCTTGCTACCAATCTAGTAGTATGCTTAAATTCACAAAGTCTAAGTATAAAGAGGAGACCTCATCAGAACAATTAACATGAAAATATTTATAGAAATTACCATGAAAGCTTTTCATATTCTGGGTCTTTCTTTACAGTGAGTGCTGTATGGTGTCTTGTTATTATCTAATATTTCTTGTGTGTTATATTTTTGTTTGTAAATATTGATATGTGCACAAATACAAATTACATGTCTTGATAAGTGACAAGTTAACCTACGAGAATGTGTGGCACAGGTCTGACATGTATGAATTAAATATTGTTTAGTGCTTACTGCTATTCAGTGTGAAAGTGTGTATAGAAATTATATATATATATATATATATATATATATAAAATAAATTTTGATGTTCAAAATTGTTGAATGATCATTTCAACATGAGCTCTCCACCTGTATCATTTTTTAATATTAAAATATTAATATTAATTAGGATTGGGTCTTTGGGATTTACCTTCCTACTTTTCCTTTTGGATTAAAGTTATTTTTAAAAAATATAATATATATATATATATATATATATAAACTCACAGTGTTTTATATAAGTGGATTATTATTATAATCAAGATGCATATGAGAGTTGTGTTAATAAATTTAAATACACGAATGAATGTATTTAATAATGTGAGAAACTGTGATATTTGTCTTGCCTTAATCAATATATTGTCAAGTCACAATATTGAGATTTGCACAATATTGTTTCAAAATATACCAGGATATATATATATATATATATATATATATATATATATATATATTACATTCTCATTTTACTTCACTGTAGTACTGTTCTTTCAATTCATTGATTTTATATATATATACACACACACACTCTCTCTCAATACATATCTACATACATAGACATCTGTTACTGCCTTTATCTGTTTGTGTGGACCTTACGAGTAAACATATATGTATAAATGGCTATTTGTGAATAAAGGTGTATGATTATATATTTAAGGAAAATGTCTTTTGCACATAATCCACATCATAAATCAAAGGTTGATATTCTATAAATTTTTAACATTAATTATAATATGTGATGCAAAAATTCACAGATGAAATGTATCAAGTTGTGCTTAATTATAAAATGTGCTCAGTCCAAGGGTCTGTTAGAGTCATTTTTTAAATCTTCCAGCTATGAAATTGAAAAAAAAAATTAAATAAACTTGGGTAATGTATAGGGTCAGTCAGTTAAGTACCATACATGATACATGTTTGGGTAATCATGTGTCTTTCAAGACATGAATGACGGGGCAGAAGATTTTCTTGCCATTACTTTCTACAGTAAATACTCCCTAAATCCAAACATGTTTATTTTAACAGAAATCTTAACCAAATTACAAAAATATTTGATCATGACCAAGATGCCTGATTATAGGCTCCAGCTAATCATGTTTATTATGTCACAACAACACGTTCTTGAAGATCATTGAGGTTGCATGTGTCTGAAATGTTTCAATGCTGTACTGATAGAAAATAATATATGAAATTCTTTTTGATGAAATACAAGGAAAATAAATGTGACAATATGGGACAGGTATCACATAACAGTCCAGTACTCTTTATATGTTTCCAATGAAACTTTCCTACCTTCAATATTAACATATAAATATTAATAAATATTGTCAACACAGAAAGTAAAGCTTTTATGTCACATGACTGTCTTTCATATCTAATGTCTGTCAATATCTACAGTGATTTTGTCCCTGACGACTAAAACTGAATCCAAGTAATTTCTCAGTTTTTGAAAGCTTTTTCCAAAGTAAGAGTTTTGCACAGCACAAACTTTCAAACTCCCATCAGTAATATATTATTGTCCTTGTGACACCTGCATTACTAATTAGATATGAATCAATACATGTTGGACAAAGATATTCTCTCTTCCTCTGGGAGCATATTATACACAGACATAGACAAAAATAAAGAAAAAAGAAACAAAAGAAGAAATATTCCAAATAACTAAATGATTTTAAAAAAACGTTTCAAAATCGGGATTTTAAATCATGAAACTTTACATCAGCCACTTTTGAAAAGTTAAGGAAAATAACCACTTCATTGTTCATATTATTTAGAGTAAAATCATAAATGTAACATGATTATTCTACACTAACTTCTGTCATTAAAAGCATCACAAATAATTTATTTAAAAGAATATCAAAGCTTTTCATTGTATATGTATCATGTTTTATTGTCTGGCAAGATTTTCTTAAAGTATAGTTGACAAAAATGTTTGTAGATTTTTTCATTAGGTGGTATTTGAACATGTGATTTTGTGTCTATAACTGAAATTTCTGACATATATACATATTCTGAAAAGTGACATTTCAATTGGCATGTGGATTAGGAATTTTAAAAATTAAACGTGAAAATGGCTGAAAATGAGATACATTTTTTCATTTGATGCTATTTAATTTATAGATAAGAAAAAACACTTTACGAATAGTAAAAAAAGGTATGTGTTATTTATGAAGATCATATCATAGCTAAATAGGAAAGTGGAACATTCACTTTCAGACTATGAGACCTGGGTTCAAATCTCACCATGGTCAATTTGTCAGAAATGTGATTTCTTGATGTTATCAGTCTGAGAGAGGTGATCTCAGTACGTGGCACCTTTGGAAAGTACCTGAAAACCATTTCACAAGTTGCCCCAAACTTTGTGAGTGAAATTTGGGTGCCATTGATGGTTGTGCTAGCATGAAGTCACAAGTCATCGGGACTGAGGTTTTGAGTGTGCTGGCCTTGTTCAAACTATTGTTCACATTAGATAAGTGCACTCTCCCAGAAAATGTAACTAAAGGTCTGCTCAGCATAGTTGCAGTATAAACCACAAGTGGGCTCTGTTGGTGTTGAACAAACACAAAGCCTGAGCGCAGATGTCTGTAACAGGGATTAGCTAGCTACCCTAATAGATGGGCATCCGCAGATATGAGTTGCTGTGCCATTTAGACCATAGCTGAAAGTACTGTTCATAAGTGATTTTCTTTGTTCAGCAGTGGAAATTTTGATCTGGAAGACTGAGAATGTTTCAGCTGGACTGTAGTTAATGATGATGACCAAATTGAAATGCTGATAAAAAATAATGGCAAGAGACATCACAGAGATAGTCCACATATCACATACAAGCATTGTAAGTCATTTGGAAATGTCTGGATAAGTGAATTGCTGTGTGTTTTAATGCCTTGTGATTTAATGGAAAAAAATTGAGAAATTCTCTGCTCAAACAGTAAAAATTACCTATTTTTAAAAAGTGCAATCACAAGCAACGAAAATTGGATTGTTTACAACAATGGGAAATAATAGAGTTCTGGGGAAAATTAAATGAATCATCATTAGCCCCCCCAAAAGACGGTCTACATTCAAAGATAGTAATGCAGTGTATCTGGTGGGATTGGGGGGGGGGGGCATTGTGTATTATGAGCTTCTTCCACAAAATCAGATGTTAAATTCAGATATATGCTGTTCCAAATTAGACCTATTGAATGCAGTAATCGATGAAAAGTATCCAGAATTGAACAACTGGAAGGGTGATATCTTCTCTCATGACAACACCAGATCTCACATGTCCGTTCAAACCTGACATATATTGTTTCAGATGGGCTGGGATGCCCTACTTAACCTGTTGTACTTACCTAACTGAGACCTTCAGATTACCACTTATTTCAACCCCTACAAAATTTTCATAATTAGAGAAACTCAGTTTTCTAGAAGCCTTTAAAAACAACTTAACATTTTACTGGGTGATGAAGTTGTCTAAGTTCTGGGAGGATAGAATCTTGAAGCTTCAAAAATGGCACATATGTGGTTAGATAGGTCTATTTACACTTATCTAGATATTGTCTTTGAAATTCAGAAACTTTATAGACTTTTGTTCCAACCTAATACATTCTTTTTGCATTTATGCAAATCCACAGAATTTTAAATAAAATTCACTAAGCTATCTCCTCCATCATTTGAACCAGATCAGTAAATTGAGTATTTAAGATTTTACCAACATATGAATACAAATTGTCTAGAACATTAAGAAGTGTTATTAACATATCCAATATTATTTGGATGATTAAATCTGATAAGGGCTGAAAAAATAGATGGGCTTAAATGTTGTATCCAAGCAAGAAGAGATTTCATTGGTCAAACAAAGAATAGAAAGTAAAAATCTTCTGTCTGTAGCATAAAAGCATATAAGTGACTGAAATTAAAAATTCAAATTTTTAAGCAGCAGCAATTTCAGGTTTTTATCTAAACAAAATCCATTCTTCTTAAACTAATCAAGAGAGGAAGGTGTTTGAATATACATGCTTTACAACTGATTCTTATTGACTGAAGTTCATAAGATTTTAATGATTATTTTCTAATTGGGTGTCTGTCATACATGTATCAGAATAGGTGTGATAATACCTGTTGGCTATGCTAGTAACTGTGCCAGAGAGACGCACCTAGTTTTTTGGTGATGCAAAGTGGTACACATAGAGATGAGATTTTGTTTTGTTTCTTGATAATATTCTCACAGAAAAAAAAATTCATAAATGAAACAAATGTTATTAAAGGATCTGCAATGTAATTGGTCCTGACTTGGCATCTCAACTTCAGTAACTTTCTCACTGTCTTTTCTACAAATATTTTCATGGCAACTGCTCTGATGAGCTTTTTTTTCCCTGGTGTCCTGTCCATGTGAATTTAAGTGTGCTACTAGATTGATCATCTAAGTCCCACCCTTTTACCACTAAAATAGTTAAATGTAACTGCCACTTTTACCCGAAAAGTTTTGTTTCTTGCACTTCCCATTTGTTGAACTCCCTTTTGTTTACTTGCTTTCTTCATAGCTACAATCTCTCAAACTTTAAATGCAACATCAACTGTCATTTTCTATCTTCTTGAATCCCATTCATGTTATTGTTTCTTGAATACCCACTGTATCTAGTCTTTTCTCTCACTATAACCCCCTGCACACTAGTGGTGATCCAGGCTTACTTGGGTGAAAAATCCTATTGGTAAATAAAATAAAAATAGAACAGCTTTAATTTAAAGTCCTTGTATGTTCTTTTTTTTTTATTCCATATTCTGTCTGAGCTCACAGAAATAAACACCCTTTTGATTGTTGACTTTTGTTTCTTGCTTGAAAGAAGATAGTACCTGGCAATGAAAAATGAAGAGTTCCAAATGAAGAAACTTGTGGCTAGATCCAGGAAATTCCTTGATATTTCAACCTAAATGGAATGTAATTGGGTAAAAATTTCTTTATATTTGAAGTAATTTAAAAGGAATTCTTTATTAAAAATTTCTGTAACCTGGATAAATAGTTACTATGAGCAACTGGCCCATTTCAATGACATAGACGAGAAAGGTATCCAGTAATTCTGTTGCATGACAATGTCAATTGTTATGCTGCAAAATCAACACTGGAAATGATTATGGACCTGGAATGGTTCTTGCAGATAAGCAGTACAATAAATTAACAGAATTTATTGAATTAAAGCCAGAATTGTTCTTTCATGATGTAATATAAATTTTACCTGAAAGGTGGCACAAGGTTGTAGAAAACCAAGGAAAATAATTTGGTGACTGATGCTAGAAAATTATATGAATAAAAGATTTTATCAAAAAGAAAAGCAAAGTCAAAAATGTTAACCTCAAATTTGTGATACTCTCCTTTATTGGGAAACAAAAAAGATGTAGTAAAGACTAAACAAGAAAAATGGTAGGGAATAAATATAGTACATAAAAAAACTAGGTTCTAATTGAAAGCCCGGATCTCATTTCATTTTCATGTTATAAATCAAAAGAACAGACATTTACACTTTTAAGGACCTATAGATTTTGCAATTTTCTTTGACATTAGCAGGAAAGCATTGTTTCATGAATGGACACATCATTGAGCACATACAGAAAGGCAAAGGTCAAAGTGACTGTTGTATATGCAAAGCAATTTTATCAATTTAGAAGCCAAGTCTCTAATGAAGGAAATCACATGACCCATTTGACTTATTGTATATTTAACAAGCAGATGTAATACTTAGCAAATAACAACTTTCTTCCTTGAATTAGAAAACTTTTGTCTGCAATCTAATTTGAGTTTCTTGTCAAGTGCCACTTAAAACTTTGTTCATTACATTTGTCATCAGAAGTTAAGGAAATGTGAGCCTTAAGTATATTCATTCATCCTGTGAAAAGTTTAAAGGGTTACAGGGTTCTCTACAGGATTCTGTTGACTATGACAGCTTTATGGGTGAAAAAACTGACTTGAAACTTTCAATATCTAAAAAACCAAGCTAGTATTGTTTCATCATCACTGATCAGACTGTTTTTTTCTTCTCTGTTACAATGAATGGTAGCAATCATAAGATAGAATGTATTTTGGATCACAAGTTCACTCCAGACCTCAAGTAGAACTCATATATACAACCATTGCTAAACATGTTGGAAAAATGATCAGGTCATTGTATCACATGAAGAAGTACCTGATTCCTGCTATGACTTCTTATTACAAGATTATAAGAGTAAAATTAGACCTACAATAGAATGTTGGTGCCATATCTGGCCTGAAACTGCTCAAATCTCACTTTCCAATAAAATTACCTATGAGTGGAATATATGGATTGAAATCCGACAGAGATTTTTTACAAGACACAAATTTAAAAATATTTTTAAATCCATGTCTTGTAAACAAATCTCTGAAAAAGCTAAATAAAGTGAAACATCTTAGATTAAAAACATTTTCCCGAACTGTTCTTTATTTCTTCTATCAAAATTATCTATATTAATTTTCACTTTAAAACAGAAGCATATAAAAGTTTATCTGAATTTAAATTAAAAAAAATCTAAATACTTCAAAATTAAATTATAAAGCAAACATAATACATATATGGAAAGTGATTTTAATATTCACTTGGTAAAGTTTGGGATGCAATATTAAGATACACACATTAATTACTGATTTAACTTTTGAGAAGAGAATCTGTTCTGTTATATAGGACACAATGTGACTTAATATATTTATCATGCAGCCTGACTGCCCACTTCTTAGTAATGAGATATTCTGTTATTATAATAACATAAAGCATTACTGAATGCAAACATATCTTGTACTACCTAAACAACAGAATACCTCATTACTTAATAGGGAAGGTCAGACTGCTAATATACTGATTTGTATTCTCTTTATTTATGTTTCTCTGTATTAAATATCCATAATTTTTTTTTACAGGTAACAAAATCAATTTTCTACATAAAAAACTTCATTCAATTATGCATGTAGAAAATATAGCCAATGTAACTGTCAAATGATGTAAAAATTGCCATCATTTTTTGACAGTACAAGTGGTATTCTAACATATTTTGAATAAAACTAGTTTCAAACAGGATACTGAACAAAATTAGTTAAATTTGTCAAAATGTTTAAAAAAATGTTTTAAAAAAAGGAATCTTGACTTGAAAACAAAGATTTTATTATTTCACTGAAATAACAAACAAATGAACACATTTCTCCACTGTCAAATTTATTAACGCTTCCACTACTGCACACTTTATAGCATTGTTGTCTGGCTGTACTGGCCCATTTCTAGAAATAAATGACTACAAGAATGTTGATTGTAAATTCCCATGTGTGCAGCCAATTTCATTTTCATAAGATGCTCTGTTGTATAGACTGCACAATTTTCATAACAGAAAATGTAACTTCTTTTCATCCAACAATCCTTGACATTCTTCTGTGAAAATGGCCTCGTAACTTCTAAAGTACAATACAAATGTAACATTTTATTCTGAGATGTACTCAAATTCACTAATTGAATTAGTGACTAGGAAAAATGAATGACTTATTTCTTGTTTTTGTAGGATTGCTCCTACCTTTTCTAGCATTTGTTGTTATAGTGTCTTCTGGAATTCTTGCTATTGCTGAATAATTATCTTCACTTCTTCCATAGTGTATTATGTGTGTACAACTAAGAAGAAAAATTTTTTTCTTTTTCCGTGAGAGTTTGAATCCTCGTTGCTACTGTTATATCATAACACAATCAAGAAATATAATGTCACTTGAAGTTGACATAGTCTTGCTGAAATCTTTAGTTGTATATATAATTTGCTAATGGCTAGCTGTCTACTGTCTTGTAATTGTCTTGTGGTCTACTATGACAATTCTTGGTGTCAGTTTTATAGCATTTGGTTAAGTCCACATGACACTCTGGAGAGGTGTATGCATCTCCACAGCACTTGTTAACCTTGCTCAGATATAAAGAGACACACATAGAAAACATGAAGTTTTATATTTTTGGCTGTGAGTCTTAAGTTGTACAGATTCTCATGCCATCTCTCACCAGTTGAAAGCTGACACAAAATTTGATGAAACAAAGAAACTATGTGTATACACACACACACACACACATGTAAGGAGGATGTGGTTCTTAACAAAATTGATGTCTTCTCTGCTACAGGCCATCAATTCTGAAGAATGAAGAGAGAAATGTCCAGCTGTGGCCATCATTATTTTAAAACAAGAAAATTGAATAATGTCTGTATTGCAGCCTTCATAGGGAAAGAAATGTTGAAAAAATATGAAAACTGAAAGAAAAGAGAAATGAAAATGAAAAGTAAGAGAGAGGGAAATGAAGTGTATAGATAAAGCTGTGATCAAAAAAAGACAAAAGAGAAGTATAGGATAGCGATGTTAGTCAATAAGTAAGTGGGTCGCACATTTAAATAAGCACACATTCATTATTGGAAGAGAGGTTCTATTAATATACCTATATATTATGTTTTCTTAAAGATGTTTACTTTCAAATTCTAAAAACCATAATATCAAAAGTTCAGTCAGTTGAGTGCCATACATGATACATGCTTGGGCGATCATGTCTTGAAAGAGATGTGACTAACTAGGCAGAAGATTTTCCCATAGTAGGTTGCCATTACTTTCTGCAGTTGACTGGTTGCCAACAAAAACTACAGAACCCAATCTATCCTGTTGTTTAACCCATAGCTGGAGGGAAGAGATAGATTAATACCTTTCTCAATGATATTTGCTTAGTGATTCATTCAGTTTTAATAAACTAAATAAAAGACAACTTTTAAAATATTTTCAACATTTGAATGTTGCTGGCCTATCTGGCTGAACCACTCAATACTTGCTTTTGAGCTTTTGAGCTTTGATAGCATCCAAAATCATTTTTGCAGTCTTTTAAGGGAAGACTTCATCTTCACTTTGCAACTTCTTTTTCACAGATGTAAAAGTGCAAGCTTATTGCTACAATCTCGCTATTTTCATATGCGGATGATCTCCATTTTTTAGTTTCACCTGTTCAGACCTTCACAGCTAGGACAAACCATGCGACTTCCACGGAGTTGAATCACCATCATTTCCTCCCTGTTTCTAAGGTAAGAAAAATTCCACTCAGCTTTTTTTCCCAAGATCTGTCACTTTGTGGAACAGACTCAAGTGCAGTTGCTCCCTTGAACAATCTTAAGATCTTTTATTGAAGAGTCAATTGTTTATCCTTATCTTCTTAATATCCCGTCCTACAATCTCCTCTTTCATGTGTATTACACACATTATTCATCATAATTATTTTAACAATAACCCTTTTCTTTGAGTGGCTCTTGAACATGAAATAGAAAAAAATGTTATCAATCCTTATCTTCTTAATCTTCATGTCTGACAATCTCCTCTTTCATGCGTATTACATACTTCATTCATCATAATCCTTCTAAAAATAACCCACTTCTTTGAGTGGCTCTTGAGCCTTGTATTCAGTGACATTTTGCATAGGAAAAAAGCAGTTACTGAATAAATCATTTTGTTCTACTATCTACTAATTTCTTTTAAGCATCTTCCAAGACCTTAATATTCTACAGCAAATGATTGCACTTTTTCAATCTTCTAGTGTATTAATATTTTGTTATTCATTTATTGATAATGAAATTTGAACAATTTACAATAAAACAGAATTGTTAAGAGAATATTTTCTTGAAACTTTATATGTTTGTACTTATTACAGGGTAAATGTAATGTATCTTGCAGAATTACCTTACTACAAATTGACCCATTAATAATTCTAGTGCTAATGAAAAACACATGTCATCCTCCAATGTTGATACTAAAATTTTAATTAAGTTGGCCACAGCCAGACTTTAGTCACAAAGTTGTTTTGTTTACATTTGGAATTGAAGAATTAAAAAGTGAAAGAGAAAATCAGAAAGGAAGATTTTTGGTTTTTTGCAAACTTCTTGCAGAATTAAGGATAATTTTTTTCTAAAATTTATAAATTCAGGAATTAATAAACTTTTTGAAAATCTAAAAATGCTTTGCTTGACAAAAAATATTACTTTGTACTAAAATACTAAATTGCAAATATTTGTCATAGAATTTTACCACATGTGACATCAATTGGTTACTGATGATATAAGGGAGTAATGGAAAGTTTATTTGATTCAACCTACTTCCCAAAATCTAACCAAATAATGATCAAATATCTTCTTCTATGTGCCTTGTCCTTTCAAGACTTTCAAGACATAGTTGATCATGACCTTCCACTTCTCCCTATACCTCGTGGCTCTTACCATTGCTTTCTCCTGTAACATTTTACGGCCTTGTTCTGTCATCCACCTGATCAGGCCCTTCAAATATGTTATCTGCTGCTTTCCTGTCTAATTTTCCCTCTATCTGGCCTGTTAGTATCAGGTTCTCCAAGCTCTCCTTCCTCACTGCATGTCCCAGGAACTTCACTTGTCTCTTCCTGATGCTCAATATTAATTTCCTTTCCGTTTACATTCTTTCCAACACTTCATCATTGCTCACATGCTCGGTCCATGATATCCGCAGCATCCTTCTGTAGAACCACATTTCAGCTGCTTCAAGTTTTTCCTTCATCTTTCTTGATATTGTCCAACATTCACTGCCATATTGAAGAACTGACAATACATGGCAATCTAGTACTCTCTTCTTTGTTTTTAGTGAAAGTTTCCTGTGTCTTAATACTTTACTCAGCTTCTGGAACGCGTCCTTTGCCATGCCAATTTGCCTTCGGATCTTTGTGTCGCACTTTCTGTCTTCTGTTAGAACACTTCCCAAATATCTAAATTTTTGTACCTGCTTGATTTTAATATCCTCCATCTGTATTTGGCATTTTGGGCTGCTCTTTTTGATGATGACCACGTATTCAGTTTTCTTGCAGTTTATTTGTAGTCCTTTCTTGTCACTCTCTTCAGCTACCTTCTGTAGGTGGTCTTGTAGTTTCCTTTCTAGTGTCTGCTATCAGCACTGTATCGCCTGTGTACCTTATGTTGTTCAAAATGTGGCCTCTGAGGACAAATCCTGGTATAACATCTAGGGTCCTCAGAATTGTCTCGCTGTACAAGTTCAACAGATCCGGTGAAAAGACACATCCTTGTCTTATGCCCCTTTCTATCTTTGTATGTCTGCTGAATTCGTTACCAGTTTCTATGCAGGCAGTTTGCTGCCAGTAGAGATTCTCAATTACTTTTATGTCTTTCCCGAAAATGTCGAGGCTGCTGAGCATCTCCATCAATTCTTTGTTGCGTATTTTTTCGAACACTTTTGCATAATCAATAAAACATAGGTACAAGTATTGCTCTTTTGAAGAGCATCTTAATCATAAATATGGCATTCCTTGTTCCAGTGTCTTTGATGAACTTGCACTGTTCTTGTCCTATCTCTGGCCTAATTCTGCTTCTCGCTCTATTCATCAGGATTTGGATGATTAGTTTTGTAACGTGGCTCATTAAACTGATTGTTTGGTCTCAAAATCATTTTAATGTTAGTGTAAATATTGATAAATTGGTAATAGCTTTCAGACGAATTCCAATTAAGATTAGAATGGATAGAATAGATAAAAAGTTTTTTTTTTCTGAAAAGAGAATCTAAGAATGAAAAGCCTAAGTGGATGAGTGAGAAAATGGTTTGCCCATTTAGTCGCCAATGTTTAAGGTTTGTGCTGCAAAGATATCAAATTCAAAACCTGCCAAGAAAGATTCAGTTTAAATAAATCAATAAGACAAATCTCATGAATAAGTGAAACAAAAGTGATCCGTTAGATCAAGGTCACCTGTGAGCAGAAGTTGATGGGAATGAAATGTGCATAGCTGGGACTGATTATCTCAAACAGATCTTGTAACGAAATCAGAAACTGCTTCAAAATGTGGACATCAAATATTTACTTCAACCTACTTGGAACCAATGAGGACAGAATAGCTAAATTCTAGACAGATATTTAAGACAGAACATTTGTCATAAGAATTACTGGGGACATATCAAGAACAGTATCTGGCTTGGGGCAAATGGAGAAAGACAAGTTAGTATTGGAAAATTCCCAGACTATAGATGCTATGCTTATATTATTAAAAAAAAAATGCACATGCAGTTAATGCCTATTAATATAAAACCTAGTGAGTCAGTCTGCCAGTAGGCTTCATGCTATCTATGTTTAATTATTATGCAACATTTCATAATACATAATAGCTTGATGTACTTATGGCAACTAACAAATTTGAGCAATGTGTCTGTTAAATTAGTCTTTAAATTAAATTTTGTCGAAAACTCAGCAAATTTAGTACTGAAACCATCAAAATGTTTCAGCAGGCATAAAGAAAATATTCTTTCAGTTAAACACAGGTTTCTGAGTGGCATGCATATTTAAAGTCTAGTTGAATATCAAATCCAAATGATAAGAATCTAGACTAACTAATCAACTGTGGCACAACAAAAGATGGGGAGAAAATTTATGAACGAACAGATGAAGCCAAATGCCAAACAATCCATCAGGTCATTCACATGATGAGAATGAGTTATGGAACCTGCCAAAAGACTTTAGTCCAGTAAAACTTTATACACAGACATGTTAAGAAATGAAAAAAATACATGTAATAAAAGAGATGTAAAAAAAAGGAAGAAAAAACTAATACAGTTAAAAGTATATCATATAAAAAATCATCCTAAATGTATAATACACATCAATATATTAAATAGCTACAACTGACATACGTGATATATATATATATATATAGTGTATCGAGGCAGCAGATAATTTTTTAAACATATACTGTTAAATATAAGAGACAATGAATATCTATTATGTTTAATCACAAGCCATTCTAAACATCGTATTTTGGCTTTAATTTCAGCTGGAAATGAAGACAAAAATTCTCCAACATTTCAATAATATTTTATTAAATTGGTTCTAAGCTTTCAGCTCACATGAGCCATCTTCAGAGAGGTTACAAGGACATTAACATAAAAACATCCACCATCAGTGATGATTTTATCTTGTGTTGACATAAAACTTTGCTAGGCAACAATAACAGTTACCAAAAATAGCAAATGCAGTTCGTAAATTTGTAATATGGTTCTATGACATCACACCGCGTAAGAGCTCAAAATGATAACAGAACCATATATTTAAATGCAATGTAATGTGCTATGACCTAATTTAAATGTGATTTTATTAAGTGTGGGTTGTTTGGATTTAATGTAGATGGCCTCTAATATCTGAAGGTTCTTTTTACTGTGTGTATGAGTGAGGATTATTGTATTGCTGACTAAAATCTGTCTGATATTACCTACATTGTTATGTTTTTCAGAGTAATGTTGGTTAATTGTACTCTGATCAGAAAGGTAACAGGTAAGTCTATGGGAGAGCGTGGTTGTAGTAAAACCAATACATGTAGTGCGTTTATTGTTAGTACCAGAGATACAATTGATACACTACATTGGTTTTCTGTAGAGGATTTAGTTGAGTGCTTGTAGGGTTATTAGAGACTACTTACATGTCTGTTCAGAGATTGTATCTCTGGTACTAACAATAAACGCACTACATGTATTGGTTTTACTACAACCATGCTCTCCTGCATACTTACATGTCACCTTTCTGATCAGAGTTCAATTAAACAACATTTCTCAGAAAAATATAAACATGTTGGTAATATCAGACAGATTTTAGTCAGCAACACAATAATCCCAACTCACAGTAAAAAGAACCTTCAGATATTAGAGGCCATCTACATTAAATTCAAACAACCCACACTTAATAAAACCATGTTTGAATCTGGTCATAACACATTACATTACATTTAAATATATGGTTCGGTTATCATTTCAAGATCTCATGCAGTGTGATGTCATAGAACTGCATTATAAATTTACAAACTGCGTTTGTTAATTTTTGGTAACTGTTATCATTGTCTAACAAAATTTTATGTCAACACAAGATAAAATCGTCACTGATGGTGGATGTTTTTATGTTAACGTCCTTGTAACCTCTCTGAAGATGGATCATGTGAACTTAGAACAAACTTAATAAATAATTATCCAAATGTTGGAGAATTTTTGTCTTCATTTTCAGCTGAAATTAAAGCCAAAATATGATGTTTAGAACGGCTTATGATTAAACATAATAGACATTCATTGTCTCTTATATTTAACAGTATATGTTTAGAATATATATATATATATATATATATATATATATATATATATAGAGAGAGAGAGAGAGAGAGAGAGAGAGAAAGCATAATGATGATCCATGTATACTGTCTTAAAATGTATAGGAAAAACTACTAAAAAGTCGTAAGTTTAAAAATGTATTTTTTTGACAGTATTTATTTATTTCTATTATTATATATATATATATATATATATATATATATTTGTTATTTCAGACCGGCCTCGGCCTTTCATCAGAAACAAAATAGAAATAAATAAATACTGTCAAAAAAATACATTTTTAAACTTACAACTTTTTAGTAGTTTTTCCTATATATATATATATATATATATATATATATATATATAATCACACATTACATTGGCATATATATATATTATTATTAAACATTAAATTGCAGTATACATATATATGTATTACTATAAACATATAAACATTACACTACAGCACATATATATATATATATATATATATATATATATGTATGTATGTTGTATCATGGAATGAAGAGCTACAAAGTGAAATGTAAATAAACTACATTATTACCAGAGTGGTACAACCAAGAGGTATATACAATATTTACAGTCTCTCGCAGTAGTAGGCATCACTTCATGAAATCCGTGATAATGACAACTACTCGTGCTAAGTGTACCTTGTCTTTTATACATTCTGGGGACTGGATGTCACATGGTAGGAGCCACAACACAACTCTCTCTCTCTCTCTCTATATATATATATATATTAATTTGGAAGGTCAGACAATTACGCTACGTTGGTTTTAACCTTTCAGTATCTTCCGACGTTTCATATGAACTGATGATGTAATGCATTTTCAAAAGCATAACAGGAACTTCCAGAATCCATAAGTGGAAACTTAAAATAAGGGAGGGGCTGGTCAAGAATTGTAAATATTTTCATCTGGGTTTGTATGATCCTAAAATATATTTTCTGAGCTGGTTACATCCAAACATTACTACAGATTCTTCATTTAGTAACCTATTTCATTCTGGAAATTATACTAGTTAAATTCTCTTCTTGGCACAATCTGCAGATATCACCACTGTTGCAAGGTCTGGCTTTTTTTTAATATGCTCCTAGTTACATGAGGGACATTTTTTTTTAATTTTCACACATGGTTGGCTAGTTTGGTACAATTTTGAAGGCTTTCTAGTTTGAATGTTAATTTGTGATCATACCATCATTTTTTAAAATTCCCTTCAGTGCATCCTACATATATTTTTCTCTGTCTACTTGCATCTTGTAATTCTGCTTTCAAAATAATTTTCTCTTTTACAAACTCTGTAAGAGTGGATATTTGCCTTTAACTCTGCAGTTACATTTTTCATTAACAATATTTTGCTGCACATTATTTTTAAAATTTTTGGCATTTTGTCTCTAAGTAATTTTCTAAATGGCAGGTACAGTTATAACTTAATTTAACTGTATTTCCAAAGCTTGTGTAATTCTGAGTTTTAGGGAAGTATTTATTAATCAATTCAAAAAATATTTTTCCTATTTCAAACTTTACTTCTAAATTAAAAGGTGTGTTGACCCAAATAATGCTTCATTTCCTTGCTTTATTCTTCATTTGCTTAATTATTTGGGGTTAATACTCTTATTAATATAAGTAAAAATTGTCTACATTTTATATTTTTAATTTCATGCAGGGTATTGTTTTTGATTTTGTTAACTACACAATATAGAAGAGTCAGTTGGGCACTGTGAGAAAAAGACCATTGTAACAGAATTCACTCCACCACAAATTAGGAAAAAGGTATGCTGTACTGCTTGGCATTTGCACCAGAAGCTCTAATACAAATATTTCAGAGTGTTTGTGTGTCAATCTGAGAACAGTTTAGAGGATTTGGAAAGATGTGGAAGAGTCTAATGGTGATTAGTAAGGTGTCTGCAGTGATCACTACTGATGGTAACATTGTGCCTCCACTCATCTTTCACAGAGCCTCAGACTCAACACCCACAACAAGTGCATTGATGAAGTCGTGCAACACTGGGTCTAGAGAGTGGTTGCTGGAAGAGTCTATGTCTACACAAATTTGCACCATGTCAGACAAGCAGAAAACACCCAGTCATGGCTGTTCAACATTTCTGCAACTACATAACTGCTTATATCTGGCCATCTAATTGCTCAGATTGCAACTGCCTTGATTATTATGTGTGGGGCACAGTTGAGTGAGGGACCAACAAAACTCCTTGTAACAGCAAAAATTAACTGAAAGCAAGAATTATGATGGGATTCACTAATTTAAACAAGGAGACAGTCCAGAAGAGTTGCAGTAGATTATAAAGTCATCAGGAGGCTGTGGTTGAAGCCAATGGCAATTTTATTGAATAAATTTACTCTTCAGTATTTCAAGATATTTTTGTATAATTTTGATAAATATATCTGTAAAAATGAGATGTCAGTGTTCTTTTCATTTTTGCGTCATTTAGACGATAATTTATCCATCTCACCCTGTATATTTTGGGTTGTCCAGAAAGTTAATGAACATTTTTAACAGAAATTAAAATAGGAAATTAAATCATGCCATTAAATATTTATTCAACTAAACATAAACCATTTTCTTGTACAACACTTTTATATTTATTCATTAAGGTGTTTTTTATCATCCAAAGAATTAAAATTTTTACCATTGAGATTTATTTGTAAGGACCTGAATAAATGGAAATCTAGCAATGTCTGATGAATATGGCAGATGGGATAACACATCCCAGCCAAGCTGCAACAGTTTTTGCAAGGTTGCCAAAAAATGAGAGGCCTGGCATTATCCTGATGAAAAACAACACCTTTCTCGTTCAATTTTGGGTGTTTTCCTTGAATTGCTGCCTTTAATTTGTCCAGTTGCAAGCAGTAATTTTCAGAATCAATTGACTGGTTACTTGGCAAAAACTCATAGTACAGGATTCCTTTTCAATCTCACCAGAGGTGCATCATGACTTTCTTAGGATAAAGAACTGCTTTTGGGGTGACTAAGTTTGCTCATGTCACTTAACCCAGGATCTTTTTTGCTGAACATTGTTGTAAATGATCCCTTTCTCATCACCCACCACAATCTGCTTAAAAAAGGATGCATTTTCATTGCATTTATATAGCAAATCATAGATAAAAATGAAATCCAAAAGATTCGTTTTACTCAAATCATGTGGTACCCAAATATCATAGTTATTTAAGAACTCAAGCTTCAGTAAGTGCTCATGGATGGTGGATTTTGATAAATTTAGTGTCTCTCCCAATTCTTACATTGTGTAATATGGGTTATTCTCAATGTCTTGATTTGGTTGTCATCTGCAGTGGGGAGTTTGTCTAAGCAATCTTTATCAATAAATCTACAATCAATGAATTACTTAACCATTTCTGTACAGTTCTGTTAGCTAAAGTGCCTTCACCTTACACAACACATATCTTTTTTTGTTGCTTTGCAAGACATTTTTACCTTACAGAAACAAAAAAAAAAGCATTAAGTATTTAAATTGAACATTTTTAAAAAATAAAAAAGGAAAACAAATTTCATGAGCCATTGTGAAAAATAGTAATTCTTGATTCTGATTGGACAAAAAACAACAAACGAGACTTTATAACCCATGTCATATTTCTTATCACTAAAAAGTAGAACTGCACACACACAAAATCACTGAAAACAATTTTGGAGAAGACGATGAAAGCAAATTTTGCAAGTCAGTGTTAAAATATTTTCTGGCCAATGAAAAATGAGATTCTCAAAACTGAGAAAAATTTAACAAGCCATTGTGAAAATACCCAGCAAACAAATACATATGCATATCAACTTACTGACCTGTTCACCAGCCACTTATCTATATATACACAGTGTTTTTGGTCATCAGAAAGACAAATAGATCTCATTATGTAGTCAGAAATTTATTCACTTGAAGAGAGTCAACTTTGGACTCAAAACATGTGTAGTGACACAAATATGAATAGAATTATGGATAATAAATCACTTAATAAATCCCAGGCCAACTAATAAAAAACATTTAGGCAAAATTCGACTTTATTTATCAACATAGTATCCTTCTAGAGTGATACACAGATTCTAATGATTCTCTAACAATTTGATGGCTTTTTTGTAGAACAATTTGTCTTTGACCTCAAAATGCGGCTCAGTTTCTGATATCACACCTTCATTGGAGCCAAATCTCTTTCAGGGGAGCATTCTTTTGAGGTCTGCAAACGGCCAGTAGTTACTGGGCACCAGATCTGAAGAATCAACAAAATACCTTGTGCATCTCAAAATACAGAGGCCAAAACCTTGCCTGCCGATGTATGCGTCACATATTTATGCAAAAACTTTTTCTTGTTGCATTGAAACAGTTGCAAACAACACTCTGAATTGTCAACGTTTGGTTGCTGTTGATCAACTGTGAGCAAACATAACACTCACTTTGAACACAGCTTTCACATTGACAAATATTCATGCAAAATGGTGAATACACTGCCTTCTGATATGTTCAACTTCTCTGCTATCTTAGGCAACTTCAATTTATGATTGGCCAAGACGAGTTTGTAGATTTTTTGGTGTTTTCCGGGACAATTTTTTTTTTAATCATTTCCCCCCAAGCAAGGCAGTTTTACTGCCACTGTTGCACAGGGGGTTACATAGGGGAAAGTGATGAGAAAGAGGGGTAGGTTATAGAGAGTTTCAGGAGAAGGGTAATAGAAAGATGAGAATACCAGTGTGATGGGGGTGGAGTGTGATGGGGGTGGAGTGGATAGGGAAAAAAGCTTGAGAGAAAGGATGTGAATTAGTGAGATAGGAGATGAATGGTGAGAATGAAGAAGAAGAGATAAAGGAAAATAGCACATGACAAGGAGAGGGAATGTATGTCGTTGAGACACGTCCGGTTCAGCAGCTTTAAATCTCTCCCTTACATTGTGGCAATGTCTTATCTGATCTTGGCTCTCATCTGATTGATTCCACATTCTTTCTCCCCCCCCTCATCTCTCTCTCTCTATATATATATATGTATCTCAAAGGACCTTTTCACACAGGCTTGTTAACTTCTCTCAGTTTTGTTAATCGCTTCCTTTCACTGGTTAGAAAATAATTAACACTGAACTGCAAAATTTAGCTTGATCTTTTTCTTTTTATACAGGGTTATTCCTTTTTTCTATTGGTCAAAATTAGATTTCACACTGGATTGCAAAATTTATAAACAGTGAAAGAAAAGAGTTAATTCTAATTACATATTCACTGCTGTAAAACTGTGAACATTACATTCCCAAAGGATGCTTGCATAAAATTACATTAGTAAACTAAAATTACTGTCTTTGTTTTTTATATTCAATGGAAATGGAGAAATATAAAGATTTTACTTTTACTGATAAAAAAAAATGATGGCTAATCCTGTTAAATTTAAGATTTATATTCTTGAATATGTAATTCAGTTTTAAAAAGACTAAAAAGAAGGCTTCTTTGTATGTGATTTATTTTACCTTTCATTTCTTAACATATAATTGCCTCTTAAGTTGTTTATATATAAAATCATATTTGTAATCAGCCATTTTGAATTTCACTCTATATCGGCAAAATACATAACTAAGGCTAGACATAGGATCCTATAAAGCCTTTCAGTAAAATTAACAGATATGAACAAACCGATATTTTTGATTAAAATCATACATTATACACATATATATTATACACATATATATTATATACATATTATAAATCATATTTTATTTGCATACAGAATTTGGAGACATACTACTATCAAACCACAATTTTCTGAACACAGCATTTTGAAAAAAAAAAGTTTTCTCTCCAAGAAGATCAACAAATACCAATGTACACACAATTTAATGATTACTATCCATATTAACCACTTTCTGTTACCTGTTATATATTTTAGTTATATCTGAAAGTTTACACACATATCAACCAAAACGACAAGAAGAAACCAACTGATTATAAAGCAATTAAACAAACACCCACCTATTCACACATTCTAAAAGAAAATTAACACAATAAAAAGAAATCAACCACCTGCAAATAATACAACATAATCAAAAGCAATTAAGCATCTATAGAACCACTCACATACCAAAATATTAAATTACACCAAGCTCCATATAAATAAGAATAAAACCTGGACACAAGAGCAGATTGAAAAATAAACCCTAAGGAGTGAGGGCATCATACTGGTGCATTCACAAAACTTGGATGTCAGCATGACTCTGCTCAGTTAAGTGACAAACTTCCTCACACTAATCCTATAAAAGCTCTGTCTCTATTTCAAGCACTACAAAAGAAAAAAAAAACTCAACACACCAAAGACATAGGTGCACAATACTTTCCTTAATAAAAATTAAAAACATGTATTTAATAACATAGGTACCTTGATGTGCATTGTGGTGCAGTGGATATTGACTCGGAATAACAAATCAGGGTGCCGATTTCAGTTGAATTCCTTGCATTCACTTACACACAAATACCCTTGGGAAAGTTATTAATCTGTCTCTACCATCCAGTTATGGGTTAAATAATAGAACAGATTGGGTTCTATAGCCTTGGTTGGCAACCAGTCTACCACAGAAAGCAGTGGCAACCTACTGTGGGATAATCTTCTGTCCAGTCAGAGACATGATCGCTCAAAACATATATCACGTATGACACTTAACTGACTGACCTTGATTCATCCAATACTCTTTTTCACATGTGCATCTACTTCAAACTTTTACTCCTTCACTTCAATTTCATTGGTTAACTCAACAATGAAAGTAAAGGAGACATGCTCTTCTGGTATTTGGGGATGATTTTATTATTTTTTTATTGATAACCCTCAAAATAATAATAACAAATAAAAAGAACAAAAAAAATAAAGAAATTTCAGATGAAAATTATTTCCGATATTAAAGAACTCTGCTTTTACGTGGATTTCAAAAATGAATGTGCAAGAATTTAAGTGTGCTATTAGATTGACATCTAGGTTGCACCCTTTTACTCTTAAAATAGCTAAATGCAACTTCCACTTCTACTCCAACAGTTTTTTTTTCTCACACTTCCCACCTGTGGAACTCCCTTCCGTTTACTTGCTTCTCTGATAACTACTATCTTCAGAAATTTAAATGCAATATCAACTGCTATCTTCTGTTTTCTTGAATTCCCTTGTCTTTTCCTGTAACTCCCTGCATACTAGTAGCATTCCTGCCTTACTTAGGGTGAAATGATTAAAAAAAATGTTGATATTAATTCAAAATGGACTTGATTACTTTGAAATGAAGATGAGAGGATTTTGTCATTAAATAATAAATACAAGAAAAATTCAAAGAAAAAAAAAATCAGTTTTCAATTTAAATTATCCAGAATAAACATATGGTTAATTTGCTTAGCAAAACCAGATATTTTTTATGTTTGTCTGTACCTCTGAGATGAGGTATTATTTACATTGTTTGAACAGTTATCTTTATGTTAGAGCTAGTGACTTGACCCAAAGAGTTGTGAGTTCAATACCTGACTACAACAGTGGTGAATAAATAACTTAGAGAGTTCAGTTAAAGGAATATAACTAAGACATCCAGAAGTGGCATGGCTCATGGAACGAGAACAATATACCCTAGTGATCGAAATAAAGGGTTTGGTTTGAAATTCCAATCTTGTGAAGAAGGCCAGAATGTACAACAGCTGAAATTTTGTGAGTATGGCAATATGAACAATGTAAATAATGCTGATATTTTTGTTTGTATTATTTCAGTTGAGAGACTTGTTGATTCTGGATCATAATGTTGATAAGATGAGAAATACACCCTAAACTGGATCATTTTCAGAACTGAAATTGAAGCTTAAATATATTTGGATCAAAACTAAATTTGCTTCTTTATCAAAGGAATTTTTGATCTGTAGATTGTCTCTAATGTCTTATAATTGAAATTTACATTCATAACAATATTTGCTTGTTTAGGAATTTTACTTCTGAAATCTTATTTTCATGATTTCTATTTGGACTATTGTCCTCATTTTTGTTGCTGTTATCACAAGGTTTTAGCCATTGTGCCCTCTGGCCTTTATCAGGTATATATTGATCAGGTATATATTGATCAGTTATATATTGATCAGGTATATATTGATAACCTACAGAGAATTTTAACCCTTTATTTAATCTATGAGAGCAGGCCGTCGTTTTCATTCCACTGCCCATATGTAGGGATATCGTTTTAGTTTTTAGTTTTATTTAGTACTGTTCAATTATTGCTCACCTGTTTCCACTGAATGCAAGTAGATACTATATGGTTCATAGATTGAACTCACAATTACTGTCACCAAATTCACAAATCAATGCTTTAATCATCATAGTGAAATTGGAGTCTTAAACCTAACCTACCTGCTGATGAAGGTCAGAGGGTACAATGACTTAAATGTTGTGATAACAAAGATGAGGACAACAGTCCAAATATAATGTAAATAATGATAACTTCTCATCCCAGAAAATCAGACAGAAATTCTGAAATATAAATTTGCAAGAATCAAATCCAATAGTAAACAAGGAATATGACTCGGTCAATTTTTCAACCTCTAAGTTGAAATATTTTGTTATTTAATATACAATGAACACGTACATTCTATAATCTCACTTGAAAAACATAAGACATTATATACAAAATTTTACAAAATCCATTACAAAATGGATTAATCTGACATATTATTTAAACAAACAAATGAAAAATATGTCAGATTTAATTCACTTAGTAACAAATTTTGTAAAATTTCATAAATTGTCTTTGTTTACATTAGGTTACAAAACAGAGCAGATATATGAATATTTAAAAAATTTGGAATGATGTGTGTTTAAAAGTACTATTTGGTCTGATCAGGAGGTCCTATCCTATGCAGTTGAGTGTTTAAGATATGTCAGATCTAATGATGGTTTCCTCAAGGGGATGCAGGTTCAAATCCTGCCAGAGGACACATATTTTCCTAACAAGATTTTTCAATTATTCAGACCAGTAGATGTAAATAAATATACTGTTTAATAATAAAAAGCAGAGCATCTACTCAAATATGAATATCCATTAAAAAATAATGTTTAAACAAATAAATTAAAAATAAACATTATATTTTGCATTTCGACACGGAAATAATGATTAAGACAAAGGCTGATAGAAACCTGATGAATAACACACATTTGAATGCATTCGTTTTGCTTTTTCTCTGTTATGTACCTTCAGGGTGTTGATCATGGCTCTCTACAGTTTCTTGTATTTTGTTGCTCTGAGTAATACTTTCTCTTTTATGTCTCTTTTTTGTCATTATGACATTTGTTCTGACATCCATTTACTGAAACTTGTCAAGTAAATTTCTCACTACTTTCCTCTGTTTCTGTTGCCTTTATTGTGCCTTGGGTATATTAAAATCTCAATCCTTCTATTGTTATATAACCCAAAAAGATTAGCTGTCTATTTCTGCAATTTCTTTGTAGTTCTTCAGTCTGTTAATTGCTATACATGATACACACCTGGGCGATCATGTTTTTTTTTAGACATAACTAAATAGAAAATTTTCCCACAGTAGGTTGCCATTACTTTCTGCAGTAGACTGGTTGCCAACCAAGGCTATAGAACTCAATCTGTCCTGCTATTCAACCCATAGCTGGAGGGAGAAAAGATGAATTAATACCTTTCCCAAGGGTATTTGTGTATAAGTGAATGGAAGGAATTCAACTGTAGTTCTTACACTTCTTAAAACTTCCTAATTACTCATAATCTATGCCTATGGCATTCTTAACATTTATCAGCAGAGTCCTAATTGTTGCTTCAGTCTCTTCTTTGTGATAAAATTGTCTAGCATTGACTGCTATATAAATTATTAAACATTACATAGCTGTCTAGCAGTTTCTTTGTCTCTAAGGACATTTTTTTGTCCCACAATGCTTTGATCAGTTTCTGATATGCTATTCATATTCACCTTCAGTTTTTTATATCACACTTTCTGATCTTATACTACCCAGATAATTAAATTATTTATGTGGCCACAATTTCTGTCTGAGTTTCTGGGATGAGGAGTTATTATTTACATTATTTACATTCAGACTAATTTGTTTGTAATATTTTTATTCTGATTCTTGTAGATGTTCTTATGTGATAAACTTCAGGAAACAAATAAAAATATTAGAAGCAATAAATGAGCACCAATTACATGTGTGAATTGCAATAATCTTGTTGATTATTGATTATCTGCATTGACTGCTGGTGTAAATATTGCAAAGGGGACATTGATGAGAAGCATCCTAATATATCATATAAAATGACAAAGAAGTTATCGATTGCAAACGTAGATATGAAAGGAGCTGATATATGACATATATATTTTAGCTGGTATACATGACAACTGGGGCATGTTTATCTTGTTGTCTGATGACCATATCAGGTTAGCTTTATACAAAATACCTGGCACCATATAAAAGTAAAGATATTTTAAAATAATTTATTTTAAACTAACAACAACCTACTTTCTATTAGAACTGTTGAGAGTAAAAAAAATTCTCTTTCTTTTCTTTTTGAATCTCAAATCAAAGTTTACCATTTTTTAAAAGACTTAAGATTAATTGGATACATGCCAGATGTAAGCTACATATATTTAAGAAGGTAAACACTATAGAACAAAATTTTGGGCCCCCTCTCTAGATTTAATAATCAGTCATTTTGATTACCCCCATTGGTTTAATTAATTCTAAGTTTTGCATGCTGAAAGACTATTTAATCTATTAGTGAATGGTGTTCAATATTTTTTTAGAGAAGAGGTTACCTAAAATTTTAAATCTGCCAGCCCTAAGATTACCATTATCTAGTAAGGTAAAAAGATGTAATATTTTTAGGAAAGCTTATGCAGTAATGGTTTAATTTCATTATTATTAAATATATGATAGAACCATTCAGGAAGAGAAAGTCTGTCTGGCCCAAAGTAAGCTAGTAAATTTGTTTTGAAAAAGGTATGGAAACCTTCAAATAGGCAATTCTTCAAAATCCAGAGGGTGACTCCAAATGTTTGGTCTGTATATAAATCAGTATATATATGATTTTGGCTCACTAAGTCTGTATCTTGTGTACCCTGTCAGTAAGGCCAAAATGATGCTAAATGCATTCTCTGCAGAGGGGTAAAACTTCTAACCACCAAAAGGAAAACATACCTGTGGGTGTTTGTAGACTCAAGTTTACCTATAACTGAAATATAAAAGTAGTAATAAAACAAAGGGTAAACAAGATTTTGAAATTAAATAATCAACAAGCATTGATATATCTTAAAAGATTTATCAAATAATTTCATATTATAGATATTAATACTTTTCATATTAATACTTTATATCTTAAAAGATTTATCAATGCTGCAGCTTCAAAATATTATTAGCTAAAAATTAATATTAAATTTTCACAGTATAATGCATGATCTCTAGAAAAGTATTGAGTTAAGAGAGGAAATTGAATTGAAAAATAAATATCCATTGTATAAAACAAATACTTGTCTTTAATATTAATGTTATGGACTTACTGAGAAACCTGCAGAAATTAATGTACATGCGTGCACACACATACACGCACACACATTAAAAAAAAAATTCTTTGTTTTTTAAAAATTGTTTATAAAACCAGAAAGTAAAATTATAGTGTTAAAAAAAGAAAGATCATAGAACTTATCAATTCATCATCATCTGTTTCCATCGGTTGGTCAGGGTTTTCTTGATGGTTCTTTTCCAGGCCATCCACTTTTGTGAAAGGCCTAGCTGTAATCTCAACTTCCTTCATGGGTATATGAATTGGAGTAGATAGACTAAACTATCGCCCGGTTCACACTTCACCCATGTCTATTGAACAGGTGAAGAGGCTCATCCCTTGTTCCCTGCTTAGGATGTGGTTTCTGGCTTTCTCTTTTCCAATCTTTTCACTCTTATGTAGCCTCCTGCACATCAGTCATGTTACCACCTTGCTCGGGGTGATATGATTTAAAAAAAATGTTTTAAATGGTCTATCACGCTTTGGCCATCAACCTCTATAAAACTAAAATTGCTGACTAGGTTTTCTATGTCAATTCTCTCAACATGCCCAAACCATCTAAGTCTTGCTTGACACATAACATCTGTTATGTTTGGCAATACCCAGTCTATTTCTTAACTCCTCTGATGATTTTTTTATTCCTAAGACTGACATTGAACATCCAGTGTACCATTTATATGTCAGTTCGAACAATTCTGCCAATATGAATTTCTTAAGCAGCCAAGTTTCACTACCATATAGCATAACACTTCTAATGTAAGTTAAAGAAAAATAACAGGCTGGGTAAGAGCCTTTAGCTTAAGAGAGCAACTTGCCTATGAGAAGGAAATTTCTGAAATAAAAACCTCCACACTTACTATATGTAGAATAGGGTAGGCTGAACTTTCTAACCTTGGTAGGTAATCTTCCTAAAGATGGTGAGTTTAGTCTCCTAAACTGGTTGGTGTTGGTAAGGGCATACAGTTGTAAAACTGACTCCAATATTTCATGTTGGTCCAATTATGTTCATCAATTATTTGACATATTTTATTAAGAGAATGCAGTGTTAAAATATTAAGAAATACATTAAAAAAGAAAAAAATCAGTTGAAATCATCTTTATTGTTTATTTCTTTGTTACTGAGAGAAACAGTTTTTAATTTGAATATCATGGAAGAATTCATTGTTTTAATTGGTCACATTCTCTAGTTAAATGATAAACTTTCAACATTTGATGATGTCATGTAACCATATTGTTTCATTTCAAACTTTTATATTTTAGTTACATTCCAATCATGACTTTACTTAACACTGAAACTATAATAGCGTTGCATTTGACTCAAATTCTGAATTCCTTGGCACCTATTTTTGTTTCTAAATTTTTATTCATTGCTTTGAAACTGAAGTATATTCAGGCTAATTTCATGTTAAAATCCTTGAAAAAAAGGCATGAACCTGAATATTCCCTTCCTTTACATCCTTTTTTACATCAACATTTTATCTATTAGATTAAAAATATTGGATGAAAGAATAAAGTGACATTCTTTCTTAAAAATATTAATATCTTCAACCAATTTTGAAAGAATCAAAATTCTTACAATTGGTGGTTCCATTGCAAGCAGAATAGTTTATTCCTTTTTAGAGTATAAACTCTTACGTTTACATCATATCTGTTTTAATTAATAGAAAAAATCAGAGATTTATTAATACTAAAGTTGACCCAATTAAAAGGCTTGAGAGTCACTTGATAGAAGATTATTGTTAAAATTGTTATTATGAATGAAAGAAGAGGTTGTATGAAATGAAGATTACAAGAATAAAGAGGATAGTTAATGATTGACACTTGACCTGAAGAGGTTAAGATTCTAGTGTTCGGTAAAGCACCCACATGGAAATCTTTTCCAAGTAGAAGTGTTTAGGAAACAAAATGTCTGAAATTGACCTTACATTTGGAATATGGAGCATTTGGGAAAGGTATTAATCCGTCTCTTACCTCCAGTTATGGGTTAAATAACAGGACAGATTGGGTTCTATAGCCTTGGTTGGCAACTGGTCTACTGCAGAAAGTAATGGCAACCTACTGCGGGATAATCTTCTGCCCAGCCAGTCATGTCTCTTTTGAGACATGATTGCCCAAGTGTGTATCACATATAGCACTTAACTATTACTAAAAAAATTATACTTCCAAAAAGCATGTTTCTTATTTTTAACAGATTTCCTCAAATTAGTTTTATTTCAAAAACTTTTATAATAATCTAGTTTCAAACTAAAAAGAAGAGAAGGAAATATGATGATAGTTTATATACTTCTTAAATTCAAAAGAATATTCTTAAAAAATTCAACTTTTTATATAAAAGAAAAATTACTGGTTCGAAAGCACAGAAATGTTAGCCAATTTTTTTATTGAAAATAGACTTTGGAATTTTGAGGGTTTTATTTAAAAACTTGCCTCTTAGTGAAAAAAAAAAATTGATGTTGAAATTAGTTTTATGGCTTGCAATATGGTTATGTTTTTATTATTTTCTTTTATTAAAAAATAAAGAATTTCATAATAAAATAAACTGAAATTTCTGGGATCATTTTTATCAAAAAATAAAACATTCATTGAGATTTGATTTTCAAAGAGGAAATTAAATGTAACAAAAATATAGTCAGATGACTTTGTAACAAATAAAAGCAGCTTTTTTTGCTGAATGGGTAGCTGAAAAGAGAAATTAAAGTCATGCTTGTGCAACCTGCAATTTTTAACAGGCAGCATTCAACCATGACCACTTCCTGATTGTTAAACAAAAGCCAAGAGCCTCAGGAGTGCTGTTGGCTGACTGACTGCCATGGAGGAGGTGATATAGACAAGTTACCATACCACTTTCCTCACTTTATTCTTAATTTACAGACTCAGCAACAATTCAGACAATAAGCTTCACTTGAGCATGCATTAATATAACAAAGACTATATACACATTGCAGTCCTAGTTGAAACATGCACAGCTTTCTAATGACAATAAAATCTGATTTTAAAATATGAATTATTAAAGGTTTTCTGTAAGAGATAATGCACAAAAAGAAAATGAAAGATAGATATTTTATGCAAATAAATAAGTGTGGTATAAAGATGATATATTCAAGAAAGTGAAGAATAGTCAAGAAAGTCAAGTTTGACAAAGGAGAATGTTTGGTTTGATTTGCTTTATGGTATATTAACTTCAATGGGTTATTTAATGCCGACAAGAGTTTCACAATAGATCTGTATGAATAGAATATATATTTTTTGGAAGAAATAAGTTTGTAGATCAGTTTCTTTGACATATTTTTGTAAAGTGGTTTTCGTTAAGTCAGATGTATTGCTGGTATAAATTTTTTTCAAAAAATGTATTCCTGGTAATATTTTTTTCTTTCAAAAATGCATTTCTGGATTTTTTACTACAAAAGTTTATTTTTATACTTTCATAGTATTTTGATCCAGTTTGGGGGTTAACTATTTGCCCATAGCTGGGACCCTAACAGGTGCTATCACTCTGGGCCAAGGTGGATCTGGGAACAATAGTAATTAAGAGGTGAATTCATGTTCCCCAAAGACCTACCAAGGAGAAGGAAGCAAGAGTTGTTGAAAGACAAAGGAAACAAAATGGATGCTAAAAAGAGATGAAGAATGGAATATTGTTATTTTTTCCTCTGTCACATAACATTTTCAGGATATAATAATTTTTATATGATAAAAAAAATATACCATGTGAATTTTAGTAATATCTCTTAATCCTTATAAATATTTACAATAACTTATTTGGTGGTGTGAGATTGATTATGCAACTTGAAGATAGTTCAACAGGAGGTATATATGTATATATATATATAATATCGTTATTGAGATTTACTTTTTAAATTTCAGATATTCATGAATTGTAAAAAGAAAGAACAAAGAATTGTAAAGTTGCAGAGAAAAAAGTTGAACAGGAAACAATAAAAAAAATTGAAAACCTTGACAAGTTCAGAACAAGAAAAAATAGTTTTAAAATGTTACAAAATTTGAGAAAAATTAAAAGGATAATAAATAAGAAAATGTTTATCAAGAAACTGGTGTTGTGAATGTAAACAAAAAGATAAAAGATGCAGAATATTAAGAATATTTGTTTATTTTTATCTAAACTATCACCTTTAAGTAAACATCCCAAAGAGAAACATGTCAGTTGGGTGAAGAGGTTCATGGAAACTGATATTTCAACAGTAATTTCTAGTCATAAAAGAAGAGAAATATTGGCTGGAGTCAGTTAGATTGGTTGTTTGCTGATTTTATGACATGTCAGCTTTTGTATGAAGCACTCAGATGATCAAACATTACTCAGTAGAAATGGTAAACCAGACAACTCGTTAACCCTTACCTTACACTGAAGTGTCTGGGTTAGAAGTTTGGTCCTTCATAGAAATCATCAACTTAGAAATAACAGTGTGAAGAGGGAGTAATGTTTTGGATCAGTAAAATTATAGTTCCATTCAAAATTGGTGATGGTATCAAGATAAATTCAGAGAATTATTATAACAAGACATTTTCTGTGGGGTACCGGTCACAACGAAGATATTTTAAGCTAAAGCATATATTCATGCAAGACAACACTTCTTCATTTTCTGAAAATCTGGCTATTGTCTCCCTAAACCACAAAACAATGTTCCCCTCTCCAGCCTCCATAGATATTAGTCCAAAAGAAAACTTATGGCCTATCATTAAAAAAAATAAATATGGAAAACAACATTTACATGAAAAAGATATCTGCAAATCAATAAAAAAATCTACAATTAATATTAAAATCAAAATGATAAAAAAGTTAAAATCAATGAATGAAAGATTAATGAATATTATTAAGATGTAAAATAAGAGAATAATTTATTCAAATATTGTTTATCAACTGTTTCTACATGTCGTTTGAATTTACCAACAAAAATTTGTATTGCAAAAAAAATTTTTGCATAAAAAAGCCTAACATACCCCAAACAAATTATTAGCCTAATTTTTTTTTAATAAAGACATATTATAATTTAAACCTTATCAGACATATAGTTATATAAATATGAACAATATCTTAAAAATTGCTGGTTAATACACTTGTATTATGAAAACATGAACTTGCCTAATAAAATCTGACAGTGTAAAAAGGTGAAAAAAATATCCAGCTGGAAGCCATTTCTTTAGGTTTAAACCAGATGCTTAACAGGATGTTGCAATCATCAGCTTATCTTGTTAATAACAAGAGAAAGATTGTGTCCATACCTAAGATAATGCCTACTTGGTCATCTAAGGTCGAGAAATGAATTAATCCATTTGAGAAAAAAACCATAAGACTTTGGTAGGAAGTCATATTTTATTTCAAAGGAAATATAAATAAATATAAAAAATTGATTCTAAACGTTGCTTGTAGTGTAACTGGGAATGACAATATTTTCCCTTAAATCTGAAACTCACTTAAAACATAAAGAGAAATAAATTAAATATGCTTACTTACACTACATTAGGTGGATTTTAAAAATATTAGGTTTTATGTTCTTGCTTAATTGAAGGCTCTCATATGATCTGCATTTCTATGCTCAACCTACTGAGGAGGTTATGAGATGTTAGCATATGTGATGATTCTTTTAATCATCTTATTTTTCTTGTTCTCTATTATTCTAACTTCATTTCACTGGTTCAGATGATGAGGCAGACAAGCAACACTAAATTTAAAGCTCCATGTTTCTACCACCAAATTAACCTACAGGATACCGGTGGTCAGTAGTTCAATTCCAGGATTGAGTAATGCAAAAGTTATATAAATTGGTTTAATAAAAGAGACAAGTGACAACATAAGATCAGTTTATCTAGAAAGGATTAGCAAATATACATTCTGAGTTTTTTTTATAATGATGTTCATCATGTACAAGGCCCAACAGCCATTGAAGGAAAAGGGTTACAGAGCAAGACACACAGCTTATTCAGATATGTGTGGAAGATAATGGTTAACACTAGATTTGAACAGGTTAAGATTGTAGTGATTGGGGAAGCATCTTCTTGGGAGTTGGTTTCACAAAGCAGCAATTTGTGGGAAGAAGCTGCTTGACTGGAAGTTACATCTCACCATACAAAAAGAACAAGAGTAGTTTGCTACAATGTGCAGGGCCTGGTGAGTCTTAGCAATGAAGGTTAGGGCTAGTGGAACTAAGAAGTGTAGTACATGTGAATTCTTTCCATGAAATTAATGATTGATAGAACAGCGATGGGCTTGCAATATTTCATCAGTGAGAAAAGGGTTGAAGGGTGGGAAATGATTTTAAAGACACAGAGAAACTTTTGGACACTGTCAAGAGTGGAAAGTGAAGACTGAGCAGGTACTGTGCTTATGTATGGCTGCAGTGCTCCATTTTTGGCCTTATCTGGCTCAACTATGAAATATACACGAAGAAAGTTGGTGGGTACGACAGACAAAATGTTATTATCATAACAACCAAGATGAGATCAGAAGTTTAAATAAATCAGTGCATAATAATGATAATTTCTCATCTCAAAAATGCAGACATATTTATTAACAGATTTTTCTTTCTCTCATATACAGATTTTGAACATAAAATTTTATGCCAAAAGTGTGAACAAATCTTTTCACAAGAACAAAAATCATGAATAAATAAAAATTAAGTCTAAAACTATTTAATTCTGTTATCAGTTAAGTAACATATGTCTTTTATTCATTGCTTTCTTCTTGATAAATGCTGCAATAAAGGTTGCACAAATTTTTGAGCAAATCTGACATGACTAAGCTAACACACAAAATCCCTCCCCCACCACTAGAAAGAGATAGAAGTGAGAAGGTATACTTTTTTTTTGTGGAAATAACCTAAACTTAAATTATTTAAAAACAACAAAAGTAGCAAAAATTTTATTAAGAGATTATCTTTGTTTGCAACATGATAGAGAGACAAGAAAAACTTGTTTGAATATACCAAGGGGTAAGGACAAAACAATGCCTGTCTGAATTTCTGGGATAAGGAGTTATTATTTACACTTCACATGCTGATTATTGTTATTAAATTTTGGCTGTTGTGCCCTCTGGCCTTCATCAATGTACACTGATCTGTGTAACTTATAAGAAAGTTTTTGTTCTAGTTCCACTGCTCATGCCTAGGGATATCTTGTCTATTTCTTATTTTTAGTACTGCTCAGTTACTGCTCAAATCTGTTTTCACTGTGTCCAAGTACACACTACCTGGTCCAAGGATTGAACTTACAATATCCCTAAACATGGACAGTGGAACAAGAACAGTCTACTCCAGTAGAATTCCCTATAGGTTAGCCAGATCGACATAGACCTGATGAAGGCTGGAGGTGTACAATGGACAAAATATTGTGATAACAACAAGCATGCGTAGAATAGTCTGAATATAAAGAGTGTAAATAATCACAAAATAATAGTATGCATGCCTGATAATGGTTGTTATATTTGCATATATATTTTATACACTAAATGCAATGACTATTATTGGAAACAAGTATAAATTTTTTTTTTGCATCTGAATGAAAGAAACTGAAGTGGAAGGAAATGAAACATCAAAGTTATTGATTCATTTTTTTTTACTTAATGAGAAACAAGATTTAAGAATTTATATTTAATTCCAAACCATTTAGTATATAAAATACACAAATATAACAACTGTTACAAGGCAGAGATAGTATAATTATGCTACAAATTTCCTAAAATAGCCTAGAAATCTAATTTGCAATTTATTACTTACTGATATACTTAATATAAAGTACTACTCACTCAAATCTGCTGTACACTAATTGTGGTGTATAGAGACACAGGCTCAACACACATGATGCTGTTGAGTTTCTGTAGCAATAAGTTTTTCATGCGATGGAATTTCCAACCAAGGTCAAAGAGCTAAGTTTTCTTTACTATTTAACCAATAACTGGTAAATACGTATAGTATGTAGGTCTCATAGTACACACACACACACACACATATATATATATATATATATATATATATATATATATATGCACACACACATAAGTTATATAGCCCAGTGTTGCTCAAGGTTTTTTAGTGTTTTTTGTTGTATTTGTAAAATGGGATTCATGCTCGGTCAATTTTGCCAATAAATAGGAATGATGTACATACAATTGAAAGAAAGGGGGAGGGCAGGTGTTACAGGAGCCTGTAATGTGATGTGATGATGTTGTGATGCAGAAGTGAATGCATTATCCCTGAAATGGGGTTGTTACCTTGTAGAAAATGTGAAATTGTTATGGCATATGATAAGGTAGAAGTTACAAAAAAGACCTAATTTTTGTGGGAATACAACTAAGCATTTTGAAGAAATAAATGATCGCAAAAGTTAACATTTTCCATTACTTTTTGCTGCACCCTGTGTGTCAATTGAAATTTTTGTTCACATATCAAGGCATCAGACCTTAATCTACAAGTGATTCGATTTTGGTTGAGTTTGAGTGAAGCACCTTGAAGAAATGCATAAAAGTGGGTAAAAGACCACCTGAAATTATATTTGCTGTTGATTTTCGACGAATACTGTATATTGATTCAAAATTTTTTCTGTGTGCATCAAAGGTTTGGACCTCGATCTACAAGGTACCTGATTTTGGTTAAATTGACATAAGGCATCTCGGAGGAGAAGAAATCGTAAATTCTAAGCATTTTGGTGATTTCTGCCATATCCTGTAAGTCGATTAGAAAAATTTCTGTGTACATCAAAGGTTAATGTTATGATCAACGAGTGACCCAATTTTGGTTGAAATTAAATCAAGGGTTTCAGAGGAGTAGGGTTTGTTAGAATGAAGACATACAAATGCACACACATGCAGACATACAAACATATATATATATATAAATAAATATATATAGACTCACATGCACATATGCATATAATAGATAGTGGTGTGTGTTTCTATTATGCCAATTCAATTTTTTATATCATCTCTCAGAAATATTCATTTATATCTCAATCTTCATATTTTTGTAACAAAAAACACTTTTGATGATGAACAGGGTCTTGAGTGATAAAAATCCAAACTGGTGATAATGTTGGCTAGCAAGCTGGGAGTATCAACTGGAGGGTGTCAATTGCAGTACAGCTTTCCTTCCCTACACATCCCCATTTGAATTGGCTGTGCCTTGTATTGAATTTCACTCTGTGTGTGTGTTTTTTTTTAAATAACTTATTAAAAAAAGGCAAGACGAGGTCCAAAGACGGATAATGATACTAGCAAAGTGAAAAGATAAATGACCCGAACCATGATGGAGGTGAAGAAAGAAATCCAAGCCAAACATTGTGCCTTGGATTTTGCTTCTCGGTTTAGTATCACAAAATCAATGATCTGTACTATTCTCAAAAATAAAGACAATCAGGTTAGCTGATGCTGCAAAAGGGTGATAGTTCTTACTGAACAACAATCACAAATGATTGAAGAACTGGATAAATTGTGGCTGATTTAGATAAATGAGAAACTTAGCTCATTACAAAGTTTCTGACAGTATTATTTGTGAAAAAAGCAAGGCAATTACATGATGACCTGATAAAAATATACCCTGGCATGAGTGCTGATACTGATGTTTTTAAAGCTAGCAGAGAGTGGCTCGAGAAATTTAAGAAAAATGGCATACATAGCGTGGGGAAGAGGTGAGTGTGGATCAAGAAGCTACTGAAGAATTTTTGCAAGAATTTTGTAACTATGTAAAGTTTGAGTGATTTCTTCTCCAGCAAGTGTTTAATTGCCATGAAACTGGTCTATTCTAGAAAAAAAAAATTACCAAGGAGGACATGCACCACCCAAGAGCAGAAAGGATCATTAGGGCGTAAGCCAATGAAGAACAGGCTCATTATTGTGCTATGTAGAAATTCAAGTCGGAACTCACCCTCACCACAAACTTATACTTATGTCATCAACTTGCCTCTGTACAGGTATGGTGAAAAGTAAATTCAGTTTCGTATATATTTCATCTGTTCAATATTGTGTTTATCTTTTCTGCATTAGATTTAATGATTTTTCATTGGTTTTGTGGATGAACTTGTGTGCATGTCCTGTTGTAAAAGTTTAAATAAGCAATAATCTGGTGTCCAGGAATGGATTAATCCATTTTATATTGATTTCAATGGTGAAAAGGAAATTCAGTTTTTCTTGATATTTTATCTGTTTAGTATTGCATTTATCTTTTCTGTGTTAGATTTAATGCTTTACATTGGTTCTGTGGATGAACTTTTGCTCAATGTTCTTTGCACTGATTCTTATGAGGAAAATAGTTTTGGTTTATAAATATTTCAAGCCTCAAACATCCTTCAAGGATGAATTAAATTTGCGAATTGCAGTCCCATTGTATTTTTTAATCAATTAATGGATTTTTTGTTACAGAATTATTTATTATTATGTTATAATTAATGTGTACATGTGTTTGGGTAGATATTCATATCAAACCTGTATTTTCAGAATAGAAAGCAAACAAGTTTAATTTCTGTTAGGAGGCACATTTATAACTCTCTATAACACTTGCAATATTTAGGCCAGTAGACAATAAGTTCACTTTTAAAGAAAAATAATAAACTGTGTTGTTTACTCAAACACATGTGCCCACTAAATATGTTTATAGTATAAAACCATTCAGAGTACACACTGATCCAAGACAGAAGCAGAGATCCAAATGTGAATTATCTTACTATTTTTGACAGGTATTACGCTAGTTTTAAAATACATTTCAAATTCTAATTCAACATAAACTCTAGAGATTGAATAGCAATTGAATCAGTAATGCATGATAATGTCAAAATGTATAATCTGTATTCAAATAGTTTGATACAGTCTTGTGTTTTCACCTGTTTTTATCAATATCACTTCTCAATTTCTTTTTCTTCATATAATTAATGCTTGCAATCTTTTGGGTAGTTGTTTCTTTGTTATCTTGAACCTAATTTACAATAACCTCCCTTTCCCCACATCACTCACAAGAAGTAAAAAAATAATACAATTTCAAAATGTCCTCCAATAGAATATAGCATTCACAAATATTCTACACAGAAACCTTGCATCTTCTCGCAACTGAAATACAAAAGAAGCTGTAAGAAGCTAAATTTTGCTGAAGCAATATGAGATTCATTTGCAATTTGTAGTATTTACTTCTTTTTTTATTCTATAAAAAGGTGAAAACAAGAAAATACCTCCAAAAATGATTTTTTTGAATGGGAGCAACAGGCAAAATGATTTTTAGAAGAATTTTTTAACAAGGGCTAGAAATTTCTTAAAGTTTATTGTAAAAAAAAAACAAAATACATAGAAACCAATACTGCTAGTTTTAAATATAAAAAATCATACTTTTACAAATAATCAAAATCAAACAATAGCACATTTCTTAATTATAAAATAAACAATTGATAAATAAAAAAATACAAATGAATAATTACTGTAGAAACATTCCTAACATTCTTGGTAAATATGATCTTTTAAAAATGTAGTTGAGTGTTGATTTCTATAAACAAAATGAATTTTATAAAAAATATTAAAATTGAAAAATGAGATTATGAAACAATGATGGATTCATGATCAAAAATAAACTGAGTTATTCAAAAAAAATCTGAGAATTTGCATATAAGATTAGTCATAAGGAAGTGAAATACAAATATTTTATCAGTATCAAAGAACTATTCTTACCAAAGTTTCTCTGTTGTCTTGTTAAGGCACAGAATTCATTGAAACTTTTCAATAAGTAAATTTTATTATTATTTCTATTCAGACTAGTATACTCATCTTAGTTGCTATATTCACATTTATTTATGTCTTTTTGAACCAAAGCCATTATTCAATCCATAGGGCTAAACTTCTTATTCTCAATTTTGTGCTTCGGATATATATTGCTTTGTGTTGATATTGCTTGTCCTTTTCTACCACTTAAAACAATTGTGTGAGTTTTCAACACTAACTTACTCCATGATGACTACCAGAGAACCAGACATGTCCTAATCAATGCTTTAATCCACTAAGTCAGGTATCTCTTGAACAATCAGGTATTCTAAACCATAATAAGAGCTGCATCTGTCCATTTGAATTTCATATCTATACTATAATAAGAGCCCCTGCTGTCTGTTCATCACAATTTCATATCTTAATCTTCTATACTACAATAATAGCTGTGTCCGTCTGTCATACAATTCAACCAGTATTAAATTTGCAGCATTCTCTTTACTAATAAAATATATTGTATAAATTTGAAAAGTAAAATCTTAGTTGAATTCATAGGTAGAATAATTTTAGAGCAGATGGTATACATTTTGTGTCTATGAATCAAGAGAGACTACTTGTGTAATTTAAGAGACTTTATTTTTATGGCATGACATTTTTTCAAGAAGATAAAAGTAAAGACTATTATAGCCTACTTAAAAGAGGTTATGTATATAAAGTTCTAAAGGCATAAATGATTGTTTACATGGTATATATATTTAAATATGGATGCGTAGTCAAGTGGTTAGAAGGTTTGCTTCCTGACTATGAAGCTCAGGTTTGTATCGCACCAAGTAACTTCTTGATATTATCAGTCCGAAGGAGATAATTACAGACAGAGATTTTTTAAAAAAATGTTTTCACCCCAAGCAAGGCAGGACTGTCACTAGTGCGCAGGGCATTACAGAAAGAGAAAAACAGGGTACAGGGGATACCAATGAATGGATGAGATTTAAGGAGGCGGATAAGATTTAGTGAGGTAGAAGAAGGCAATTGACATTGCACTTAAACTTTAAGAGATTATTGCTATCAAGGAAAAAGTATATAGAAGGGAGTTCCATAGACAGGATATGTGAGAAAAGAAACTGGTAGTGTAGAAGTGGTGGTCACATTTGACTATTTCGGTGGTAAAAGAGTGTGGTCTTGATGCCAATCTAGTAGCACAGGTAAATTAATGTTGTCTGGGCACTAGATGACGTGTCAGCAGGTAACAATAACAAACTGAAAAGTCACATATTCTGGTTCAGTGGATAAAACTGGTAAGCATTAACATAAAATATCCTCTAAGCATAAAAAATGTAATGAGAACATATGGAGGTTCATGTTTTGTGAATGCATATGAAAGAGAATGGGAGAGAAAGAAAGAGTTTGGGAGGAAGTAAATATGTATGTATGTGTATCTGTATTCAAATGTATTAGCCACTTGCTTATAATGTGAGTGAAGGAAGGTAGATTTGTTTTCAATTGTAACAGTAGACTGCTTAAAAAGGTGATGGAAGAAAATGTAAATGGTTTTACATAGCAGGATAATGTAACCTTCCCAAGTTGTCACCTGGTCATGCAAAATGTAGCATTTTAGCTCTGGTTATATTATGATGACCACAGCATCAGAAAATGAACAAAAGACATTTATTGACTCTGGCTTTGTTTGATTTTCCATCTGGTTATATACACATCTATAAATATGCCTCTAAAAGGCTGATTTTTTTCTTATTGGTTTGTAGGCTAATAGCCTGGTTGCAAAAACTTTCTGATTGGTTGGTTGAACTATGGCTTTGTGGCTTGATGATTTTAAATATACACCTATTTTTAGATGTGGAGAAATTTTGGTCACCTTGTTATTATTTGTTTATTTCTTTTCATATGTACTGGTTGTGAAAGCTTTCTGATTGATTTGTTAAAATGTGTCTTTGTGACTTGATGATTCTGATTATCCATCTATTTTTAGAGAGAGTGAAATTTGGTGTCATTCTTATTTATTTTTATATCACTACAAACAATGGATTGAATTCTAAGAAGATTACAAATTACAATAAAAAAACATTGAAAGGAGATCAAAAAGTATCAGTGTGAGCATAACGGACATGATGAGTATTCTAGTCTAAAGGGAAAACAATATAATAATGATAATTCCTCATTCAAAACTTCCAACATCAGTTGATTTTAGAAGAATTATATTTATACAAATATAAATATTCAGATACTCAACACTGCAGGCCTTTATCCGCTCATATAAACAAATTTTTCTCACTCTCTTATATAACTAGAAAGTCATTTAAGTGCCATACATGATACATGATTGGGCAATCATGTCTCTTTTGATCTATGACTGACTAGGCAGATATTTCTTTCTGTGGTAGACTGGTTGCCAACCAAGGCTATAAAACCCTATCCGTCCTGCTAGTCAACCCATAGCTGATCGATTCATATTTTTAAGAGTATTTGTGTGTAAGTGAGTGCAATGAATTCAACTAGTATTTGAACTTGGCTCTCCGATTTCTCATTCCAAGCTGATACCTACTGCACTACAATATACATTCCATATTTACTATACGAGGCTCAAAATTTTAATGTAGAACTTCCATATTTTGGTATGCATGCATATAAGACCCAGGGAAAGGTTCTGTTTCCCATAGTGTAAGGTGGTGTTCATTATTTCACAGTAACAGTTACCCATAATGCTATAACTTCTCTTTTACTATTAATGATCACACATAAAAAAAAATCATTTATGTGCTTTGAAAAAGTAACATATATTGTAAAGGAGGTAAACAAAAAATACATAGCAGTAAATTGAAAAATGAAACACTTAACTGATTTTCATTCATTTCTCATCAGAGCTCTATCAAGAACTGCAAAATGCCCATTGCGAATAAATAGGTAAGACCAAAGACAAGTATACATATATCAAATATATAATCATCAAATGCTAATAACATTCAGGCCTAAAGATATTCCTGCTTACAGAAGGAGGGATGGAAACACTTAATAGATATTGTTCCTAAGAACTTTATATAGAAATCCAAATGAACCTTTTTTAGTTATAGGACTAAGGCACACTGATGTTTATTTAATAAATGTTTAAATGAAGCCCACTTATTTGCCACCTTTCAAATAGATTTATAGCTTGAAATAAAAATAATCATTTCATCAAATACTACAGTACAATAATCACAGTAAATGACCATAAGTTAGTTTGCCATTAACAGTTACTTGATGAATGCAGTGAAAATTATTGTTGTCTGTATTTGACATAGTGAACAAGACTCATCTGCTTCTCTGAAACTTTAATAACAACAGATGGAAGGTTTTTAGCAAACAACTATATTTTTGTGGATAGAAACAATAGCAATAAAGTAGAAAAGATTAAAAATAATTATTCTTAATTAAAGTTTTAAATGAATAAAATTTTGTTTTAGTTGAAAATGTTCATAGAATTTGTTTTGAAAAGCATGTCAGTAGTCTGCTGTTAAAATCTGATTGTGAAATGCTGTGTGAAATGCTAGAAATTAAGTCTTTTGGGATAAACTAAAAATAGATAACAAATAAAGCAGGTTAAAAAAATGGATCAAATATAAAAAAAAAAAGAAAAAACTACAATTTTTATTGTCAAAATTTAAAAACCAGTAAAATTTTATAAATTCATTGAGAATCACTTGTTGAATTAATATTCACAGGGAACATGGTGTAAACAAAAACTTATTTTATAGACAATTTGTTAATGCTAGTGAGTTTGATTATTAATAGTGCTCTGATATTATAGCCTTGTGTCAGTATGTTCATACAAATCATACAAACATGAATAAACATACACACATATGTATACTCACACACACAAATGAAGTTTGAAGGAAGGGTTAAGGCAAGATAAAAGAAGCCACTCTAATGTTATAAAAGAGATTAATAAAAACAAAAGCAGCTGTAAACTGAAGACAACAAATATAGATAAAGTATCACTGCCTGTCTCCAAGAATCTGGGAAGAAGAGAAAGGCTTCTCTGCATTTAATTGGTATCTATAAAAACAACACCTATCAGGAGTAAAACCAAGAGAACTGTTTGTTTTTTGTTGGTTTTTTTTTAGTTGTTTTTTTTTTATTTTGTGATATATAGAGAGAAGAAACAAATGAACACTGAAAAAAAAAAAAAGTCCCCAAAATAGAATTTAGTAATTTTGTTTGTAACACCAGCTAAAATGCAACACGCAAATCAATTTCAGTTAAGAATTTAAATTTTTTTCACATCATTAACACTGCTAAAGTGAGTTTGTAATTAGGTATGGAAAAAAAGAGAGTTTATCTTTTTCATTTGTCAGGTAGAGGCCTTTTACATTACTAACTTCAAATAAGCCCAGGTTGTTTACTTTGAAACCAAATTAAGTTTTTTATATGAATTTGTATTTACCAGCATTCTTTCATTTTCAAAATTACAGAAATGTAATGAAGATTTTATCTAATGCATAGATATTATTGATAAAAACTTGATCCCTATATTCTAATGGTTTGATAAGAGTTCAATAAGTGGTGCAATCAACAACAAGCACTAACTACAACATTATGAATCATATTTTATAAAACAGCATATGTTTTATTTTATGTTTTATTTCTAAATGTATTTTCCTATCAATTTAGGATAATCATAGGTTATTAAAAAATGACAAAATAGGAATAAAATATATTAACTATAAACCATTTCCAACTTGAACAGAAAATTTTGCATAGTATCTAGAAAGAATCATAGGGTTATTTCCATACATATAAGCATTTTTGTCTATGATTCATATAATGAATACCTGTACATTCTTTGAAAAGTGTTATAGAACACACACACACACTATATATATATATATATATATATATTGTCTGTGGTTTTTTGATAACCTATGATTATATATATAATTGTACAGCAAGTGCTGATGGTAATATAACAAGGCCAGGAACACAATGTAATTATTATTAGTAGTATATAACATATATTTTATGAAGTACTAACCCTCAAATGGCACATGACAAAATTTGGGCCCAACTGGATAATTAGTTTACAAATTACAATTATTTAAGTGAAGCTACTGTTGCAAAATTTCAAAACATTGGAAAAATCTGAATTTCATGTGTTGATAAAGCATTGCTGGCTGATGGGAAAAATACTGTTCAAGCAAAGCAATGGCTTGATAAGCATTATTTGGATTCTGCTTTGTCAAAAACAATGGTTAGGGGGTGGTATGCTGACTTTAAATGTGATTGTACAGACACAAATGATGCCGATCGCTCAGGTCGCCCAAAATCAGCAGCTGTCCTGGAAAACACAAAAAAATCCACAAACTCATTTTGGCCGACTGTAAATTGATGTTGCATGAGATAGTAGAGGAGTTGAACATATCAGAAGGCAGTATATTCACCATTTTGCATGAACATTTGTTAATGATAAAGCTGTTTTTAAAGTGGGTGCCACTTTTGCTCATAGTTGTTTAAAAATAACAATGTGTCAACGATTCAGAGTGTTGTTTACAACTGTTTCAATGCAACAAGAAGGTATTGCAACAATGAATAAAACATAGATCCACCATTTCACTCCAGAGTTAAATCAGCAATCAGCTGAGTGGATAGCAGCAGGCGAAAGCCATCCAAAACAACCAAAGATGCCAGCATCGGCAGGCAAGGTTTTGGCCTCTGTATTTTGGGATGTGCAAGGTATTTTGTCGATAACTTTGAAAAAGGAGGAACCATCAATATCGAGTATTATATAGCATTATTAGTTTGAAGGAAGAAATCACCAACAAATGGGACACAAATGAAGAAGAAAAAAGTCATCTTTCACTAAGACAACACACCGTGTCATAAGTTGATCACAACAATGGCAAAACTGCATTAATTGCACTTCGAATTGCTTCTGCATTCACCCTATTTTCCAGAGCTGGCCCCCAGTGACTACTGGCTGTTTGCAAACCTCAAAAGAATGTTCAAGAGAAAGAGATTTGGCTTCAATGAAGAAGTGATATCAGAAACTGAGGTGTATTTTGAGGTCAAAGACAAATCGTTCTACAAAAAAGGCATCAAATTGTTACAGAAGCATTGGAATCAGTGTATCACCCTAGAAGGAAACTATATTGTTGAATAAAGTCAAATTTTATAAAAGTTGTTTTATTAGTTAAACCTGGTATTTATTAGTTAGACCTGGTGTGATATATATATATATGTATGTATGTATGTATATATAAATATATGTATTGTTTAATAATAATAATAATATATATATAACACATCACTCAATAAATACCAGGTCTAACTAATAAAACAACTTTTATAAATTTATATATATATATATATATATATATATATATATATATCTGTGTGTGTGTGTGTGATAAAAATATAATTTTAAGGTATGCTATATTTTTGTGCAAAAGTGCTCAATATAAAAAATAAAGCATACGTAAATATCAAAGTGGACACTGAGGTCAATACCAAGCTGAGAAATGTTTCATGTTTCATGCATGAGTGCAATCTTCAGGTCATCAATGAAGGTTGCATTCAACCTGTTGTTGGTTGATGTTGGCATCAGTATCCACTTTTATAATATACATATATCATTCAATGATGGCAGTGGTTGAATATATTCTTAACTCTGACATTGATTAAATCTAGGCAGCTTTCAAACCTCACCACTAATTCAGTTCTCAATCAAATTTCAAACAGTTTCCAGACTTAGATAGGACACCTCCTTAGCAACATTTTGAATTAAAAATTTTGAATTTTGGTTCAGTGGAAAAAAGTTACATCAAAATATGTGAAGTTCGAAAAAAGAGACTAAATACATAAGTCAGTTAAATGCCATACGTAATACACGCTTGGCCAATCATGTCTCTTTCAAGACATGACTGACTGGGCAGAAGATTATCCTGCAGTAAGTTGCCATTGCTTTCTGCGGTAGACTGGTTGCCAGCAAAGGCTATAGAACCCAATCTGTCCTATTATTTAACCCATAACTGGAGGAAAGAGATGAATCGATACCTTTCCCAAGGGTTTTGTGCGTAAGTGAATGCAAGGAATTCAACTGGAATTCAAACTCGGCACCCCGATTTGTTGTTCCGAGTTGATATCCACTGCACCACAACACTTATGAGAAATTTCTTACTTAAAATATTGCAGCTAAAAATAAAATTTGAATACAATATTTTAAGTAAAAAATTTATTATGTTTCACTTCACTAGAATATCCTGTCCTGTTCTTTTCCAGGTTTAATATAATCTTAAAAATATTACTTCTCATGTGCACATTTTTCCATATATATATATATATATATATATATATATATATATAGAGAGAGAGAGAGAGAGAGAGAGAGAGATATCTCAATTGCCTATCTGTTCATTTTTAATTTTTACATAACAACAGAATTTGACAAAGTGAAGATAAAAAGGAGGAAGATAAACATGAAAGTGAATGAGGAAAAGAAAGAAGTAAACAAAAAAAGCCATGAAAATAACTGGATGAAAGGGAAGGAGGAAGAAATGAAGATGAAACATATTTACACACACAATTTTATTATTCGCTGCCACTTTTCAGATTTATCATTTTTATTAGCATTTAAATTTATTTAATACTTTTTCTAGAAAGTTAGATTTATTTAATACTTTTTCTAGAAAGTTAGATTTATTTAATACTTTTTCTAGAAAGTTAGATTTATTTAATACTTTTTCTAGAAAGTTAGATTTATTTAATACTTTTTCTAGAAAGTTAGATTTATTTAATACTTTTTCTAGAAAGTTAGGTTAATTTAATTTTTAAAAATAAATATGAACAGATTAAAAAATGGCACTTTTATGAAAAATAAGATTTTATGACATTAACTTAACAGTTGATTTTATTTATATATTTGCAAATTATAAACAAAGAAAACTAATCAATATCACCTAAAATCAAATAAAAAAGAAGTCCTTTTCCTCCTACTCATCAAAAGTGGGCACCTTTCTGACTCTGGCAAGTTTTATTCTTCATTGGTTCTATCAAGTTAGACAATGTGTTCAGTTTTATCTAAAATAGTGTTACTTGTAGCAGTGTAAATGGAATTTGGAGTGGCTATTCCTAGCAAGTGCTATAATGTGCATTGTTGTGATGTAATGGATATTCGCTCTGAATGAGGAATTGTGAGTGAATTCCAGCTTAATTTGTTGCATTTACATGCAAATATCCTTGGAAAACGTATGAATCCATTTCTTCTCTCTCCAGCTATGGGCTGAATGGCAGAACAAATTGGGTTCTATAGCCTTGGTTGGCAACCAGTCTACCACAGAAATTAATGGCAACCTACTTCAGGGAAATCTTTTGACTGGTCAGTCATAGATTGAAAGAGACATGATTGCCCAAGCGTGTATCTTGTACAGCAATTAACTGATCGATCCCTAAAAAAGTTGCAGCAATTGAAGGCCTGGCACAGCTTTTCTTCTTACTCTTCAGTTTAACAACAGGCTATTTCATTTTTGCCCTGCAGTGGTGATACCTGCACATTTAATTCAAGTCAGGGCACAGCAATCTGCAGTTGTTTCTTTCAAAGAGTTAACTCTTGACATCATGGGCACCAGGTCACATCTACAGACGTCCTGATTTTGAGATGAGCGTCTAGAACAGGATGACATTTTGAGATGTGGTCATACTGTAGACATAGCTAAACTAACTCATCCATTTGCCAGAAGGGCATACATGTTTGCTATGCTTGATTGGGCCACAATGTCTATTAACTCCATTCACTCCAATATCAATAATTCTATTCAGCCTTTATGACAGCTTTAAATGGTATTATTTGTGTGGTTGTGCAAACATTTTCAGCAAAAACGTTTTCTAGCTAAAAAACAAAAAACAAAAAAGAGTGTAAGGAACTTTTGCACACACCTAATATAAAAACAAACTAAAAATAAGAATTACCTTCATAAAAATCTAAAAATAAAACCCACAGAAGTTAATAGTTAATGGATTCCTTAGCCTTAAAAATAGTGGGAAGAAGCTTTTTAACAAAACTAATTATTCATGGAGTATACATATATTAAAGAGTTTATTTTACAAGTCATACTATAATCAATGTGGCACAAGAATTTACTTGGGTAACCAAACTGGCATCATGTTCCCACCCTTTTATGGTGAGATCAACCAAATTCTACTCCAGCAGCTTCTTTTCTCGCGCTTCCTGCCTGTGGAACTTCCTTCAATATACCTGCTTTCCTGATGGCTATAACTTCCAAAAATTTAAATGCAAAGTCAATTCCCATCTCTTATCCACTTAACTTCAGCCCTTTCCATATCGACCCATGTATCTTGTTCTTTTCCTTTCTCTCTACCTTTGTAACTGTCTTCACTCCTGTGTTCATATCCTTCTTTCGTCCTTTCATCTATTTAAATCTATACTATAACAAGAGCCACATTTGTCTCTGCTTCTGTCTTGTCCATCACAATTTAATATCTTAATCTATACTATAATAAAAGCTGTATCTGTCCGTCCCAATTTCATATTTAAATCTATAATATAATAAGAGCTGCTTCAATCCGTCCCAATTTAATAAATTAATCTTTTATATGAAGAGCCACATCCACCTGTTTTAATTTCATGTCTTAATCTTCTATACTAAGAGCTGTATCCATCCCTCACAATTTCATATCTATGCTATAATAAGAGCTATGTCTGTCCGTCACACAATTAAACCAGTAATAAAATTTGCAGCATTTCCTTTACTAATAAGGTCTTTCAGTAATAATTTAAACTAAAACTTAATCATAAAATTGAAAAGTAAAATTTTAGAAGTTGAATTAATAGGTAGAATATTTTTAAGGCAGAGGATCTATGTTTAGTTCCTATGGCTCAAGGAGGAATATGTGCAATAATAATAAAAATGAAGATTGCATTTACCCAGATTTAATAGGTAGAATATTTTTAGAGAAGAGGGCCTATGTTTTGTGTCTATGGGTCAAGGGTGATTGCTTGTAATAATAATAATGAAGATTGCATTGACCCAAAATTAATAGGTAGAATATTTTTAGGGCAGAGTGTCTACATTTAGTGCCTATATGTCAAGGGTGATTGCTTGTAATAATAATAATAATGAAGTGGTAATTTTCTAAATGCAGCTCAGGTATGGTACAAGGCTGAACGTATGGGGCACCCAGTGAAAGTTGAACTCACCACTCAATTGCAATGGTTCTAGCAAGACAAGCTTGCTAACCAATGAAAGTATTTGTCCAAAATTAATAATAATGGCTAACAATTCTTCATTTAATAAAAATAGAAATATTATTGTTTCCAGTTCTTCTCTTGACCACTTGAGACCAGCAGAAGCGCAGTAAAAAGGATCTTGTATTTAAAAAAAGAATGGCAGAAACTAAGACATGAGTGAAGTGAGTTGACCTTTAGTAATCTGTAATATCTTAGTAAGAGAATTTGTCAAGAACTCATTATTTCAGTCTCCAAAGACTAAAAGGGTCAATATAGAAGAGTCAGGAAGCTGTGGGATACAAAGATCACATTTTTTACATTCAGAATGACTGATCTTAAAAAGAAAACAGATTAATTTGCTGGCCACAAAACTTTTACACTGAATCATACAATAAAAAGAATCCAAAGGAGTTGGGGTTCTTTACAATCATCTGAAATAATTTAAAATGTCCAAGGGAGATAAGTCAGTCTATCTTATCTTGCCTCAAAAACAAACTATTGATAATATTTTTCAGATTTACATGTGGAGGAGATTCTTTTGAGTGGTCAAGTCAAACTCAAGCATTTTTGATTTTGATGAAAAATAGAAATGCAAAAACAATATTCTGGTATCATCATCAATAAATTAAGAAAATCAACACTTTTTTCAAAGATTTACTAATGAGGTTACCAATTGAAATTATGTCTTGTATATAATAGAGTACATTGAAATCACAAAAGATGTCTTCCAAAAATTAAGCAAACTTTTAATAAACAGGAAAATTATATTAGAAACAACAACAACAACAAATAAATAAAAGAGTACTGAACTGCTATATAATATCAATTTTTCTATATTATTATTCCATTATTTCTTTTGAAATTCTTGACTTGAATTCCTTAAATTTAATAAAATGAATTGTAAATGGTAAATACATTCTAAGCCTGGCAACAAATTGGCATCAAGCTTTCTTAATGGTCAAAGAATTGGATAGAGAGATTTTTTTTTAATGTTTCTTATAATCATTAATTTAGTGGTGGATAATAGAGTAATTTGTTACAGTAGAGTTAATTTGAATTTGTTATAGAAGAGAGTCCATGTGAAATACAAACACAAGGATATTAACAACATTACATACACTTTAATTATCTAGAAAAATATAAATATAGTAATACAACTTCCGATCCCTTGTGGCTCTTAGCAATTTTTCTCCCTTTGCTATAAAGCCCCTGCTCCCAATTCCACCATCCATTCACACAAGCTTGTCAGGTAAGTGGTTTGCTATCTTCTGCTATCCCTCTTGCCCTTAATATGCCCTGTGAGTGTTAAGTTTTCCAAGCTCACCTTCCTCATTATATGTCCATAGAATTTCAGCTGTTTTTTTTTCTAATACTTTCCATTGCTATTTTCTTTAAGACTTCTTTGTTGCTTACTTGCTCCATCCATGGAATTTTCAGTATTGTTCTGTAGAACCACACAAAAAAAAGGTTATGGAAACAAAAAGCGATATTCCAAATATTTTATTTAGAAATTTACATTTTTATAAAATGAAGCGATTTACACATGATCAAAATTATAAGACCAGAGACAAAAATTCTACGAAATTGTACAAAAAGTGTATGAAAACATTCAACAACCAAATTTAATAATGAGTTCTACCTCCACTGCTTTTGATGACTTCAGAAATTCTGTCAGGCATGCTAGAAATAAGTGTTTCCATTAAGGTGTGGGGGATGTTGCTCCAGCTTCTGAAGATGGCTTCACGAAGTTCATTTTTTGTTGAATATTGTTTGCCATTTCGATAAACATCTCTTGTCATCCATCCTCAAACATTTTCAATTGGGTCCAAGTCTGGTGAGCATACAGGATGTCCCAAGAGATGGACTCCATTTTCTTGTAGAAAGGTCAAGGTCCATCTTGCAGCGTGGATTGCAGCATTATTCTGTTGGAATAACCATCCATCCACATACAAACGATGGCCCTCCATCATCAATGATGCTTTTTGTAGCATGCTAACATAACCAGCCACTATTTAACAACCCTGCACCACCTGGAGCTCCATCGTCCCTCTGTAAGAAAAGGCAACCCATGCCATTAGGGACCCTCCACCACTATGACATGTGGAGAAAATTTCAGGAAGCATGTTTTTGTTATGCCAATATCGTTGAAAGCCATCAGGACCATCTAGATTGAATTTTTTCTCATCAGAAAACAGGACTTTCTTCCACTTCTCAACGTCCCATGTTTGGTATTCACAACCAAACTTTAAGCGGTCCACCTTGTGACATGGAAGCTGCCGAGGAATTTGTTTACGCTTTTTATTTACCATGCCTTTTTGTCTTAAGTGTTGTCTGATGGTTACGGGACTGCAATCAGCATCTGTGACTGCCTTAATTTGACTAGAATAAAGTCCCCCCTCATTCATAACAACCCGTCTTATTCTCTTACTCAATGCAGGAGAAATTTTGGGGGGCCTACCAGAGGATTTTGCTTTTCCATAATTCTCACTGTTTTTAGAAAGTTGCAAATCACAGTTTTACTGTGATTTACCTTAGCTGCGATCGCCCGCTGTGATAAACTTTGCTTATGGAATTCTAGAATTTGAGAACGCTCAACTTTGGTAAGTTTGCTTACTTAGGCATGGTAACACCTTTACGCAGTGATTGCTAATCTCTAACTGAACTAAAAACATTGGAATTGCCATAGATCTAACAATTTATACCCCTGGTCTTATAATTTTGATCATGTGTAAATCACCTCATTTTATAAAAATGTAAATTTCTAAATAAAATGTTTGGAATGTAGCTTTTTGTTTCCATAACCTTTTAGATTGTAGTATTAGTAACCTTAAGTGGTAGGAGTTTAAAATCTATCTGTAAAAAAAAAAAATTCTTTTTAAAGATTTTTAAGTGGTCTTAAATTTTTGATCAGGAGTGTATATGTGTGTGTGGGGGGAGACATCAATTAAACTATAACCTGATGTTAAAAAAATTTGATAAAACAAATATTTATTTTTCAAAATTCCATGATGAATATTCCACACATACATAGAACATTATACAGTGAAAATTTCAGATGAGCATTCAGCTATGCACTGCCTGCCTGCCTGCCTGCCTGCTAGCCTACAGATTTCATATATGCACACAAGCTAAAATAAAGTGACTAACAGCATGTGGAAAGAGTAATATCTGTTGTCATATAACTGCACATCATTATCACAGATAGTATATATGTAAATTGGCCTGAAGTACTTCGTTTTCATCTGTTGCAGTTATGAGCAAGAAGAAAAATTTGATTGTTAAAAATCAGTAAACTAGTCAGAGAATTTCTAAAACAGCATTGTTTATGGGGTAAATATCTATCAGAAGTAATCCAGATCCATCAGAAATAATCCAGTAATTTCAGCTAGCTTTAATCAATTAGAACTGGATCTTTGTCTGTATGCATGAAAGGAGGTATAGTAATTATTTACACTATTTACATTGTCTTTGTTGCCATATTTACAATGTTTCAGCTGTTTTTGTGGCCTAGCATATATGCTGATTCCTGAAGTTTCATATTTTTCAGTGGTATTATCTATTATTTCAGCTTCATCCCACAGGGGTTGGTGATCTTACTTTTCTCTCAATATGTGGTCAGCTATGCCTGATTTTTTATTTTCCCTTCTGTTACGGCTTTCCAGTATTCTTGCAGGCAGGCTTATCTTAAGGGGGCTGCCCATTTTTCCTTTATGTATGGGATGATGTACACACAGTTCTTAATCATGTTCTCTATCAATGGTCTTACTTAAAAGAGGTGTCTGCAAGGTGTTGAACCACTTTTGAAGGTTGTCCTGATGTTATATGGAACACAGATCTTTTATATTTTTTCCAAAAATCCCTTCAGACTGAGGCTGTTTTTTGAGTTTTGTTATCCTCTTGCACTCTTCTGTCCCAGTTTGTTGGGGCTGCTGTTATGTACCCAAGGGTAGTTGTTATGTTTACTGCTTCTACTGACCATTTCATGTTCATATATCTCTGGGTTGCCATTTATGACTTTTGCCTGATGATTCCTTTCTTTACACTGGATGGATGGTGAGAATTTGAGCTGAGGCACTGTCCAGTTAATATTGGCTTGCAATATATGGATGTCTTGAAGCCATGCTCTGTTTGAGATATTAGTACATTAGTGAATCCAATGACTTGACCCGACGAGTTATGAGTTCAATACCTGTAAACAGTGAACAAAAACTTTGAGATAACTGATACTGAGACATCTGGGAGAGACATGGTTCATGGAACTAGAACAATCTAACCTGCTGAACAAAACAAAGGGTTCAGTTTGAAATTACAATCACCTGAAGAAAGTAGGAGTGTACAACAGCCAAAACATTGTGAATATGGTAACAAAGATGAGGACAACATTGTGAAGGATCTTGTGTCAATGTAAGAAGTTTGTACTTCTCCTAGACTAGTTTCCTTATCAAGATAAACCTAGTCTTTTCTAGTTAACTATAGTTGGAAGAATATGAATACGTCTTTCCCAAAGAAATAATTATTAAGTAAATGCAAAAATCTTGGGTGGAATTTGAAATTGGCCTGATAATTTTTCATCATTGTCTTTAATATATTCCTTGTGAAACTGAATTTCTATAAACCCTGTACCATACACAGTATAAAGTAATTAAGAATAGATTAATTTATATGAGAGAGTATAAGTTTTCAGCCAGACCAATAAACTAAATAAATAAATAAATAAAAAAAGCAAAAAGAAACACTAATGTTTAGTAAAATTATTAGGAAGTGAGTTAGGCCAAAAACCTTTTAGTACCTCTCCCTTTTCAACATTGGTTAGTGATATATAAATAGAAACTATAATTTTAAAGACAATGTGTTTATAAATGTTGTGGTTGATAAGTGCAAGAAAAAGATTTTTAATTAAAAATGATTGTCAAATTCTGTGTTATTTTTAATCAAGAGGAAATCCTTTATTGTGATCATTTTTTGATAGAACTTTTAAGTCATTTAGATCAGGGGTTGTCAACCTACAGCACATGTGCCGCATGTGGCAGGCCAAACAATTTCCAATGGTACACAGCCACAAATGACATCACTAAGTTCGAACCAATAACTCCTATAATGCAAAGAAGATATTTAGCTGTTTCAAAACTGCTCACTTGTTAGACTCCCTGCTTCTAAGTGCACCGCCAATAAGGACATCAACTAATAGACAAGGAAACCTTTCTATGAATGTAAGTCTTAACAATTCTACAACTACTTGCTTGAAGAACTGTTTATGGGCTAACAGTTCTCCCGAGATCTTTCATCTGTTTGAATAAAATTGCTTTTGCTCTTCTTTTGACTTTTAATTCAACTTGTTCCTGTGAGCAAATTTTCTCACTCATGAAAGCAGTGTTAAGTCCACAACAAAGTTACCTAACATTTGAACATTTAGAAAATTGTGTAAAACTCAAAGTAACAAAATATGTTGCTGATATTAAGCAATTGGCTAAGACCATGCAAGGACAAGGCTCCCATTAATAATAAAGCTTTTTAAAAATCTTTTAAAAACAGTTTATTTCTATTAGTGGTTTACATTATATATATTATGATATAAAATATATTGTAGAATAGGTGTTTGACTTGTATAAAAATACAGTCATATAGAATGAAGTGTTGACACTAACACATGTAGCTGAACACTGATCACCAGATGTAACCTTATTTATAAATGAAACTTTGTGTGTGTGTGTGTGTGTGTCTGTGTGTGTCCATTACCTATAGACTCTGAAATGGCTGAACCAATTTTCTTGAAAATTTACACAGTTGTACTATAAGCATCTGCGAGTGTTCTTAGCTAGGTTTTGTGTCGAGGTACCCTCGATAAATATCAATAATTGAAAAAATCGGGTTATAGAAGGAGTTGTCCGATTTTAATCAAATTTGATACACTCATAGACAAAGACATAAGAAAGAATATTCAGAAGTTTTAAGGTTGCAATTCTTACAATAGTGCTGAAAATTGATAATATATATATATATATATATATATATATATAAAAGGCAAGATGTTTGCGTGTGTGTGTCTGTTTATCTACCAATATGTATTGTTTTCAGCCCTTTTATTTTAGTTTTTGCTTTGGGTTTGGCTCTAAGTAGGTATAATTGTAGTTCTTAGTCTCAGCCATCATACCATTTACTCAGAGGACTTATTTAGCCTTCAAAATTCAGTTTATGACGAAAAAAACTTATTTGATATCGATACCAGGAAATCAAAATTTGACTTACATCCATTCATTTTTCTTTCAGTCTACGGTTTCGCTTTAACTGGAAACAACCATTGCTTTTTAGTCTTTCGTGCCAACGTTCAAAGAGTCTGAGTTCCAGGACCATGGATTAGTTTTAAAGCTTTCATTACACCCGAGCAATGCTGGGCTATACTGCTAGTAACAAATAAAGCTATAAGAATGTATTATTCTACTGGATATCACATGACCATGATAACCTATATTAAGCACCAGACAGAAGTCTGGATGAATCAACTGAGTGCATCAACAGTTGTACTAATTACAGCAGAGTAGCAGAGTTCAGTGTTCACAGTGTGATATCACTATTAGTCCTTGAGTAGATTACTCAGGAGGACTCCCAAGAGAGGATACTACATATTATCAGGAGGAACCTTTTAATACAGTACTATACATGATACAGAAATAACTATCCCTCAAATAGCAAGATACTAGAATATCATCTCATAGTAATAACTGTTACTTCCATGAGTAACTGAAGTAATATACCAAGACCCAAGACAATACAACTGTTTGATACCACAACACATCAGTAACATTTTAGGTCACAACAATAACCAAATGAAGTTAAAACAAATACGTATACTAACTGGCACACTGAATCATTTTTTAAAAAAGTTGGCTCACAGTGGTGATTCCAGGGTGGGCGGACAGAAGGAGTCAAGGCCTCTCCAGAATTTTAACTGACCATTTGGTTGGCCACCCCAATTTTATAAGCTTCAAAAATTTATTAAAATGAACAGTCTCTGATTTTGATAAGATTTGATCTTTGGCACTTTTCCCTCTGCATTTTATTTTTCATTTTTTTAAAAAAAATCAGAGCAGACAAATCACACTGTTTTGCTAATATTGACATTAGTAACAACCTATTGATTTTGTTTTAAAATTAACCTCTCTTGTGTTCCAACAGCTTGAGAGTGAAAAAGAGAACTCCACTACTATGAATGAAAATATATTTGCTTAATTTGGTAAAATAATATACTTAACTCAAACTCATTCCAAGTTATGTATATGATACGGGGATGTAATATGAAAATGAAGATGCTACTTGAGTTTACCTCTCTTCTCCTCAGAAAAATTTTGGCCCCTAAGCACTCCGCCCCACTTTTAAAGTTCCACAATTGCCACTGTCGGCACATAGCAAAAGGTTGCTGACCCCTGGTTTAGATCACAATCACCAACTGATAACATTAAGCAAATGATAGACAATTTGAACAATTCATATTTGTTGTCATAAACAATTTTTCATTTTAAAATATTAATGTTTAAACATAATTTTTTGATTTAATTAAAATTTCTAATTTGAATTAAATAAATTTGGGATAAACTGAATAACAATAAATGTTTAATAACATTATTTGCAACTATAATAAATGGCCTCCTATTTATCAATAAATATAGTGGATACCATGCTACATGTTTATAGACAATAAACAAAAGAATTTATTTCTCCTATAAACAGACAAAGGATCATAAATATTTCATCTTACAAAACTGACTGAAAACACAATCGTATTTTTTATATTAGATGCATTTGACAAAAAATGGCTTTGGTCACTGTAACTTGTAGTCAAATGCACAGCACATTTTCATGAATGTCATAATCATTAACTTCCAAGAGGCAAAAATAGTTTCAAAGTACCATATTTGTAAAACTAAGCTCTTTGCATTTATTTAGCATTAAATTGTCTTCCTTATTCTAAATTCTTAATTTCTATTGGATGTTTTTATTCCCAAGTGAGACTAATGAAAAAAAAGCTTTCTATTCACAATTATCTAAAAACAGAGGTTGAATATCATCATATATTCTCTAGTCTATAACAACAACAAAAAAAAGTATTATCATATCTTTACCTATTATTTTGTTGTATGACAAATTGTATTAAATCTATTATCAGCTCATTTTTCTTTAATGAAGAATGCAGTGTGTTGAGTAAATGAGACTCCTCCCCCTAGTAACACAAATAAACTAGGCAAGACACCTTAAATAAAGAACTGAAATAGAGTTCTGAGTTTGGATAGAGTGTTCATTAGAAAACCATCGGAGTCAGAGGCATAATATTATAGCCATAAGTAGCAAATTATAACAGTGGTAACAAGAAATCAAAACTCATAGGGTGTAAGAAAAAATACCTTTTTTGCTTTTGGTGCATATAACAATAATAATGAGAAATTAAAACCACATTGGTGTAATTTTTAGCTCAAGTGGTAAAAATACAACAACAGCAGTTATTGAAACCTCAGAAACAACAACAAAAATTAATTAAATAATTAAGAAAAAAATGAAAATTTCTTCACTTACTTTTACTTCTGAGGCAAACAATTCAGATGATAGCATTAACTTTCCTGTTTATTTTAGAAGATATGAGAAAAATTAAGAATGCAGCAACTGGGAAGGTGAGAAAAAAGCAAGACTTTTGTTGAGAATGTTAGCACACCAGTAAAACTGGGAAAATACTGTAATTTTGACTAGTGTTAAAACCAGGAGAAATTTGATTTGAAGAAATGGTAAATATTCTGGCTGAAATTTTTAGTGAGAAAAGTTTTTTATTCAATAATCTTTGAAAGTGTATGAATTTGATGAAAAAAGTAGGCAAAGATTTTGTCACATATGCTGGAATCATTAATAACGAGTGTGAAAGATTCGAGTTAAATGAGCTGACTCTGAATATGTTTAAAGGATTAAATTGTATTCAAGGGTTAACAGCAAAAAAAAAAAAAAAAAGATGCAACAATACGTGCTAGAATTCTTGCAAGAGTGGAACAGAATCAAAAGCTAACACTACAAGAAATATCAAAGGAATGTTAGAGAATCCTAAATCTGAGGAGTAAATTAAAGAAAAAGAATGCAGATATGCAAAAGCCAAAGAAAAAATGTAGAAGAAAAAATAATCCATGTTTCAGATGTGGAAGGTTACCTTTTGGAGATGACTATCGCTTTAAGAATTTAAAGTGATACAAGTGTGAAAAAGTCAAACATTAAATGTCACTCTGTAAAACTAAAGCAAGGAAAAGTTCTCACAGAAAAAAATTTGTACACAGTGTTGAGATTGAAAAATATTTACAGAAAACCAAAGAAAATTTGTGAATATAAAAATTAATAAATAGCTGTAGAAATGCAGAAATTTCTCACTGGTAGTGATATCCAAATATTTAATGAAGACACACAAAAAGCAAAGCAGAAAACCTATATTAAAATCAACTTTGAAAACTGCATGTAGCTTGCCAAGTGAGAAATTATTTTGTATTGGTGAAATGACTTCTAACATTTCATTTGATAACAAGTATGTAAAAGGTTTATGTGCTAAAAAATATGACAAACTTATTCAGTACTGACTGGATGAAATTATTTGAATTATGGAATTTACCTATAAATATTTATTGCAAAAATTTAATTGGACAGGTGAAAAACTTAAAAATAATGTGAAAATTTAAAGGAAGAATTAAAAAAATGTTTGCTGACTGTTTTGTCAGATGAGTTGGGTCAGTGTTTCAAAGTCAAAGCAAAATTTCAAGTGAAAAAAAAGGGTTGGCACCAGTATTTAGACCCGAAGGCAGAAATCATATTGGTTTCCAATGTAAGTGACTATAAAATAGAAAATGTAATTCTACAAAAAGATGATGATAGTAACATGAAAGCTGTTACACATACTTTGCATTTCACTACTACAGGCAGAAAAAGAATACAGCCAGATCAAAAAAGAGGTGTTAGCAACAATAGTATTTACAGTGAAAATATTTTACAAATTTATACACAGAAGGAGTTTTCATTTACAGACAGCTACAGACCGCTATTATTAATTTTTGTTTTGAAAAAAGAAATTCCTTCGCATACAGTGATTAAATTACAATGTTGGGGTACCTCTTATGATTTTAGGATAGAATATCAACCGTCTAAAAAATTAGGACATGCAGATGGTTTATCAAGATGGATGTCAAAAAATACTGAACCATTTGAGGACACTGTCATTGCAGCATTAAAAAGTTAAATATATTAAGTAATATGATATATAAATTTCCAGTTACCCTGGAAGAAATAAAAATAAAAGCAGAAAAAGATGTGCTTATTGTGAAAATAAAAAAAAAAGACTAGAAGAAACTAAGAAAGGTAGACAAATTTTAGGATGAAGTCCAGACTTAAACACTTACTTGCTATGTGATGAAATCCTAATGTTTGCACAAAGTATAGTAATACCTATTATATTACAAAAAGGGATACTAAATGAATTTCTTAGTGAACATCCAGGAATTTCAAGGCTGAAATTTCTGATAAGAAGTTATGTATACTGAATCAAAATGGATTAAGATATTGAAAATTACTAAAAGCCTGCAGAACTTGTACTCTGGCAGCAAAATTCTTTCTCCCAAAATTACATCCTTGGCCAAAGACAGATACTCTGTGGTCAAGACTGCACATAGATTTTGTAGGTTTAATAAAACAGATCACATTACCTGGTGAGAGTGGATAGCTTTACTAAGTGGCTTGAAATTTATAAGTGCCAGAAACCAACTTCCATGGTTACAGTGAATTTCTTACATGAACTGTTTTTGAGATATGGCATTCAGGATAGCATGGTCTTGGATAATGGTACACTATTCACTGCTAATGAATTTAAAGAATTTTGTAAAATGTTCTCAATTGAACATATTACTACTCCGCAATATGACCCAAAGTCAAATGGACAAGCTGTATGTTTTGTGGGTACTTTTTAAGAGAGATTTGAAAAAAGCAAGTAATGAAAAAGTGAGAGAAGAAGCACTAAAAAACTTTTCGGAGTATACTGGATAACATTGAATCTCAATACACCAGCAGAATCAATGTTCGTAAGAAAAATTAAATCGGTGTTTACTAAGTTCTCACCAGGTAAAAATAGAATGTTTACAGATGCCAAAGAGGACACAAAAGTTTTCAAAATAGGCAAAAAAAAAGTGTTTCTCAGAGTATATAGAAATGGAAAAGAAATTAGGGAAGATTCAGTAATAGAGGTCATGAATTGGAAAAATGATTTATATGGTAAAAGGAAAAAAATGGGAATACAAAAGGCATTTGAATCAATTTAATTTGCAAAGGTTTACTGAAGAAAGGCCCACAAGAAAAGAAGAACCTATGCAAGTTCTGTATGATATCAACACCTAAATATTTATTGAATGCACAAGTATGAGTACCAGCAAAAGGAAATGTATGAAAAAATTAGTGGTTGACCCAAAATGAAAGAAATACAAAGTTCAGTACATGGCAAACTCACCAGAAAGAGGAGGAGGTGAATACTAGGAAATAAAACAAAATATTTAAGAAAATAAAAAATCTTAAAATGGAGATGTTGTAAGTAAGACAACACCAATAACATAAATGGCTAAGACAAGATGCCTTAAATAATGAACTCAAAGAGAGTTTAGTATTAGATTTGAGAGAATTCTGATAAAGTGTTTGTTAGAATACTGTTGGAGCCAGTCAAGATATATTATAACCGTTAGTGGTGAATTATAACACAGTGCAAGGTAACGAGTATCAGTTATGTGCTTTTATTTATTTTCCAAAACTTACAATGAATCAAGAAAAATAATCACAGTAGAGTAATAGTTCTGTTGTGCTTTCAAAATTAGGTTTTCTGTTCCTGGGCTGAATATGCTAAACTAAATTTCCTTATGACAGATAATCAAATGAAGAACTTAAACCAAAATTTTAATGAAGCATTTCAGTTAATTCATTTATGTTATCTGTTTACCTGAAAATGTAACTATGTCTGAATGTAAAATGATAGAGATTTGTTGGACCTACAAGAATTTGACATAAGGCCTTGCAAATTAAAAAGAATTAAAGTAACTCTGGAAAACATATCATTGATACAAGAAGCAAACTATATTTTCTGGTTTGCTGATCAAATTTTATCTCTTGTTTTTCAGATGTATTTTTTTTTCAAATGAAATTTAAATAGGAAATATTTAAAATATCAAGAGTTGGTTTTTAAAATTATATTTTTCAATATGAATTTTTGGTTTCACTTTTTGCAGTTCGCAAAAAATAAAACCACATACATATATATAAATAAATAAATATTGTCCTCTGTTGTGTTTCATGTGTTATGCAGTCATCAGATGCATTTTACAATCTTTCCACTGTAAATATCAGGTGCATATTACAATCTTTACCTCGAAAATATTTCTTTCTTTCCCCCCACATTAATAATTTTCTTTCTTTCCCCCTATTAATAATTTTAATAATTATGAATTACACCCCTTTGATTTCATTTCCCTGCATTTTAATAGTTTTTAATTTAAAAATTTTAATTTTATAATTTTATTTTTAAAATTTAAATTTTAATTTTTTATCTTCATATAGTCTTTGTCTATTTAAAGTTTTACTCTTCTTATTAGAACCAGACACCTAACTTTATAAGATTTAACTCCCATGAACAAGTGAACTTAAATTAAAATCTATCAAACAGTTTGTAATATGCATCTGATGATTTCATAAGGCATAAAACTCTGTGTTGTGCCATCAACCTAGGACAATATAGTCATTCGCAGACAAATCTGTTTTGCTGTATCACAGCTCATCGGTACAGTTAGACAGCCGGTTGCTTCTAGCCAGGATTGAAACCTGACTGAAGTGATATCAGTCGGTGATTCTACCTTCAAGCTATGGGTGCTCAGTAGAGGAAGGCATGTTATATACAATGTAAACACACACCAATACAAGAAAGTGGAAAAACAAGTAGATTAAAACCCATTGTTCAAGCATTTACTTTTATAAAGTGTGCTCAATACAGAGTAGAGCTTAATATCATAATTTTGTTATTACAATGGTTTATAAAAGCATAATATCACTACACAAAAATATTCATGTTTCAGAACAATGCTGTTCTTTTTCAGGTGATATGTTAAAATAAATGGTGAAAATGATTTATTTTTAAAATATAAGATGAATTTATGGCTATTTAGAAAATTAGGGAGTAGTAGTTGAAGAAAATGCTTTAGGTGTGTCAATATTGTTCAATCAAAAATGAAAATTATGTAACCATGGAGTTTTAATATTTGGGTTATGAAAGAGGACAGGATGGCTTGGATATAGACATGTCACGTTTTAATTTTATCTGGATAAGATGTACTGTGGGACCTTAGATTTTTAAATGAGTATACAATAATTTTAATGGGAGGTTCAATTTTAAGTTTTTTTTATTGAACAATAGATTTTTTTACTACTATTTTATGAGTAAAGGGGCTAGAATGTTTAGGTCAGAATTAGGATTAAATAATTATGGTATACTTTGTTATATTGTATTAAAAACAACTATTAAGTATTGTGTGGGTCATTTAGTTTAGTAAAATAATTTTTTTAAAAATTATGTTATAAAGCAGCTTTTGTTATTGAAATTCTATTTTTTTTTAGGTAAGGTGAACAACTTTTTACAACATGTAAGTAAATGAATTGAGTGACCTACATGTATTTACAAGCACAGACCACTTGCAGAGTTTAAAAAAATAAAGTAGAATAAAAAAAAATCTATGACACTCCTCAAGATTTTAAATAAAATTTTTTAATATAATACCTTCATTCATAGATTCAATGTAGAACAATTTAGAATTTGGTATTTTTGTTAGGCTACCAAAAGATAAAGTAAAGGTTTAACTTAATGAACAAATCTGCCCAGTTGTCCAAGAATCATGTTTGCTGTTAGCACATAAACTTAAGTGGCACAAAATTTAGAAGAAAAAATATGTTTGAATAAAAATATTTCCAAACAATATCTTAGATTCAAGAGAAAGGACTTAAATATAATAAAATATGCAATGAAAGATGAATGATTTTGCTTAGTGTTGTAGTCGTTATTAACTCATTTAAATGGTGAAAATCTTTATAATTATATGTTTTATTTTATAATAAATATTATTTAAAAATCACTTATTATTTTTATTTATCATTATTTTATTGAAAATTCATTTAATTTTATTAAATAATCATTTATTTTTAAAGAGAGAAATTCTGTCTGTTTTTCTGTTTCATTTAATTTAAAAAAAACTCTGTGTCAGCAATGAGACACATTTTTTTCTCAAGTGGCCTGGTACAGTGGAAAGAATAGCCTAGGCACTGGAGGTTCATTTCTCAAAAATGAGGAAGATTTGGCACTCCATGAGGTCTGCAGTGAGACATGCTATTTTGCAATTTATTTTTAGTAACTGCTTATTACAAAGACCAAATTATAAAAACAATGTTGTTACATCACTGCAGCAAATCTTGTCAACCAAATGTTTTACGGGAGAATATTTTAAAGCAACATTTCAATCTTAACTCTAATATCATCATCATTACAAACTTTCAATAAGAGAATTTACTGGCACAAGCTAATCACAGGAAATTCTGCAACTGACAATCAAGCTATCGTTCATTCAAAATAAAAGAATCTCTGTCCCTATGAATTTGCTTTATAAAAGACAGCATCATGGAAGGCCTCAAAAAATCTGTCAGTTAGTTCAGTGCTGTACATGATACATGCTTAGACGATCATGTCTCTTTTGATTCATGACTGACTAGTCAGAAAACTATCTCAGAGTAGGTCGCTATTTCTTTCTTAGATAGACTGGTTGGCAACCATGGCTATAGGACTCAGTCTGTCTTGCTATACAACCCATAACTTGGGCAGGAGGAAGAAGAGATGGGTTCATACCTTTTCCAAGGGTATTTGTGCATAATTGAAAGTAATATACCTGACTGAAATTTGAACTCAGCTGATTTTTCATGCCCAACCATTATCCATAACACCACCCTGCAGACCCTGGCCAATATCACCAGCTCTTGAAAGTCACTATCAGAGGCAATACCCTGGCCAATATGCTATAGATTTGAATATAAAAATACATTCAATATCATGTAGAAATATGTATCTACAGTGAGTGATAGTTCACCAGCTCTTGAAAGTCACTATCAGAGGCAATACACAGGATTAATATATTCTATCTTGTTATGCTTCAACAACAAATATCTTAAAAAGAATTACTGCTACAACATTTATAGCCATAAATCAATCTGCCAGAAAGGAACCTTCTGATATTCATTGATGATTATTTAAATAAAACCAGAATAAATTTTCTGGAGCATAGCAATGGGGCTTGTTATGTGACAAGACATTGCCAAGTTTGTTTCCTAACAGGAATCTTATTGAACAAAGTTTTAGGACATTTTGTTAAATCAGAAAAATGTTCAGAAAAAATTCTATAAAGCTTGCTTTATTTTTTCCATGTTGGATATTCCAACAGAGTTGGCAGAGTTGATAGATTCATTAGGTGAAAGAGTAAAAACATTTCATGTTGTTAATAACAAACTGACCAAATTTTAAATACTATTCTGAAATTTTATGATTATTGAATAAAAAAAGACCTGTCTATTTACTTTTGTCATGACTCTGTATGTGGCCTTCATCTATAATATTGTCTTCTTTGTATTTCTCTTTTTCAATCAATTCGATTCACCCCAAACAAGCTGATAATGCCACTAAGATGCATGGGGCTACGGGGAGTGAAAGAGAATGAGGAAACATTAGAAAGCATTCGAAACCCAATCCTAAACAGGAAACAAGGGATAAAACTGTTCAAAAGACTGAGGAAGTATGTGACCCAGACGATAGGTGAACCTATCAACTCCTAATTATATAAAAGTAGATCTGTATTCCACCACTCAAAGTGAGTGGCTCAATTTATAATTAAAATTGTAAAATAATTAAAAATAACATTTTGGCTTCATAAAGGGAAGACGCCAACTTAGTAAAATTAATTTTTGTGATAAGGAAAAAACAGAAAAGCATTTTTGCCAATTTCATTTGCTGTAATGATTTTAATTATCATTTTAATAATTTTTGTCATCTAATTTTTTAATTTTTCAAGTAATTTTAATATATCAGGCAGTGACATTTTTGTAGATATTATTGGATAAGATTAAAAAAAGTATTTACCTGGAAGTTGGATGGATGTTTATCTGCAAAATAAACAAAAATAGTAAATAATGTGGATTCTCTTTAAAAACAAATCATGTAAACTCAATTTAATTCTTTTACTGACATTATACATACCGTTTCTTTTACTGACATATACATAACATTCCTCAACAACCAATATAGTGCAATGGAAAAAATAATACGCTCAATATCAAATATTCATTTGTCCTGTTTTAAATAATGATTCCGAGATAAAATGACTTCATTTTGAACTGATACAGTAAATGTTATCATCTAAGATGGATTTAATCATCTGAAAAAATGTAGACATTTGACTAAAGTTGAATAAGGTAGGTGGTTGTTGTTGATAGAAGAGTAAAATGAGATTGAGGAAAAGAACAAATGTGGGGGTGTAAACATTAATAATTCTTGGGTCAAGATTTAGTGACAAGGAACAAAGTTAGCTATAAAAAAGCAAAGTGTTTTGACTTCTTAAGTAACCATTGTTTTCCTTTGTAGTTCAGCCAATTCTTGATCAAGAGGGTCAGTTAGATTATAGAAAGAAACAAGTGGCAGGTGTCTAGATGTTAGCCATTGACCACTACATTCCAAATATGCCACAACCACCTCCACAGTTATACAGTAGAGACTCTGTGGGGAGGATGTCTACTTAAGACTGGAGAGGAAATGTTAGTCAGTACTTATGGAGTTTCACTCAGTAGGTGGGGTTTGGGTGGAATATTTCATAAGAAAGGAGCTATACTGAAAAAAACAAAGAAAACTGGAAAGTGGTAGCAAGGAACAGTGAGAATAAAAGGCAATTGACCATTGACTCATGTTCTTAGACACTTCAAATATACAAAGACAGGCTATGACAAGGCAAGAGAAACCGAGATTTCAAGGAGAAACAGTGCTATACACTCAAGAAACAGTAATTAACAAATGCAGGTATTCGTCTAAGAAGTACCAAACATCATAACCAAAATTGTAAGTGAACATAAGTGATTCACATACCAGCAAACCAATTATTTGATACTAAGTTACTTCTATTGCATTTCAGCCTTAAACATGCTCCCTCCCACCCTCCACCAAATACTGCTATTGTAAGTTTGATTACATTTTTTGATTAAATGCTGCAAACCTTTTACTTCTTTGTCCCTATTTCCATGGAAAGAGTTCAGGTAAACTACATTGTTAAATTTAATGAGTTCTAACCTTGACTAAAACCTGCCAAACTACATCCATTGTAGCAAACCATGCTCATTCCCTTCGTATTCCATTGGTGAATCAGCTTCTTCCCATGAACTGCTGCTTTGTGGAACTGACATCAAAAGAATGCTTCTCCAATCTCTATAATCTTAACTTGTTCAAGTTTAAGGTTAATCATTATTTTCCCCTTATGTTCCTATAAACTGTGTCGTTTACTCTGTAACCTTCTATATTGTGTAGATACTGGGCTTTGTACAGGGTGGACATTATTGTAAAATAGAAAAAGTTGTTTATAGGTGTACAAAAGTAACAATATTTCAGTCAGTCAGTTAAGTGTCATACATGATACATGATTAGGCAATCATGTCTCTTTCAAAACATGACTGACTGAGCAGAAGATTTTCCTGCTGTAGGTTGCCATTACCTTCTGCAGTAGACTGGTTGCCAACTGAGGTTATAGAATCTAATCTGTCTTGCTATTTATTCCATAGCTGGAAGAAGAAACAATGGATTAATACCTTTCCCAAGGGTATTTGCATGAAAGTGAATGCAACAAATTCAACAGGAATTTAAATTTAGCTCTCTGATTTATTGTTCTGAGCTGATATCCACTGCACCATCCTTTGCACAGTGTTTAGCTTTCTTAAAATCCTAACAGAATTGAAACAGCAGCAGTATTGGTAAAGGTTACTTACAGGAAGTGAAGAATGTTTTTGGTTTTTAATTGATTACCCCAAGTTAAAAAGTAAAACTACTAAGACACAAGAAGTTACTAAGTGTGGAAGAATTATGAACAGAAGCATTAATGGGTGGGAAAAGAAAAAATAATGAAGAGAACAATAGATAGCAACTGCCATTGCATTCAAATTTTTTGAGATTAAAGTTGACTGGAAAGCATGGAGTTGGAAAGGGGTTCCACAAGCTAGAAGTTTGAGAAAAGAAACTGTAAGCATAGAACTTACAGTTACATCCAACCGGCTTAACTGTAGATTGATGAGATTTCAATGCCAGTCTAGTCAGTCAGTTAATTGCCATACGTGATACACCCTTTGGGCGATCAGAGACATGACTGACTAGGCATCAAATTTTCCTGCAATAGGTTGACGTTTCTTTCCATGGTAGACTGGTTGCCAACCAAGGCTATAAAACCCAATCTGTCCTGCTATTCAACCCATATCCAGAGGGAGAAGATATAGATTAATACTTTTCCTAAGGGTAAAAAGAAATTTGAGAGATAAATTTGAATTCCAGTTGAATTTGTTTCATTCACTTATGTACAAATACCCTTACAAAAAATATTAATATATCTCTTCTCCCTCCATCTATGGCTTAAATAGCAAGACAGATTGAGTTCTATAGCCTTGGTTAGCAACCAGTCTACCACAGAAAGCAATAGCAACCTATTGTGGGGAAATCTTCTGTTCGGTCAGTCATGTCTCAAAAGAGACATGATTACCCAAGTGTGTATCATGTATGGCACTTAACTGACTGAAGGGTATTTATGCACAAGGGAATTAAACGGATTTGATTGAAATTTGAACTTGACCCTCTAATTTGTCATGTCAAGCTGATATCAGTTATGCCATAATGCACATCCTAGTACTGTGCTTAAATTTAAAAAATCTATGTACCATATCAAAAAGCTCATCCAAATAATTACTATGGAACCAAGTCATAGAAAAGAAGGCAACCTTATGGTGGTGGTGGGAAAGTGGTTGAAGCTGAGACATTAGATCTGAACTGGTAATATTTTGTTTTTCAATTAATGTCTTTCTTACTACACATTTATTATTGATTAAGACATCAGAACAATTAACTTGCATTCATTATGACATATGACATACAAATAGTGAAAAAGAAAATACAATTTCTAAGAGACTCTGTTATTCACTCAAATTCATATGTGAATAGCAATTAAATGTTTACACAACTCAGAGAGATTAAACAATAACTTCAATCTCAAACCAATAATTAACATGTATTCAAGAACATTTTAAAGACATTTTTCATCCAGTAGAAATGAATTAATAGAGACTAAGTTCCCACCCATTGTAATTGTCAATGGATATAGAAGCCGTAAGTGCAATTGGGTGGAAAAAAATGATAACCAATCTCACTTATGTCTCCTGTTTCCAAATTTTATCAAAGACAAAGGACATGGTCAAGATTTTTTTAGGAATTTTGTTTACACAAATAATTCACATCATTTACATTGTTCAGACTGTTGTCCTCATCTTTATTGCTATATTCATATTTGCAATGTTTTAGCACTTGTACACTTTGGCCTTCTTCAGATGATTGAAATTTCAAACTGAATCCCTTATTTCGATCACTGGGGCATACTGTTCTGATTCCATGAGCCATGCCACTTCTGAATGTGTTAGGACACATGGCCCAGTGGACGAAAGCATTGGCTAGATCCAGTAATTTGACTTAAAGAGCTGTGAGTTTAGTATCTGGTTACACCAGTGGTGACCAACTTAGAGAGGTAACTAAGACATCAGGAAGTGGCATGGCTCATGGAATGAGAACAATATACCTCAGTGTTTGAAATAAAGTTTGGTTCGAAATTTCAATCACCTGAAGAAGGCCGGAGTGTGCAACAGCACAAATATCGTGAATATATCAATAACGATGAGAACAGACTGAACAATGTGAATAATGTAAATACTACCTCATCTCAGAACTATAGACAAATATAAATAATTCAAATGAAATTTCACTTATTTACTAATTAAATATTTTCATTGTCAACACAATTTATTAATGACATCAATTGGTTTAACTAAGAAGGTTTAAAAAAACAAAAAAAAACAAAATGAATGTAGAATGGAAAATAAAGAATAGTAAGTGAATCTATATAAAAATGATTGTTTATTTCTGAGTATGCTCACCTGCTACAATAGCTGGCTAATCCCTGTTGCAGACACATGCTCAGGCACATTTGCATTTCTTTAACATCCACAGAGCCAACATCATGGCACATGGCTAAGGGATTAGAATGTTAGTGTTTTGACTATAATATATTAGTGTTCTGACATACATATATATGCATGTCTGGATATGCATGTAGAGATATATGTATATACATATTCATATGCTTGTGAGTGGGTATATAATGAATTTATGGTCACTCATTCTGTCCAATGAACTTTTCCCCCAAGCCTGGTGACCCCCCCCCCCCATCTGTGATAAGGCTAAAGATTTCTATTCTGGGTCATGTTACTTGATTTCCATTTCTTTAAAAGAAATGTTTGTTCTGGGAAAAATATCTATAGGAATGAAACAAATAAAATGTGGCCTGATGAAATGAATTATTAATTCATAGAAATGGATTATAATCTATAACCACTTTAGATGGTGTTGAGTTTTCCCATATATATATATATATATATATAAAATGAATTGTTTGAACATTATTTTTTATCAATACAGATACTCATATTTAAGTAGATATTCTGTTTTTAATGAAACAATATTATTTACGATAAATTTTTATTACGAAAATGTGCGCCATTCGGCAGGATTCGAACCTTTGACCCCTATCTATATAGGGGAAGCTACCATTTGATCTGGTAACGTCTTAGACCTCTCGACCACGAATAGCCTCCAGTCTAAACGAGGTTTTTATCAAGCCTATATAACACAATTTTCGATCTATCGTAAACAAACATATCTGCTCTAAAATGTATCGTAATGTCAACAAATGTAAACATGTTACGGAAATCAACAAATTTTAACGAAACTTGGTTATAAGCGACCGACAATTTGAAATGAATTGTTTGAACATTATTTTTTATTGATACTTGTATTTAAGTAGATATTCTGTTTTTAATGAAACAGTATTATATATTTATATCTACCGGCCTAATTATTTACGATAAATATGTTTGTTTTGGATCGAAAATTGTGTTATATAGGCTTGATAAAAACCTCGTTTAGACTCGTGGTCGAGAGGTCTAACACGTTACCAGATCAAATGGTAGCTTCCCCTATATAGATAGGGGTCGAAGGTTCGAATCCTGCTGAATGGCACACATTTTTGTAATAAAAATTTATCGTAAATAATCAGGCCGGTAGATATAAATATATAATACTGTTTCATTAAAAACAGAATATATACTTAAATACAAGTATCAATAAAAAATAATGTTCAAACAATTCATTTCAAATTGTCGGTTGCTTATAACCAAGTTTCGTTAAAAAATATACATAATTTGTATAATAGCTAAATTATATCCTAACTGATAATGTAATAACTAGAAAAGTGTTATTCAATTTGAAGACATTTTAGGTAAAATAACTGAAAGCTGATCTTTTTCATTCAAGTGACTAATACAGAGAATTTTAATAAAAACACAAGGTCCTTAGAAAAATTTGTGTATTGCTGATCTTTCTTCTTTGGGAAATTTTCATTTTCTAAGCTGTTAAAAACAAATGCAAATTGATTTTTACAGATTCTGGATTAGGGATTAAATATATTTATAGAAATTTCCTAGAAATAGAAGAGTTACTTCAAAACAAATGATATTAAAAACAAAAAAGACAAAAAACAAAATAAAGATCTCATTTGAAATAAATTCAAAAGCAAAATCAAAAAAACATCATAATAGAAAGTTGCCCTATCTCCTAAATGTTTATAATTCAGTGACCTGTGCTTCTTTGATTAATAATGAGATTTTTTTTTCTTTTTGTACAATTTTTATTAAAAAATTCTTAAATTGTTTCTTGCTTCTATCTCTTTTATTCTGACCTAGATTTTCTAACAGAAAAGCAAAAAATTGAATAAGAAAAAAAAAAAAATCTCTACAATAAAAGAAGACAAACCCAAAATGAAGCTGAAGAGAAACTATATTTTTCTCATTATTAATGGGAAAACAAGCATTTCAATTTTTCTCTCCTGAAGTGATAAAAATACAGGTAATATTTCAATTATTTTGATGAAAAAAAACAAAACAAAACAAAAAAAACAAAAAACAGAAAGAAAGAATATGCATAACAAATGCAACCAATGAAGAATAAGCAATATTTACTGGCAACATCTGATAGGATAATATCAAACAGAAAATTAGCCAATCATATTCTAGTTTGAGACAAAGATGGCCCAGTTAAGAGAAAACAATTTCAAAGCCTAATATATACAAAAAAAAAAAAAGAAGCAAAATTTAATGATAAAGCCTTCTTTAAATAATCTGTCATAAACACACTTCTACAGGTACACAAGATCGCCTCATCAGTGATGTTATGTTTTAGGATCATGACAAGTTTTGGGTCTTTAAACATCACACTTGTTCACCCATAGGGACCCTAATGGAACAATGTTATTCCAGCAGGCAATTTTGTAATCATCAAGTGCACAACAACGGATTTCTAACTGTAACTGCCAGTTATGAGATAGCAAGCATCCAATAAGAAATGTCGTGTGTCACTTCCGCTTCAGCCAAGATGAGACAAAAATAAAATAAACTGAATGCTTGTCTTTCTCTTCTTAGAACAATACATGGAATGACCCACACTCCTAATGATCTCTTCCAGACCTAACTCTTATGTGATTTCAGCAGTTGATTTCCCTCATCAATCCTTACTGAAAAACTCATACACATTCGCTGGACATATGAATTATGATCGGAAACCTTTTTTTCTCCATCCTCCTTTTTTTCCTTCTTTCTCTTCCTTGAGCTTTCCTTCAAACTGTCATAGATTTCCATAGGTCTGATCCATAATCCATAGCCATTTCGTGGCCTTCTCTGCAGATTCTGGAACAGTCTTAATAGCCTTTTTCTTTTTCCTTCCACTGACTCTAAGCCAGCTTAAAGTTCTGCATAAAGATCTTCCTACAAAACCAAAGCATCCAACTTCAATCAGAAAACAGATAGTCTGCCATTAGTTAGACCTGCATTTCTCAACCAACTCCTGGTATTTTTCAAGTTTTCTTCCAAAGGCTACCTCCAGATTCTCCTCTCAAAGTACCATGAGTTTGATCCTTATAACATGCCTGGAGCTCAATGACCAGATTACTAAATCCAGGCATAGGGAATTTGTCACTATCTGCTCCAGGAATATTATGTTGATAATCATGATAACAGAACAGTGAACACTATTCTAAACAAACTAGCATTATTACCCATTTTAAAATGGTTTTTCCAGATCTTTAATTTTTTGTTGTTTGTTACCAATAGATGATATTTATTAAGTGCTGCTTAGTCTGGTTCAAGGCCAAACTGTTGAAGCGCTGAATGAACATTGAATTCACTTTACTAACAATGAACAACAAGGCCAGCTTGCTAATCACTGCTTCATAAAATGTATGAAGCATTAATCATTGGTGAATATTAACCTCAAAACAGCAATCTTTATTTACTAAACACTTACATCTGTCCCATAATAGGTGCTACATTTAATGTATGAAACATGAATTTAAATGTAACAGCTATAATTGGACAGCAGTAGTAACTTTATTAAAAAAAAACAATTTTCTAATTTTCTTTCAAAACCTAACCAGCAATGTTTTTGATAATTAAGATGTCATAACGTTGATAAAACAATATAATGCATTTCAATAATGGTGACACAGTTACACTGTGGTGTCAATATATAGGGGAAAACCAAGTGGGGTCAGGTGCCAAAAAGTTAAGTTTATGCATAATATATTTTTAGACTAGTTTATCTATGCTTTCAAAAATGATACTATATTTTGCTAAGTCCTCATTATTATCAGAAAGTTTTCCTATACAAGAGTCTTTAAATATATTTTCTTAATTAATATAGTAATTTTGGAGAATCAATAACAGTAGAAAACTTTGTGTTCACTTATATCAATAATAGTCAGATGCTGCCAAAAAAGACTTTTATTTTAAGTTATTTGAAGGTTTTCACAGGTGAGTCTTTAAATATATTTTTCCAATTATGATTGTTGCACTCTGCACTTTCACAGTTTTTTCTTGTTGTGGTTTTGTAGTCTGCCATTATAAAAAAATAAAAAAACAACATTGCCACCTAGCATTGCCAGTGCAAGGGAGATAAACTTAGTACTTTCTGAAGGTTAGATACTACAAACAAAACCATACGTATGTTGGTGTGGTTAAGCATATGTGCATATATATGAGAGAGGGAAAATGACAGAGATAATTCAGTCAGTTAAGTGCCATATATGATACATGCTTTGGGCAATCATGTCTTGAAAGAAACATAACTGACTGGGCAAAACATTATCCTACAGTAGGTTGCCATTGCTTTCTGCGGTAGACTGATTGCCAGCCAAGGCTATAGAACCCAATCTGTCCTATTTATTAATCCATAACAGAAGGGAAGAGATGGATTAATACCTTTCCCAAGAGTATTTGTATATAAATGAATCCAAGGAATTCAACTGGAATTCGAACTCAGCACCCCGATTTGTCATTCTGGGTCAATATCCAGTGCAGCATAATGCACATTCGAGATAATTAACAGTCATAAAACCAAATATTCCCTTAACTTTAGATAAATAATTTGAGAACATTATAGTTTTGTAGGGTGTGTATAGTGGTGCAGTGGATATTGTCTTGAAACAAGAAATCAGAGAGCCAAGTTTGAATTCCAGTTGAATTCATTTACATGCAAATACCCTTGGAAAAAGTATTAATCTGTCATGTTTCCTTCCACTATGAGTTAAATAGCAGGAGAGATTGGATTCTATAGCCTTGGTTGGCAACCAGCCTACCACAAAGTAATGGGAAAATCTTCTGCCAGACAGTCATAACATGATTGCCCAAGCATGTATCATGCATGGCACTTAACTGACTGACTGGTTAGATTGGTGGCAAGGTCTCATCAATTTATACAGTTTAATTAACTAGATTTAACAGTAATTTTGATGATTTCTGGACAGATAAGGTTCTATAGACTTGGTTGGCAACCAGTCTTCCCCAAAATGAAATGGCAATCTACTGTGGGAACATCTTCTGCCTAATAAGTCATGGGTTGAAAGAGACATGATCGCCCAAGCATATATCATGCATGGCACTTAACTGACTGAATGATAGTTTTGTAAGTTGAGAGTTGTCTCCCTTGTTTTCTCTAATCTCCATACTTAAGTCACTGTTTGTCAGGATTCAATAATAAAAGCAAGATAAATTAAAGACAGGTGTAGATTAAAATAGTAAAATCACACTTCCTACCCCTGTAATGAAGTATTTAACTCCATTGCTGGGAAATGACTCTAAAATGTTCCAGACACTTAGGTGAATACTCTTATCCATTAATAAGCCTAGAGGTAGTCATAAAATCCTTGTCTCTCAACAAGAAAAGATGATTTGATAAATCAACAGTAAAAAAAAAAAAACTTTCTTAGTGCAATAAAGTACATGTCTGCTAACATTTAATTCTGAGATTAATCACTTAGGACCTGGACATTTATGTGCAACTTACATTTGATACATAAAGAGTTGGCCTACAGTAGAAAAATAGAGAGGCTAACCATAACATGCTACAACAATGACATCAAAACCATTCTACACAGATAAAAGATTTAAAGCAAATAAGCTGGATGAGTATACCAGAAATTGCTCTTGGTGGTGATCCATAACTGAGCAAATTTTGAGGAGGCCTAGCATCAAAGACATTACTATCAGGAACATTACCACAAAGCCACACAGATATCAGTTACAGCAATTGGTTTTCAGTCCCTACACTGTTCCAGACATTCCATTTCCAATGTCAGGTGGCAGAACCACATGGGAATGTCATAAAGAAAATCATATTCAGATCCAAAAATACTTTCTTATATAAAATATCAGCTACTCCAAAACAATCATTGTTTTCACTAAATCATATAAATTTCATGGAACAATGCACACATGAAAAGTAATATTCTTAAGATTATATTAAACCTGGAAAAGTAAAAGACAAGTTATTAAACCTGGAAAAGTAAAGGACAAGTTATTAAACCTGGAAAAGTAAAGGACAAGTTATTAAACCTGGAAAAGTAAAGGACAAGTTATTAAACCTGGAAAAGTAAAGGACAAGTTATTAAACCTGGAAAAGTAAAGGACAAGTTATTAAACCTGGAAAAGTAAAGGACAAGTTATTAAACCTGGAAAAGTAAAGGACAAGTTATTAAACCTGGAAAAGTAAAGGACAAGATATTCTAGTAAAGAAAAAAAAAAGAAATTTCTTACTTAAAATATTGCATTCAAATTTTATTTTTAGCTGCAATATTTTAAGTAAGAAATTTCCTATTTTTTTACTTCACTAGAATATCTTTACTTTTCCAGGTTTAATAACTTATCCTGTTCTTTTCCAAGTTTAATATAATTTAAGAATATTACTTTTCATGCATGCATTTTTCCATGTAATCCATGATTTTTACAGGCATTGCTATTAAGTTAATATAAATTTAATGCTTAAAACTGAATTCAAAAATATTAAAAAGAAAAAATTTATATGCAATTGATTAAAAAAACAATAAAAAATTAATTTATAATTCTGATAATCAATTCTGACAAAATGGTAAGTGAGAAGCAAAGTTTGATTGACAAAAATGATAAAAGATATAATCAGAATTTAAATGTTGAAAACTGAATTCAAAAATATTAAACAGAAAAAAGTTATAAAAAATAAGATTTATTATTAGAAGCGTTAATCACTCACTTATGTACTTCTGTAGTTAGTCTCCCTTTTAAGACTTTACATATTTTGATGTAACTTTTTCTACTTAACCAAAATTCTAATTTTTTTTTTCAAAATGTAGCTAAGGAGGTGTGCTGTCTAACTCTGTAAGCTGTTTAAAATTTGGCTGAGAACTGAATTAGTGGTGAAGCTTGAAAGCTGCCTAGATTCACTCAAAGTTGGACTTAAGAATATATTCAATTACTGCTATGGTTGAATGATATCTAGATTGACTTCCAAGTCAGGTAATTAGATAAGAATAATCAAATGAGACCAAAGTAGGATCTGACTTTTCTTAGTTTTCACAAGCAAACAAAAAAATAGCACCAAAAATCCCTTTCATTTTTTCTTACTCTGATTTTTTATTGAAAAAAAGAAAAAAGAAAAGTATATTTATCTCTTTAGTTGGAATTTTGTAGCTTTTTCCATAAATTTAATATTACAGAATATTTTAATGAAATTAATCAAAGAAATCTTTTTAAATATAATTTTGAAGTATTTGTAAATATATTTACAAATTCTTTAAAACATTTGTTGTATTTGTAAAAGAAAATCAAATATTAATAATAATAATAATCTGGCCACAGAAACTTTATCAAGTGGAGATCATTTTCCAATTAATTAACTAACATTTAAGCAGATCGGAATTAATCAAATATTTTGCAAATAAATAAATATACCTGATTGATTTATGATCTTTAATTTTACAAGTTTGTATTCCAAATTAGTAAGGATTTTTGTTTATGTTTTTTTAATCTGACTTTTTCTCTTCAAGTATGAGCAAAAAAATGAAGAGAGAACAATACACAGTTGTAGTCAAATGTCTAAAAACAAAACAGCATTCTCAAAATAGTTTTGAAAAACTTGAAATAATTTTTTAAGCATTGCTTTGAAACCCTTAAAATGACATTTTCTTAATGAAAAATTAATGAAAGAAATTCTTTAAGATATAACTTTGTAAGTACATTTGGGACATCATTTAAAGATTTTATTATATTTTATGGCATCCCTTCATTTTAGCAGCAGTTATTAAGAATATGATCACTAGTTGGTCACTCAAGTGTTACTGGAACTTCATCCATGTTTACTATTAAGCTCAGTTCAAAAAAGTTTCTTTGTATGCATTTATGAGAAATTTATAAAATTCTAATATTTGGTGGGATGGGGAAGTGAGTTTTCGACAACAGAGCAGTCAACTCTCCTGGCGTTGCTGGGATACTCCCAGTTTTGAGTACTCTTGGTTCATAACCAGTATTCTCTCAGTTAAATGTTAAGCATTGGTCATCTGCCAAGTCAGCCAGGTTTTACAAGATTCTTCTTGTAAATAAATTATTGTGTTTCCTACATTAAATCTGTCAAGTGAAGATACTTTCAATTCAGTCGGCATTTGTTTTGAAAACTGTTTCACTATGAGTTGGTTAAATTATAACAGACATGATCTTTTTGATAACAAATTTACTGGATCAGGGTTTGTTTACAAAAGTAACATTTTCCTGCAAGGAATTGATTTTGATCCAAAATCACACCTATGTTGGAAATAACTGCAGTGAATTCAAAGAATGATGTTTTAGAGTAAAGATTTTGTGATTGTATTTTAAATCCTTCTGTTTCTTATGACAGCAAATCCAGTATTTTCTAGTTTATTTACATCATCTTCAAAATAATTATTTTCTACAAATTTGACTTTTATCAAAGAAGCATTTCATAACAGTAATAATTAAAAATTGGATGAGAGACACAAAATAAAAAAGAAGAGAATAAGGAAGAGAGTGAGAAAGACTTACAGATAAAGGCAGAGAGAAAATTATCTCAAGGCAAAATAATGAAAAGAATTGAAAAAAGAATTGTGACAGACTGTAAAAGATAAACAGAAAAACAAATAGGAAAGGAAAAAAAAAGAGATATAGAAATTCAGTTATGCAACCTTATTTCCAGATGGCTGGCATTCACTTTTTATTGATTTAAAACATAAGAAAAAATTGAATAGAATGAGAAAGATACATTTACTTTTGTCAGGAAAAGTAAACGAATTGATTGAATCTGTGTAAGTAGACCATAGACATAATATTGTCATCCTGTTTTGATGATTACATGGCCCCAGGTCAAATTGGAATGTGAGAATTTCCTGTCTTCGGCTAACTGCAGCTTTGGGTATGAATAGGCAAGCCATAAAAGAAGAGAAGAAAAGTTTCTTATCCTCAGCGATGAAGGACCAAGGACTCAATTGAAATGGATAATTGATATTATTTTTATTTTGAGCTGGTAAGACTTACACAGAGAGGAAAAACTGAATTCCCCGTAGTTAACTTTACTGCTCTAGTTTTGTGCCTTTTTAATAAAATCGAGGTGGAAGACAAATTTAGCAGAATTGGACCTGTGATTTTGCAGAAGACGGTCAATCTGAAATTGGCAAGCTGCTAAAGTCAATTGAGCAAGCCATCGTTTTCCTACTCCATCCAACAGATGTGTGGCTGGTGTAATGGATATCTTGGAAGGAGAAATCAAAGACATGAGTGAATTGCAATAGTGTTAATTACATGCAAATACCATCTCCACTCCCCCCAGCTATATGTTAAATAATATAACTTAGGTCTAGAAAAATTACTGTTTCTTTATTAATGCAATATTCACTTAAAGAATCATTTTTACAATCAAAAATGTGTTTTGGTTTTAAATAACCTACATAAGGTTGATAAGCCATAAAAAACAAACAGAAAGAAAAAAATGATGTCAAAGAAATGAAATTGCATAATGTATGAATTTATACATTATTAGTTTTCAAAACAAAATCATTATTCAAATCAATATCATTATAATCCCATTAACTTAGATGAATTTTCTTTCTCTGTACAAAATAGTTTCTAGAAGAATTTTCTTGAAAAGACAAGAGAGAATGTTAGTAAAAGATTGGCATAATTGATTTTAAAGTGCTTTTTTAAAATCATGATAATCCACTAAAATTTACTTTAATTTATCCCCCTTATAATTCATGCTGTGACAGTTTTGTGAATTTTTTTGTTTTCCAACATTTTTATTTAAGAAATTTTTAATCACCAATGTCAGTGTCTAAATAGAAAAAAATGTTCAATTTCATTTTAATTTCCTTTGAAATAATATCAACAGGAAAATTTTATGAAAACTTGAAGTTTTTTTTAAGCATTTAGCATAACAGACATTTTTTTCTATGCAGAAAATGCCGTTTATATATGAAAAGATAAAAATTTAGAAAAACTCATCCTGTTCTCCTTCAACCAATTCTGCTAAAAAGTTTTGTGTGCATACATTTCTTTAATTTCTGACACTCACAGAGAGAAAGGAAGAAAGGTTTTATGGCACTCCAAAACTCTGAAAAATCTACTTAATTTACTTCAAGTTGGAAACCTCCTTTAAGGCAGGTAAATTCAAACCCCAAAAAGAATCCCGTACAAGCAAAATATTAACTACAATTTGGGATTATGAAGAAGTAAAAACAAAGACAAAAATCAGTAGTAAAAAAAAAAAAAAAAAAATTGATAAAACAAGATGCTGACACCAAAAGAGGTAGAGCAATTTGGAAACTCCACTGGGGCTAAGCACTTCAGAGGGGGGAAAGCGAGAAATATGGGTGGGGGTATTGAAAAATATATAAATGGAAAAAAAGAAAAGAAATTGTGGTATTACATTTGAGTGTGGAATAAAACTCACAGTCAGGAGAATGTGTGGATGTTAAAAGCAGCTGAGAATGAATTGAAATGTAGAACAGAGAATAAAGGAAATGGAATAAAAGATTTACTTATAATCAAAAGCAGTAGTTTTGATGAAATAAAGCTGAAAACATAAAGAGAAAAAGGAAAAAATGCAAAGGAAAATGAAGATGAAAATGGATAGGGAGAAAATTTAAAAGGAAAAAAAGAAAAGAAACATACAAAATAGAAAAAAAAAGAACAAAAAGAAAAGGAAAAATAAATGAAAAATGAAAAATACAAAGAATGAAAATATATTGAAAATGAAAAAATTACAAAAGGAAAAAAAAAAGAAACAAAGGATAGAAATAATTAAAAAAAGATGAAAAAAATTGCCCTTAAAGTTTTTGTTCTTTAAAAGATTTAGAGGCAGAAAATTATAGGTTAGAGGTTAAACAAAATTTTAAGTGTTTTCTAAAACAACACAATTTAACCAGTTTCTTTTATAATTTTTTAAAATCATTTCACCCCAAGCAAGGCAATAAAGTCACTAGGACATAAGGGGTTACTGAGTGTGAAAGAATATAAGAAAAATAAAAACATTATTAAGGAGCAAGAACAATAAAAGAGGAATCATGAAGACGGTAGATAACAATTAAAATTGCATTTAAATTTTCTAAGATCAAAGTTGACTGGAAAGCAGGAAGCTGGAGGAAAGTTTCACAAGTGAGAAGTGTGAGAAAAGAAACTGTTAGCCTAGAACTGATGGTTACATCTATCCATTTCAGCTGTAAAATAATGAGACCTTTTTGCCAATCTAGTACTGCATTTAAATTCATAAAATCTAGGTAGCATAGAACAATGTTCATCAGAGTAATTACCGTGACAGTATTTATGGAGAAGGCACAGGGGAAACTACATTAAGGCAATGAGAAAGTAACTATTTCTTTTCCTGAAAATCTTATTTTCTACTGCATGACATCAATAATAGTGATAATAGAATCATATTTAAACATGTATTCAGTAGTATATAAAGCCTTCTTCAAACATTTCAGGTCAATTTGCTGTGTGATAGTATTGACAAACATCTTTCATTAGACAGGAGTACTGTCTGAGTATAAAACAGCAATCAGTGATAACATTTTTAACACTAAAATAATTGAACACTAATAAAGATTTCCAGAAAGCAATGAAATTGTGTATCCACAGAATAAAGTCTAAAAGAACTTTGTTATTTTATTTTTTTGCTTCTAGTCTATGCAAGATGGCACAAAAAGTGAGATGCTAGAAATTTGCAATTGTTGCATATTTTCTTAACCCTCTAGGGCCATTCGTATCATATTTGATACAGTATGAAAACAAGCCTTGAAAGAAATATTTTCCTGAAAAATTTTTTAAGAGAAATATTTTATAAATTTCAAATGAAAGCAGTACTGACTGCTCAGTCAATGAATACCAAATGTTTCCTTATAGGGAAATACCAAATGTTTCCTTATAGGGAAATACTGTATCAAATATGATACGAATGGCCCTAAAGGGTTAAGGTGCCAAATTAGCACTATAAGACTTCTGGTTGTTCAAAAAATCAAAAGAAGTATTGAAAGGTATTTTTCATACAATTTTGAAATTAAAGATGAATCTATCTTCATCTGCAACAAATGTAAATGTGCATTTTTGAGGCTGATACATTGCAACAATTGACCAAGATGCTTAAGTTACTAATTTTAGAAAAAGTACCAACCAAAGTGATTCTTTTTATCAATTATGACAAGCATTTACAGCTTCTACTCACATTCACTCAAAAGGCTTGGATCAAATTGCTTTTAGGCACTTCCCAATAATGTTGCATGCTGGGATTGTTTCCCCAGGCTAATATTATCAAGAAGTAACCTCCTTGACTAATTGACAATGGTAAAATTTAAAACCTGGGTTTCATGGTCAGAAAGATAATGCTCTAACCATATGGCTACATGTCTACAAAGTTGAAGTAGCTGCGTGGATCAAAAGTGAACCATAAACTTTCTTTGTAGATGGAATGTTTGAGAAAATATGTCACACAAAAGGGTTATTTTAGTGAAAAATAAACTTATAGTTTTGTATAGAAATAAATTTATTTCATCTTGATACCAGTTTTATTATTCTGTCTGGTCAAAAACTTCTTTTATAAGATTGACAAGTTTACGAAAGAATCAACCTTCATAAAATTAGATAGAAATATCAATAGCTGTCATTTTGTGGCTGTATTTCCTTATCATTCATTTCAGTTCAATAAACGCAAAATACAAGTAAAATATTTAAAGATATTATGCCATTTCTAAATGAAAAAGGGAGTTCATTTTATTATTTGCAAAAACCCAAACATTTGACCACAAAACATATGGTGAAAGAATATTGGATTTAAACAAAGCTAGTATACAAACTCCAGTCAATATTTCAAGAAATTTAAACCATTATAGTAGCTGTGGACATGAATTTTTCACACATTCAATAAGTTTATATGGAAAAGAAAAAAACTGCAGTCAACAATATTTTATAAGTTTGTATTAAAAGAAAATCAAACATGTTCAATAAAATATAAAAACTTAGATGCTTTTTTGTTGATATGTGCATTTGGAAGGGCATTTTAAAACTTACTTTTTTCTCAGAGTTATTAGCATTAAATTAATTTAATTGTCAATGTTATATTTGAAACAATGGAGTTAACATGAAAAAAATTTGACATTTGACCTTAAATTTTTTAAAACTTTATAAAGATTTTTTTCTCTTTATTTCCAGTTAAGTATCACCCAGAAAAACACTATCAATATTGTTTTTGTCATGTACTGATCAACAATAGAGTTACAATTTTTAAAAAATTTCAATTTGGTTTGTACAGAGGGCTCTTTCACCATTTTTCTGAAACTGTCCCCCACAAAAAAAAAGAAAAAACTGCTTTAATCTTTCCTCCAAATTGTAAACTATCCTGAAATAATAAATTTTTAAAAAATGTGTTATTATTTATAGTTGTTAGTAGTCAATAAACAAAACATTCATATATTTAGGAAATAAATTTTAAAAAGTTAAGATATTAATACTTTGAAAATGAATAAATACAAAAACAAATTAGTTAAATTCTACTATAAATTTTATGAAAATCACAACTTTATTTTTATATAAACATTTTGACTAAATCATGTTGAATAATTTTATTTAGAAATGTTTATATGAACTAATTCTCATGTTCATAGTAATTTCTATCAGCCTTTAATTTAAGAATTGTGCACTCTACATTAATTTTCTATATAAAAATATTTGCACATTTAAGATTTAAGAAATTTTAAAGTTTTTATCAAAGCATTTTCATTTCCAATTACCTGCCTCATGTAATGACTAAATTTTCCATGGTTGTTTACTATTTTTAAAATTCAACCATAGATTTTCAATTTAGTTTAAGATAAAATTTTTAAAGATAAATGTTGTTTGTTAATGGTTTAGTTAAACTTTAAACCAAAAATTAACAAAAAAAATATAATTTTCTATTTTGTTTATTTAGAATTAGACACTAATGTTTTTAACATTTACAGATAAATTTAAATTTAACCTATCTAAATTTAAGTTTTTCAAATTTCATTTTGGTTTCATTCATCAGTTTAAAAAGAAGCACTTACTGTTTTTTTGTTTGAGTGTGTGTTCCATTCATTAGAAGATTGTTACTTTTTTTTTTTTAAGAAATTACCTGCTTTTAACATAGATATAAATAGATTTTTAATTAAAAAATTTTATTGTGCTAGTATCATTAAAAAAACCTAGCCAATTGTGCAAGTTATTTTATCATTCTCAGAATGGAACAACAATAATTTTGAGCCCTAGTTTGTACACAAGTAAAGAAAAGCTCTGTGAAAACATTTCCTAAAGATTCTTTTGCAGAATGAAATCAAGTTTTCAGTAATCAAAAATAGTTGAATAAGTTTAGAAATAGAATCTAAATTTTAATCATCCAAAATACAAAAAGATGTCAATGAATTCAAAACAAAAAATTGTTATACAGAAAAATAATATTTGAAAAATTGACCATCAGAAGAAGTCAGTTGTCAAATAAAGATTAAGAGTGCAAGGACTGTAATCAAGAAAAAGAAAACACCCCAAAACTAAACAAACCTGTCAGCCTGAATTGAGAAAAATAAAATTATCAACAATGTGTGTTCAAAAAACAATACCAGGAAAATAATATAGAGAATTTTTAAATTATAATTTCTATATCTGATAAATAACCTATAAATGCTAAGGAAAATGATTTGAACAACTTTTACAAATGTTGATTTATATTTTTGCTGTTTTTTATGGGAAAAAAATATTGTCAATAGCTTGAACGATAAAATTCCTGATATGAAAATTCATTATTGTCATATTTATTCTTTATTTTGTGGATGACTAAGAAAAAAAAATGCTAAGTTTTGAAAATGTTTGATTAGAATACGTGGTTAACAAAAGACTTTTTTTTAAAGAAGAATATAGATGATAAACAAATTAATATGCTTTTCTTTCAGTTTTAATTTAATCAACGGGTCTTGTCCTACTTTGAAGATTTTGGGAAGGAGTCTTGATGCTTTGGGTTTTGTCTGGATTTGATCAAATAAATGGGTGTTTTCACTGATATATCACAAATGATTTTGTTGTCATGGATATTAATGATAAGTTTGTTTTTAATTTGCCTCATGTTAATTACATGCTAATTTTGATTTCTTTTTTCTTTCTTTCTTTTTAAAAAATAATGCAGGTATAAAACATGTTTTAACAAGATTGAATTTAGTTAAAAGTTAGTAAACATTTTGTGGGGAAAAAACATTAAAGTGAAAAATTGACAAGTGATAGGACAGCCTTTCTATTTTGGAATATTTTATGAGCCTTTTGTTTTGAATTGAATATGAAATAGTTAGGGTATTGAAAAGTTTTGAATATATTTTCAATATATTTCTCTTCCTTGAGTAAATATTGAGAGCTGCAAATATTGAGTGCTCTTAAGTAGAATTTAATTATCATTCTGGATTTTACTATAAAAATTACCTAATAAACTTCTATTCCCATAACAACAAAATAAAATATGAAATGATCATGATTCAAAAGAGTACTCAGAATTTGCAGACCTTAATATTTACACAAAGAGGAGAAATATATTGAAAAACATTCAAGACCCTTCAATACCCAAACTATTTCATATTCAATTCAAAACAAAAAGCTCATAAAATATTCCAAAATAGAAAAGCTGTCCTTCCTGACAAATCTAATGAATCAAAAAATATATTATTCTACCCATTAACTCTATTGCAACTACAACTGAAAAGAATTTATTTAAAGTTAACATAAAATTTGTCACAACAACATCTAAAGCAAGAAAAGACAAAACAACAAAGGCACAAGTTGAAGGAGGGATTTACTTTATCTTACTGTGCTGATTGCCAAAAAGAATATATTGGAGAAACCTCAAGAAGTTTAAACACAAGACTATATGAATACAAAAGAGACATGTTAAAAAATAGCACACAAAATGAATTGGTTGTTTACCATAATGAAACTAACCCCAATTTTGACATAAAAAATGCTACTCTAAAAGAGAAAATATTTCATGAAGATGAAAATGTCTAAAAAGTTCTTTAATCACTAGTTCAGCCATAGTAATTTCTGTCCAAGTTCTTACAAAGTTTCACCATTCTTGGCAGATTTTCTATTATCATCATGTGATATATTTGAAAACAAAGATGATAAAAAGAATATAGATGAATTTAGCAAAATTCTAAAAGAAAAAATTTATTTAAAATAATTTATTCAAACATTTTGAAACTACCAGCCTATCTCATTCATACACATGTCTAGTTCTAATGAATGAAATACATCTGAAGTCAACTTTTTCCATTTTGCCTTACAATTTCCACGATATATACATTATATATTTTTTAGGAAATGGATTAAATCCAACATATTTTTAATTTGTTTAAACATTATTTGTAAAGGATACTCATATGTCAGTAGATGGTTTGTTTTTATTACAAAACAGTATATTTATTTATTTACATCTACAGGCCTGAATATTTGAAAAATCTTGTTACAAAAATATGTGTCCTCTGCATATTTTTCTAACAAGATTCCTCAAACATTCAGGTTAGTAGATGTAAATAAATAAATAAATAAACTGTTATTAATAAAAACATAGCATCTTTTCAAATAATGCTTAACAAATAAATTATATATATATATATATATAAATATATATAACCTGCTTGTTAAATTACCTTTTATCAGTAAAACTACTGAAAAAACAACAATCTTAGCACCAAAAACTATCACAACTCATCACTGTGTGTGTGTGTGTGTGTGTGTGCGTGTGTGTATTCAGCAATGAATTAGAACACTCTCAGCTATTGGGCGTGTATAATGATAATATACACGCTAAAAAGTCTGCTCCCTTCTACCGAGCGCCCGTAGCTCAGAGGTAGAATCACCGACTGTCGCCAATTAGGTCGGGTTTCAATCCTGGGTAAAAGGCAATCGGCTGTCTAACCGTACTGATGATCTGTGATACAGCGAAACAGATCTGTCTGTGGATGACTATATATTTGAAAATTTGTTTATTTAGGCAGTAAATTTTCTTTTAGACATGTCAGAATAAATAAATTGCAAACATTGTTATTTTTAATAAAATCTATTCATACTCATGGATAATCTTTTGCATATTATAATTGAAAGATGTAAAAAATGAACTGTAACTTTGATAAATGATTTTATTATTCATTTCTCAATGTTCCCAAGTACTTTCAATCTCCTTCCGAAATCATCTTCAGGAGTGTGTGTTGGGGTAACAAAAAGTAACCGCAAAACTGTGTTGCTAATTATTACTGTAAATTTTCTTCCTGCTTCAAATAACAGTTGACAAATTGCTTAACGTTCATTAGAACGTGGAAATTATCCTAAATAGAATTTCTTTTTTTTATTCTGTAATGTCATGGTCATAAATGTGTTAAAGCTTGAAAAAAACTGTACTTTTTATAAACATTTTAGAACATTACTACAGTATTCATTGCTGGTTTTATTAATTGACAGCTTACATTTTTAATGAATATTGCCTCAAGGATCTGCAGTTTGCATTTGTTTTATTTTGATGTAGGATAGTTGTGTTATTGATCATTAATTTTTTATATTGTTAATGTAGACAGTAATGTTGTTGCAGATGTTTAGAAATGAATGGTCAGACATGTGTCATATGTCTGCCTCGACGATGACCATTAAGATGATTACACATCGATTCGGGGATATTTACATTTCCACATCTATGGACAGATACGAGTTATCTCTCCTAGATCATGACAAATGGACAATGATAAACAAAGATAAAAAAATGAGATCTCTGTTCGATTGATATAATCGAACTGTAATCTTCTCAGGTCTGCTTCAATATCAACACATGTGCTGACCAACAATTCAAGGATGAACGACGAGGCGAAATGATTTTTGATATAAGATTTTAATAAGTAACAAAATATTAAAATAAAAATATATAGAAGTATGAATAAGAATGTCCAATGACCTGAACCTCAAAACTTATGTTTGGATACCCAGCTTAGTCAAAATAACAATTTACGACAAATATTAACAAATATGAACGAATACAGGCGAATACAAATGCAAGAGATTAACACAAAATAAAAATGGGGAGAATCATGTAAGATTATTATTGGCACATATGGTATGGTGTTTGTGGTAACATAATATTCATGAAAGTGTATGTATTTTCTAACACGGGCCTAAGAATATAATAACTTATCTTTATATCAGTTTCTTCTCTTTTGTTTTACTGTCTTTTCTTTTTCTTTCTTTCTCTTTCATAATACAACTTCGGACTCAATCACGGTCCGCTTGAAATGTATGAAGCTGTGACTTTCTTTACTTTTCTTTCAGTTGACTGTTGTATTTTCAGCATACAAGTATTTCGGCAATATCTGCAATCTTCTTTATTTCTTTCTTCAAACAAGTGTCGTATTTTCAGCACACAAATAATTCTGCAATTTCTTCTCTTCACTATCTCCTTGTCCACACATTATCTTTTCTGCATTGCTATCTTTCTTTCTTTCTTGATAAATTATTCAGTTTTGTCTTCATCTTCTTCTTCTTGTTTTAACGAACAAGAATTTACACGCTTGTATTTCTTATCCGGAGTTGCTTAAGATGAATTAATCAAATTACGCCATTATCTCAAATGCGTTTTCCTTTTCATTCATAAGTTATCAGCGCTCAGCAATTGTGACTTGCTCATTCAAAATTTGATCTGCAACTGACTTCCAATCTCTGCTTTCCACATGACTTGCCTTTTGGCTTGGACTTTAGCTCCTGGTGCTTCATGACCTCATGTCTAGTCTCTGTCTATTTCCTGTCTAGACATTTGTTACTAAGGGTATCTGGGTCAACCAACTTTGACCTGTTATCCCAAAACTGACTTTAGGCTCCCACGTGACCATCTCCTTGTTACCAGGTGGAAACCAATCTTAATATATGTGTGTAGGTGTGTGTGTGTGGCTATGTTAGTAAAACCTCCTAATGTAAACGAAAAAAAAAAGAAAAATCTTTTTTTTTCTTTCTTTCACAATATACCTTAAATAATCTCTGAACGCACAATTGTTCATCGCCTTTTTTCTTACAATTTTCTTATCAATACGTATATATATTCTCTCCCCCCCCCCTTTTTTTACATGATAAAAATTTTCTTACAGCTTTGTCAAAATATACACATTTTTCAGTTTTAATAAAATACACACAATATGGTTAAAACATATACATTTTTTGTATCTCTGCTATACAAGAGAAATATACACGCATTTTTTTTCAGTTCAATCGAAGCATACACATTTTTTTCTTCAATTTCACCAGGACATACATATATGCTTTATTTGAAGGCTGAATTCCTGTAATATCAGGCTCCAATTTTGCAATCTTCTGTTTTTGTTTCTCATGCGATCTATAAATGTCAGGGGATTATGATCGGTATAAACAATCATGGGAGAAAGAGAATTAAACCTTAAAGTGTAGAACCGCCAATATTAATGCTAGGGTTTCCTTTTCTATCATTGAATAGGACTTTTGGAATCAATTCAACTTTTTAGAATAAAAGCTTATGGGATGTAATTCCCTATCTTCATCTTCTCGCATTAATACTGCTCCAATTCCCATGTAACTGGCATCTACGTGCATCTGAAATGGCTTACTGAAATCCAGGGCCTTTAGTACTGGGTTTGATTTTAATTTATCCTTAATGGTTTTGAAGGCAACTTCATACTCTGTAGTCCATATAAATTTATGCCTCTTTCCTAAGAAATTTGTTAGCAGTGTAGCAATCTCGGCTAGATTCTACAGTACCACCGATAATAATTTGCCACTCCTAAAAATTTTCTTAGACTTCGGCTATTTGGGGGACGCAGAAAGTTTACGATGGCTGCAGTCTTCGCCTTTATTGGCTTAATTCTTCTTTGTCCAATCACATGTCCTAAATACTTAACTCTGGCATTACAAAACTCGCTTTTGCCAAAATTAACTGTCAATCCTGCCTCTTTTAATTTCTCAAATACCTTCTGTACTGTATCCATATGTACACTCTCTGTGTCACTGTAAATCACGACATCGTTGATATATGCATCGACTCCTGGAATGTTGGACAAAGTTCTTTTCATTAGATGTACAAACATGGCCTGTGAGTTCCTCATACTAAATGGCATAACTTTATATTGATATGCTCCATCTGGTGTTGAAAATGCTCATATTTCCTTTGCTCTATCAGTTAACAGTATGCCCCAATATCCCTTCAGGATATCTAACTTGGTAATATACTTTGCTTGACCAATTCTGTTAATACAATCTTATATCCTGGGGATTGGATATGCATCTGCTTTAGTGACATTATTTACCTTTCTATAATCAGTGCAAAACCTTACTGTTTCATCTGGCTTGTCCACTAATACACAAGGTAATACCCATTTGCTTTGGCTCGGTTTGATAATTCCATGTTTTAACATATACTTAATTTCTTCTCTCATGACTTTCAACTTTCTGGGATTCAATCAATACAGATGCTGCTTGATCAGTTGCTCTGAAGTCAATATTATGTCATGAACTGCAGCATTAGTCTGCTGGGGGGTATCCAAAAATATGTCCCGATATTTATTTATCAGGGCTGTCAGCACTTTACCTGTCAAATGAGCCAATTTTTCTTCCAAATTCCTTAATATTTTGGAATTTTCTAACTTCAGAGAATGGTCCTTTTCTATCCAGTGATTAACTTCTCCATAGCTTTTCACTTTCTCTTGTTCATTCACTAGCATTACTGTTTGCCTTCCCTCTCTCTTACAAAATCTTTTTAACGTGTTGACATTTCACCGTTTCTTCTACTAGACACGTGTATCAAATAATTCACATTGTTCAGCCTTTCCAATATTTTGAACGATTCCTGATACTTTGCTTTGAATGGTTAGCCATTCAAAGGTAGCATTATAAATACTTCATCACCCTTTTGGAATTGCCTATTAACAGTCTTTCTATCATATTGTTCTTTCATATTCATTTGCTTATTTTGCAAGTGTTTTTTTGCCACACGCATCAAAGAGAATATGGTACTTCCATAAAAGACCCTAAACATATCAAACTCTTTTACTGCAACCAGATGCACAATAACTACAAACAAGATGAAAAAAATCATAAAAAATCTCATTCGTACTAATATATTTCCCATTGATCCTAACAAAAAATTAAAATTAATAATATATTATAAAAAATACACTACCACTAATTTAATTATCCATAATAGCTCCTCCCCACCAACTAATGTGTTATGTAAAACCAACATTATATATCAATTCAAATGTCTCTTGGGAGAATGTATGTCCGACTAAAAAACAAATATATATGTTGGATTTCCAACAACTACATTAAAAGATTTCTTACATTACACATGTCTAACCATTCATCCATTTCTAGACATCTACAACAACATTTCTGTCTACATTCACAATATAAAAATATAATCTACTGCTAAGAAGATTGGGTCACTATGTCGATCCAGGATGTTTTTTCCACCTGAATCCATCCGTGCATGGAGTACTGCTGCCATTTATGGTCAGGTGCCCCTGCCGTTCTCCTCAGTGTTCTTGACAAGCTCCAAAGGAGAGTCTGTAATGTGATAGGTACTGATCTGGCGACTCGACTGCAGCCACTTTCCCATTGTCGAAATGTGGCCTCCCTCTGTCTCTTCTATAAATACTTTCATGGCTTCTGCTCGGACGAGCTTAAGTCACTGATGCCTCCTCAACAGGTGTTTACCCATGCAACCAGACTGGCAACTGGGTCCCACCCATTCACAGTCAGGTTAGCCAAATGCAGACGACAATTCTACTCCTGCAGCTTCCTCTCTCGCACTTCCCGCCTGTGGAACTCACTCCCGTATTCTTGCTTTCCTGACGGCTACAACCGACAGAAATTTAAATGCAAAGTCAATACTCATCTACTAACCACTGGCCTCTAGCTCTCTCCCCTCCCCTGTATAACCTTCCCTTTCTCTCCACCTATGTATCTGTCATTGCACCTGCTTTCTCAGCTTTCTATTGTTCCTTTCTAACTAGCTTGTACTCCTCACTCTTTTCTAATTAATCTTTTTACATTTATGTAACCCCCTGCACATCAGTGGCGTTTCTGCCTTGCTCGGGGTGAAATGATTAAAAAAAAATAAATAAAAATAATGATCGATAAAACAACTATCCTACACCAAGAAAACAACAAAAGCAAACTACAGATCCTCGAGGCAATACTCATTAAAAAACTTAAACCATCAATTAATAGAATCAACTATGAATACTGTAGTAATATTCTAAAATGTTCATGAAAAGAACAGTTTTTTCATGTTTATGGCATAACAACATAAAATAAAAAGAAATTCCATTTTGGATAATTTTCACGTTTTAATGAATGTTAAGCAATTTGTCAACCAATATATTTGAAGCAAGAAGAAAATTTACAGTAAATTTTAGCAATACAGTTTTGCAGTTATTTTTTGTTACCACAAATCACACCCCTGTAGATGATCTCAGAAGGAGATTGAAAGTACTTAGGAACATTGAGAAAAGAATAATAAAATCATCTGTCAAAGTTACAGCTCTTTTCTTACATCTTTCAATTATAATACGCAAAAGATTATCCATGAGTAATGATAGGAGTTTATTAAAAATAAGCAAACACAATGTTTGCAATTTATTTAATGTGACATATATATATATATATATATATATATATATATATAAAACTTCCTTGTTTTTAAAACTGTTCTGATATTGATTGTGTTAACAGACTCTTGAATTATTGCATATATAGTTAGAGATTTTACTTAGGAGATATTAATTTTCTAAAAAGAAAACTTAAAACTTTAATCACTTATCTACATTTTGTCATTCATGCATTGACATGTGCTTTCATTTTGTTCATTTTTATCAAAGAAATCATACACATCTTACTGAAAACTCCAGAAATGCCAAAATGGTCTTATCCAACAAATATCTTGATTAAGCCAAGGATTATACAAGGACACATTTTAGAATGCACCTATTTTTAGCACAAGACCAGGATCAACAGCCAACACAACCACAATACTAAATGAATATGAATGCTCAAAATTTTATAAATAGTCTTGAAGCTGAAATTATTCCAATTTCAAAAGCAATAACAAAGCATTTTGTTTGTTGGATGTTGGCCAATAATAAGAAATATAATGATATTAGATGAAATTTGTAGAAGTCAAAGCTGGGTTATTATTGATAAAGAGATCAGCTCACAATGGAGTAATTGCAAGACAACTGCAAATACAAGTGATTCCATTTAACAAGGATTAATAGAATCAACAGGATTGAGAAGAATTTCTATTATAGGATTAACTGGTTACATCAAGTAGAAAAGTTTATTGCAAATTCACTAATCTCTGTCTAGATAGAAGCACACATTTATTGCACATTCATGACAGTAAAAGTACATTTCTGTTTGAATTCAACACTCAACTACATTTTTAGTTTTTATTAACTTAATAATTCATGACCAATTATCATATGGGTTCATTCTCATTGGCAAAAATCTTTTTCAGTGGTTGAGAATATTTTTTATTTTCCAATAAAAGCTGAAACGTTTTGTTTATCTTTGCAATAAAGCCAGCCCTTCTTTTTATTTCTGCAATATGGCCAAACTTTCTTTTTATTTCTGCAATATGGCCAAACTTTCTTTTTATTTCTGCAATATGGCCAAACTTTCTTTTTATTTCTGCAATATGGCCAAACTTTCTTTTTATTTCTGCAATATGGCCAAACTTTCTTTTTATCTCAGCGCAATAAGGCGAAACCTTCTTATCTCTGCGCAATAAGGCCAAACCTTCTTCTTATCTCTGCGCAATAAGGCCAAACCTTCTTCTTATCTCTGCGCAATAAGGCCAAACCTTCTTCTTATCTCTGCGCAATAAGGCCAAACCTTCTTCTTATCTCTGCGCAATAAGGCCAAACCTTCTTATCTCTGCGCAATAAGGCCAAACCTTCTTCTTATCTCTGCGCAATAAGGCCAAACCTTCTTCTTATCTCTGCGCAATAAGGCCAAACCTTCTTCTTATCTCTGCGCAATAAGGCCAAACCTTCTTCTTATCTCTGCGCAATAAGGTTAAACCTTCTTCTTATTCTTCTTGCGCAATAAGGCCAAACCTTCTTCTTATCTCTGCGCAATAAGGCCAAACCTTCTTCTTATCCTCTGCGCAATAAGGCCAAACCTTCTTCTTATCTCTGCGCAATAAGGCCAAACCTTCTTCTTATCTCTGCGCAATAAGGCAAAACCTTCTTCTTATCTCTGCGCAATAAGGCAAAACCTTCTTCTTATCTCTGCGCAATAAGGCAAAACCTTCTTCTTATCTCTGCGCAATAAGGCCAAACCTTCTTCTTATCTCTGCGCAATAAGGCCAAACCTTCTTCTTATCTCTGTGCAATAAGGCCGAACATCCTTTTTATCTCTGCAATAAGGCCGAAACTTCTTATCTCTGCAATATGGCCAAAACTTTTTATCTCTGCAATAAGGCCAAACCTTCTTCTCATCTCTGCAATAAAGCCAAAGCTTCTTTTTTATCTCAGCAATGAAGCTGAAACTCTAAAAAGGTAATCTGTGTGAAAAATTTATTTAGTCTAGTTCTTTTAAGAAACCTTTTTCTTATTTAGAAGAACATTACAATTATTAATTTGAAGAAGTAAATAAAAACAATGCAAATAGAAGTATATTTTCTTTTTTAGATTACAGGAATTTCAGTTCAACTCTAAATAACAGAACCATAACTCAAATGCAAATGACAAGAATTCATGTTTATTAAAGTTATCATCATCATATGTAGTAAATAGCAACTGAGCTACTCTCATTGCAGATAATGGATTAAGCTCTAGATAATTGCCATGTTTCGGACCCATTTACCCCAGCAGGGCTTCTTTCATTGCACTTAAAGGGTAAAGGTCAGCATCTATTCCTGATGCCTGAAAAATAAAAAATGGGAAGTACTTAGAGATATTTAGTAATTTTTTCTTCTACTTTTTGGTATTTGTGCATGAGGAGGTGCACATTAAACTGACCTGGGGTCAAATTTGCCCTTTTGTAAAGGAAGATAGATAACTTCTAACCTGTCTTGATAATGAGCAGCTTGTATACTTCCAACTAGTAACAGGGATAAGTGTTTAAGCACTGGTAAAAACCAGTATTTTGAATGTCCTACTTAAAAGATTTATACAACAAAATCTCCCTAACTTCAATTGGCCTTGTGACAAACTAAGCTGTAAGTGTTTATACATACACTATGGTTGTTAATGGTTCAGACATATGTTTTTTACTATACAAATCAGATGATTAAATAATTGATAACAAAATTTTTTATTCCAATTCTTGCACTTAGTAAATCATAGACTAAATTTTCATTACTGGAGCTTTTGATAAAACTAAAAAGTGTGCTAGCTATGTTTCTAATGCTAGATTGACCTCAGCGTTAGTCTTTGGATAAACTAGAGTGCTAAGGCAATTTAGAAGACCCAACCCACCCATTTTATTCTTGTACTTGACTTAGCAATTAAATATATGTATATTTGGAGACTTTGTGTAGTAGAACAAACAAAATGACAGACAAATATGCAATTATTTGCTGAGCTAAGAATTATTTGACTTCAAACTAACTTATTTGTTTTTTATGTATTTTGTGGTCATTATAATATGAAACAATAAAAGGCCAGAAGAAAAATCATATTTCCTTTTGAGAAATCACACAGGCATTGTGTGTGTGTGAAAATCTAGTAGGGTTTCTAGAAGGAAGATAATGAATTATTATAACCAGATTTATTTGTAAGATAATCATATTGTCAAAATCTTCTATAGTTTATAGTTAATATCTATTAAAAAACAGAACATGCATCGTGAAGGTTTTTTATGTATACTTTCCTGTTTGTATAAACCAAAATTCATTTAACGATAATGTGCATAAACATAATTCATTATCATCATCATCATCAGTTACACCCAATGGTGTGTAGGGCAGCAACAAAACTTCTCCACCTCTGCCTATCTTGGGTCAGACTAGTCAATGAACCCCAAGAGTGCTGCATGGCTTTCATCTCATTCTCCCCTGTACTTCTCTATGCCATTCTTTGTCTTCCCCTCTTTCTTTTGCCATCTGGGGTCCAGTGCAGTGCTGTTCTTGTGATTGACTGTGGATCTTTCCGGAGCAAATGCCCAATCCATCTCCACTGCCTTCTTGTTTCCTAGTTTGATCTTGGTTCATTATATATATATATATATATTTCATTTGGAAATGAGTTATTTCGTGACCTAGGTTTCTACATTTTGGTGTTTTCAAGAAAATTATAATAACTGATTTTACCTTTTTTTCAAACACTCACGTAACAGGAATTTTTTATGAATGCGCAATTTTCAAAATTAGGAGAAGTTACTTAAAGGTCTTAGAATAATTTCATCCATGACTGTATAATCCTAGTAGGTATTTATTGGTGTGGTTACACTTGAACATAATTTCTGTTCTTTCATTTAGAAATTTATTTTTGTCTGGGAACAACATAATAGCCAATGTTTCCTCCTGGCATAATCTACATACTTTACCATCATTGTAAGGGTTGGCTATTTTTACTTGGTTCCAAGTTATATCGGGATCTTTCCTATATTTCAATTTTAATTTCCCCATGTGGCTAGCTAATTTTACACAATTTTTTAGGTTTTTCAGTTTAAATGTAGACTTATGGTTATTCCATTTACTGTCTTGGTAGATCCTAAATTAAATAATGAAAAATATTCAAAAGTTCAACTATTGAACACTTTTTAACACAACTAATTATATATATATAAATATATATGATTGCTGTTGACTCATTAGACAAGTATAACCATTGTTAACACTTCCTCTTTTTTTGTTGTTGGTTTTTCACGTGAATTCATCAGATATGAAATCTGTAGTGGCTCATAAAGCCTGCAAGGGTATTGAATTGTTTGTTGCAGATGGTACGTATAAACTTACTTGATGGTAGTGGTTGATTTTGGGCATTAGCATCTGCGTCCTGTGTTTTCATGTTTCTTGTTAGGCCAGACATTGAGGTGAATACACGCTGACAGTTAAGAAAACCAAGATCTGCTTGGTTAAATGCATTAGAGTTGACTCGTTGCTGTTGTTGGTGAGACCTTTGATGACTGACCAGACCAGCTGTAGAGAGACATACATTGCTTACAAGACCAGGTCAAGTCATCAGGGGTTGTTAAAGTCCCTTTCCTAGTTGCTTGTTTTATTTCTTTTGGGATGCTGTGTGGAAGGCTTTCATGTCATTAACAATACTGGTTCTCTATGTGCTTCAGTAGATGGCAAGCTCTTCTTAGTTATTATTGTCAATATAACATTTAGAGAGGGAGTCTTTGAAACAGTTGTTGAAGGGGAGTTTGGGCTTATGCTATGGTCATTTACCTATCTCCCGTTCTCTATACAGCATCTGTTTGGAAATTTGTTGGTATTCTAATCAACAGACATGTCCAGTCCATCACAGCTTGTGCTTGTGGATATTGAGCTCCCATAGAAGCTCTTCACAAATCTTCTAACAGACAGTGCAGATAAAAGTGCTCTAACAGTTTAATATGTCTATGGTACACTACCCAGATCTCACAAGAGTGTAGCAGGGATGTCAGTACACAAGCATTGTAAACTTTGATCTTCATTTGCTTTTTGATGCCTTTTTGGCTTCAAGTTTGATCTTTGAGGCTTGTAAATGCATCAGATGCTTTTTTGATCTGAAATACTATCTCATCATCAAGGGTTCAGTGGCAGTTAACGGTACTACCAAGATATTCAATACTATCAATGACTAAGTCTGTAGCCGTTGACATAAAATCATTAGTGCTATTATATTCTTTGCTGGGGGTGGGAGGAACATCACAACTTATGTTCAGAATGATAGATAAGCCAAAAGTCTTAGAGGAATGTGAGAGTTGGTCCATGAACTGTTGCATGTGTTGGATGGTGTGTGCAGCCAGATCACAGTCATCTGCATAAAGGAGGTCATGCACAAGACTCAGAAGAAACTTTGTCGTTGGTGTGAACCTGTGCAGGTTACATAGTTTGCTAGATATTATATACTTGATCATGATACTGAAATTAGTCTGAAAAGATGTTGAGCACAACCATTGAAAAATAGATAGCAAATAATGCTGCAGCTAAGAGGTCTCCTGCTTCACTCCATTTTCAAACTAATTGGTTCTATAAGTACACCACCAACATTGACACAGGCCTCTATATCATCATAGAAGGACTTCAGAAGATCTTCTTCAGATCTACAAAAACCTGATAGTTTTCTTTCTTTCTCAGAGCATTTCTCTTAGATTTGCTGTACTGTAAATTCATATTGGTCATACCTCTATGGATGAAAAACATCTCAAGACTCAGCTAGTATGTTATTGACTATGCACTGATTTAATCTTGACAGAAGAAGAGAAGCCAGGATTTTAACTGCAGCTAAAAGAAGAGAGATACTTCTAGAGTTCCTGCAGAATTCCCTGGTACCCTTACCTTTTGTAAAGGGAAATCATGATTGCATTTCTCCAATCTTTAGGCATCTCTCCTACTCTCCAGACATTTGCAATAAAATCGTGCATCAGTTAAACTACATGCTTGCCATCATAGTGGAAAATCTCATCAAAGAGGTTATCTCCTGCTGCAGCCTTGCCCATGTTAAAACTATCTGCATCATACTGAACTTCTTTTAATAATGTTTGGTTATAGGTCTTTGCAGGATTTTATCAAGGACTCTTGCCTCTACATTGGAGGGTCTGTTAAGTAGCTTATCAAAGTCATTTCTCCTTTGTTTCGAAATATCATCAATGTCAGAAAGGAGTTTAGTGTCATCCTCTGACTTTAGAGAAGTGATTTTAGCAGATCTGTCCCAAATGCTTATATATATATATATATATATATATATATATATATATATATATATATATATATATTTTCTAAACCTATACTGTTAAATATGAATGTCTATGTTTAATCATGAGCCATTCTAAACGTTGTATTTTGGCTTTAATTTCAGATGAAAATAAAAACAAAAATTCTCCAACATTTGGATAATTTTTTATTAATTTGGTTCTAAGCTTTCGGCTCACATGAGCCATCTTCAGAGAGGTTATTAAGATGGTAATACAGTAGCATCCACCATTACCGACGATTTTATTTTGTGTTGACATAAAACTTCGCTAGGCAACGGCAATAGTTACCAAAAATAACAAACACAGTTCGCAAATTTGCAATGCGGTTCTATGACGTCACACTGCGTGATAGCGCAAAATGACAACAGAACCATGTATTCAAATGCAATGTAACGTATTATGACTGGATTTATATATTATATATACTCACTCACACATGTGCATGTGTGAATGATATATATATTTTTACATGTCAAAACAATGTTATGCAAATTAATGACAAAGTGAAAAGGAGAAAACTTTTCACAGAAATTTTTTTTTGCCAACTTGGTCATTAATTTTGCCTAATCTTTGTGTGTGTGTATATATATATATCCAAATGAATAAGAACAAAGACAATAATTGGAACGTTCAACACATTAATTCAAAACAGTGCTCAATATATAGATAGAGCAATGAATATTTATTATTAACTAGCAGTATAGCCCAGCATTGCTCGGGTGTAATGAAAGCTTTAAAACTAATCCATGGTCCTGGAGCTTAGACTCTTTGGGCGCTGGCACAAAAGACTAAAAAACAATAGTTGTTTCCAGTTAAAGCAAAACTGTAGACCGAAAGAAAAATGAATGGAGGTAAGTCAAATTTTGATTTCCTGGTATCAATATCAAATAAGTTTTTTTCGTCGTAAACTTAATTTTGAAGGCTAAATGAGTCCTCTGAGTAAATGGTATGGCTGAGACTAAGAACTATAATTATACCTACTTAGAGCCAAACCTGAAGCAAAAACTAAAATAAAAGGGCTGAAAAAATTACAGACATACAGGCAGATAAACAGACACACAAACATCTTGCCTTTTATATATATATATTATCAATTTTCTGCACTATTGTAAGAACTGCAACCTTGAAACTTCTGAATATCATTTCTTATGTCTTTGTTTATGAGTGTATCAAATTTGATTCAAATCGAACCACTCCTTCTATAACCGGATTTTTTCAATATTTATTGGGGCTACCTCAATACTAAACCTAGCTAAGAACACTGGCAGACGCTTATAGTACAACTGTGTAAATTTTCAAGAAAATCGGTTCAGCTGTTTCGGAGTCTATAGGTAATGGACACACACACAAAGTTCCATTTATAAATAAGTTTAGATTATTACTTTAGAACATGTACAAACTACAAACTTCTACAAAATTGTACATTTTGTTTTGACATTGAAAGAACAATGTTTCATATCATTAACTACCTGATGAGGCAGTTCTTTCAATGTCAAAACAAAAATGTACAATCTTGTAGTAGTTTGTATTTTGCACATGTTCTAAAGCAATAATTATTAATATATATATATATATATATATATATATATATATATATTTTAACAAATAAAGAAAAGAATTTTTAATAGGAATGAAGAAAGTATTAAAATTCAAACTGTACAAAGTTAACATATGTTATTTAGATATTACTAGAAGATGTAAATATTTTTTAATGCCATGTCCACTCAGGTCATAAACAAGCATGATTCTGTTCTGTAGTTATGTCCATTGCACTATTCCTGTTAACTGATTTCAACATTGAACCAAAATACAAAAAAACAAAGTTTTTTTTATACAAAGAAATAAAATGCTTATTGTCAACAAGAGTATATAGAGTTTGTTATTTGAAATGATGCACACATTAATCTATTTTACATTTACAATACTATATATATATATATATATATATATATATATAGGAAAGAATATTAAAATGTTTTGAGTTTAAAAATGTGTTTTTTTGACAGCATTTGTTTATTTCCCTTGGTCCTTCATCAGAAACAAATGATTTTAAAATTTGAATTAGTAACATATTTCGCAAGATTTTGTGAGAGTGTCTGTTTACATCATGTGACGCGTTTGTTTAAATCACATGATGCGTTTGTGGAGAGAGTTTTTGTTTTTACATCAAGTGACGTTGAAAGCAACAGATTTTTTAAAAATTATGTTTGTAAACATAAACCTATCTTTAATAATGCTTGTAAATTTGTTTTAGATAAAAAATGTTTTGAGTGTATCTAAAAAAGTTTAATTATTGAAGTATTTGTAAAGATTCAAAGCACCTAAGTCCCTATTTAACCCTAGCTTGTGTGTATTTAATTTAAAAATCCAGTATTTTTCTTTCTTTCTTTCTGCGTGTGTATGTAGAACTAAAATTGGAGTCTATTAGTAAACATTTGCAATTTTCTAAGGTGTGACCTGGTTGATTGAAATGTGCTCCTTTCGATAAACCACACATAAATGGTTTCGATAAACCACCCATAAATGCAATGAAACAAACACCCAACCTATCAACTATCCTCGCTTCTAACAAATATCTAAAAAACACAAACCTATCAGGGAATTTAAAATGTCAGAAACCCAGGTGTCTAATTTGTAAACATTTGGTAAACGACACAATATTCTCTGTACCCAACACCAAAATCAAATTGCACCCATCACGCCTCACTTGTGACAGCGAAAACATTATATACTTCCTGTTCTGTTCAATATGTCCCAATAGTGGATATTTTGGCAAATCCGTTAATAGCTTTAGATTCCGCTTCAATAATCACAAACTTAATATACGACAAAGTAATCAATATTCCCCAGTAGGAGCACATTTCAATCAACCGGGTTACACCTTAGAAAATTGCAAATGTTTACTAATAGACTCCAATTTTAGTTCTACATACACACGCAGAAAGAAAGAAAAATACTGGATTTTTAAATTAAATACACACAAGCTAGTGTTAAATAGGGACTTAGGTGCTTTGAATCTTTACAAATACTTCAATAACTAAACGTTTTTAGATACACTCAAAACATTTTTTATCTAAAACAAATTTACAAGTATTATTAAAGATAGGTTTATGTTTACAAACATAATTTTAAAAAAAATCTGTCGCTTTCAACATCACTTGATGTAAAAACAAAAATTCTCTCCACAAACGCGTCACGTGATGTAAACAGACTTTTCACAGACGCTCTCGAAAAATACGTTACTAATTCAAATTTTAAAATCATTTGTTTCTGATGAAGGACTGAGGGCGGCGGTCTGAAATATAAAATATAATAGTAGAAATAAATACTGTCAAAAAAACACATTTTTAAACTCAAAACGTTTAAATATTCTTTCCTATACATATCAAGACAGTATATGTGGATCATCACTATTATATATATATATATATATATATATGCAGGTTTCATGAAAAATGACAAGGTATTATGGTTAAGTTTTTTTATATACTTTTTCATGTAATCTTATAAAGAGTGAAGTCTTTCTAGAATTCTGATAAACAACATCTTGAAATTCTAGTAATTTGGACAGTTACTTGTGGTGCATTGGATATCGGCTTGGACCGAGAAATCGGGGAGCTGAGTTCGAATTCCAGCTGAATTCATTGCATTCACTTACACGCAAATACCCTTGGGAAAGATATTAATCCATCTATTCCTTCCAGTTATGGGTTAAATAGCAGGACAGATTGGGTTCTATAGCCTTGGTCGGCAACCAGTCTACCGCAGAAAGCAATGGCAACCTACTGCGGGATAATCTTCTGCCCAGTCAGTCGTGTCTCTTTCGAGATGTTGATTGCCCAAGCATGTATCACGTATGGCACTTAACTGACTGACTACAGACAGGTAGAGTAAAGGTTAGTGACTTGGAAAGTGAAAATGGCAAGTAGAGTCCAAATTCTAGGTGATATTGTTGTTACATTCACTTCTGCACAAATACCCTTGGGAAAGGTAGCTTTTCCCCAGCTATAGGTAATAATAGCAGGGCTGACTGAGTTTCCTTTGCTTTAAGTTAGCAAGATGAGAAAAACTTTAAATTCAGAAAAACATTCTGAAGGAGAATATGCTTGCCCAAGACACATCAATACTGCCATGGCTGTAGTATATGCGGTGCTCCTACAAGCATAATCAGTTATGGGATTTTAGTGAATTTAGACAATTTTTAAAATTTTGAAATGAATAATAAACAGAAAAGTTATAGAAAATAATAGAAAGTAAAGTGAATTTATATGATTTACTAAAGATTTTGTGGTTTCCACTGAGACTTCATGAATTTGACAAGAGTGCTGGCAAGAAAACCATAAAAAGTGGCTTGAAAAATTTCAGTATAAGCTTTTTGGACATAACTGTCAAATTGTTCTTGACAGGCTTATCTAGTTCCAAACTTTGAAGAAATTTGCAGGCAACAATTTCAGAGCTTTTTTACCCCCATTATATTAACATTTAAGGAGAGGGATGTTTCCATTAACCTTGAGGTTTTTTTTGACTTTGTGAGATATTCAAGGAGTCACAAAATTAATCATCAAAAATTCTTCATCATAATCTCTTTCATTTAAACATTAAAAAATATATATAAATAAAAATTAAAATATGTTTTCCATAACTTTTTAAAGACTTCATTTAGAGTGAGATATTTCACATGGCAAATTTAATATAAAAGTCTTCATAAAAAGGCTTTCTACTCCATATTTTTGTTATAAGTTGTTGCATTTCTTTTTCCATGGAAACAAGTTGAGAAATTTGTTTCTAAAATCTTTAAAACATTCCCTCTATATGATGAGAAACAAAATATTCTAATACAATATTTTCTTTTTATCTTATATATATATATATATATATATATATATATATAGAGAGAGAGAGAGAGAGAGAGAGAGAGAAATGGGAAACAATCTGTGGTAAGAGAGCTTTCTTAAATAATCTAAGTAGCTCCTAATAATAAAAAAAATTATAAAATATTCATGTATTTAAATACAGAGCAAATGTTTATTAAACAATAAATTTCAAATCACCTTATATAGGGAATAGTCTACTTCAACAGACAATTATGTTAGCGTCTGTCTTGTCAACCCTGTGTTGCAGACTGAATTTGTGTGGTAATTGAGTTAAACCTATATTATAGAAATTTAAATTTGCTTTTGTGCTGACATTTAAGCACTAATTCATTCCTCTGATTTAATAATCAGAGGAATGCATTAGAATAATAAAATACAATAATCAAAGCCAACTATTGAATCAGAGGAATGAATTAGTGTTTAAATTTACACAATATAGTTTAACTCAATTAACTACTATATTTCCATTCTTTCACTCCTCTCTAATTTTTCGAATGCCAAAAACCTCAAATTAACGTCTTAAGGTTAATATTCGAGTTTCTTATATAACTTCTTCGCCTTAAGATAAAAACCTTCTACCCTTTCCTGACCCTTATCTTGTGCCCTTTATATGACCAAAACTCCACTTCCAACACAAACTCAGTCCGCAACATGGGTTTGACAAGACAAATAACTAACATCTTTTCTCTGTTGAAATAGACTGTTTCCCATGTAAGGGAGATTTGAAATTTATTGTTTAATATATATATATATATATATATATATATATATATATATGATTAATGCTGAGAAGTTTGTCACTTAACTGAGCAGGTTCATGCTGACTTCAAAGTTTCATAAGAACACCATCAGCAGAGTAAGGTTTCTTTCTGCTGCTCCAACCTGTTTTTTCTCTTATTTATATGGAGTTAGGTGTAATTTGATATTTTTTGTGGGAGTGGTCAATTGCTTTTACTTTTGCTGTGTTGATTTTCATTTTAATGCATTATTTATGTAGGTATTAGAATTCTTTTTATTACATTTTAATGCTTTTTAGTGTGCCAGTGAATGGATATCCACTTAATCGGGTTAGGACAGCAGAAAGAAACTTTGCCCTGATGAGTGATAACATCATAATGGTGTCATCACGAAACTTTAAAGTTTGCATGAATCTGCTCAGTTAAGTGACAAACTTCTCAGCATTAATTCTATCAATGCTGTATCTCTGCCCCCAATATGAAGCACTCCATGACAAAAACCGGCTTGCCAAAATACCTTTTATCAGTGCAACAACTGAAAAAACAACCTTGGCACTAAAACACTGTAGTCGCTTCCCCTATGTTGTTATGGGTCACAGGTCCGAATCCTGCCGAATGACACATTTTTATAACAAAATCTATTGTAAATAATCAGGCCAGTAGAAATAAATATATAAACATACTGTTTGAATAAAAACAGAATACCTACTCAAATACGAGTATCAATTAAAAATAATGTTCAAACAAATAAATTATATATATATATATATATATACATACACACACACAAGGTAAAATTAAATTCTGTTGGTCAATCTATGAACAGCAATGCATTTCAGTATATTATCCATGTGAGATTTACTGGAAGTTAATCTTAAAGTTGAATAAATATAATGCACTTCAGCTTACAATCAAAAAACAAGTCTCTGTGATCAAAAACAAAAATTACAATTTTATATTTATAAACTGATTTAGTAGAAATATCCTTGTCTTACCTGTAACTTTTTACATGTATTTCACAGATGATTTTTTAGTTGGTAAACACAAATTCATTGAATCATTAATTATAACAACATTTGCTAAAATTAGCCATTTCGCTTAGCTTCTTGACATCATATGTGTCTTAGTTTTAAGTACACAAGCCAAAGAAGTTTTGACAACATTATCGAAATTATAAAATTGAAGAACTAACAAGAACATTTACTAAAGGCTTATACATTTTTATTTTTCCTTATTTTGTTTCTAATTTTCATTTTAACAAATATAAAATACTATTTTTATTGTCTCTTACAAGACTGGTGAATTGGTAGGTTAATCGACTTGCATCAAATCTCCTTGCCTGGAGGGTTATTTTGTGGGTATTGCCACACACCTGACAATTCCATGGGATAAAAAAGCCATACTTGAAATTAGCTTTGATAGATTTGATTCCAATTTTCTTCATGTAAGAGTTGAAGAGAAAAGCAGAACATGTAAGAATAGGTGCTTTGAAAACCATTTTGGATTTCTTTTTCCCACTGTGTCTAAATTAAGAATCTCTTGGAACTTATTACTCGTTAATGTTTTAGTATCACAGATACACCAACAGATAATTATATCCCTACATTCATAATTAGAATTCATTTTTCTTTTATGCTTGCAATGTATATTGTGCTATAGGTAGGCATTAGCTACTTATTTTCGTGTGAAAATAATACAGTTGTACTATGTTACTAACACCTCATTATAAAACAGACCTCGGCCTTAGTAGGTAATTACAGTACCTAAATATATAATTTGTTTTTTACTTTAATGTTTTATTTCCTTGTAAAATTTGCATACATCTTAAAGCAATGGAAGTTCATTTTGAATAAATTTGATTTGAATTTGCAAGACAATATAAATATATACTAAACGTAAAGATTAAAATCTCCAAATATTTTTATGACATCATTAGAAATTCAGAAATGAAAAATGATTTCAATACAAAGTAACTAAAAAGGACAGTGATATTTTCTACTTTGATAAAGACGTCAGAAAACTGGTTTGTTACCAATTGCTTCACTTACTTCAAGATTATTAAATTTCAAATCTAAATTGTTTGTCCATTTAAATTACCATATTTAGTAGAAAATATAATCAGTTTAAATATAGAAAGAGTCATAAAATGACTTCAGGTTTATGGCCACATTAAGTTTAAACACTGGTTTGCATACAATCATTGAAGTTAAGCAATGTTGAGTCTGGACAATACTTAGATGGGTGACTGTTTGGGAATATCAGGGGCTGCAAGGTTGAATGTGTGGATAGTGTAATGGATAATACCTTGAAATTGTTAATTGGAAAACTAAATTTGAATTCCTGTTGGGTTTCTTATATTCACTTACGTGCAAATACCCCCCCCCCCGGAAAAGGCATGAATCCAGTTCTTTTCCTTCAGCTATGGGTTAATTAGTAAGACTTGTATCACAAAATCCTTATCTTAAAAAAAATTCTTATAATCTAAAAATATTTTCTGGCTTTAAATAACCTGCAAAGGTTTTATTTTCTTGTTTTACAAACTTATGACTTTATTGCTTAACCTAGAGTGAGGGTGGTCCAGTCTGAGTAAAAGAGGAATGTATTATTCCAATATCATATTTTAGTCAAATTGTGTGTGCATGTTTGTGATTGTGCATACATTAAATGACACTAGCACATGTAAATCAGTCATGTGAAACACTGATATTATATATATATATATATATATATATATATATATATATATATATATCCAAATGAATAAGAAACAAAAGAAAATAATTGGAATGTTCAAAACATTCATCAAAAACAGTGCTCAATATAAAGATAGACCAATGAATATTTATCATTAATTACTTTAGAACATGTACTACTACAAAAATTGTACATTTTGTTTCAACAGTGAAAGAACAATGTCTCATCAGGTAGTTAATAATAATGTTAATAATAATAAAAAAATTAAACAAAAAACACCACTTCCTTTTATTTTTGGAAATCTTTTTGTACGAGATAAAAAGATATTAAAAAAGAGGGGAAAAAAGAAGGTAGAAAGGATGAGAAAATAAGATAAGAAATCAAAAGGAAAAGAAAGAGGAAAGGGAAAGATACAGAGGAAATAGAAAATAAAGAGGAAAATAAGTGGGAAAGTATTGAGAGGAAAGAACCAATGAAAATGGCAAAGAGAGAGAAATTTTAAATATAGGCAGGAAGTGAATTGTAGACAGATATTGATATTGGTTACATGGTGTCTGGGCTCAAATCTTTTGGCATTAGAATATATATATATATATATATATATATATATATAATCAGATTTCTTAGAGCTTATAATTGTCTTCAACTGCTTGATTGAAAATGAATATAAAAAATAGATATTTACCTGTTAAGAACTTGGTTCTTCAGAAATGGCAGAAAAAAATTGTAGTTTTCTAATTTAATGTCCAAAAGGTTTTAGACAGAAACTTCCTTTTAGATGAATTCAATCTTTGTTTTTACAATTTTAAAAAATTTAATCCATTTTAAAAGGTTTGGTGGTAAAAATATTACATTTTTTTCAGAATTCCTATTGGCAAGTAATAATCTGCAAAGAAAAAAAAAAGAACAGAAAATTTAAATACTAGCAAATAAAAAAGGTAGAAATAAAAAGATTATTTTAAAGTAAGAACTTCTTTTTTAGCTTTATGAAGTAAATGCAAAAAAACTACACAAAAATAAGTGGGAAGGTACTGTATTTAGAAAAATTTTTTCAGTCAAAAAGGGATTTGCATTACAAGCATAAAAGCAGAGCTAACTCTTCTTTATGGAAGGAAACAAACTTTGCCAACAAAAACTAAATCATGAATCACTTGTTTTTCTTTGTGTTAGAAAAGCCAAATCGCTTTAAGAAATAGAATTAAAATAAATAAATAAAATGAAGAAATATGAGTGAAAGAGTTCACACCTTCACTGTTTGTTTTGCTGCTTTTGTCTATAGCAGAATTCCAAAATCATTGGTGATTGCTCAACTCAAAAAAGATTTGTCCAGATTTCAATGTTTTCTTTACAGGTCTGTATCATTGAAACTAGTAATTACATTTAAAGTACATAAAGGCAAATGTTCATGGTTTCATTCCGTCTAGTCAAGCACTGCTAACAATTCTTTAACAATTTCCTACTTTTCTTTTAATACCAAAGAAAAATATGAGTAGAGTCTTAAGTAGAAACTTATCTACATATTTATAGAGATTAAATGGTGTGTGTGTGTGTAGTGGGGGAAGGGTAGACCTTATTCTTAATTTTCAGCTTCATAAAAAGATAATTTCAAAATTCTTAGGGCTTGTAATTTTTTTCTCGTTACAAAGGTATTAAGAAAAAATAATGCAAACTTGTCCATGGTTAAATACTGGTTGTGAAAATACACTGTAATTTTGAAGAAAATTTAGTCTTGAGTTTGGATAAAACTCAAGACTAAATTTTTTGATGGTATTCATCATCACAAACTTTTAGAAAAGCAGCAAATCTTCAGGCTGTGATTTTTTTTTTAAAGAGAACTAGAACAACCTACCCTCATGGACTAAAAGGATTTGGTTGGAAATCCCAATGTATATCAACTGAAGAAGGTTGAAAAGTACAATAGCCGAAACATCAAGAATATGGCAATAAAAATGAAGAAAACAGTCCAAACGATGTAAATAGTATAAATTATCCTCTGCCAAGTGTTCTCAGAAAGTAAAACTCATAATAAACTTTTCTAAAACAGAAACTATGATGTGGATTTAATAAATGCTAAGCATTTAAAATATCTCTGTGTATAGATCAGTTATAACATGTATAGTGTAGGAGATAGTGTAAAAGAGAATAGGTTGCAATAGGGTAGTTTTAACCAACACCACACAAGAACCTAGGTAACATTCTCAAATAACTTAGCCAGAACAAGACTTTCATATGGATGACATGATTGGCATCCAACTTGTTCAGAAACATCTAAACTGTCAGTTGTATAAAACCATTTTCTCTGATAATTGATAAAAAAAATGACTGAGTGAATCTTGACGTCTTAGAGAAGACTAGTCTTCATCAAATCTGCTATAGAATCACAAAGAAATTTACTAAATAACAAAAACAACATCACTTGAATACTTTCAACAGAAGCAACATCACTTGAATACTTTCAACAGAAGCAACATCACTTGAATACTTTCAACAGAAGCAACATCTAAAATGAACTGCACATGTAACTTGAAAAGAAAACAATGACATAATCAAGAAAGTGACTTTCCACATTGCTTCAAATTAAGAAAGAGGCCAGCATCAATACTGGAAAAAAACAACAGTGGATCTGTGTTGCGGAGTTATTTTCGCAGTGGGGGCTAGTATTTGTGCTAAAGTCGGTCCTAATAGGTTCGATGTACAAAACGTTAGGAACTTAATATAATATGTATTACGCAGTGTAATATTGCCAGGTCGCTGACTGCTTTCATATTCAACTAACTATTGACTACTATCGTCCAACATCAACTGACCCTCGTTCCTCTTACTAGTCCTACTTAAATTAGGTGGGAGAGTCTATTCGTTATAGAATAGGTGTGTTTCACCATAACAACCTGAAAAACTGTTTTAAGAGAAAGATTTAATTTTTAACTGACAGTAATGCTAATTGTTCAGTCAACGAAATTGACCCAAATGTTTCTGCTTAAGTAAATGGCTAATCTCAGCATTACTCATGTTGTAAAAAATTGCAGCATATTTTATTAAGTCCCTAAATTCTTATTAGGAAATTTTCACATATGAGAATGAGGCATTCAGTTATAATGTAAGTTTAATATTAAGCTAGACTTTTTTGTTCCATCAGTTTTTAGCTAAATTAGCTAAACTGAATTAGTGCTATAACGTAGTAAAGTGTTTAACAATATGTTATGTAGGAAGACAATGTCAGTACTAACATGTGTGATCGAACACAGATCTCCAGGTAACAAATGTAACTGTTGAATGAATTGTGCTACTGGGATCATGTGACAATAAATATTTAGCATAAAAAGCACTCAGACAGAAATATCAAAAGTTCCTTTCAGAATAACATTATGAAAACTAACATAAAACAATTAAGTAGGACACTAGACAAACATTTCTGTGCTAGAAACCAAAGTTATAGGTCTTTTTAATCATTGGAAAAGCATCACTCAAAAATCATCACTACTGCATTTACACTTGTAGTGCAAGCAATGGTCTCCAAGGGTCCATAAACATTAACCTATCAATGACATTTATTAATTTATAAATCCTCATAAGACTTTGTTTATTGCTACAATAAAAATCTAGGAAAAAAAAAATATGCCTTTGGAAATCTTTTGTCACACCCACCAATGTCCCCCTTCACCATAAATTAAATATGATCCAAGTACATGACCGGGGATAATTTTCAAATAAGGCATGATTCAATAAATACATAGTTTAAATCTCTTATTGGGTTCAAAGAATTCATTTCAGCCTTCAACAAAATCTAGTTGAAAATAATTAAATGGATACATTTAACAGAGTAATTTTTATGATGATCTCTAGAAATAATTTTTGGTCTTTTAAATAATTTAAAAAGGCATCCAAAGAGCAAATGAAAAAGAAATACATTTACATTATAAACTAAAACTTGTCAAATGGTTATATTAGAGTATACATTTGGCAGGTTGAGATGCTGATTTAAAATAGAATTTTCTTTTGTCAAGGAAATCAAAATATTTTTAACTGGGTCAATGAAATTCATCCAAACAGATTGTACATAAAAATAAAATCTAATAAATTTGGGCTTAAAAGTAGTTCTTGATGACAATACAGCAACCATAAAGAAAACATTATTCTGAAGATCCTCATCTCTAACACCTTAAGTGCCATACATGATACATGCTTGGGTGATCATGTCTCGAAAGAGACTGAGCAGAAGATTTTCTTGCAATAAGTTACCATCACTTTCTGTAGTAGACTGATTGTCAACCAAGGCTATAGAACCCTATCTGTTTTTCTATTTAACCCATAGATAGAGGGAGAAGCGACAGATTCACACAGATGTGAATGCAACGAATTCGAACTTGACTCATTGATTTCTCATTTCATACCAATATCCACTACATAGCGCACATCCCAAAGGCATTTACTTAGCAGAAAGGACTAAATATTAATATACTATATATTTACTTATATACATTGACACTTTTGAAACATACTGATGCTTTCATCATAAGTTAATTTCTTAAGGATTCTGTAATGACTCAGCAGTTTTGGTAATTTCATAGAAATTAATATTCAAATCTGAAAATCTCACACCCCAGCAGGAAACATTAACTCTACTTTTCAAGGTTATCTTATTTCTCCTTGATCCATTAACAATTATATTGACATTGAAAAAATATTTTTCCACTCAAAAACGATAAGGCCTAAATCCAAACTTCTAATAAGGCTGGAATATAGAGGCTAATACTAGTAACAACTTATACTGTAAAAAGGAAGAAAATACACCCTTGTGCAAATTAATTGAAACAAAATGCATAATATCTTCCTAGAATCTTTTACACTTTCCCTGATCATGTATACATCATCTCTTGGCCTTGCTTTTCTCTTCCAACTTTACGTCTTGGACTGATGGATCCAGTTTGTTTCTTTGCCTTGATGAAATGAATGACAATATCTCCAATCTCTCTGTAAGGTTTGCCAGCATGTTCATGCAGCATTACAATTTTCATACGCTTCCTTGGAGTAACATCCACTGCAGACAATGGCTGTAAAGCAACTGACAATAGAGTCAATAGTGTCTGGGCGTGATAAAATCTGATGCAATCAGGGATGTTGCAATATTTTTCAAGGACAAACAAATTTCATCATACACTCTGAAAATAGATTTATATTACTGCACCCCACTGCAAATAACCTAATCCGAAGAAAAAAAAAAGAAATCAATTATACCCTGTCACTCCAGTGGGTTTAAAACTGACCATATGGTAAAAGAAAGGAAACTAAAGCAGTTGTTTTAATTTGCACAAGAGTGTGTATCAAGAACAGTAGAGAAATTTTCCATTCAAAAGATTCTTTAGATAGAAGAATAAAAGTAAATTGCATTATCATCATCATTGTTTAATGACATTTTGCACAAGATTCTACCTGTCAGTCCAGACACGTGAGAGGATGGTATATAGTTCCCTGGTTCCTGGTAGTGAGCGAATGGAATATAACCAGTACAATACGACAATGACACGAGCGCAGATTTATATATATTTATATCCAATTTATGTACACACTATAAACAGGTTCAAATCTGGGTGACACACAAATTAGCTGGCTGGTATTTTAGTATCACACTACACTTGTAGCTTTAATTTTCTCGAGAGTGGTGACTTGTTCTGTCAGTTTACAGCTTACCGATTTCAGATTGACCATCTTCTACAAAATCACAGGCCCAATTCTGCTAATTTCATTTTCCACCTCGATTTTATTGAAAAGGCACAAAACTGGGGTAGTAAAGTTAGCTTCAGGAAATTCAGTTTTCCCACTCTATGTAAGTCTTACCAGCCCGAAATGAAAATATAACAATTATCCATTTTGACTGAGTCTTTTGCCCTTTGCTGCTGAGGGGGAAAACTTCCTCTCTCTTATTGCTTGCCTATCTATACCCAAAGCTGGAGTTAGCTAAAGACAGGATATTCTCTGATTCCAATTTGACCTGGGGCCATGCAATTGTCAAAACAGGATAACAATATTATGTCTACAGTCCACCTACACAGCTTTAATCAATTTGTTTACTTTTCCCAACAAAAGTAAATATATTTTTTCTCATTTTACTCAACTTTAGAGAAATTTTTATGTTTTAAATGGATAAAAAATTAATATCCACCATCTGGAAATGGGGTTTAAAAATATTTATTAGAACTGAAAACATGTTTAATGTAAGCAACAACTTCTATCACATTCAAATAAAAAAAATAATCGGAAAAATCTACCTTTAACTCAAAAATATATATCACAAGGTTATTGAACGCAGTTTCAATAGAGTATATTGTTTTCTTTTCTTTTAAACAATGTTTTTTTCCTCTTTTTGTTTCTTCTCTGTCCACCCATTATTTGGAGTTGTCTTAAAACTAATTAAGTATTTCAAGGGTGACAATAAAAGATAGAAGATTTGCATTTGAGGTAATGAGATCATTACACTCAATTAGTCGAGGTGTGAAAAAAATTAGTACACATTGAAAATGAAGTTGCTGTTTACCACTGACAATAACTAAATGACACAGTGTTTTTTTTTTTGATTTCATAAAAACTCTTTTTCGCAACAGCCAACAATCTGTTGGAATAATGTTCCACAAAAACTTTCACACATACACACACTGATACACGTCTATCACTACTGCATATGGGTATTAAATTTAATCAATATTAATTTTTATATCTGTTGTAGTAGGATCTTTACTAGCACTAAAGGGGACATGCCTACACAGACTTAGATTACCCAAATATTAGCAATCAAGAGGTTTTCTTCCCCAACATGAAACTGCTACAGGAATGATTTCTTATAAGAAACTCGAAACATTTGTTTTTTGTCACTAGATGGCACCAGGAATATTTAGTTTTGCTGCTTTCCAAAATGATAGCTGATTGTATCACAACAGAATAAATTTTGCAAAAAAAATTATAAAAATTGTATAAGTTCCAATTTATACAATTTTAATAATTTTTTTTGAGTCATTTTCAGAATATACTTGATACCATATTTTTTAAAAAAAATATTTTGATCTAAGTCATTTTTTCCCTAATTTATTTATTTTTGAGGATTTGCAAAAATCTGATTAAAAAATTAAAAAAAAACAGTTTTGAAGAAAATTGCTTTTTTTATCAATGCTGTAATGATTGTTATTATGGTTCTTGGTAAAATATTACTTTAAACAAGAACAAACATTGAATTTCTAATCGTTAAAAAAAAAACTGAATGTTATTGTATTGCAGTTGTCAAATATAGATTAGCTCTAAAATAGGGTTAAAGTCACACAAAAATTATTTGAAAAATATTTGTCAAAAAGAATACAAACGTGTTTCTTTTTAAAGACTGTCAAAAAGATAGTACTAAGTAGAAGATTAGTCGTGAGAAAAAAATCATTGTAATTAGTCATATTTAAATCAGATTCTATTTATATATGAAGCATGGCTTACAAAGTATTATTGATAGAGAAGATTAAAAGTCCCTTAAAAAATTTGGGAGGCATCCCACAAAATGAGCAGGTTAATTATCATCAATGACATAAACTAAAATATTATACATATATTTTCTTTATATAATAACACCAGCAAAAATGTTCAATTAAAACAGTGAACACATCAGTCATCATAACAGAATATGTCAAATGGAGGAAAAGCAGAATATGTGAATAGATATCCATTAATTGGGTTAATAAATAAAAGATGGCATACCTCCAGAGGATCATTTTCAGCATTATAGGCAAAATAAAGCATATGTTTAAAATCCTTTAATCATGAACTACTGCATAAAATCTATTCTCTGATTATGGTATGATTTCTTTCAAGAAACCAGGTGGCCCGTACATTTCATGACATGATGGCCCTTGTACTTCTATCCTTTAAATATTGGTGTATTTTTTCTTGATTCTAACACAGGAAACAAAAGAGGAAAAAAACAACAGTTTTGGCATGCTGTGACTTTTTATTTTAAGAAAGATAAAAAATATGGTTCAAAGACAAAAAAGATTTCTACAGCTTATAGAAAAAAAAATCCCATGAATGCCTGAATATGTCAAAGTATTTTGAGAAGTTTCATGCAAGAGATTCCTTGTTGAACAATGTTCTATGGTTGGCTAGACCAATTGAAGTTGGTCATGATCAAAAGGAAACATCACATATAAATAATCAACACTATATGATATGGGAGATAATGGACATACTCAAAATATTCAAGTTAGGCCTTGAAAACCATTAGTTAGTCTCTTTGATGTGTGGCTTCCATCAGATGTTCTATTTTTTAAACAAATGTAAGTTTCCCTCTACCTTTTCTATAAATATCTTCTAATGAGCTTTTCTCTTTGATACCCAGACTTTAGGGATTTAAGTGCAGTACTAGATTAGTGCATTCATTTGCAGGCCAATTTACTGCAGAAAGAGATGGCAACCTACTGTGGGAAAATCTTCTGTCTAGTCAATCATGTCTCAAAAGAAACATGATTGCATGTGTGCATCACATATAGCACTTAACTGACTGACTAACTAGATTAGTGGCAATGTCTCATTTTACAGTTGAACTGTAAGTTCTATGCTAACAGTTTCTTTTCTGACATTTTTTGCTTGTGGAACTCTTCTGGCTTCTTGCATTCAAATCAACATTGATTTTCAAAAATTTAAATACCATGTTAATTGTTATCATCTGCATTCTTAATTACATATTGGACACCATCTCAAAGAAGATTGCAAACCAAGGCTCAAGACTTCTTCCAACCAGAAGGGTCCCATCTACACAATTTCACTCACAAGGCTTGGGTCAACCTGTGGTATGGTTTTCAGGCACTTTCTGAAGGTACTACATGCTGGGATCACCTCTTCCAAAATGATAGCATCAAGAAGTGACCTTCCTAACAAATCAACCATGGTGAGTTTCAAACCTGGGCTTCATGGTCAGAAAGTGAATGTTCTAACCACCCAGTCATGTACCCATTAATACCCTACTACAGAGCTGGCAGTAATCATGAGAGCCAAAGTTGTTAGAGACTATGCGGTGCCTCATTCTCTTGGCAAACAAGGACTTTACTTCTTTTAGGATTAGCTTAGATTTAGAACAATTTCAGCTCATGTCCTGTTAGTTAGGGTCAAAAATCTGCTGACTGCATCCCTCTGCAAAAAGTGGATCACCTGTTTACTGTACCACTGTATGTTTTTGACTCTCATACAAACCAGACCAATGTCTACCTTTTCGACTCATGTAAATCAAACCTGTGTCTATCTTTTTAACTTAAACCCAAACTATGTTGCTTTTGCTCTTATACAAACCAGATCTGTATTTACTTATTGTTTATTAAAATGAGTGAAGTAATCATTAAATAACTTGGAAAATGTTGATGTGACATAACAAGCAAACCACATTTCAGTTTATAATATATGATCATATTAAAAACAGTGATGATAAATTATTTTGGGGAATGTTACGTTTTATTATGCAAACCAAGTGCAACATAAATAAATTTAAAAGATATAAGTTGTAAAAAGATATTTGAAACATTTTTTTGGTAAGGTGAGCAATAGACAGCTATGCAGAATGTGAAAAGCATGTCATCCATAAATGTAAATGTAAATTGTACCCTCAAGAAAAGAGGGTACAATTTACCAGGTTTTGTCCAAGGGCTTACAATAAATGTTTATATAACTCTTGTTACCATCATCAACTTCAAAGGTTGCCTGGTTGAGTGAAGATTCAAGTTCTAATTCAACCATCAGTTTCATCTATTGTCCCTCTACATTCATCCCTAAAAACTGCTTCTGAGTTTTCCTGTCTTCATGCAATTTCTTTGTGATATTTACTTAAAAGGTGGTAGTTTAGTTGCGTTCATCACTTTCTCCAAAGTTTTTAATATTCTACATCTTTTCTTTCTGTTTATATTTGTAACACCAGTTTCTTCAAATATTTTTCTTGCTTGTCAATTCATTTTTATTGCTTATAATCAATTTCATAAATCTCTTTTAGGGATAATCTGAAAGATTTTTTGTTTGTTTTTATCTTGCAAATGTTTTCAGTTTCTTTTTAGTTCAATCATCAAATACATTTCAATTTCCAATATTAAAATAAATTTCCTGGCACTCAATAACTTTACAATATCTTGTTTCTTTTTTATCTTATATCTTTCTTATGACCCACAGCAATTTTTATATGTATCAAATTAAAAATTAAATACCTCTCAAATAATGTTAAGGCAATGGTATTCTTATCTACCTAATGTCTTACTATTATGTGGGAGATATTTCTGCTTCACACTGTATGTAGTGTATATATATATATATATATATATATATATATATATCAGTCAGTTAAGTGCCATACGTGATACACGCTTGGGCGATCATGTCTCGAAAGAGACATGACTGACTGGGCAGAAGATTATCCCGCAGTAGGTTGCCATTGCTTTCTGCAGTAGACTGGTTGCCGACCAAGGCTATAGAACCCAATCTGTCCTGTTATTTAACCCATAACTGGAAGGAATAGATGGATTAATACCTTTCCCAAAGGTATTTGCACGTAAGTGAATGCAATGAATTTGGCTGGAATTCGAACTCGGCTCCCCAATTTCTCATTCCGAGCTGATATCCAATGCACCAGAATGCACAGCCGATATGTTCTTATTTATTTTTCATGACAAGTAATGTTTTATTTAAAAAATTAGTAAGATACATGTCACTGAAAATATTGTCCACTGATAGCTCCTACTTTTACCCCACATTTAAATTTTATGCTGAAAAAAACGACACGTCTTTTGAGGCTAACCATGAGATAATACATTTTTTGGAATTTTCATAAGAATCAAAGTGATGGTCAGCCAGGCCATGTACCCTCAATTGGAATAAGTGACAATTGGACAGGGTAATATTTGGCGAATTCAGTGTGTGGCGCAGAACTTCCCATTCAAGCACTTCCAAGTTGTCATGTTGTAAAATCACTTTGTCATGTCTCTGCTTGTATAGCGGCCATTTTTTCTTCAATGCTCAGCTCAAATGGATCAATTGTAGTTGATAGCAATCTTCCATGATGGTTTTGGTCAGTTTGAGCAGCTCATAAGAAACTACACGCAGCTGATTCCACCAAATGCAGAGCAGAAGCTTTGCCACGAATGTTGAAAATACATGCATGCCATCTGTTGGAAAACAGTGAGAACTTATTCTAGGTCTTCTTATATATATATATATATATATATAGAGAGAGAGAGAGAGAGACACGATTGCAAAAGCATGAAATCCAGGGTTACAAACTGAATATGTTATCTCTATCACTTATAATGAGTGCTTTCAAATAAATACCATGCATATATAATATATAAATAATATAACAAATTACATATATATATGGGAAGCAGCCTTTGTTTTTAGCATGTTTTGTTGAAAATGATTGACAAGGAAGGTTTTATTATTTTTTTATTTAATTTTCCCAGTATTCTTACATGTTTCCTTTTTGCTGGAGAAAAGAAATATAAAAATGTTCTGTAATTATTATTTTTCTATGCACTTTTAGCCACTTCACAGGCTATTCTCAAGGGTGTTATGTTTTTTTATAAATTTTAAATTCTTATTTCATAGAAATGATAAAATAAGTGATAAATTCTTTACTTTCTCTGTATACATACACACACACATCTATATATATATATATATATATATATATATATATATATGACCTCAGCAACAACACTTTTACTTATCAATCAGCAAAACTCATGTTCAAAAGTTTTATTAAATTAAAACATGTTTGCAAAATCTCTTTCAAAGGAATGAAATATAAACAAAACAAAATAGACACAACCTAAGTTTTCATAATAATAATAATATTTTTAAAATATAAAAAATAATAATAAACAGTTAAATATGAAAGACATCAAAGTCTGAGTCATCAAATGAGTATGTTATTAATTTCAGTATTTTTCCTTCTCACCTATATTTCTGATAGAAAACATGAAAAGAAAACGTGTTACAAATAATGGTATTATGTTGCGTCAGATATTTAATTATAATAAGCTGCTGTTTTTATGGCAATAATTCCGCATATACCTAGATAGATCACTATTATCTAGGATTTTTATCATTTGCAGGTCCCACTGTTTGTCCATTTATACGAATATACATTAAATTACAAGTGGCTTGTGTAAATATATTAATCTGAACATTCACAAGTGTGTGAATAAATATTTAAGTGTGTTTATATTTTAAGACAATATTTGCTAGGGGTGGCATACTCAAAGCTACATTAAATTCTAGCAAAACCTTTGAATGATCACCAATCTCTCTACTTATGTATAACATGCATTAAATTTTCCTAAATACGTTCATTTTGGGAATTGAATGAAATTTGTGTTAGCATGAAACTACACAGTCAATGCATGTCACCATATATATATATATATATATATATATATATATATATGGGCAACAATCTTTCTTTTAAACATGTTTCATTAAAAATAACCAACAAGGAAGATTTTAATTATTTTTTACTTAAAAATTAATAAAAGCTTCCCTGCTGTTCATTTTTAATGATATATACTTACGTATATATACACACACACACACACACACACCTCCAATGATTATTATCTAGGCCTTTAAACTTAACTAAGAGTTTACACATGTGTGATTGTCAGCTGACACCCAAGTCCTCCAACCTGATGATAACAGCTTTCTCTCTCCACTCCCATCAAGATCGCCAATGCTTACATCATTTCTGTGATGTTTTCACTATAGAAAGAGAAAAATCAATATATGCCCCAATAGACATGCAGACTTAGTCACCACTGGCTGTAACATGGACAGACAGACAGGCAGGTAGGCAGCAACTGTCTTACATATGTAATCATACTACTTGTTGATTTATCATTAATATTTATTTACCTACTGACCTAATCAATTTAGCACATTGTATCTAACAGGTCACATGTCCTCCACTTAAAAAATTTATTGAGTCAAGTATATAGATTTCTAAATAATGGCCATTATAGTACAAATAATCAAATGTCCATGGTTTTCTTATAATTTAGCAGTTTGCCAGAGATTAGCAGGGAAAGTTAAGTTACTTAGGAAAGTTGAGTAACCATGTGTGGCAAAATTTGGTGGAGAAGAGATGGAAAGTCAAGCACATTGGGGTTAGTTTCACATTTTTTTTTTTTAATCATATCACCCCAAGCAAGGTGGCGACACCACTGATGCGCATGGGGCTACTCAAGAGTAGAATGATTGGAAAAGAGAAAGCTGGGAACCACATCCCAAACAGGAAACAAGGGATGAGCCTCTTCACCTGTTCAAAAGATGCGGGTGGAGTGTGAACCAGGCGACAGCCAAGTCTATCCACTCCAATTAAGAAAAAAAAATAAAAGAGAAAAGAAAAAAGTGAAAGAAGATTGGGGGAAAAAAAAAAAAGAGAAAAGAAAGCCGGGAACCACATCCTAAACAGCAAACAAGGGATGAGCCTCCTCACCTGTTCAAAAGACGTGGGTGGAGTGTGAACTGGGCGATAGTTAAGTCTATCTACTCCAATGGACAAGCATTATTCAATGCAATTATCAAAATGATAAGAGAAACCAGATGAAGTGGGAAAAATATAATAGCGATGGAGATTGATTGATGAAATAGATCCACTTTATGGAGTAGAGAAATGCCATAGTCCAGAAAGAAATCAAATTCTTGTGAGTTATTCAAGTATTATACATGATTGCACGATCATGCCCTTTTCAAGACATGACTGACTAGGCAGGAGATTATCTTGCAGTAGGTTGCCATTACTTCCTTTAGTAGACTGGTTGTTAGGTAAAGCTTTAGAACCCAATCTGTCCTGCTATTCAACCCATAGCTGGAGGGTGAAGAGATGGATTAATACCTTTCCAAAGAGGATTTGTGTGCAAATGAATGAAACAAATTCAACTGGAATTTGAACTTGGCTCTCCAATTCCTCATTCAGGGCAGATATCCATTATACCACAATGCAGATCTCTTTTCATATCTGTTAAAATCATAGTTACCAAAATTTGAGTAAGATGTCAGAGATGCAAGGTACCAATTGCCTCAGGAAATCTATGTCTCCATATCTGTCATCCTCATCTGCAGCAGCTTCATAACAAGCTGCCAAAATTTTCTTCTGAGTCTCTTTCTCTCTTACATTCTTCCTTTTGATTTTCTTTTCACACCTTTCTTTTTTGTTTAACAAAGACTAACAAATATCACAAAAGAAAGAGTTAAGAAAAAATTATATCTGGTCCAAGATGAGCTTTAATTTTTAAGGCCCAAAGATGATACTATCATTTCAGATTTTAAGTTACCAATTTTTTATAATAAAAATGATAAAGAGCTCTTCTTAGTTTGAGTCTTAAAGTATAAACTGTAAAAAGATCAATCTATCCAATGCAAATGAGTTTTCCTTTATAAATATTTGGAGTAATTAACTAAGAACACCAAGTTCATTTTGTAGATAAATCAAAAATATAAAAATGTTTATTGTTGACTAGCAAGGGTAATAAAATAGATTAAACTGCACATCTAATCAAACTACTTAAATATTCAGTACATGCAAAGTCAAAAATCATTTTACAGCAATTTCTGCAGCTTTATGATAAATCCTGTTATCAAAAACAATGTGAGGTGATTCTCAGGGTCTCTGGTAAAATATTTAAACTTTAAGTTATTTTAAGCTCCTAGAACAACTAAAAGGTTATAATATGTTGAAGGGAGACCCAGAACTGTGTAAAACAGCAATGTAGACCTGTCAACCTAAAGACCTTAAAACCTGAGATCAGAATCCTGATCAAGATATTACGGAAAAGTTTTATTGGAAAAAAAAGGGGGGGGGGGGAGAAAAAAACGGATAACCCCAAAATGTTATAAAACATCATTCTTTAAATTAAAACAGTTATTTCCAACAGAGGTGTGATTTTGAACCAACATAAACTTTGATTTGAAAAAAGTTAATCTTGTAACAAGCCTTGATTCAATAAATCTAGTATTGAAATTAGCCATGGTCAAGTGCAAAATGAGTAAAAGAACTGTCCAACAAACAAAACTGACAAAATTTGCAATAATCCATAACAAGAAAAAGAACAGGATAAAAGCAACAGTAATATGGCAAAAAGTTCACTAAGAATTGGCATTGATACACAAAAGCAAGTTTGATCAAGTGAAAATAGTGTTCTAACTTTGAGACAAGACAGACTGGTATTGTGTCAGGTCAAACTGTGAACCGGCCTATCTAAATTGGCTAGAAAAAAATTCCAGCATGTGCCTATAAAAGGGAAGGTGGGGGGAGAGTGCTTTGCAGTCAATCCTAGCAACTGTATTTTTAGTTTGAATGTTTTGTTATATATGCAAGTTTGTTTTGGGTATTCATCTCCTCCCCTCTCATTTTCTTACCATATATTTTTAGATATATTTTTGTAAAAAGAAAAGTAAAAAAATTTTTTTCCCATTTTTATGTCCCCCTGCAAATATGTGGTATTATGGTATATATAATATCGTAAACTGATGGACGAGTTCTTGTGGTGAATGAGTATATTGTAATGAGTGATTGGGTCATGAATCTGATTAGCTAGGTCTAGGATAGAAAGTGTTTACCAGCCTAACCCACTTCCATTTCAGTTGTGTGCTGAAATTATTGTATTCTACATTAATAAATATTAATTCCTGGTGACTGTATTTTTAGTTTGGCTGTTTTGTTATTTTTGTTATATATTTTATTTTTTTGTAAATATATTTTGTTATATATTTTAGTCCACTTTGGCTATTCATTTCCTACCCTCTCACTTTCATACCATATATTTTTAGATATATTTTTGTGAAAAAAATAAACAAAAAAAAAATTGTAAAAAAATATTGTATATAAAACAAAATTTTTTAAGTCATGGATTTTTTCCCTTTTTTGTGGTATAATATTATATGTAAGATTGTAAGCTGATGGACAATTGTTGTGGTGAATGAGTATATTGTAACATATGATTGGGTTGTAAATCTGATTAGCTAGGTCTAGGAAAGAAAGTGCTGACCTACCTCACCCCACTCCCCTTTCAGCTGTGTGCCAAAATTAATGTATTTATACATTAATAAATATTAATTCCCAATGACTGGGGGTACCTGTTACAAATGAGTAGTGAGTTTGATCTTTACTGGGTGCCCCATACTTTCAGTCTCATGCCCCATCTAAGTGGCACTTAGAAAATCAACTTTCCGGTAGTCTCGCTAGAATCATTACAATTGAGTAGTGAGACCAATCCTAACTGGGTGCCCCATACTTTCGACCTTGTGCCACATCTAAGCTGCGCGTAGAAAATTATCATTCCTGGTGACTGAAATCAACAGAAATATGCCATCTCTGTAATCATTTAACTGAATCATGACTTGAAAAAGCAAAATGGTTTTCAAAACACATGCAAACTGAAAAAAGTATTTTAGTGAAAAAAAGTTAAATAATTTATTTATGGGCAAATCTTGTAAAAAAAAAAAACTGGCAGCTTTGGTGGAAAGCCAAAGCTTAACTGAGAAAAGACTAGTTATATGCCAGGAAACTTGGATAAAGTGTTAAAAAATAGGAATCTCCCAACCAGGAGAGATGGCAGATCTGTGAAAGCAAACTTACTCCCACCCTCATATCTGCAAACTGACTGAATGGGTTCGTATTGCAGAACATTATTCTCTCCCATAAAAGGGTTTCCTGTGAATGGTGAAGTTTGTGATTAATACTGACCCATCTAGGTATACCTAAAAATTTTTACTCTGCACTGTCAGCCCATTTATAACAGAGAGGTTGAAACTTTTCACAGCCCATTAAGAAATATATCTGATTTAAATTGTGAAAAGGTCTTAACCCTAACCCATGACAAAAAAAAAAAAAAACAGTAAAAAAAAAAAAAATTAAAAAATTAAAAAAAAAGAAAAAAAAAAGAGATGAATTAGACAAAAACATTTGAGTTGTCAATTGACAAAACTTTTTATTAATTTGAGCTTTTCTATTCAAGACCAAATGGTTCAGACTTTAATAGTTTTTATGATATTTAAATTGATTAAAAGAGTACTGGATAGTTATATGATATTGATCCTCGTATGTAGCAGTAAATTCTAGACAATCTTCTCACAGATTAAGAAGAGGCCACAGAAATGTGGTTCTACAGAAGGATACTGAGAATACAAGGTGAGCAATTACAAAGTTTTTTAGAGAAAATAGAAACAAAGAGTACACTTAGAATCAGAAAAAGACAATTGAAATTTCTATGGCACATAATGAGGAAAGAAAACTTTGAAAATTTAACACTCACAGGACATATTGAAGATAAGAGGGACAGAGGAAAGCAGTGAATAACCTACCTAACAAGATTGTATAAATGGCTGTTAGAATAGTAATTAGAATCAATAACAAAATGATAAATATTACAAAAAGCTAAAATGCTACGAAGTTATAGAGAATAATGATTATCCACATCATGAAAGGACATGGCAAATAAAAGAGAATTTGTTCTGATATTTTCAAAATAATGTTATTAATCAAGATGTACATTCATTTTGTCTATATTTCACTCCTTTGAAGTATTTTTCAAAGTAGTTCTAGCTTCATGAAAGTTTTGTTTATTGAACTAATTGTGAATTAGTAAAACTGCAGTTTGTAAAACATGGATCATAAGCTCTGACTGTACAGTGAAATTTAACCAAAGAAGATCAGTACCTTAAAGACCACTAGACTGACTATTTGATGGGAAAGTACTTTGCTATATTTTGAATGTTTCTTCTTAGATTTGTTCAAGTTTACAATACAAAATGCATCTGACAAGAGAGATTGGTTCAAGACACTCAACCATATTTTGACTTTTAGATCCTTTCACCCCAAATAATGTAAAGTTACTTATTAATAGTTCATCCTAAGAAATTATAAATTTTAAATCAAAGAGTTTGTTTTCTTATTAAATTTTTGTCATGGGTTAGGGTTAAGACCTTTTCACAATTAAAGAAAAAAAAATTGTTTTTGGCTTGTTTATTAAAGTGAGTGCGAACGTTGACCGAACACTTAGAAATAGCACACCTGAGTTGCCCACATTTGGGGCGATCACAAAGGTCAACCCAACCGAAGTGCAATGGAAGGGTCTGGGAGAATTTGGTGTGAATTTCAATAAATATAAATTCTTTTTTTTCTGACTAAACAGAAAGGATCCTAATGCTGCAGAAGTCTGTGATAATGTGCCTCACCAGACACAGAAATGACATGTATGGCCTATAAATATTAGTAGCAATTTAGTGGTAGATTGGTGGCCAATTAAGTATGATATCTTAGATTATATGAAGTTAATTATTAAAAGAACAAGTTAATACAATTATAGAGCAAACAAGAATGACCTTTTGCTAATCTGTGGGCGAGGAGGGAAGGAAGCAAAAGTGAGACATTAAAGATCTGCGAATAGAAGAAGGAAAGAAAGAAGAAGTAAAGGCTTCAAAGAGAGAAAAAGACAGAGGAAAAACTGAAAAGAATTGAGAGAGAGAGAGCAAGAGGGGGTGGGATTCGCATTCATTAAACTGTAACAGAGAAACAAGATCGAGAAAATCAGCAAAGATGAATGCCACAGAAAGCGTAATGACAAGACAGGAAAACAATAATAGAGAGGGAGAAAGGATGAAAGATTTAAATGTCAAAGAAAAAAGAAAGAGAAAGATATCAGAGAAAAAAAAAACAAGCCTGTGAGAAGGAAGACTGAAAAAAAATAAAAATAAAAAGACAATGATAAAAAAGAGAACGATAAAAAAAATGGAAAGAAATGAGTGTTGAAAGATGACAACCGAACCAGAAAAAAATGAAAGAGGGGTAGAAAGAGAGGGAGATTAAGAAATGGAGAGGAGAAATGTTCGGGGTTTGTGACAATAAGGACGCAAGTAGATCAAGGAGACATGCGTGGAACTTCACAACTGTGTGTCGTTCCCTGAAAATGACAACGACTGACAGACAACATACAGTGGCATTTAAAGGGAGAGATTTAATAATACAAAACTAAGAAGCAGGCGCTCAGTACATTTGTACCGAGCAATGACCATGCAAGTCGCTTGTGGACGTCATATTCACTTGACGAAATAGGTAAGAAGTAATCATTCTGTGACACTTTCTTTCCTCAACGCGCGGCCATAGCAAACGTGTAAGCAAATCATTCGCCCAATATATATTCATAAACGTAATTGTAGATACCAAAAGAAAAAGGGAAATATTTATTTCTATTCGATTTTAAAATGTTAAAAATTTTTATAATATGGATAAATCCCAATAAAAAAAAAAGAATATTCTAAAAAGCAAAGAAAATGTAAATACACAATTGACTTTTCAATAAGAAGCTGAAATTGGAATATGATGACCTCAATTATATAACAATATACACTAAAAATTATCGATTTACTACTCGGACTAGTGACCTCATCATAGTGGCCTTCTTCAATTATCTGACGTAATTTGTAAATTTCCGGCAAATTTATTTTTAATCCATATTCTACTGACTTTTCATACAAAAAGAAATCTTCGTAGCTGTCAGCAAAAGGGACAACCAAAGATCTGAGCTACAGGTCAGAGACGTATCTTTGAAGTGTAGTAAAGGACTATAAGAATCTAAAAGTAGCAAAAAGATGCTTTATTTACACAAAATAAAGTAGGAGAGGTGGAAAATGTTCTTAGAAATAAGCTAACGAGTGCTAACTGCTATATAATACACAAAGCAACGATAACCTGCCTAATGAGCTTGTGTAAATAATTGACAGAAAAAGGACTTTGAGGAGTAGCAAAAAGACAAACCTTACCCAGAGCTACAAAACACAGGAAGGTGTGGAGAGCCATGATTGTTCACATCCTGAAGGAACATGTGACATAGAAGAATATGGCTGTATGTATTGGACAAACTCTTCATAGATAAACATGAAGTAATATGTGGTTCTACTAATAAATGAACAAAAATGTGAGTTACACGGAAATTAGAAAATAATAATTTACTGAGGAAGAAACTCGTAAGACAGTGACGTAATAATTAGCCTTGTTAACGAAACTGAGTGAATAGCTGGTAGAAAATATATAGTTGGGATGATAAAGAGGCAAAAGTTGCAGTAACAAAATGTACTTGATGGTGGGGGGGGGGGAAGACGTTTGTACGAGTTTAATAAATTTTTCTACGTTTGTTTTTACTTTTTTTTTTTTTTTTTTTTTTTTAACAAAATCCACCAAATTCAGATAATGGATTTTCGGCAACACTAGGACACACACCACACAGTACAAAAAAAAAAAAAAAAAAAAAAAGGGAAAGAAACAACCCACCATACAACAAAAACGTAAAAACAAACGCAGAAAAAAAACCATTAAACTCATATAAAAGCACTTCCCCCATCAAGCACTCTCAACAAGATATTCAACTAAAACAGTAAAAAATCAGCAACAGTTGTCTTGAGAATATGACACAAATAATTAAAAATCACAACAGGAAAACAACCAACAAGACACTCGAGCAAATCAAACTCAAGTGTAACTGCAGAATAAAAAACGAATGTTCTTTAAATGGCAGTCGTTTGTAGAACAATGTAATACACCAAGCCACTGTAAAATAGGTAGATAATGAAGAAAAAATACATAAGATTAACTGAAGAACCATGGAAACAAAGAAACTATACACACAAAACACCCTTTAGAAATAGTAAGTACACGAACAGCACAATGCTTTCTAAACATATTTGAGAGATAAAACAAAATTCAATCAACTCACATAAAAAAAAAAAAATATGGCAAATAAAGAAAACAGAACCAGTTTACAACAATACATCCAAAAACTGTAAATGCTGTCTGGAGGAGAAAATAGCTATAATTCCCTTCCCAGACCAACACAAACTACTAAACAAATGATCAGAACTCATCTCAAAATGCAGACACGGAAACAAATTTTTTCTATGATACCTAAGCATTGAAAACTAAAAAAACGAAAACAAAATATTAAATATATGTAAAATAATTTAAGTAAATAATAAACAAATTAACAAACTATGAACGCACTAAACATAAACGTAATAACAATAAGCAACAACAAAATTAAATAATCAATAATAAATAAAAAAGGTAACAACACTATAAAATCACCACAAAAGTGTATCCAGATTAACAATTATTTTCACTCAATATCCTGTAGAATGATTCGAAACAACCATTACCGGCCACCAAAATAACCATTAGAATAATACAATAGACCTACCCATAATGTATTACTGGTAAGTATATATAAATAGTAGAGCCAAAGCACAACGCACATAGCCTGACGGTTGTGTTTAAGAATGAATTGGGCCAGGATTTCAATAACTACTTTTATATTTACATCATATGCTCTATCACTGATATTGAACAATTTAACTAAATAAATATAGCATACCTTAAAACTATATATATATATATATATATATATATATATATATTATGCTTCAGTCAGTTAATTGCCATACGTGGTACACGCTTGGGCAATCATATCTCTTTAGATCCATGACTAGACAAAATATTTCTCCGCAGTAGGTTGCCATTTATTTCTGCGGTAGATTGTCAACCAAGGCTACAGAATCCAATCTGAAGGGAGAAGATATAAATACCTTTTCCAAAGTTATTTGCGCGTAAGTGAATGTAATGAATTCAACTGGAATTCGAACTCGGCCTTCCGATTTCTCGTTCTGAGCCCATATCCATTACATCACAACGCACATGCTTAAACTTTCTAAAAATCTGATCTGCTTTTTCATTTCCGACAACTGAGGTTGGGGTATCGTAATAGCAAAGACACAGTCATACTGGTCCAAAATGTTAATAGCTTTAAACGTGAACACATATAGCAGTATCCATTTTTCTTTAGACTGAAAATGATCACAGCAAGAAATAGTTATAGTACAAATTTACGTAATTTTATCCAAAAACAAAAAAGTGACCAAGAACACTTTTTTTAATTTCTAAAACTTTGAAAGTGTTATGTTTCGCATATCATGCGAGTAGCAGTAGTCATAGCACAGCTGTGTGTCCTCTGTGATGATAGGATATTCTCTGTCCTATTTCTCCAAGTACTCTCTATATATACTGGTCTCTTCATTTGCATACGATACTAGAGCACCCTGAATCGGAGTGGTCGTACACCCTTATTTTTTCTCTTACTACTTCTAATCATTTATGTTTTGTACTGTCCTTCCCCTTTTCTCTCATGATTTCTCTTTACTGGTGATCTCAGTCTCTCCTCATTTTCCTCTTCATCTTTGTCCATCTCACTCATTCTCACCTATTTCCTGCTCTGTTCCATTTTTATAACTTTCTGCCTCTTCTTGTTCTTGACCTTCCATTTCCACATCCTCTAGCTCTTCTCTGCTTCTGAACTGATCTGCATGTGCCAGTATATGTCGTCCCTTCTTTTCCAATATAGTTGTGTTGTGACCTTTTTGCATCAGGAAATTTGCTTCTTCTGCATTTGTCTCTTTATTCTATCTATACCACACCTTTTCTCTCATTGCAAAGAACAGAGTTATGGCGACTCTGATTTGTCTTCCCATTAATGCCGATGGACTCAGTTTCCTTCCTTCATGTAGAATAGATCTGTAACTGAGAAGCATTTTTGGTAAATACACTTCTATGTTTTTCGTAAGTGGTGAGAATGCTTTTAATCCCATTTTCAGTGTATCATTCCATTAGACTGCGGATGATATGGTGGCGTCTTGTATGGTATGCATCCCATTTGTTTTAACCACGCACATAAATTCTCGTCATAAAATTCGGGTGCATTTTCACTGACTATTGTCTGGGGTACTCCATCCTTCGATATGGTTCTTAGTATTTGTTTTATTGTGGTGGCTTTATTGTTTTTTACTCTGACAACTTCTGGTCATCCTGAGCACGAGTCCACTAATACTAAAAACAATCTCCTATCTCTGATATGTGCGTAATCCATATGGACCCTAACCTATGGCTTTGCTTCCTTGGGCCATGAATGGATTTTTGCTTGCTTGAAGTTCTTTATTTCTGCACATTTTGGGCATTTCTTAACGTATTCCTCTAGGTCTGCTGCATATCCTGACCACCACGCCTGAAACTTTAGTATTCTTTGCGTTGCTGTTATGCAACAAAGTACGTCATCATGTATATTCTTTTATTAAGTCCCTTCTCAGTATTTGTGGAGCTACTATTACATCTCCATTGCATATAATGCCATTTTCTATGGTTAGTTTGTGCTTTGTTTCCTTAAAGAGTTGCTCTGATATCGAACAATTACTCCATGTATCATTTTTTTCTTTCCACTATTCTTAATATTGAGTCTTGCTTTGTTTCTATTTTGAGTCTGTTTAGAGGAAGAATGTTTCCACCGAGTGTATTATTTTATCTTCAGTATTTTATTGTTTTTCTTCTGTTTCATTCTTGAACTGTAATCTTGGTAAAGCGTCTATGTGAGGAATAGTGTTTCTGTTTACGTACACTATGTCAAAAACGAATGCCATGATTGTTATTGCCAATCTTAAAATCCTTGACGACGTGACTTTTGGCAATTCTTTTCTTAAATATGTATTCTAATGGTTTGGTTTAATAAGAATTTTTTTTACTATCAAAACGTTTCATGCTTTTTCTTTCTAGTGCTTTTTTTTTTCAATATTCGAGTAGTTAGTTTCTGCAGACGTCAACCTTCTTGATATATACATGATTGGGTGTTCTTCTTGTGATAGAACAGCAGCAATCGCCTTCTTTCTTGCGTTTGTAGTTAACGTTATTTCTTTTTTTGGATCAAAAACTTATTACTGGTTTGCTCCTCAGAATATTCTTTAGTCATTCAAAAGAGATGGTTTGCTTCTGTGTTCATTCAAATTCATTGTTTGTTTTTTTTTGTTTTTTTTTTTGCGTAATTTTGCAAAGGCTCCATTACTGTACCTTGATATGTATTTACTATAAAAATTTTATTGTTTGTTAGAGCAGCTATTTCTGTTATTTTCTTGGTTAGTCTATCATCTGGTGATATGCCTTTTTTTTATATCCTAAATATGATATCTTCAAAATTACATTTCTCTTTGTTTATGGTCATGCCTGCCTTTTTTTAAAATCACACCAAAATTTGCTGTTTTATATTTTAACTCTGCTTTAGTTCTCACCCCCACACCTATATTGTCCTGGTATATTATCATATTTTTTATTTTCCCCAATAAGATTATTTAAATTGCTTTTTGAAAAATGTGGTTGGAAGTTTTTATCCCAAACGGTAGATGTGTTCATCTTAATAAGTCTATAGGGGTGACTATCGTGGTTATTTCCTTGAATTTTTTGTCAATTTCTATTTGATTGTATGCTGACTTGAGATCAATTTTTGCAAAGTACTTCATTTTTGCTAACTCGTAGCTCGATATTTGGCAACATAAATTAGTCTGAACATATCTGGTGATTCACCCCTATCTTATAATCACCACATATCCTTAAATTTCCATCATCTTTCTTTACGCTACTATCGGTGACGCCCAATTCCTACCACCTTGAGTTACTCTTTCTAGTATGTCTTGTATCATTTTGTTTAATTTTGCTATTACTAAAGGTAAGGATATGAACAGGAACTTTTTTTTGACTATATACGTTGGGTGGTAGTTTTCCTTTAGTCGAATGCTTACTTTATAGCCTTTTAACAATCCTACTGCATTTCCTTCTACTTCCATGGAATTGATTAGTCTCACTGTATCTACTTTTAATACATCAATCCCTAATAATCCATGATCTCTTTTGCGTGCTATAACTGTAATAGGAATTATTTCAAAACGCTTGTCGGTTTGAAAATTGCCTTGAAACGTACTCATTGTTTGTATGGTGATTCCATCAAATTGCTTCAATTGTATGCTGCTATTTCTTAATTTCGGTCGTCCTAATTTTATCCAAAAATCTTATGGTATCAGCGTAATTTCACTGCCTGTATCAACTTGCAAGTTAAATACTTGGCCATTTATCTTTATTTTCTTCTCTACATCTTTTCGTGTATTCATTGTAAATACTTCAGCTTCCTCTTCGGGTGGTGGTAAACAGTTTTTACTTTAATTATTTGCTTTTCATATTTGCATATATTCTCAAAATGATCTCTTTTTTGCAATTTGAGCATACTTTCCCAAAGCTGGAAATTTGTACTTGTTTCTCAAATGACTTTTCCCACAAAATTTACATTTAATCATGGATTTGGAAGTGCTTGTCCTATATGTCTCGAATTCTTCTTTTGGTTGATTAAATCCTCTAATCGATTCCAATTGTTGCAGAAAGTCGTCGCTAGCTTCCAGGCTCATAATTTGCGATTGTGATTTTGGTCTTGCAAGCCTTCAATTAATCTAAGAAGAATTAATTCATCTTCTGTAGTCATTTCACGTGCTCCCAAGTTTTCACATTCACAATAATTTATTCATTCTTTCAATCTATGTAAGTGTTGTATAATAGACTCCTGTGGTGTTGGTCTTGTTCCTCAAAACTTGGTGCTTTCCACTATTACCAATCTTTTTTTGGTCTTTGTTCTTTTTTACGACTTTCACGATTTGCCCAAACGTCATTTCTTCTAACTCGTTCGGATAACACATTGTCGAAATTTTCTTCACAGCTTCGCATCTCACTGTAGCAAGAAATAAATCGGTTACTTCGTTTTCTACTCCATCGGTTTTTGAGTTTTTTCATTTCTTTACTCTTGCGAATGCCGTAAAAGTTCTCATCCATGTTTCTACGTATTCAGGGTCGTCCAGTGAAGTCATGGTTCCTATCGGCGACGCCATTGTTATGTTTCGCATATCAATGTGAGTAGCTGTAGTCATAGCACAGCTCTCTGTGTCTTCTGTGACGACAGATTATTCTCTTTTCTAATTCTCCAAATACTCTCTGTATATACTGGTCTCTTCATTTGCATACGATACTACAGAACGTCTTTTCTTGACTTACGTTCGAATTTTTTTAGATGAGGAATAACCATTATTCTAGACTTTGCTATTCGCACCAGCATCCTCATCTTGCTTGTTATATTCATTATAGACTCCAGTTTTCTGTAGAAGTCTATCGTTGTACTCAGTAACTTTGGAGATCAAACCTTTTATTCAATAGTCACGATAGATTGTTCTTTTTCTATATTCGGGGATTATTTCCCATAAGTTAATATTCACCCGTCTTATTCATCTTGCTTGTTTGTCCCTACCCCCAACTGAACCAGAATATGTAACTTTTCAGTACTACCGGATACAGGGGTTGAACTTACAACTAGGCTATGTGTTCAAAAGACATGTCTTAGTACATTAAAAACTACTTTTTTTTAAAATTATTTAATCATTTTATTCTAAGAAAGGCGGGACCGCCACTAGTGCACAGGACGTTGTAGTGAGAGAAAAGACTAGATACAGTGGGTATTGAAGAAAGGAGAAAAGATTAATGGGATTCAAGAAAATAGAAGATAACAATTGATGTTGCATTTAAATTTGTGGAGATTGTAGCTATCAGGAAAGCAAGTAAACGGAAGTGAGTTCCACGGGTAGGAAGTGCGAGAAAAGAAACTGTTGGAGTAGAAGTGATGGTTGCATTTAGCTATTTCAACAAGTCAGCACCGATTAAATAGTAGATCCTCCTTTAGATTTTGTTGAGAATCTCAAGATGAACAGCAGGCGCAACTGACCAGATATGGCAACGTATTCAATGAAAGGACGAATGGTGGATTTATAAATGTGCATAATGAATTATGACTATAAAAACTTTCTGGTCCTTCACAGAGACCCAACCTTCTTAGCAGTAAATGCAGCTATAGATTGTTTCTCTAACAGTTGTGAGTTCAACGGTTCCTAGCTTTGACTTCATTTGGACCATGTTTCTAAGCCCTGGAGTTAAATCCAAGCAAACAGATAGACACTTTGTTGTATCAAGAATGTTAAATTAATCTTTTCTTAATAAAGACAGAAAAAGTGTATTTATGATAAAAGCGATAAAACTATTTGATGTTTCGCAACAAGCAGAAGGTACAAGGTTCAAAACCAGTGGTTGACATTAAAAGTTAGTGATTTTACGTACTAATTGAAGGTGCTGAAAAGTTCTTGGTTTACCCCACTTCTGCAAGCCAGTATTTCAATGATCAGATCACTTCATGGATAAAAAAGGGACTTGAAGCAACAAAAACATGGTCCTACAGAAAGATACTGAGAATTCCAAAAAGTGAACATGTGAGCAACGACGAAGTTCTAGAGACAATGGCAACAAAAAGGACATTTATGTTTAACTTCAGGAAGAAGAGACAATTGAAATTTCTGAGGCGCATAAGGAGAAACGTGAACTTGAGAAATTTGACACTCACTTGAATCTTATCCAAAAATATTTGAGGAACCAAAAAAAGAAATGAGCAGGTTAGTTTTTTGTTCAAAAATATTTGAATGCCTTATTTTTCATAAAAAATCAATTGACATTAGAAGAAACGTAATTCGTAATGAATTAAGAGAATTCTGAAACCACAGGAATTTGCAACATTCAAGGATCAGACATTTTCTTGGGCCCTAATACTTTATCTCTTTAAAAAAAGACCCGCGTATTTTTTTTCTTTCATTCATCATATTTCTGCAACCGGGAAAGGCAATTTCTTTATGGAGAGCTTAGGCCACCGTACATTTTTTCAGGAGGTAGAATGGGTGAGGGAGGGGCGGAGAAAACTAGGGTAGACTGCAGTGACGGTGGGTTGGGCTAAGTACCTGACCCGGTTTTGTAACACCTCACCCGCTTTATTTGTCTTTATCAGTGCAAGCTGCCAGTGGTCGGGGAAAGAGGGTTACTGGAGAGGTGGGGGAGGGGCTTGACCAACTTGTCTCGAAAGCGATGGTGGTGTAATCAGCACCAGCAATTCTGACTCACATATTTTGGCAAATGCAGTGTAGAGAGAGAGAGAGAGAGAGAGAGCGCTTATGGCTTATCTCTGACCCAGCGATGTTATGTAGCCATTGTGATACACGAAACAAAATATCTGAAGACATCAGTGGATTACATAACTGCGAATCCATTTCCAGTTCTCAAGTTTATGAAGGAAAGCATGTCTTTATTCATATTGTCTTTTTACCTTTTTAAATATATATTTTGGCTATATTTGAAATATATAAATCGAGCCAACCAATTTTATATAAGTGATGGTATTAATTTTATCGTTGTTTTCATATATTCCCTATCTTTTCTGCATTCAATGATCACATCTAACTATTTTGGTATTTATATTTCCTTTAACAAGTCTGTTCTCATCTACATTAGCCTGTTTAAAGTAATAAGCTAATCCAATATGAGAGAGAGAGAGAGAGAGAGAGAGAGACCTAACGTTCCACAACTCATTTCTTTTCATTTCTATCTTGGATGAGGAGTTATTTACACTATTTGTAGTTGGTTAATTATGAATGAAACAATAAAATAAGACATAGCTGATCATACATAGAAGGAAAAGGGAACTCACCAACCTCTGTGGAATGAAGTAACAATATTAGACAAAACAACATTGGAGAAACAAACATCTAAAGGAATCCCTGAAGAGTAAGTCAAACAGATATAATTAACATATGAGGGTGATTACTTTCAGTAGACTGGTTGCCAACCAAGGCTATAGAAACTAATCTGTCCTGCTATTTAACCCATAGCTGGAGGGAGAAGAGACAGATTAAGACCTTTCCTAAGGATATTTGCACTTAAGTGAATGCAACGAATTCAGCTGGAATTCAAACTCAGCTCTCCAATTTCTTTTTTCGAGCCAATGTCTACTGCACCACAGTATATATCTTAAAATGGAAACAAAGTTATTTGAGAGACTTAACACTTAAAGAATTTCTCCTTTGTCATTTTAATACTCAGGCAGCAGTGCAAAATCTTGAGATGAGATCTTTCAAATGGGTGTTGAAGAGTTCTCGGTCCAAACCTCAAAATCAGTATGCTGATGTTTGATCATTAAAATACTGGTTTTACAGCATTCCCTACCCACTCCTCATAAAGAGAAAAAAAAACAAAAAAAAAACAAAGAAATTACTTTTGATTTTCTAAAAATACTTTTGTCGATAACTATTATAAAAATTATATTTTAATAACAATACATTTACAATAAAGATATAAAAATATCAACTGTTTGATTTGGAAATGAGACAAGTTTTCTACACCTTTGTGCAAATTAACTGAAACAACACAAATCATGTCTTCCTCGGATCATTCACACTTTCCCTGATCATGTATACATCATCTCTTGGCCTTGCTTTTCTTTTCCAACTGCTTTTTCCTTTACATTTTGGACTGATGGATCCAGTTTGTTTCTTCGCCTTAACACAACTGATAGTTGAAAGGCCGACACCAACAATATCCGTGATCTCTCTGTAAGGCTTGCCAGTGTGTTCATGCAGCGCTACAATTTTCATACGCTTCCTTAGAGTAACGTCCATCGCAGACAATGGCAGGAGGACAGCAAAGTGACAGTGAAGACAATAGTGTCTGGATGTGATAAAAATCTTATTAAATCACGGAGGATGCAATATTTTTCAAAGCCAAACAAATTTCATCATATGCCCCCAAAATAGATTCATATTACTGCACACCATTGAAAATGACCTAATCTAAGGAAAAAACGGAAACTGATTACACTCAGTCACTCCAGTGGGTCTAAAACTGACCGTATGGCAAAAGAAAGGAAACTAAAGCAGTTGTTTCAATTAATTTGCACAAGGGTGTATGTTGGTGCTTATAGAGTTGAGGCTAAAATGAAATTATTTATGCTGAAGAATTGGTCAGAAAGATATTTTCTTTAAAATTTGTCTATTATTACCTTTATTTACTTAATACATAAGTCATTCAAGGTAGAGGAAGCTTTATCATATATAAGGAAACTAAAGCAGTTGTTTTAGTTAATTTGCACAAGGGTGTAAATGTATTGGTGGGTGGTGCTGTAAAGATTAAATTTAAAGTCAGACAAATCTTAATAGAGGTCAGTGTGGCTGAGCAGACAGAAGTGTTTTTTCCCTCATGGATGTACACACCCTGATAATAAATTAATGGGCACTTTAAACCACCAAGTGGTTCCTTCCTTTGCCTTGTTGCTGGGTTATATGTTAGTTTGCAGCCAGTATTAAATGAGAGAGAAAGTGCATGAGAAAAAGTGAAAAACTAATGTCTCTTCCTTTCCAGATCTAAACCCAAGTGGACAAAATGTGTGAGGTTGCAAGAGTAATAGTTGCTGGGATGACCTAATTTGACCTTGGTTTTAATTTTAACTTCTCAATCTTCAATTAAGGTCAGAGAGGACTGGCTGTCAAAATTTCTACTATAATAAAAATATGATGTGCTTGGGACATAGTTGAAGTGTGGTCAGTGTTTTGGCAGGAGGGGGTGGGAAAGTATTCTTACTTAAGGGAAATAATGAGTTGACACATATTTTTAAGTCAGCTACAAATATGGTGATTTTCTAAGCGCAGCTTAAATGTGGCACAAGGCCAAAAGCATGGGACAAGCTTGCTAACCATTACATCATGTTAAAGTGTCTTGGATATGGATATGACTCACCAAACAATATGGAACAAGCAAATCAATTTGTGTCTGTAGCAAGTAGGGAATTATAAACATTTGTGGGTCATATATTTCTCAAAATATTTATAATGACCATAATAAACACTAGTACTCTAGAAAAGTACACTTTTACTTAAAATAATAAAATGATTGTTGAAATTTCTGGGGCACATGATGAGAAAAGGCGAGTGAAGAATCTAAAACTCACATGACATTGAAGCAGGAGGGGGAACAGCAAATATCATACCTAAAGAACTTGTGTAGATGAGTGGCAAAACAAAGATAAGGAGAGTTAGTAAAAAGACAAAAATTACTAAGAGCTATGAAGGATACAAAATAATGGAGAGCCATGATTTCCCATGTCCTGAAAGATAGTTAAAAGATAAAAAAGTCATAAAAAACAGAGAAGAGAGTGAAATTTGTAATCTTTGTTGTGGCAGTGACACTTTAATCTTAAATGAAGCAAAGATTCAAAGCAAGATTCTATCAATGGATCTTTAGAATACAATGTACTGATAATTTTAAGGAGAATTGGAATTACAAAAAAACTGTTGATAAAATAATAATGTAGAAATAACACTAGGAGAATTTAACACTCACAGGGCAATCCGAAGGTTGTAGAAACATAGGAAAGCACTGAGTAATCTTCTTAACAAATTTGTGAAAATTGATGAACAGACATGTAGCACAATGAAGAAAATCAGTTAGCACTGAGAAAAAAAAGCTTTTGTTTAATATTATTCCTAAAACCGACAACTCCTTTCTCCTTGAATCATTGTGGAGAATAGAACCATAAACACACCTAATTTACGTGGTGCTGCTGGGGTCTCAGTGGAAAATAGGTTTTATGGGGTGAAGTTAATCAGCCATAAGCCAAATCAGTTTTTAATTTAGTTGGCCTTCTCTTAGACTGATTTCCAATCAAGGCTAGAGAGCCCAGTCTGCTTCTCTATTTAATTCACAGCTGTGGAGAGAAGAGAGGAATTCATGTCTTCCCCAAAGGCATTTGTGAAAAAGTAAATGCAAAAGCTTCAAATCAAAGATGAACTTGGTGCACCAATAACCATTTATCAACACACAGACAGACAACAGATGACTTACTATCACATTTACAATTACATGCTACAAGTATAGTGAAAAATAATCTTCCATTAAGCAAAATATTTTAGTCAACAAAAGAAAACAATATTGGTAAGTAATGATTTCATAACAATTAACATTTACTGCTGCATTCCAAGTTTATTAAGAATGAGAAAAATATTTATGAGACATGACAAAAAATGAGAGCCTCAAATCATTGATGCTGATGTAAAAGATTTGCAATCATTGGAAATTATTTCAATCAATAAAGAGAAATATGTTCAATATAAATTATTTTGATTAATTTGTGACATAAAATAAAGTGTCTCCTATGCCCTAAAATGTCACCACAAACTGAAAATATTCTATAAACATGATATATTAATAAGAAAAACAATGAAACTTAGATGAATCTTTTACCTGAACAGCAGCAAGAAAAACTGAATGAACAATTGCAAGATTTGTTGTGTTTTTACCAGTATGCATTACTATTGAGAACACAAATCTTGCAGTTGTGTTTAGATGGACTAACTCTCTATTTTCTTACTAATGTCATTATTTTTCTGTCTGAATTCACTATTTACAGTTAAACTAATGTAACTACCTGGACCAGAGTTACTATGCCCCTAAATTCACAAGGGACAATAATCTCATATTGGTTCATGAATTTGGGGAAATAGTGAGTTCAGTTCCTGAGTTGAGTAGTGCAGACTTAAACTCTGTGGAAATAGGGCAAGCAATAAATGAGCAGTATTCCATAGGAACACAACAAGATATCCCAAGACATGGACAGCAAAACGAGAACAATCTATCCCCATAGATTAATTAAAGGGATCAGTTTGAAATTACCTGAAGGCAACCCAGATTGACAGAAACATGTAGAAGCTCAGGGAACACAATGGCCAAAACATTGTAGGTTGCTGGTATAGTACATGGCCTACAAAATTCTGTCACTGGTAATACTCTTAAAAAGAGTATTATAAGGAAGTATTATATATAAGGAAGTATTATAACTGTTTGGTAAGGGTTAGGATTAGGATTAGGGAAAATAATTAGTTTCAATAAATAGCTGAATACTTATATCTATAAATATACTCTTACTCAGCTAGGCCACATACTATACCCGAATTGTACAGCTAGGACACATACTATACCCGAATCAAAGAGGTAGGACACATACTATACCAGAATCTAATGGGTTAGGCCACATACTATACTGGCACCAATTACAGTAACAACAAAGATGTGGACATCAGTGCGAAAGTACATGATGTAAATTATCATTTTTTTTCATATCAAGGAGTTTCATATTTCTTGTGGAGAAATCAAGATTGATTTTCTTTCAAATGCGTTGAAATGTTAGCAAATGAAGCTAAAATAAATAGTTTCCTTTCCAGGTTTTTCAGGAAGTTTCTTTTTTGACAAATGTAGATAAACAATACAAAAAAAAAATCTTTATAATGTTTGTGTGCTGTGTGTATGTAAAAATTTTCAAGAAGTAAATGAATCCTTATTCTCTGAATGCTTTATACGAGTATAATCTTTGATTTCTCATGCTATTTCATTTGATATATTCTTTAATCTTCTTATGGCTTAGTTCACATATGGCAGTCAAATATTGTTTCTTGTGCCTCACTCAAAGATGGTCAGAAACAACTGACATTTGCAAAATGCAAATAGAACATGTTGATCAAAACATTAGGATTAAGATTCTAGTTTGAATTATTTGAAGAATAATTATAAAATAAAAATCATTTCAGAAACTCAACACAATTGTTTCTGGAATTGCTTCAAACCTTGAAATGAGAAAAAAAATCTAATGTCCAAAAAAATTTGAAACTTGTTTAGTTTTATTCCAGACCTGCAATGTTAATGATTTTGTAGTACAAGCTTCAGTTATTTTATTCAAAATATTCCATTCATTAATAACAAGGGAAATATTCCAATGGAGCATATAACAGTCATTTTTCAAAGATCTAGTATAGAGAAATAGAGAAAATCTGAATTAGCGCAGTATTTTATTACTGACTAGCAATGACATGTGACGTTGCCTGGATCAAATTGCTTTTCCTTGCTTGATTACACATTACTTTGAGAAATTAGCCTATACAGTAAAATGGTATTTGCAAAATTGATGTCATTAGACTAGTTAGAGAGGTTTAACCATTTTGGTAGTAGTTTCATTTAGTACAGGGTGCAATGGCTAAATTGTTGCAATTTTATATTTTTAATTTTTATGCATGCACTTTGTTTAATTTTGATAAGTGCACACTATAGTAGGGTCGGGTGGGCACGGTCTGTGAGAAAGAGAGCACCATGATGCAATTTACTCTGCCACAAACTTGAAAAAGGCATACTGTACTGCTTAGCATTTGTGCTGGAAGTTCCAATATGAACATTTCAGAGAGTTTGGGTGCCACTCTGAGGACTGTCTAGAGGATTCAGAAAGACTTGGATGAATCTAATGGTGATTACAAAAATGTTTAGAGTCAGGTCTAGTGATGACATTATGCCTCCATCCATTTAACCACAGGGTGTTAGACTTTACAGAGGCCTACATCAAGTGCCTTGAGAAGGTAGTGCTGCCCCAGGTCAATGGCTTGTAAATTTGAATGCTTTCAAAACAAAACAGCTCTCCTTTAACCGCTATAGAGAAACTTTCCTATCAGCCATCAGCATTGTTGATGCATGTCTCCTTGAGAGCAACACACTGCACCTCCTTTACCTCATTTTTTCAACTGACCTGAAGTGGAACAATTATCAGATGTATAGCTGCATATACTGTTAGGAAGGTTGGGACTATGTTTCGGGCCAGAAAGTTTTTCTCATCAAAATCCATCTTGCACATTTATGAATCTACCATTCATTTATGCATTGAGTACTGTCACCATGTCTGGTTGAGTGCTCCGGCTATTCATCTCAAGGTTCTTGACAAAATCCAAAGAAGAATCTGCAACGTAATCAGTCCTGACTTGGCAACTCAACTTCACTTTCGCACCGACAGGACATGATTTCTGTCTTTTCTACAAATATTTTCATGGCAACTGCTCCAGCTTTCTTGTCCTGGTGACCCATCCACGTAAATTTAAGAGTGCTACTAGATTGGCATCTAGGTTCCACTCTTTCACCATTGAACTAGTTAAATGTAACCACCACTTCTACTCTAACAGTTTATCTTCTTGCATTTCTTGCCTGTAGAACTCCCTTCTGTTTGCTTGTTTTCCCTGATAGCTATAATCTCCAAAATTTTAAATGAAACTTCAACTGTCATCTTCTATCTCCTTGATTCTCATCCATCTCTTATCCGTTTTTCGACAGTGTTAATTTAATTTTTTACATAATTTAGACAACAATTTATCAATTGTACCCTGTATATCCATCAGTAGCATAACTAGAGAGTTGTGGCCTACTTTGGGCAACACTTTTACGGGGGCAGAACTTTTGGGTTTGCTGTATTGAAATAAAAGTGGTTTCAATGTTGAGACACTACTCACAGTTGAAGGACCTTTTGATTTTGATATTAGTGATAATTATTTTGGTTGAACAATAAACATTATCCTGAGACCTAGTCAGGGCTGTTTTTTATCATTGTTGACAATGTGAAACCTGTGAATGAACCCTGGGTGCATTCTTTTAATGTTTAGATTTAAGTTATGGAAATAGAAGAAAACCAAAAACTGATAAATTCGGAGAGCCATGATCACTTGCATTGTGAAGAGACGTAGCCCTTAAAGGTAGTTATAATTTATAATAACAATTAGATTTCCAAAGTGCAATCTTAAAAAATGTCAATATTTCTTACTTCCTTTCACTCACAAACTGTGATCTAAATGCTAACATGGTTATCATTTTCAGAGTAAACAATGGATTTATTTAAATAAGTAAACAATTTATTATTTATTTATAAGTAAACAATTTATTATTTATTTATAAAATCCACCAGAAAATCAATTGCTTATTTGTAAAGATCCCAAAAGACCAGACTGAAAATGAATAACAAAACTTTTATTTTGAAACTTTAAAATTTTAAAACTGAATATGCAAATTAGTTATCTTCATTAGGCAAAAACTGTTAAGCTAGAAAAGATATAAGATATGCTTTCATACAGGTTTATAATAATGTTATGTTCAACATAAAGGGACCATTCCACCAGGCAGTACCAATTATTCAGATGAGGCCTTAGGTCTCCTCTAGAGGAAAAATGGTGATGGGAGATTAAGTAATTATTGTCTCATGTGTACACATGAGACTTCCAATTTAAACCTAACCATGTGCTGCATGAAGGCATACAGAAGCTGAAATACTAAATCAAATTTTTTATACATGTTTGCTAATATGTTCAGCTCTGGGGTTGAGTGTGAGGAGGAATATTCCTTCAGGAAGAACTTCTTCCATTCTATTAAAATGGGAGGATCAGAATTAATTTCTGACATTTGAAGCATTCTGAAAGGGAACTGTCAAGGGAGAATAAGCATTTTTTGATTTTGCCATCATGTATACATAGGAAGTGGATTGCATATTATGCTAAGTTTATGTCAAATCAGATCTTGCATGGAGAAATAAACAGCTGTAAAAACAATATCTCCACATGTGACTATATCTGATGTAATTTTCAGTTAACAGGGTTCTTTAAATTCTTTCAGTTACTAAGGACATTTTGTTTTGTTATTATTAGTTACTTAGTTTTTAATAAATTCATAACATTTTTTACCTTGAAAAAGTTCACATTGGATGAAATATGTTGGCAACTAATACAGTTTACCATTATCTCTTACATTTATATATATCAAGTATATAATAATGCCGAATGTGAACCTTGGAGAGTAGAAAAAACTCAAGATACCGTATTTTCCAGCTTGGAAGATGCACCCTAAAACTGGAAATTAATTTCTAAGAAAAAAAAACCCCAAAAAAACAAAAAGTAATTCTCACACAACAACACATTCACCATGTGTACCTTACATACTGGTACCACATATTGTTTACAATAATCACTCATCAGATTTTGTTTCTATGGTAATGACATACTAGTTGGTGGTTAGTAAATATACTATATATCTTTCATTGTCCAAGGGTGGTTTTATTTTCATAAAAATGAATTAAAATTTTTATAAATATGCATGTAAAATTATAAAACAATCAAAGAAAACCATGTTTTCATTTATTTAATTCTTTCTTTCTTTTTTTTTTTAATCATTTCACCCCAAGCAAGGCATTCCACTGCCACTATTGTGCATGGGGCTACATAGGGGAAGGTAAAGAGGAGGAGTAGTTAGGTGTAGGAAATGTCAGAAGGAAGGTGATAGATGGGTAAGGATACCGAGGATGAGGGTTGGGCAGATGGGAAGAGTGTTTGAAAGAATGGGAGTGAGTTAGTGTGTTAGGAGGTGTCTATTGACCTTACATTTAAACTCCTGGAGATTGTAGCCGTTGAAGAAGCAATCATGTGGAAGGGAATTCCACAGTCGGGAAGTGTGAGAAAAGAAACTGTTGGAGTAGAAGTTGCAGTTGCATTTTATCAGTTTCACTGTAAAAGGGTGGGATCTAGTTGCTAATCTAGTTTCTCATGCAAATTCATATCTAGGGGGCAGCAGTGATCTAAGTTCATTGGAGCAGAAGCCGTGAAAGTATTTATAGAAGAGACACAGGGAAGCCACATCACGCCGGTGAGAGAGAGAGACTGCAGGTGGTCTGCCAAGTTGGCATCGATCGCATTACACACCCTCCGCTGTACCGTGTCGAGAAGCCCGAGGAGAATAGCAGGAGCACCTGACCAGATATGTCAGCAGTATTCAATGCACGGGCGGATGGCAGATTTATATATGTGCAAGATATATATGTAGGGCCATATTCCATTGTTGGTCTGCAAGATCATAATGAAAAACTCTTCTCATCTTCATATTTTCTTGGAGTCTCATTTGATCTGTATTTTATATTATAATCATCATGTTTCAGCCTCATTCCAGATTAAGAAATTGGCTCATTCCAGATTTGACTCTTTGTTCTTTGAGAATAGAATGAAGAAGCAAATGTAAAATGGTTAAATAATTTGTTATCTGCTTTCAAAATATGTAACCTTATTTTAACAGTATGGCATTGATATTTCACAAATTCTGATTGCATAAGAATCAATACATATAGATACAAATTTACTAATAGTGAAAAGTCCTATAAAATGTTTGTTTTTTTTTGTAGGTAAAAAACCTTTAACTCTTATACTTTGCTAATGACTTATTTTTTACCCCCTCACTATTCGTTTTTTTTTACCTCTCTCTTAATTTGTTAACCACACTGTATTAAGCCTTCATTTCTTTTTCTATGTTCCTAAGATTCTCTTTCTACTCTTTTGTATTTACAACTGCCTATTTCTTTCAAATTTTCCCAATAAACTTTCTTTCCATCAACTAAAATAACTCAATATTATTTCTGCCTTGAGATTCTCTTTTATCACAAAAAAGGAAGGAAGTGGTTTTCCTCCTCAAATTTTCCAATTTCATGGAAATTTATTTCAGCAACTGAGCTTATTATTTAGGTTTAGAGAAAAAGAAGGATAGAACAGGTTGGCAAAAGGAAAAGTTAGTTTCAGTCTTATAAATGGTGATTACTGAACTGCACACATCATTTCTCTTTCAGACAGCATGGTTTTAAGTATACAGAAGGATTCATATATAGGCACTGACAAATTATGTGATAAATGCCAATTTATAGGCAGATACACTAGAATATTTATCAGCATTCTAACTCAAATGGAATATACACAAGGCCAGGTTTAATGTGTAAAGTACATGCTTATATAGGATTATAATATAAATTGGTCAGTTCATACGGCATTTATATTGTGGGACTCTAGAATGCTCCTCAAATTAATTCTGTGCAACTTTGGCTTAGTGATATGTTGCATTATTGTTGTTTGGAGTACGTGGACTCCATGAATGGCTGTAAATGATCCCAAAACAATATGATGTAACACTTATCAGTCAATGATGTCTTTCGGCAAACTCGAACCATACCACATGAACAGACCTCACATCCTTATGGAAACACCACCAGTCTGCATGGTGTCTTGTTAACAACTAGTTTTCATAGCCATGTTGGTCTGAGCCACATCCAAATGCATCTAATTGGAAACATGACACATTGTGCTATATGTTGCCAGTACTCAGTAGGGCAATAAGTGATGTCAAGAGCCTGGGTGAAGAGCTATGTCTAACAGGGCCACCCTAGTAAGTCTTCCTTTTTTATATCTGAACTGATCTACTGGGCATGCATTTGGTACCTATCATACTGAAGATAGATGTAATTTGAACCAGTGTCACTTGACTATTATCCCAGATAATTCTAATTTGGTCAATTTTATTGAAGATCTGTGGTTGGCTACAGTGTGGTAGTGTCTTCCATCAGGCATTCTGGTACACATAACTGAGGCATGTCAGGAGTCCTTACAGTTTCAGAAATGAATTTCTCATCTCTCTAGCCTTCCCAATTTGATAATTCACATCACCTTACCATGAACAACCGAAACAGTGTTCAAGCTAACTCACCAGATGTCAGAGCATAAATGATATAAATTTGGCATTTTCAGGATAGCAAGGTATAGTTGTGCCATCTGCTATTACCATAACTATATATATATATATATATATATATATATATATATATTACGGGAAGTAAGTATGACAAAGTGGAAAAAAGATTTTGTGTGACACATTCTGCCCTTTAGGACTTTACTGAATTATTCACATAAAAATGAGAGAATTTTTTTAAAAACATGTTTTGGGGATCTAATCTTGCTAATTTCATTTAGATTCTTTTTGTTTGTGTTTCTTTTACATTTGTTATTAAATATCCCACATTGTCATAATAGTAGATCTGCCAAGAATGGTGAAATATTGTAAGAATCTAGGCCTTGTCATAATGGAAAAAAGCATTCATACAACAAATATTTTTCAACATAATTCTCTGACATTATTTACATATTTCAAACTGTTGTCCTCATCCTTGTTGCCATATTTACAACATTTCAGCCATCATACGCTCCAGTCTCCTTCAGGTGATTAAATTTTTTAACTGAACCCTTTATTTCGATCATTTGCCACAAGCCCCAAGGACACATGGCCCAGTTGATAAAGTGTTGGTTAGATCTAAAGAGTTGTGAGTTCAATACCTGGTTACAGCAGTGGTGAACAAATAGCTTAGAGAGTTGAATTAAAAGAGAGATATCTAAGACATTTGGAAGTAGCATGGCACATGGAACAAGAACAGTATCCCCTAGTGATCAAAATAAAGGGTTGGTTTGAAATTCTTACCACCTGAAGAAAGCTGGAGTGTACAACGGCCAAAAAAAATGGCAATAATGATGGAGACAGCAGTTCAAACCATGTAAATAAGATAAATACTACCTCATCTCAGAAGTATAGAGAAATAATTCTCTGAATATTAAATACTAAATATTGTATATCAAAATTCAATTAATAAGAAAATGTCTGATTACAGACTTAACGATTCAATCTTATACATGCAAAAAATACAAAATAATTGAAAGGTACTGAAATTCTGCTTAGCTTTGATCAACGTTTATACATGCCCCTGCAGGCGCTTGAATATACAAAACACTCTCTCACTTTTCCTCTTCTAAGGAAGATATGAACATACAGAGGCTAAGAGAAACACCCTGACACAAACATATCCATCTATCTTCATACATATTACTAGCAGGAAAACATTTTATGCACCTGGTGAATTTGTTTTGATGAAGGTGGTGATTGTAGGTTTGGTGAATTTAGTTTGATCTTTTTGGCAATCATTCAGTTGTACCCCCAAATCATCTAGTCAATTAGTAATAAAGAAAAATATTGAAACTTAAAAGACATTTCAAAGTTTTTACTGTTTTTTAAAACGGAGTACCAAGTTCAAATTCAAGTTTAATTTGTTGCATTCACTTATGTGCAAATATGAAAAGTATGAATCTGTCACTTCTCCCTTCGGCTATGGTTTGAATAGCACAACAGATTGGGTTCTATAACCTTGGTTGGCAACCAGTCTGCTGTAGAAAGTAATTGAAATCTTGTACGGGAAAATATTGTGCCCAGTTAGTCAGTTAGAGACATGATTATCTAAGCATGTATCACATATGACACTTAACTAATACTAGAAGAGGTGCCCATTACTGTACAGAAGAAAAAAAGGATATGTAGTCAATTTTAAGTAGCCAATACATTTCAGTATTTTGAGCAGTTTAAAGCAATATTTTATGTATCAACAACAACCCAAACTGAAATAAGATTTCAAACTGATGTGACAGATGAAGCCAGATTCAAAGTCACTGTTGACCAATTTTTACAAAAATTACCACCAGTAGCATTGAAGATGCATCCTTATATTATTCAACCTGCAAATGTTAGGGGTCAAGAAATATTTTTGTATTTCAATGTAGAGGTGATACACTACACTAATGACCTCAAATGAACCTAGAGGTCAACCATGTATATCTTATGCTATTACTTGGTTATCACTGGAAAAAAAAAAGTGTCTAACACTTTTCTTTTGGTCATAATGTCCAAATGCAATCTTTGACATAATACATTTCCATTTTATTACATGAAAACACACACATAAATATATACTAGGCCTTGTTGGACTGTGATGTTCTCCATAGCCAAACAAAGTACACATGATGAAATGGTGGTTTTCCCCCTCAAAGGGGGTTGCCGTTTCAACCTTTGTTAGAGAGAACATTTTATGTGAATGTCTTTAAAATCAGAAGCCAACTGCAATAATTCAATTTTCTTCCTTAAAGTTATAATTTTGGTTTTAATTTCAAGAGACTTACATTAATGTATCCATAAAAATAAATGCTACTTTAAAAGCAAGTTTTCAATTGATTTTAATGTTTTCATACAGTATTAATTTTAATTATATCAAGATTATGTGTGCCAATGGAAAAAAATTTAAATTAACAGTTTTTCAAAAATAAATTAACTGTTATAGTTTTCTTCTAAAGATTTCTAGCTACAGGATTGAATTAGTTAATTTCATAATTAGTTAATTTCATAATTAGTTAATTTCATAATTACTTGATGGATTTGAAAAATATTAATTTGTACTTATAGAGAAAAATACATCTTTTTCTTTTTTTTACAACAGGTGTTTGTTACTTATTAACTCAGTTCAAATGTCAAGTATGTGACTTTTCCTTAAAAATAGCATTGCAAACCCACTTAAATATATAATCATGCTCATACTTAAAGTATGGATGACCAAAAATAACAAAAATTAATATTATTTATCATGGCAAACGTATATCCACAATGTTAAAACATTTGTCATATAACAGGCAAAACTGGTTATTCTAAAAATAGTCAAGAACCACAAAATTTTTTATTCATTCTGTTTCTTCTGGACCCTATTCCAGTTTAGGCCTTATTGCTACATAAAATATTGTTTTAAAAGAAATACCTTATTTTTCTTTCTGACAGTAGGTTTAGGCACACTGGCATTCTATCTAACAAAAAATAATTTTTTATATGAAATTTAAACTACAAGTTAAAAAACTGATAAAATTTCTGTTGTCAAAAGCTGCAATAAAAAACAGACTTTATTCTTAAACAATTAAGTTACTGTAGGATGTTGACATTCTTATATGTTTTATTAGTCTACATTCAAATCAATTCTGTAAGTCACTGTTCAAAAATATATCTTGATATTTATTACTTGTTTAGTCTGCTACAAGGCCAGTGATTAATGTGTATCCCAAAAATGACTTAAGTGATTACAGTAGAAATAGAGAGAGACTGGCTTGCTAAAAACAACTTGGTGTACAAAAACAAAATTTTATTTTTGAGCTAATAGAAAATATTTTATGAAAAATCCCCAAATAAAACATCAGTATTGACATGATGGATTTCTCTATCCACAGCATAATAGGAACCTACTTTCTATGACAGATGAAAAATAGATAAATAAAATTAAAAATATCAATTATTTGAATTTCTATTGTCAGTGAATAGCTTTCTTCTAAAGATTTTCAGCTATGTGTTAAATAGTAGGACTTGTATCTGGAAAAATCATTGTTCTCTCCCAAAGATTGTACTGAAACATTCACTTACAAAAAAAATATTTTAACAACCCCAAATATGTTTTGGGTTAAAATGACCCACAAAGGGATGCTAAGCCACAAAATAACAACAACAAAGCAAACTGTTCATTCATTGAATAATAAAAGGTTTCTGTAGAGAAATTACTAATTTCACTGTCTAAACTTATTTATAAATGGAACTTTGTGTGTGTGTGTGTGTGTCTCTGTTACCTATAGACTCCGAAATGACTGAACTGATTTTCTTGAAAATTTACACATTTGTACTATAAGCGTCTGTGAGTGTTCTTAGCTAGGTTTTGTGTTGAGGTACTCCAGATAAATATCAAAAATCGATAATCGAAAAAAATCGGCTTATAGAAGCCGTGGTCTGATTTTAATCAAATTTGATACACTCATAGACAAAGACATAAGAAACGATATTCAGAATTTTCAAGATTGCAGTTCTTACAATAGTGAAGAAAATTAACAATATATATATATATATATATATATATATATATATATATATATATATAAAGCAAGATGTTTGTGTGTGTGTGTGTCTGTTAATTGTATGTCTGTATTTTTTTTTCAACCCCTTTATTTTAGTTTTTGCTTCGGTTTTGGCTCTAAGTAGGTATAATTGTAGTTCTTAGTCAGCCATGTAGTTCTTAGTCAGCCATCATACCATTTACTCAGAGGACTTATTTAGCCTTCAAAATTCAGTTTACAACAAAAAAGACTTATTTGATATCGATACCAGGAAATCAAAATTTGACTTACATCCATTCATTTTTCTTTCAGTCTACGGTTTCGCTTTAATTGGAAACATCTATTGCTTTTTAGTCTTTCGTGCCAACGTCCAAAGAGTCTGAGCTCCAGGACCATGGATTAGTTTTAAAGCTTTCATTACACCTGAGCAATGCTGGGCTATACTGCTAGTTACTATATAAAAAGCTTTTTGTAATAATTCAAAGAGAATATATGAATGGTTTTGATTTTTATTTTATTTCAATCAAACTTCATACAGATTTTTAAAGATTCCATAAAAGATCCCATAAAAGATTACATTGAGTAATAATAAGTTGCCCATCACACAGACTGAATTATGTTCAGAATTTTTAAATTCTCTATAAGAAAATAAGATAAATGATTTGTATATTTATTTTGTAAATTTTCCACTGTATGTTCTTTTGAATTAGAAGATGATACCTGATGTGAATAAAATAAGAGATGGATGGTTCTTTAGCAGCTATCCACAAAATCAAGTGCTGCTTCATGTTTTTTTTTTTTTAATAATCATTTCAGTCTTAGCAAAGCAGAAATGTCACTGGTATGCAAGGGGTTACATTGAGAGAAAAAACATGTATAGGAGATGTCAAAGAAATGATAGGAGATGGATGGAAATCAAGTAGAGGAAATATGACAATTGACATTGCATTTAAACTTTTGGAGATTGTAGCTATTAGGGAAGTAAGTGAATGGATAGGAGTTGTACAAATGAGAAGTGTGAGAAAAGAAACTGTTAGAGTAGAAGAGATAGTTACATTTAACTATTTCTAGGGAAAAAGTGTGGGACCTTGATGCCAATCTGGTAGCACGAGTAAATACACATGGTCGAGGTTACAGAGAAAAAAGCTTGTCAGAGCAGTTTCCATGAAAATACTTGTAGAAAAGACAGAGGGACGTCACATCATTGGTGAGAAAAATCATGTTTGCTTCTTTATAATACCCAGAGATTGGCTCATGAGAAAATCATGTAGTGTACAGTAGGACTTAGTATGTTGAAAATTCTTCACTAGGAAATCAATACTTGAGCTTAAAAAAAAAGTTTGTACTGTTTTTGATAAAAATGAATAAATAGATTTTCATTACATCTATTAAAATGTAGTAAAGTCAATGCTTACGTTATACACTAAAAGCCCATTTGATGACAAAGGAGATGAAACTCTCCCCACTAAGAGACAGAAGACCTATACAACAAATGAACAGTAAAAAAAAATGAAATGAATTAGACAAAACCATTTCAGTAATCAATAAAAAAAATATTTTTTATTAATTTGAAATTTTCCCAGGATTGATGACTTTGTGAACATTTTAATTGATTATTATTATTATAGTCTTTGATATGAAAGTTTTGCTGATAGAGTTTCTGTAGATAAGTGAAACTGCTGATGGTGATTCTGTAAATATTGTGATTTTATTGTATCTTTGTCTATCATATAAAAAAATATATATACCAGGCTGCATTACCTACTTTTTTCAACTTTCCTATACAAGAATGACCATTTGTATATATAATTTCCCTTCACGTCATCTGAGTCTCAACTCAGTTGAAAAGGTAAATGTAATTGATCTAGCAAATGTATATCATAATTAAGTAATGTTTTAGCAGATTAATTTAAATTGAGATGATAGTCTGACTTCTTTCCCTTGAATTTGGATGTCATCGATGCAAAGGCTGTTAAATCTTTATCAGCTTGATTATTTTGAAACACCGTCTTAAAAAACATGGTGGATAGATTTTTGCATCAAGACATGGACAGATTACAAAATTAAACTGGGAAAATAATACTTCAAGTAAAAGTTTTTTTCCCAGTTTCATGCTGTTTGAAAAGAAAAAAAATCTTGCTATTTTTGTTACAATCCTGACTAGACTCTCACAAGGAAGAAAAGTTAAAAAGACTTACTAAACTGTCAGCTGTTTTCATACAATCGTTTCCTAAGATCAATAACAAAAAAAAAAAAAAGAAAGAAAAAAAGGTTTTTAACAAGTAAAACCTGATGGTCATGGTAAAAATCATCTGGTGCTACCAAATCAGAAACAAATAACTGTACCAAATAACAGAAGCCACATCACTTGAGGACTTCCAAAAGCAGCAACAACTAAAATGGATAGCACAGAGAAAATAATGACATAATCAAGATGTTAACATCCCATACCACTTGAAGTGGAAAGAGCAATAAAATCTACTGAACTTGAGAAACTTATTTACCTGAAAATTTGTTTTTAGAGAATGAATTCATAAATTTTAACCAAAAGCAGCACTAGCTTATCGGTCAATGAATGCCAAATGTTTCCTTGTATGGAAACAGCTAATATTATCAATTACTATTAGGTCCAAAAGAGATGTCGCCAACCTATGGCAATTATTTTTTTAAATTTTCCAATCAGGACATTTATATGAACGCACCACGACCAAAGATTCTCCCTGTTGGTTTTGACTTTCTGTAACAAAGACCTGTGATATAGTATTCACAAACTTGCTTAAATTATTATTAAGTTTGGTTGTGTTTTAATTTTTTTTAGAATGACTCATAGGTTAGTAAGTGAATGCATAGACCTAGAAGATAATACGGCATTTATGACATGTAAAGGACTTATCATAACATTTGCACATGAGCAGGACAGGCAATATTGAAAGACATGCACAAACCTTATATTTATTCTTATACTTGTAGACAGTAGACAAGCAAAATCTGATTGGCTAATGAAAATCTTGATGCCATTATAAAAGTAAGATCTACCTCCTGATACAATCAAAATTTTGCATCGTGGAGCAAATTAAAAGAAGAGGCAGCCTAGTAACAGGTCAGGGTACCTGGTCGAACAGATCTGATGCTGCAATACCTGAAATCCATAATGAAACCAGGGTAGCATCAGTGATGACCTCTTCTGTTACATTTTGTAAATGTATTTCAAGAATCCTAGACTTACTATAATTCAACCTGAACAATTCCATAATATGTATTCTAATGTATTCTCTTAATCTTCATGTTTGTTATTCAAAATGGTGGTGACAATACAGTGCAATCCTAACTTGGTTTTCTTTCTCATTTTTTAATGAGATCATCTCTCATTACAAAAATCAGATATTGATCAAAACAAACACTTGATTACTCATTCACATTCTTCCTCACTATTTCAACCCCCTATTATATACTTGATTAAAAAAAAAATATTAGTAGGGTATAATAAATTGCTAATATACTAAAAACATGATAATCTTAACATAGCTTAAACCTTTTTCTGCTGCATTGTTACCTGACTGTGCTGGCCCATTTAGGCAAAAAGTAGAAAATTGCTATTTACAGAAAATAAATGACAAAATTTATACTGATAGCAATTTCTCATAGGTGCCACCATTTTGGTTTCAGTTGGGTACTCTGCAGTATAGACTAAGATAAACAACAACCACAACATAAGGAAAATATTTCACAAAGAAGTTTGTATAATGTGTTACTACATGTCTGTACTAGTTTGGAAGGAAATGGCCATAAGTGCTTGTTAGTTTATAATATAAAACACTATTTCAGGATGTCATGAAAATACATATACTGTATTTTCTGGCTTGGAAGATGCACCCTAATATTGGAAATAAATTTCTAAGAAAAGAAAATATGTCATTGTCAAACAACGACACATTCACCATGCGTCCCTCACATTAATCACTTGTCTGATTTTGTTTGCATGGCAATCACATACTAGTTGGTGGTTAGTAAATATACTATACATCTTTCATTGTCTAAGGGTGGTTTTATTTTCATAAAAATGAATTAAAAATTTAAAAAATTTGCATGTAAAAATATAAAACAATCAAAAAAATTTTATTTATCCTCAAATCCCCCAAAAAAGAATCATGAATGTTTATGTAATAAATCCTTATATATAGCAGTGGATGTTGGATAATTTCCTTGCAGATGAAGAAGAGGCTTAACACAATAGAAGAATGCTGAGAATGCTATGAACAGAATGCACGAACAAAGAGCTGGTTTTAAGGAAAATGAGAATGAACAGGACACTTATACTTAGAAATAGAAAGAGACAGTTGAAATTTCTTGGACACATGAGGAAAGAGGGCTTGGTGAATAACCTAGATAACAAGTTTGGATGACAGAAGAGGGAGTGAGAAGGATAGAAAAACAACAAAACACACACACACAAAAAAAAAAACAACAAAGATTGATAATAGCTTCAAAGGTTGGGAAGTTATGGAATGCCATGACCTCCCTTTCCCTGAAAAGACATGGTATATTGAAGAAGAATCTTAAAAACTTGAAAACCTATTACACTGAAAAATCTTTTGCCTATAGAAAATTAATGAAAAATAGATTTTTAAGATTCTGAAATGACAAATTATTTTTTTAAAATCTTTGTTCTAAAAAGTTTAAAATTAAAATGAATCAATTAAATTTAATCTATTATCTTGAAATTAAAACTAAAATAAAATCTTAAAGAAATAATTTTCATTTTTAAAAATGCGTTCTTTTAAACCATAGGTTTCTTTTATTTTTGAGGGGAAGGTACCTAATTTAAAGATATGCATCTAAAAAACTTGTAATCGTAAAGAAAGTCTTAAAATAATCCATTATTTTTAATGACATTAATAAATTATTAATAATGATGATGGCAATGATAATAATATCCTTATATAATCATTCTGCTAGGATTTGCATGCATAATGCCCTGTAGTAAACTCCAAGTAAAAAACAAACTCTTTCATTGTCTAGGTGAAGAAATAAACATGAGAGAGAACATGAAAGACAATAATTTCAAGCTAATCTGTTGCGTTCATTTATGCACAAATCCTGCTAGCTATGAGCTAAATAGTAAGGTAGATGTGGCTTTCTTATCTTTGATAGCATAGCAATTTGTCTAAGGGAAGGCAATGAGAGACCACTTCATTATTTTTTTTTTTTTAATCATATCACTCCGAGCAAGGCGGTAATGCCACTGATGTGCAGGGGGCTACATAGGAGTGAAGAGATTGGAAAAGAGAAAACCGGAAACCGCATCCTAAACAGGAAACAAGGGATGAGTCTCTTCACCTGTTCAATAGATGTGGGTGGAGTGTGAACCGGGCGATAGTTTAGTCTATCTACTCCAATTGAAAAAAAAAATTAAAGAGAGTGAAGAGATTGGAAAAGAAAACCGGAAACCGCATCCTAAACAGGAATCAAGGGATGAGTCTCTTCACCTGTTCAATAGATGTGGGTGGAGTGTGAACCGGGCGATAGTTTAGTCTATCTACTCCAATTGAAAAAAAAATAAAAGAGAGTGAAGAGATTGGAAAAGAGAAAACCGGAAACCGCATCCTAAACAGGAAACAAGGGATGAGTCTCTTCACCTGTTCAATAGATGTGGGTGGAGTGTGAACCGGGCGATAGTTTAGTCTATCTCTTTTCCAAGAATGGTAATTCAGAGACAATAAAGCAAAGTAATCTGGGGAGAGCCATGATCGCATACATCTTGAAAAGGCATAGCATTAAAAATAGAATAAAAATAAACATATAAAATAGCTAAATCCCACTGGTTTCTGCATCCAATCAAACCAAAAGCTTAGCTTTTTATCATGATTTATTGAAAATTCTTTAAATCATTCTTTGTCATTTAGTAATTTCATGCGTTGTCAAAGTATTTTTGAATTTTTGGAAGTTTAAGCATGGGCTCCACAAAAAACTTACTCATGCTGAAAAAATTACACATTTATATGAACAACATTTTTTTTGTTTCTCTTGCAAATGATTTCTTTCTGCATATGTGGCCCTTTCAGGATGTGGCCGATTATAGCTCTCCACAATTTCCTGCTGTTTGTTGTTATCATCAATGCTTACTGCTTTATAATCTGTTTTTTGCCATTTTTTCCCCATTCTTTTACTCAAATTTTGTAGGTAGATTTTTTGCAATTTTCTGCTGTTTTGTTTGCCATGTGAGTGTTAAATTCAAGTTTTCTTTCCTCATTTAGTATTTATTTTTATCTTGATATTATTTTGAACTATTGTTCTCATCTTGGTTGATATAGAGTATTGATTATAGATTTATATTGACCATGTTGAGTATAACCAATTGGTATATCCACTATTTTTGGAGCTTTTTATATTCAGTGTCAGATGGTTTTGACAACTGGTGATGATAGTGATTTTGTGCCACTTTTTATATTTATTTCTGAGATGAGTAATTGTCAATATCTTTGTATTGTTTCACACTATTGTTTTAATCTTGTTTGATATCAATATTATTATTACCCAGATACTTGGCCAAAACATTGTGTCTATAATAATAACAACATTTATATCAATCAAGATTAAAACAATAATTTGAAATAATGCCAAGATATCTTTTTTCCTCGTTATGTGTACGCATAATGTTAGTTGATTTTTCTGATTGTTAGCAACAGTTCTTTTGTACATTCTGTTTTTCTTAAAGCTTCCGCATTTGTCATATGTTCATTTCATGGTATTCTGAATACTCAACAGCAGATCATTCATATATTGGTTGCTTTTTCTTCATTTGTAACAAAATTGGCAATTGTTCACAAGCATATTTAAATGTAGACATTACATCGCAGTTCGACACCCATTCTTTCTTTATAATGATATTTCTAAATCCTTTAATATTTTGTTAATTTTCTGAACAATATCTTTTGTTATTTGTGTGTCTTTAGACTTTTGTGTCACTTTCCCTTGTTTCAGTAGGGCTTTTGCTCCTGCTTAATTCTAACATCCTCAATGTGTAACTTACACTGATCCATTTACTCACAACCGTGCATTCCAACTTCTTACAATCTAATACATTTTCTTGCTTTCATTGACTGATGTCATGCCACAGACATGTTTCTTTTGCTCAACTATCGACATTTGAGAGGAGATCTGATTGTGGCTGTAGGGTCATTTTGGTGAACTGCAGTGCACGTTAGACATGACACCATTGGTGGTACTTCAGTGATCAAATGAACATTCCTGCACCCGTAGGCCAGGTTATTGATGGCTACATAATAGACGCTCCCCAAAATCATTATATAAACATCAGTAACAGATTGTTAGGGGTCTGCTGCAAAGCTAAGAGTAAATGACGACACATACTGTTGGGAATCTTTTACTTGAATTAAGGACTATAGGGCATGAGTGTCTATAGTTAGGCTTCCACTTAGGCTACAACACCATTGTATCCATTCCAAATAGAGTCAGGAGAGAGTTGTTGAAGAGATCAATTGGTGTTTTTGAGTGTTCAATGATGAGGCCAGGTTCTGTGTTTAGGAAAATAATATCTGTTTGACTGTGCATCAATGAAATTCGATATGACAGCATTCAGACTGATTTACTTACAACACATGGATCAAAACACTGGCATCATGTTGTGAGATTGATTACTTTGTTTTTAACAGATTATCAACCCTTTGTAAATTATTCAAAACTGAAATATTATGGATTGTAAGAATAATTCTTTTCTTGCAAGTGAATATTGCTTTAACAATTTCTTGAGAGTAATGATTTTTCCTGATACAAGTACTACTTTTTAGCTCATAGTTGGAGAACAAGTTAGATTTATACTTTTCCAAAGGATATTTGTATGTAAGTGAATGTAATGAACCTAACTGGAATTTGAACTTGACTTATCAATTTCACTATTACCCATGATACCATCCATACATTCTCATGTTGTGGAAATTCTACAAGTCACAACACTTACTCAATTTTTTGTTTGGAGGGAGGGAATAGAGGTATTTATGACCAAAACATTTTTTAACTCCTGCATCAGAAAGATGTTGTGCTATTCTAGCAGTATAATGTCTGTGCTACTCAACACTCATTGCAAGATGTTCAACAAGTTCTGGGAGCAACATGATCGCCTGACATAACTTCCATTGAATATCGATGGGACAACACCTGATTCATCCAACTTTTGCTTCAACAGGTGCAAGAGGCGTGGAATAATATATCACAAATGGCACTTTCTATCTGTACAAACGTATAAATGTGAGGAGTGTGATTCCCCTTGATGTGCCTTATATTTTGAAACCTGTGCACATATTAATATGTGTGTGTGTGTGTGTGTGTGTGTGTGATCATTTATTGTAAATCAATTATATTATCTATTAGTTTAATTTTGAATAAATTGAAACATATTCTGAGTGTTGTGATCTTGTTTTCTATCATATATAGACATGGTGCTGAAAAGTTCTTGGCTCTTACAAAAAGTATGTTTATCCAGCTAGAGAGAGAAACTGCTAAATCTTTGTACGAGGATGGCCATTAAACAGGCTGTGGCAAAAGTGCATCACCTGCCAACCATGATAGTATCCACACACTTATAGCTATGTATAGCTTGTACAGTACTATGCGAACTCTGTTTCAGATAGCTTCAATCCATTGACAAGAACTAGCTGAAATAATTGGAAACTGTTATTCCAGTAGTCTGATAAGACACTGATAGGGTCAGTGATACTGGAATCCTATCATAATGATATGACCAAGTATTTCCAACGGACCTCCATCTTAGTACTGACCAGGCTCTTGACATTGGTAATCAACAACAATCTATCTAATACATATAAATAACAATGATATATACACTGTAGTATGAAGACAGTCTCAGAAGTTCTTGTTTAGCATCAAAATGAGTAAAAATATTAAGTTTTCTTTTATGCCATTTTTTCCTTTGATACTGAAAATTTCATTTTTTCCCCCCTCAGCTGTGCATTTATAACATTTACAAAAATGCAAAGTCAAAAACTGCTTAGCCAAACCATTGGCAAATCAATCTTATACCATTTTCTTCACTTTCTTTTATTTTTCATTATCATGTGAAGAGAGGAAAGCATGGTATTGGGTATGCAAAAATTGAATAAAAAGAATAATTTCTCACAGCACTGACTGTTGATAGCGCAAAGCTTATCAATTATTAATTAAAGAGGAATCACTTATTGGAAGTGCTTAATTACTTGCAAAAAACGTATGTAACTGGCCTAATGGCAGTCCTGCCTAGTCAACCATATATAAAGAAAACACCTGCATTGCTATGGAGACCATCTTGACCTGAAGACAATATGCAAACTTTGAAAGAAACTGATAGAGCAGTTTGAACTGGGACATTGTGTTGAAGACAGCTGAAATATATGACAAGTTATTGAAAGCACATTTCTTCTCGGCAAGAAAAACTAACCTCTAAAAAGAGCAGATGGCTTTGCACTGTTCACAGGGAAATAGAATTTCTTATGCACAGTTTTTTTTTATTTCCAAACTGAAAAAGTATAAACGTTGGTGTGTGTGTGTGTGTGCGTGTTTTTGTAAGGAACTAAGAACTAAGGAAATGCATGTGTTTTATTTTGTTTTTGTGTTTTGCCATGAACCACTGATATATCAAAATTGGAGCAGTGATAGTTTAACAGTGTTAAGATGTCAACAAGTGGAGCCAACACAAGCACTCTATATAAAAAGCCATTTGGTGAAAATGTTTTCAACTACACTTGATAAAAGGGACAAGGCACTCCCTGATCAAACACAACAAGGGGTTTTATTGATCTGATAAATTGCTCCATAGAGATAAAAGAGAATATTTACACTTTATGATTTTGAAAAGAAAGAAGATTTACAGAAAAACCATATTATGGATGACGATATTTTCAAATAGAGCACTTCACCAAATATACATGTTTATATGAAAATGATCCAGTACAGGGTTACAATAATAGAAAAACCAGTGAAGAGTGGACTATCTAACAATGGCTAACAAAGAAAAGGATTAAATGAAAACTATGCGGTTGCTGAATATTAATATTGATTTTTTTTATTTAAACTTCACCCCAAGCAAGGTGTCAATGCCACTAAGATGCTAGGGGTTACTGAGAGTGAAAAAGAAGGATAATTAGTGAGGAGAAAGGACAATAAAAGAACAGGCTTCAAGAAGATTATGGTGATTAGTGTTGCATTTACATGTTTGAAGATCATAGATAGCAAGGAAGCATGAAACCGGAAGAGCGTTCCACAGGCGAGAAAAGAAATTTTAAGAACAGAACATATAGTAATATTTAGCTAATTCAATAGTAAAATGGTAAGATTTAGTTGCCAATTTAGTCAGTCAGTCAGTCAGTCAAGTGCCAAACGTGATATACGCTTTGGGTGATCATGTCTCAAAAGAGACATGACTGACTGGGCAGAAGATTATCCCGCAGTAGATTGCCATTGCTTTCTGTGGTAGACTGTTTGCCAGCCAATGCTATAGAACCCAATCTGTCCTGTTATTTAACCCATAACTAGAGGGAAGAGATAGATTAATACCTTTCCCAAGGATATTTGGGAATGCAGCGAATTCAACTGGAATTCAAACTCGGCTCCCCCATTTGTTGTTCTGAGTCAATATCCACTGCCAATTTAGTAGCACACTTAAATTCATGCATTCAAGGCACCAATGAAGGAAGCTCAATATATATATATATATATAGCAATGGCAGAGAGAAACCATTTCATGGCAGTGGGAAAGTTGAAATGTCAAGTCAGGACTCATAATATTATAGACTGTTCTTATTTTATCGAGAACCCTGAGAAATATAGCTAGAGCAACAAACCAGTTGTGGCAGCAATATTCAACGCAAGGACGAAAGGTAGATTTAAAAGTGTGCAAGCTGGATTCTGACAAGAAAATTGTCTGGCACAACACAGTGAACTAACTTTCCTTGCTGTAGACTTTGCAGTTGATTTAAATATAATCACCCCACTTCACTTCAGGGGAAAACCTGAGACCAAGAAGGTGCAACGAGTTGCTCTCCTGAGAGTTGGCATCAGCTATGCTGATGGAAGCCTAAAATGGTTATCTATGATGATTAAAAATATCAATTTCATTTGGCGAAGTTGACTTATTATTATTGTTGTTGTTTGACTGGGCTTGGGGTTGAAAGATATTATAATAGACTGGCTGCTGAAAAGTTGAAGCAACGCAAAGATGACATGACACTTGGTAAACTTAACAACTCATTTATTTAAACTACCTGCTGGATCAGTCTTGATCCCAGAATAACTTAGTGGGACCAGAAGTCCTTAGAATCGTCATCATTATTAATGATAGTACTATAACATTCTTTTTCCTAAAGTAATTTATTTTCTATATAAATTTACTTCTAACTTCTCCAAATCAGAAAATAAATAATTACAAATCAAAGTTTGTTTTGGTTACAGTCCAAGGTCAATAAGTCACATACTTTGTGAAATCAAAGATATTTTGGAGTTTGTATTTTTCGTCCTTGCCTTGTTTTTCCAGCACTTTCTCTTGTATTATTTTTTGTTTGAAAATCCTTGTAACTAACTGGTTTCTTTCTCAAAAGTCTATTTTCAAATACTGAAAATAAAATACATTTCCTATTTCTTCAGGAAGTCTCTTGATTAGTCATCACAATATACAACCTGTTCTTAAGTATCTACTGATTTGATTGTTTCTTCTGTGTTTCAATATTTCTATTTATCTGTTAAAATTCTTTTCAATTCTGGTTTTTGCCAGTTTGTCTCTCCCTAATTCGTGTGAAATTGAGCCATTTTGGTAATAACTTTTTTTTTTTTTTTAAAAGATGTAAAGGTAATGTGGTTCTTATTTTTCTTCTCATAATTAATTCTGCTAAAAATGTAGTAGCAGTTAACTTCTGAAAGGCTTTTAGTCTTTCCTTGCTGCATTGAATTCTGTCTTCAGAAATTATGTGTCCAAAATATTCTAGTTGATGTTTTGATGGAAATGGTTTGTTTTTATTAAGTTTGGGGCCTGTTTTCTTCATACTATGCTGTTTTTTCAGTGATTTAGTGGAGATACCCGCATGCAATATATTAATGCGGTAATCTCCACCAAATTGCTGAAAAAACAGCATAGTATGAAGAAAATAAGGCCACAAATTTAATAAAAATGAACCTTTTCCTATTTAAATTTTTATGTTATTATTAAGAGGAAAGATCAAAGTATTTTTTTAAAATTTTTAATCTTTTCTAACACATTCAAACTTTTTGTAAAACTTGTTTTGATTTTAGTTAGTGGGTACCCGAATCGTTATGAGAGTCTACAATGTAAAATGTAATATTACATAACTCAGTTTTATTTCCAGTGAAAAACACATTAATTTGGAAATTCTTGCAAAAATCAAATAATTGTTGGATTTTAATGAAACTTTCCGAACTTATTCAAAAATGAAATTATTATTTTTAAAACATCTTACATATATATATGTATATATATATTTTAAATCTGTTACCCCCACCACACATAAATTCATGAAATTTCAAGCAATTAAACTTTGTAGGCAAAATTGGTTTTATTAGTTAAATACAGAACTTATTGGGGAATGTAAATCATCTATTATTTTTTTCAACCATTTGGCCCTTTTTCTGAACATTTGCTCCCAATAGTAAAATAAAAAATGCAATAAAACTGTGATGTTATTAAATTAGATAAGCTTTTAATTGCTTTGCTTTAATAAATAGAAATTAAGGATATTATAGTCTGAAGAAAATTTTTTTCAATTAATAATGAAATTTTAAAAGAATTGTTTCCCTTTTTTAAATCATAATTTATAAAGTTTCAAAAATATTTTTTAAATATTTCAAAAAGTTGTAGATGTTAGGTTATTAAATGAAGACTGTATTTACTAATCGAAAATTGAAAAGTTTAATACAAATCATAGAGCCATTGTATTTTTAAAATAATTAAAAAAGTTTTTTTGAAAATTTGTTTGCATGATTATTTCTATGTGTACATTAAAAGATTTTTTCATGGTTTCTTCCCCTTTGGACAATTTTGTCAATTCTGGTCAAAAATACACTTATCTTAACTTGCATCTGCATAGCTGTTATCATATGTCAAATATGGAGAAAGATCAACACTGCGTTTAAGAAATAGTGTTATTCTATTTTTTATGCTATAAATAAGTAATACTTGTGTAAATCAGATTAATTTTACATTAAATTTGCAAATTTTTAAAAAATAATGTCTCACAGATGTACATTTTATTTTTGCAAGATTTTGCAAGCTGAGAATTAACTTTTGTTTACAAATGTGTCTATTGCTTAAAAATGGCAGAAGTATTGGAAAAATATAGATTCTTATCAATATAATTACTGTTTGGAATACACCAGAGTATTTTGCTTACTGGAAATAGTAAATTTAATTATTTGGTTTTCAATTAAAACTAAAATAAAAGTTAAAAAAAACATTTTTATTTTTAAAAATTCAATTTAAAAGTTAGTTATGGAAAATGAGTAGAGATACCTATAAGTGTACTTGCTTGTGTTTTATTTATCTGTTCTGAGAGTTCTTATTCTTCTTGAAAGCATTGAAATTTCTGCGATGATTTCTGCCAATTTCCTAGGTTTGTAAGATCAAACGGCTCTACCGTAGTAATATTTTTTTTCTAATTGTGTCCTGTTCTTCTAGAAAGTAATTTACTTTTAGAAAAAATCCTTTTTTGACACCACGTTTCACTGGGCTTAGAGTGGAAAGATATATGAGATTTGCCACTGAAATGTCGAAGTAACACAAAGACGACATACAACACGTGGGAAACTTAATTCATTTATTTAAACTCACCACTGGATCCATCATGATCCAGCATTCCCTAATGAGATCGGACATCTTTACAATCATTATCATCATTATTGATGTTATAACAATTAAGAATATTGATATTTATCTATACTTTGGAGTTGAGGTAATATTTATATTATTTAATATTTATATTTAATATTTATATTATTTAATATTTATATTATTTACACAGTTCGGACTGTTGTCATCATATTTATTGCTAGAAATTTCAACTGGAACCCTTTGTTTCATTCTCATTCCATGTGTGATGACACTTCCAGATGCCATATAGTTATCTCCCTTTAACTCAACTCTCTAAGTTATTTTTTTACCACTGCTGTAGTCAGAACTCTTTGGGTCAAGTCACTGGAACTAACCAACGCCTATATTCACTGGGCCAAGTGTCCTTGAGGACATCAGTCTATGAATTTTGGGACTTATAAACCTAATGTCTCAGTAACCATTTTTTACCAAAGCTTATATTGCAATCTTTGAAGCTAATGATTTTCTTTAGTACGCCATATTACTGGTTCCCATATTGTATTCATTTTTATGCTTCGCTGGCTTAGATTTTTTTCAAAATTTTAGCACCTGAAGACGGTTGGAGAGTACAACAGCCAAAATGTTGTAAACATGGTAATAAAGATGAGGACAACAGTGTGAACAGTGTGAATAATATGAATTTGGATGTTCTTTGTTTTGAACTGATCAATCCTTGCGATGACATGCAATTAGCAAAGATTTTTGACTGAGTGTATATTCTGAACAACTTGCACAGCTGTTCTTACATTTCTCTCTAGGGAGATTAAATAGTTTTATGGAACTCAAAATCAATGGATATCACAGTTCACATGGTAAATTAGGCATGAACATTAAATCTAAATTGGACAGAAAACTTTTAAAATGCTTAAAAAATACAGTCAATGATGTTTTAGGGTAATAGAAATTTGAAAGCATTCTTGCCTAATTTATTATCCTAAAGCTACACAGGATGACAAGGTTTGGTGCTGTTTTAGATACAATGGATTCATTTTGCAAAAAAGGAATGAATTACTTGCTTAAAAATGATCATTAAGTAGCCTAAATAATTCTCATTTACTTGGTTCTTTGTCAGATTCATGAACAAATTTTCTGTTTGTCTACCTTGAACTGATTGTTTGATAAGCTGATAACCTAAAATGCACTTTTAAAAATGTAACCTTTCTTAATAGTATAACCAAAAGGAGTTATTATTTTACTTTGAGCAAAAATGACAGAAACACTATTTCTGAAATTATTTGGTTGATGAGAAGCAACAACAGGATAATCAATTGCTCAATAAACAAATGACATTCTAAAAATAATTTCAACTCTACATATGCATGGATTCTGGAAGTTTTCTTTTGAGCTATGATTCATTGAAGATAACTTTAAAGACAAGTGAAGAGAATAGAAAGATCAGTTCAAAACAGGTGTTGACATTCCAGAGAAATTGATTTTAATTCAGTGAGAGAGGATTATAATGAGGAGTGGTCATTTTTGAGTGAGAGAGAGAAAGAGAAAAAAAAATAACTGAACCTGTCAGGGTGTAACATGACTTTCAAGGCAAAGCAGGGAACAGTGTTTGCTACTTGTAGTGGGAGATAGGGACATCCATGAAGGTTGGAGAGGGGGAGGGACAGAAGATACAGTTACCACCAAGGTGTGTCAGGTGAGCAGAAATACAGACACCCTGTAAAAGAGTGTGCACATGGGGACATAGGAGATAAGGACACCCATACAGATGGAGTGGGGCCAGGAGATAGGGACACCTTCCAAGACACAGTGGTGGCAGTCAAGATTAAGAACACCATGAAGGCTGGGTGGGGGAGGAAGGACAAGAATAGGGATACCCTTGAAATGAGAGAAAAGATGAGAGATACTTGAAGAGAGGAGAGAGAAAGAGAGTTCATGAAAAAATAAATGAAAGGTAATGAAACTAAGATGTACAAAAAAATAAAAATGCTTTCCAATATTGTTTATTCAGTTCTACCAGATGTTTATTAACTGTATAACAAATTTGGTAGCTTGTGTACTAGGCAGGTGAGGTTATTTACTAATGCCTTTAGTACTAGGTTATTTTGTTTCTCTGATTGTAAACCAAAAACAGAACAATTGGCATTCTGTAGAGGCTAAACCACATTATTTGGAAGCAGGTATTAGCAGTGCAAAGTAGATAAAATGGAGACATGGTGCAAATTTCAAGGAGGACTTTATGTAATTAATGTCTTTTGTTGTTTAACAAATAGCAAAAATATTAACATTCTTTGGCACAGTGTTAACTGAAGAAATTTTCAGATTTTACAAATAAATCTTTTGTAGCATGAGTACGGACTATAAATAAGTGCTGTATATGAAGATGTGCTGAAAAGTTTTCGGTCCAACCAAATTTTTAAATTCTGAACAATTGATCAAACAGCAGAAATTTGTGGGGAAGGGTTTCTTGGTTAGGTTGGGAACTCTTTAGCACTTACTCTCTTTCTACAGGGTGCATACACACACACACACACACATATATGTATAGATGTCCAGTCCGTAAACGGTGAGGATAATCCAACAAGATTAACTTAATATAAAATATTAAGCGTTATATCTATATAGAGAGCTCAATGAATGTTATCTAGAGCAATATGATATTTATAAAGGAAAACTCAACACGTCTTTATGAAATATATATGTGTGAGTATACGAACACAAGATACGTATGTAGACACGAAAAAGTGTAGGTTGGTAAGTATGTATAAGCATAAACAAAGTCACATTTGTAAGTATATGTGGGAATGTACGCATATGTATATAAGTTAGTATAAATGGGTGGGTTAGTTTATGGGGTCACACATACACACTATCCATGAAATTAGAAGTTTCTTCAGAGGTCAACCTTTTCACAATTGGTCTGAACACTCCCAGCCGATCTGACGCCAATGCCTAAGTACTGACTCTTTTCCTTTTTTTCTTTTCCTTCTTATTTTTATATTTTTTTATCCTTCTCTTCAGTTAAAGAACATGCTTATTCTGGCAAAATGTTTTGTACCAAATGGAAGGAATATTGTGTGGTCTGATGAAATGAGCTAATTAAGCTCATTGAAACGAATTATAATTTATAACCAATTTAAATGACGTGTTGAGTTTTCCCTATATATATATAATAAACATTATGTTACAAGAGCTATAACATAAATGTCAGCTCATTTAAGAGGAGAAGAGATGGATTCATGCCATTTCCAAGTGTATTTGCGTTAAAGTGAACTTAACAACTGGAATTCACTTGACTCACTGATTTCACTTTATAAGGTGTTAACCATCAGATTATCTGCACATGCAATGCATATATATTCATTGACAAATGATAACATTTTTTATGAAAATACATAGCCACTTCACAATGCCTCATATTCCAGAAACATTTTCAAATGCAAACCATATGATCATAAATTTCATTGTTAAAGTCATTTTGTTTTTTTGATTGATCTGTTTTTCCATGGCTTAACCTTTTGCAGGTTATTTAAAGACAGAAAATATTTTTAGATTGTAAGAATTTTTTTGAAAAAAATATTGATTTACTAGTACACATCCTACTAATTAACTGATATCTGAGGAAGAAGAGGTGGATTCATACCTATCCCAATGGTATTTGTGTGTAAGTGATGGTTTTGTAAACATAGCTTAGATGTGGCACAAAACTAATGCTATGCAAAACCCAGTGAGGATCAAACTCACTATTCAGTTGTAATTGATCTAGTGAAACAAGCTTGATAACCATTAGAAAATGTTGTGGTACTCAGGTATTTGTGCATAGGTAACTAACAAACTCAATTGGAATTGGAACTTGCCTCCTCAATTAGCAATTTCAAGCTATTATTCATTACAACACCTGGACATTCACAACTGGTCATTCATTTTAGCAACCAGCCTTGATGCTACTGAACTTTGGTGATGGAACAAGAACTGGGGTTTCAACATGATAAGTCCATAAAGATAAGTGGAAAAAAGTTCTTCTGTATAGCTGCATAACTTAGAGAGTTGAGGTCAGCACCCAAATTGTAGTAAAGTGTCTTCACCATATGACAAATCAGTCATAAGAAAGCCATTTCTTAAACCAGTCAACATTCAGCAGAGAAATAAATGAGCAGTTTAGATAACGGAATGATGTTACGTGGTTTTTTGCCTTTATTTCAGATAATTAAGATTTAAACAGTAAACAAATTATGAATTTCAAAACTTTATTCAAGAATTTGTTTTAATTGCCTGCAGTTGATTATGAAACACTGCAAATTTTTGGTGACTGTATGAATAAAAATATCTTCATAGCACTGGTCATTTTTAAATCTGTTGAGTGTGTGGGGAAAATCAATTCTGTTTAAGAGACATCTCCTAATGATTATTTAAATAGAAATCTTTTTATGAACAATGGCTTTCTGTGCAATGTAGAAAAGATTTTTAAAAAGTACAAGGCCCAAAAGCCATTCAAGGTAGGGGGCTACAGATTAAGAGACAATTTACAGGGATATGTGGGAAATATGATGGTTAACCCTATACATAATTAGGCTAAGATTGTAGTGATTAGGGAAGCATCCTGTTGGGAGTTGGTTTCACAAAACATTGGTTCATGGAAAGAAGTTGGTTGAATAGAACTTACATCTCATCAATGGAATGAGGGTGGTTTGCCACAATGAACATGGCATGTTGTATCTTAACTGTGAAGGTTAAAACTTGTGGAATCAATTAATGTACAATAGTTAGTCTGAACACTTTTCTGTGAAAACAGCAATAGAGCAGCAGGAGGCTTGTGACATTTCATCAATGGGAAAAGGGTTGTAGGGTGGAAAATAATTTGTCACCCATATATGGTGACAGTACACTAAGATGTAATGAATGAATAATGTACACTAACATGTAATGAATATCAGGTTGGAATGAGAAATTGGAGAGCTGAGTTTGAATTCCAGTTAAATTTGTTTCTTTCACATGCACAAATACCCTTGAAAAAGGTATTAATCTATCTCTTCTTCCTCCAGTTATGGGTTGAATAGCAGGACAGATTGGGTTCTATAGCCTTGGTTGGCAACTGGTCTACTGCAGAATGTAATGGCAATGTATTGCAAGAAAATCTTCTGTCTAGTCAGTCATGATTGCCCACGTTTGTATCACATATGGCGATTAACTGACTGACATCATTTTCACCTGAATCTGCTCCTGTAAAGCTAGAGGATACCAGGAATAGTCATGTACTTACTGGAGCGGTATAGGGAACCAACCAATCTTTCCAGTGTCATATTTAGTAACTCATAATTGAGTTTGTTATCTGATAGATAACCTACTGAACGTATTTAGATTAATTTGTTTTGAGAAATAATGAAAAAAAAGACCTAAAAATCTAGAAAAGATTCATTCATTTCTAATGCATCCTTGATGGATATTCCAGAAAGAAGATAGCAGATCTGATTGAAAGTTTTAAAATCTTAATGGCAAAAAAAAAAGGGAAAAAAGAAAAGGAAAAGAAAATGCAAATTTTAACTGTTGTAATAAAATATTTTTTGTTGATTAAATCTTTGTTTGACATTAGATATTTCTATTTCCTTTTATTGGTGGCAACACACACACATGCGCACAAAAGAATTGCTGAAATATTCTTGACACTGCAATCAAGTTAAAAAAAAAAATAATGAACTGATGTTTGGTTATAATTTGGGAATTCAGTCAGACCAATAACTTTTCATCACCTTGTATAATTCATGCATATATACACACATTGTTGACATGGAAAACAAATACATTTTCATATATTTATGCTTGCATCATAAGAGGTCCTACATGGTAGAGCAGTCTAAGACATGTCAGATCTAATGATGGTTTCTCCTAGGAGATGGAGGTTTGAATACTGTCGGAGGATGTATATTTTCCTAATAAGATTTCTCAATTATTCAGGCCGGTAGACGTAAATAAATAAATATACTGTTTATAATAAAATCAAAGCATATACTCAATGATGTGTATTCAATATAAATGTCTAAACAAATAAAATTAAAAATAGGTAAATAGATAAAGAAAACATATTTGAAAAATTCATTCTAACTTGGTAACTTGTCATCTTTAATCCATTCTCTCTATTGTCCTCTTTGACAAATTTAGCTCCAAGTTAACTTCCAAATTTTTAAAACTCAGCATTCACTTGTAAGATATAGCATGATATCCAATATTTTCCCACCCGATTCTTATAAACTATTATTATTTTCCTTTATTTCAAAGTTTCTTTGCCTCTTGTTTTTACAATAGTCCTGAGAAAACATCCGATGAATATAATATTTTGGTAATACAATAAGAGAAGAGTGTGGGGGGCAAAAGATTAGAAAGTCTGAGACAGACAGGATTGTAAGTACTGAAAAACAATTTTTGGTGAAATTTCACACTGAGGTCAAATCTCCATAAAGAAAACAGACCAATGTCAAAGTGTGTAAATTGCAAAATTCTTATGCGCTCAAAATTCTTCACCACATTCCATTCCTACAGGGTTTCTTTTTGCCTGTTTAGTTCTTTGTTCAAATGTTTGGCATCAATTACACATTTTTCTTTCCAATACTGAACAATTAATGTCATTATCATCATTCTTTTTTGCAGAATTTCAAACAAAATTCTCAAACTCAAATCTTCTGGAGCTTTTTCTGAATTTCTTGATAGACTTCTAAGGCTGCTTGAAAAAATGATGTTGAACTGACTTTTGAGACAAGTGGACTAGCCTTAAGTTTTACACTAGTGATGTTTTCAGGTTAAGACAATGTGCACATTATAGATACAACCCAAAGTTTAAGTACTATGACCCAATTAGATACTATGCTGACAATAAGTTTCTGTGGTTGTAGATTTTCTCTTGGAGTTTCCTTCTTCTAGATGTACTATTATGGTGTGTCATCACTCTGGAGGAGCATATCAGCAACATGGTTGATCTGTACAGATTGAAGCTCTGGACATGATCTCATCCCATCAGATCGTTGATATAATTATTTCTTGTTTACTATAAAATTTTAAAAATCAAAATTTTATATTTGATACATGCAACCAATTTGAACTTTAAAAATTTTTTTTTATTCATTAAAATGCTCAAAACAATAAAGGAATAAACTATTATTATTAACAAAGGCAAATTTTAAAATGCATGATTAACAAAAAGTACTTTTTTAAAGAGTTTGTAGTATTTCTAGAGTAGAGAATATGAAAATGGCTAAAATGTTTTTCTTCATGATATTTTCTTATATTGATTAGAGAAAAGTGTGAAATTTGGATCTGTTGGAAATAAAAGTTAGTATGACAGGAATTTTATACTAGTTCATACGGCATGATAGAGTAATGGATTGTGATTTGGATTAAGGAATCGGAGAGCCAAATTCAAATTCCAGTAGAATTCATTATATTCACTTATATGCCAAAACTCTTCTCTCCCCGGCTATGGGTTGATAGTAGGGCAGAATAGATTCTATAACCTTGATTGGCAACTAGTCTAGAAGGAAGAAAACTTTTGAATTCAAAACTGTATGTAGCCCTGGCAAAGCACATACTATGCAGCTATGGAAAGGATCATTTGCATTGACTTGATGATCCCAACTATAGTAGACTTTTTTCCATACTACAAATAAAAATATATAATTCAATGAGAATTCAGCTAGATCTTATTCTAACAAAATCCAGAGAATCAATATTTTTGGAATGATGTAAACTTGTTTGAGTGCCTCAATAATCTTGCTTTACTAAAATTTGTTTGTATATTAAATGAAATAACAAACATTTCCTTTATAATTTGCTCTAACAAGGCAATATTTGAGCATATCTGAGATTCATCTTTGTAAAAAGAACAAGTACAGTAAAAAAGGAGAGAACTATTGAAGATAAAAAAGAAAATATAAAACAAATAAAACTGCAAAGTATTTGAAGAAAGCAAGAAAGACTTTGGTTGAATATAAGTGGGTTAAAATGAAAAAAGGTTCTATTCTAATTTGATTGATTTGTTTATTGTTAATGCCTTATTAAGCATTTGCTGATTATTTAAAGCCAGAAAATATTTTTAGATTACAAGAATTGTTTTTGAGATACAAGTCATATTAATTGAAGCTATGAACTTTAGAATCCTGTATTAACTTACTTCTGTTTCAAAACTGATCTCTGATGATATCTAAGACTGATCTGAGATGATCTGATTGCACAAAGCCATCTATACACATATCTATGTAAGAAACCTGTCATGGCAGACAAACATAATCTTGCTGCTGACCTTGAACGAGATCTACACTCTGTGGTGAATTGGGGCAAGAAGTGGCTTGTCAATTTCAATGCGACTAAGACCAAGCTGTTGTGTGTCAATCACCACAGGCAACTTCTCCTGCCTCCCATAAGCATGGACCAAACGAGTCTTCCTGAGAGCAATACACTGCACATCCTCGGCCTTACCCTCTCTTCTGATCTCAAATGGAACCACAACATTGAGTTCATAGCTAAATCCACTGCTAAGAAGGTTGGGTCACTGTGTTGGGCCAGAATGTTTTTCTCACCTGAATCCATCCTGCATATATACAAATCAACCATTCGTCCATGCATGGAATACTGCTGCCATATATGGTCAGGCGTCCCTGCTGTTCATCTCAGTGTTCTCGACAGGTTCCAAAGGAGAATCAGTAATGTGATAGGTACCGACTTAGCGGCTCGACTACAGCCACTTCCCCACCGACGAGATGTGGCCTCCCTTTGTTCTATAAATACTTTCATGGCTTCGGCTCCACCGAACTTAAGTCACTGGTGCATCTGCAACAAGTGTTTACTTGTGCAATCAGATTGGCAACTGGGTCCCACCCATTCACAGTTAGATTAACCAAATGCAGACGACAATTCTACTCCTGCAGCTTCTTCTCTCGCACTTCCCGCCTGTGGAACTCGCTCCTATATTCTTGCTTTCCTGACGGCTACAACCTCAAAGAATTTAAATGCAATGTCAATACTCATCTATTAACCACTTGACTCTAGTTCTTTCACCACCACATATATCCTTTCCTTTCTCTCCACCTTTGCAACTGTCATCACACCTGTATTCCCATCCTTCTCTTGCTCCTTTCTAACTGGTTCGTCTTCCTCTTCACTCTCTTCTACTTAATCTTTTTACTCTTATGTAGCCCCCTGCATATCAGTGGCATTATCACCTTGCTCGGGGTGATACAATTAAAAAAAAAAAAAGAAGAAAATACCACATATTTGTTAATTTATTCTGCTTGTCCTGGATATGATTATAAACTACATCCAGCAACAAAGGCCTCTGATTGGGAGGTTTAGAGGAGCATGAAAACATCTCTTAATTGCTGACCAACAGTGGTAGCACCTGTTAGGGTCCCAGCTATGGGCAAATAGGTAACTCCCAAAGTTTGACTAATATATAAACAATAAATTATATACTAATTGAGGTTATACTGAAATTATATACACACCACACACACGTTATATAATTTTATCAATAAAGGTATTTAAAAATGCATAGCCATAGGCAACATGAAGATCATTCCAATAAAAAAAAGTTTGTTTTTGGAAAATCTAGTATTTTGTTTTTAATGAAAAAAAAAAAAAAAAAGGATTTCATATTGCAAAAATATTTCTGTTATTGCAAAATGATAATGCAGGCTGAAAGGCTGATAAATTTTGAAATATGATTTTAAAAAAAATACCAACAAAAACATTCATTTTCTTTTCACATTTGAAGTCTTTATGCCCAAAACTAAATTAAAACTAAGAAAAAAAATCCTTCAAGAGAAAGTCAAAATTCCACCTGGTTAAAAACTGGAATCTATGTTTTTTGTTTTGTTTCTAATGTGCATTGCAACCCCACCTACCTGACCCTTTCAAACTTTCCTCTTTGTCTCAAAGTCACATGAGACAATGTACTTTGTATGACCCATATAGATTGACCAATAACATATCAGATGAGTCATTGTCAAATGGTCAGTGTTGTTTGGGGACCTTTTAAGTGGTTTCAAATGATGTTGGCTGCTGACCAATAATTCATGATAATCACCAACCAAAAGAACAGTGATCAACTGTCAGCAAAGTAGGAAGATGATTATCAACCATTTTTGTCTTTTTTTTTAATACAAAGACACACACATACACACCTTCAACTTTGAATCTTTGCCTGTCCAGGGTATTTTCAGACATGGAAATACCATGTACATCATATCTGATCCTCAAGACAAGCAAAACGGCTTATAAATATCTTCTATAAAATAAAATATGCCATTATCAGTCATGCAGGCTGATACCCATTATTTACTAAAGGAATATTCCATTTTTCATGGCAATAAGACGTATTACTCAAAGTGAAATAACTGAAAAAGGGTTATAACAACAGAATATCTTATCAATAAAATTTTTCAGGTGCTAAGAATTTTGAACCGAACCTTTTATTCCAAGTGTGATGCCATTTCCGGTAGCCACATATTTATCTCCCTTTAATTAAACTCCCTAAGTTATTTGTTTACTATTGCTGCAGCTTGGTATTGAACTCACAACTCTTTGGGTCAAGTCACTGGAACTAACAAACATGTATATCCACTGGGCCATGTATCCTTGAGGACATCAGTGTATGAATTTCTGAAACATAAACCTAATATCTCAGTATTCATTTTTTACCAGATCTCATATTGCAATCTTTGATACTAATGATTTTATCTTGCACCCTGTATTACTGGTTCCCATATTGTATTCATTTTTATACTTGGCCAGCTTAGGAGATTTTTGTAGTCTAGCATATGTGCTGATTCCTTAAGTTTATGTATTTTCCAATGGTCTTCTCTATCAACTATTTAAACTTCATCCCATAGGTGATCTCCTTTCTCCCCCCACCATATGTGGTCAGCCATGCCTGATTTTTGTATTTCTCCTCATGTTACAGCCTTGGAAACATCATTAGAAACTATATAAAAAAGGAATCAGCACATCTGCTAGGACACAAAAATCTCCTAAGCTGACCAAGTATAAAAATGAATACAATATGGGAACCAGTAATACAGGAGTGCTAGAGAAAATCATTAGTGTCAATGATTGCAATAGGGATTCTGGAAAAAAATGGTTATAAGTCCAAGAAATAACATACACTGATGTCCTGAAGGACACACGACCCAATGGATATAGGCATTGGTTAATTTTAGTGACTTGACCCAAAAAGTTGTGAGTTCAATATCAGGTTACAGCAGTGATGAACAAATAACTTAGAGAGTTTAGATAAAGGGAGATAACTACATGGCTACATGCTAGAAATGCCTAGCACCTGAAGAAGGCTGGAGCTTACAATAGCCGAAATGTTGTAAATATGTCAACAGAGATATCTGAACAATAAATGTATATAATATAAATACTACCTCATTTCAGAAGTATAGACAAATGCTGCTAATATAATGTTTTTCATTTCTTTGGGTATTTTTATTTCATTTTTTAAATAAACATGTGCAACAATTACCTTCAATTGTATGAAAAAATGTCCTAGATTAATCACAGAAAACATAACCAATGCAAATGGAAAGTTACTCATATATATATATATATATATATATATACTCAGAAACTAGGAACTTAATAATCACCAACATCATCATTTAACATCAAGCAAGAGCCAAAAAAAAGAAAAGAGAAATTCATCAAGGTTCCAATTCTGATGTCATAATATTTTGAAGACAGTTTTACTAAATGAAATCATATTTCTCCTTTTAGGAAAAAAACAAAAATCACATTAAGTGGAGATCAATGATAAGTATGCTATCAACTAGATTATATTAGCAATTAGGTCCCACCCTTTTACTGTGAAACCAATAAATTGTAAATGCAAATTTTACTCCAGCTGCTTCTTTTCTCGCATTTTTCGCCTGTGGACTTCCCTTCCATTTACTTGCTTTCCCAACAGCTATAATCTCCAAGAATTTAAATGTAAAGTCGTCATCTCCTATCTCATTAACCTGCGTCCTCTCTCACATGCTCCTTTCTCCGTCCACTCCACTCATCTGTATTCTCATCCTTCTCTTATGCACTTCCTGACACCTCCTATAACCTGTCACTCTTTCTCATAACTTTCCTCCTATGTAACACCCTGCAAAACAGTGGCAATAAAATGCCTTGCTTGGGGAGATATGATTATAAAATAAATAAATAAATGCTAATCTTGCAAGCTCTTTGTAATGTGTTTATGCCTCTTGTTTCTTAAACTTTCCAGAGTGTTTTTAAGAGTCACTTTCACCTTTGAAAAAGAAATATTTTCTTCAGAAAATGACTTTTTAAATACATGGATTTGTTTATTCAAAAAGATATGGTAGTTGCATCTGAGTTTTAGCTTTTATTTTAAAAAAAAATACTAATCATATTAAAATAATTCATTTTACAGTTGCTGAAGTAAGTTATTAAAATTTATTATATTTTAGGTGAGTAACAGATAAAATGTGTATTTTTTAAAATTATTTTTACTAAACTTATCTACTGCAGTTAAAAAATCATTTTCATAAAAAATGCACTTTCCATAGATATTAACAGAGAAATATGATGTTGGGAAGCTTTTTAATGAGGATGTTTAAGTCTGTGACAGATTTTATACTTTCAACATATTAGCAGTGAAAAAAAATTGTTTAAATTATCTTTTTTCTCTTTTAAATGCTAAATGTTTTAAATATATTTATGAGTAAAACAGTAAAAGAGCAATGAAGATGACAATTATGGGAGTCTTGAAATGTCCTTGCTAACAATGTTCTTCAAAGTATTGCAGGGATTTGCTTTTTTTTTTTTAATTTTCTGAGTAGCCTTTTTTTTTTTTTTTTTGGTTATGTAAATGATCAGGGGAGATAAATGTGCTCTTTGAATCTTATTTTAATAAATGATTTGAGGGACATGAAAAAAAAAAAGAACATTTTGAAAAGATCAGTATCATCCGACTGAATCAATAGTCTATGGTCCAGTAGAAAATGCTTTAAAATTTTTTTACTGATACTTTTTCATTCTCTCTATTAGTAACTCAGTATTACAAAACAGTTTATTTCCTCTGTCAGAATTAAAAGAATTATCATTATTACCCTATTAATGCCTACTGACCCATTTATGGGTAGGGTGCATTAATGGGCTACAGGTAGAAACCTATAATTAATTTGTATTTTATTGTAATTTTCATAATTAATAATGTAATTTATGATTGATATTAATGGGTTAAACATCGAGTTGTCCAGACTAGTGTCCTCATTTTGGTTTATTTTGGTCATACTAACTTCCATTTTCTTCTTTTTTTTTTTCACGTGTCCTGTTGTAATTGGCAACCTATATTTGAAACCTTTAACAAAGGACATTAAACCTAAGAATAAAAAATTTTAACAGGTAAAATCATATATTCTGGTTCAGTTAAAAAGACAGACAAGCAACATTAAGCTGACGGCACCAAATTTCCATCACTGAATTATCCTATGGAATACATGGCCTAAGAGATAAAAATGTTGGCTATGCAAACTGGCAGTCAAGAGTTCAATTGCTAAAACAGGCTGTGTAATATATATAAATATATAAACATTAATTGTTTATTCTTTATTTTACAATTTTTATAATGAATGATCAAAAAATTGTGATTATGCTACCTGTGGAAAAAAAAGGTCCGAGTGTAAATGCAGCAGCAAAAGAAATTAATGATATGAAAGGCCCAGGAACTGTCAACAAATGTATGGCAAAAAAACTGGTTCAGGTATTTCAAGGAAGGTGACACGAACCTCAAAGACAAATCAAGGTCATAGAGACCTTCTGTTATAGAAGCTTGAAATGGTTGAATAACAGCCAAAGACTCATAAGTTGTTGGCAGAACTTGGTCTTTTACAAAGCACCATCATTCAGCACTTCTGTAATCTTGTCCTTGTTAACAGATGCTATTGAAAAGTTCCTCATGAAATGACCAATGGTTAGGTTGAACAGTATATTAACATTTGCAAAACAACTACTGGCAAATACTCGAGATGCACATTTGTAGTGTCAAATTGTAACTGGAGACGAAAAATTTTTCATAGTCCTAATAAGAAAAATCATTGACTTTATGCTGGCCAGGCTTCAGAATCTGTTGTCAAACAATGGTGGTTTGAACAGAAGGTCATGTGTATTTGGTAGAATTTTGAGGGTGGTGTTGCACTTTAAGGCACTAGATTGTTATGCTGTGACTGCTGACCTTTATGCTCAACAACCACGGCAAATATATGATGCTTTAAAACCCCTCTACCTGGTATTGGTCAACTGAGGATGTGCACTCCTACAGCCTGACAGTTCCTCAAGTACACATTAATAATGTGACCAAGTGCAAACTTAAACTCAAAGGGTTGGAAATGCTGGCTCAACCTGCCTAGAGTCATCCAGACTTTGCACCATAAGATTATCACCTTTTCCGAGCCATGGCTCATTTTTTGTTTGGACAGAGGCTAAAAAATGTGGAGGAGGTTGAAAACAGGTGCAGAAAGATTTTTTGCCTCTAAACCAGTCAAATGGGAAAAGCATGCAATTGAGCTTCAAGCACAATAATGGCAACAGACATGTTGGGATATATTTTCAATGGGTATCAGTTCGAAACAAGAAAACAGAGAACCGGGTTCGAATTCTAATTGAATTCATTGCATTCACTTATACACAAATGCTCTTGGTAAAATTATTAATCCATCTCTTCCCTTCAGCTATAAGTTAAATGACAGGACTGATTGGGCCTTATAGCCTTGGATGGCAACTAGTCTACTGCAGAAATTAATTAGAACCTAGTGTGAAAAAATCTTTTTCCTAGTCAGTCATGTTGCTTTCAAGACATGATCGCCCAAACCGTGTATCACATATGGCACTTAACTGACTGACTGTGGAAGAGAAAATATCACAAGAATAAATTAGAAGAATTAATTAATAAGAGGTATGATAGCAATTTAGATCCATGGATTGAATAAAAGAGTTCAAGTTTCAATTACTGAAAATTAGACACCTGAAAAAGGCCAGGGAATGAAATGGCTAAAATATAATAATAACAAGCAAAATGAAGAGATTAGTCCAAGCAAATCAAACAATTTTTTGTTTTTTCTGGTTGACAGCAGTTTCAGCATAGACATTTACTGTTGTATACCTACCTGTCTACAGGAATATGTTCTTATCCTCTTAAATACGTGGACACTATTGGTAATAGGGTAGAGTGATTATATTGACTAGCAGTGTATCTACTTCATGCAGCATGTGAGTCTTGAACTTGTTGAAATAATATCATTCTTAACCTCTGTTTTGATGATTACTCATGCGGTAACCTTTTAGGATAACACCAATTATTTACATGTTTATATCAGATCTCTGGTGATATTGGAGATCAAGTGATGAAATGTCTCCTCAAATTTTTAATTCTTTCCTCAATATCTTTGCAGACCTCAACATTGCCAGGCTATGGAAAATCTCAGCTCTTTCAAATTTCCATCTCATGCTTGAGTACTTTGGACAGTTCCACGTGTACCATTACAGGAATGATTAACATTTGCATCCCACTTATTTCTCAGCCCGCATATGAGGTCCAGGCATTTTTTTTATCTTGTTTCATTTTCACTGTGGTTCAAAATATGACATGTTTTTTCATTGTTTGCAACATTCAGAATCTAGTCTTTGATAGTGGCCAACTCTTTATAACTGTCTTTGATTTGTACTTTTACAATTTGTCGATATGGTTGGACTTACATCATATACATTTCTCAATGTATCCCTGTCCTTATTCTCTTGTGTTCCATTTTATATTCTTTTTCAGCCAGACATCATTTAAAGTCGGAGAACAAAAAGAGTAAAAAGATATAGGAGAGTAAGAGAAAATGCAGAGAGTCTCTTAAGGAAGATCCTAAGTTTAAAATGTAAGAAATGTGGATTGGTTTGGTTTTATTTGTTTTTCTAGTATATCAACCCACAAGGGTAGTAATGCTGGAAATCAGATTCTTATTTAATAATATTTTAGGAAGTTTTAAATTTTACAATTTGTGAAGTATAGGTGTTTATGGATAGAGGTGAATTCAGTAAAGTCCATCATAAAATATCTGTGTATGTTGCATGGCATACTATGTATTTAAGTGGGCCTTCATCTTTTAGAAGAAATGAATGTGTGATATGACCAATTCTGATTCTTGCTAAGACTATTTCAAAATTCATAGCACCTAGCATCAGTCAGTCAGTTAAGTGCCATACATGATACACGCTTGAGCGATCATGTCTCGAAAGAGACATGACTGACTGGGCAGATGATCAGTAGGTTGCCATTGCTTTCTGCAGTAGACTGGTTGCCATCCAAGACTATAGAACTCAATCTGTCCTGTTATTTAACCCATAACTGGAGGGAAGAGAAGGATTAATACCTTCCCAAGGGTATTTATGCATAAGTGAATGCGAGGAATTCAACTGGAATTCAAACTTGGCTTCCTGAGTTGTTGTTCCGAGTCAATATCCACTGCCCCACAATGCACATCCTCAGCACCTAGCATACAATGAAAGGAAAAGAAAGGGAAAGATACAGAAGAAATGGAAAGTAAAGAGGAAAATAAGTGAGAAAGTATTGAGAGGAAAGAGCCAATGAAAATGGCTAAGAGAGAAATTTTAAATTTTGTCCAGAATTGCAGACAGATATCGACATCAGTTACACTGTATCTGGGCTCAAAAATTTTGGCATTTTTAAAAAAAAAAATCAAATTGTACTTCTATAAAGAAAAAGAAAAGAAAAAAGAAAAGGAAAGATGCAGAAGGAGTATAAAGTGAAGAGGAAAAAGTGAGCAAATGTAAAGAGGGAAGAAAAGGGAGAGACAATGGAATGTTGAAACAAAATGTGCAATTTTGTAGTAGTTTGCAGTTTGCACATGTTCTAAAGTAATAATTAATAATAAATATATAAGACCAAAATGTGAAGAAAGTAAAATTAACTGTAAAAGTAAACAACAAAAATAAATAAAACCTGGATTGGAAAACAAAACACTTTCTCACCTGAATCAGCAAAAATTTCTGGAATAAACAGTAGTCAAGAACTAAATAAACATGACAAAAGTTGTTTAGTTTGAACAGTTGTTGTGCAACATGTTACATCCTCTGATCAAATTAGGTTCAAAAGAGAAAAACTGTATTTCTATGTAGACATATGTTGAAGAGATATACACTGATGTATGCATACATTTGTTAAATCAACCATCCCAGTAACTGTGGTGATGGTGGAGTAGGAGATAGTGGTGGTGATAGAGGTCAGGGAATAGTGGTGAAGTCAATAGAACTGGACACACTTGCATATTTATTATGCATATTTATAAAAGACACATTACAAAGCTTAACTGCAAATCTGCTTATTTAAGATAACTAGTACCTGGTTAAAGAAGTAAGAGACCTGCTTGTTTTTTATCAGCAAGATTATAGCAGCTTTCCAAACATTTTTCTTTGTTTTAAGAGTAAAGTATAATACATTAAAGGTAAAAAAAAAAAAAAAAAAAAATTGAAAATATTTGCAGACAAGAAATATCCAAACAACTTTAAGCAATTTTGAACTTTATTCAATCACTGGGGGTAAGTTGTTCTTAATCTGCTGTCCATTTCTAGGGATATCTTGTTTGCTCTTTTTTCAACCCATTTCCAGTGAGTTTAAGACTGTACTACCCAGTCCAGGGATAGAACTCTCAATTATTATGCCACCAAATTCAATACACACTCAGTGCAAACTGGATAAGCAATAACTCAATCAAAATGAGACACGAACAGTGGAATGATAATAATCACCTCACTTAGATAAAATAAACATTTCAGCTTGAAATTACCTCAGGGTTAACTAATTGTTATAAACTTGAAGAAGGTCAGAAGGTCAGAAACACTGTCATAATAATAACAAAAAAAATGAGAACTGCATGTAAATAATGATAACTCCTCATCCCAGAAATTCAGACAGAACCACTTTGCAGTAAAAGGGTTAAAAATAAGGAACTGAGATATTTCATATAGATATTTGTGATAAAACACTTTATTTCTTTTTTCAGGAAAGAAGTATGTAGTAAAATTCAAAATTTAATAATTAAAATAGATTTCATATAAAAATATCACAAACAAGTGTATACACAACAAAAATCAACATCTCTTTATCAAAATTTTAAACACCAGGAAAAAGCTACCAAAAAAATAAAATTTAAAATAAGATTAGAAACTTAATGAACATAACAGATTAGTCAAAAAGTTTGTTAGCTTACTAAGTAAAACAAATTAATCTAAAAAAAACCTTTTTGGCCAACCCAATAGAAGAAAAGATCATGAAGAGAGAATTTCCTAACCATCATTGTTAGTTTAGTAAATTAAAACAAAAACAAACCACAACTTGTGTCCACTGAAAACAAACAAAACTTTGCAACAGGTTGTGATCAGACAGTTGAAAAATGCTCACTTAGCTTTGTCAAGTGATTCTCTTTATCCAAAGCAAAGTAATTGGTAAAATTACTAACAACCAACACTACATGACTACTTCTCAAAGTCAATATACTAATATTTTCTTAAAAACCTATGCACTTTATATATATTGGATATGTTGTTCATTTTTATGAATATTTGAAATGTAACTTCATTAACATATATGTGCATAAAATTTACATACACTTAAAGAGAAAACAATTGTAAAATAAGTAAATAAACTACCGTGTTAAATTTTACCAGAATTACTAGAAATTTATTTACTATATTAATTTTGACTGACTAATTGCTAATAACTAGAGTTATTCTTAGTCATTTTATAAAACTTTGGTCATTTCAAAATATTTGTGTGACAAATGAGTAAATCAGCTTTGAAAATTACATATGTATTATGGGGTCTCCAATACCACTTTTGATAATGTTTCTTTCCAAGTGCATTATTTTTGTATTATTTTTTAGTACTAATTGTCACAACTTGCCTAACTGAACAATTGAGTAACTTCCCCCTCCCAATTTGTTTTGCATTTGATGGACTTGTTTATGTACACACACACACACACACACACAGAATTAGCTTCATACATAAATTGAGATGTCTGTTGCATTATGCTTTGGAGTTAGTGGCATGATCATTTACTCTTGTTCAATGGATTGCATTTCAAATACAGTAAGTGAAAGTTCCTTTCATCCCTAACCCCTCAATTAGTACTTTGGTGTGTTTGAAGATCCTTCCAGCCCGCAAAAAAAGTGTTTAGCAAGTCAAATTTTCATGATTGGCCAAGTCACTTTTTGTATAGCTCTCTCAAGTAAATTCCAAGGAAGTTCCTGGTTTTAGTCATAATATTTGTGAGAATTACAAGCAGTTTAATTTGTTTAGGGGTATGAAAATATCTCAATATAAATGCTATAGTGCCCTATCTATAGGAATCTATAGGAATGGACTCTTCCCCCTAGCATATAATACTCACCTGCATGACTTCCGAGGACACAGCTGAGAGACAGTCTACACACAGTGTAACTCTACAGTTCAAACTTAGACTTCTATTTGCTGACTACTAACACTCTTACTTGTATATATGTTCTGTTATTCTAATAATACTGTTTGAACCTACCTTTTTTCTGTGTCTTATTCCTGGGCCCTAACAGGCCACAACAACTTGGCGATGAAGATTTCGCCACAACAATAAATGATAAGCGAAAAGAACCTTTTTTAAATATTGGTCTTTTACAAAATAAACCTTTCAAAAAAAAATTATCCTATAAAAACCAGAGGGAACACCGAAGAAAAAGAAAATTAAAAAAATGATATATGATCATATTTTATTGGTTGTTTTAAAAAAAAATCCTACAGTACTAATGCTGTGATAATACCCCACAGAAGTAACAGAGGATTAATGGGGGACTTTAGTCGTTTTTAAGCCAGATGAACTTCTTCAAAAAGTTTAGCATTCGATAACAGCGTTGCAGGTTAAAGTGATCTAATTATCACAGCTAGGGGTGAAATGTAAGTACTTATAGACTGCTGCTCTATATCATAAGAAAGTCGGACTCATATCTGTAAAGTTTCTTTATTGGTTTAAATACAAGTGACTGAACTGACTTGCTTTAGTTCTATCTTCAGTTTTCTCATGACTGATACTCTTTCATTTCTATAAAAATTACATCACATCATCTTATAGCAGTAGAAGTAGAATGGGTGATCTGTGTTCACCTTTCAGGCTAGCCTATTGTATTCACTTTTGTACTAATACCCTTGGAAAAAGCATGCATTTCATTTATTTTCCTTTCCTTTCACAGTTATGGGTTAAATAACAAGGTAAACTAAGCTATCTACCCTTGAGTGGCTACATGTTTAAGAGGGAGACAACTTTAAATTTAAATCCACTGAGGAAGTAATGGGAAACTACTATCTTTCTAAGGAAGTTATGTCATTTCACCAATAGTAAAAAAAAGAATCTGTGGAGAGTGATGATTACTTATGTCCTAAATGAACATGGGATTAAAATTATGGAAACAAAGAGGGGTCATTATATCTTTCTCTTCCTCAACATAGAAAAAATAGCATTTTTGAATAAGAAACTCCTGGGCAAAGAAAACAGATTTATTATAATGGTCCCAAATGAACAAAACTATCGTCAGATCTAGGAAAGACTTCAGTAACTCAACCTAAATTAATCTAATACAAGATATAAAGTTTTGTGCTTCTAAAGATTTTAAAAATAATTCTTTATTACAATCTGCTAAAAGCTGAATAAACTATTACTACAGAAGCCTATAATGATCAATTGGCTCTTTTGAATGACACATATGGGTGCCCCCCCCCCAAGTAAACTATTAATTAATTGCATATGAACAGTGATTTTCCTCATGCAGATATGATTCAGTAAACAATTAATAGTGAATAGTAGGGTAACATGACAGTAGAGTCAACCATATTTGGGAGAGAGAGAATAAAATGTTGTGTATATAATTTAAATATGTTGATTAGCATAGCTTTTTTTACAATGTTTATTCTTGTGTTCTAGTGTTGAGGTAAACTAAACTTGAAATATTAAAAAAAATCCACCAAACTTTGATAATCAAATACTAGTCATTTATTTTGATGGCATCTGCAATTAGTCACATCTCTAAAAATGACAGACTTCCAAGAAAATGAGGTAAGAAAATATATTCTAGTGCCTCATCATCATCCTGCGGCCTCGGCCGAGATAGAACTCACTACACCCTTCCAGTATTCCCTATTTGTCATAGCTCCTGTAAAGTCTTCCTTGGTGATAGATGTATCTGTATGTATCCTGTCTGGAAAGGTTAACTTAGGAGATCGATTGTGAGATGATGGGTGCCTCCATAATACAAATGATGAAACAAGTTCATCTGTGGCATGTGCACAGTTCCCAGCAAACTGGACATGTCTCTTTTGAACTGAGGTTGATACTCTTGGTAGGTCTCCATATATCATTTCTAGAGTTGGGTGGTTTTGCCATGAAAGATCAAGTACTCTTCTGAGAAGTCGAGTATAACATCCATCTAAACAGTGTTGTTGTTTTGCTGAAAGAGTCCAAGTTTCAGATCCATAGAGTAAGATTGGTTCAATAAGTGCGCAAAAAACTTGGATTTTGATTTTATGATCAAGATTGGATTTCTAGATCTTATCCATTTTGTTACAAGCAGTCCATGCTATGCCTTTTCTGATATTGAAGTCTTTTTCAGAATTCTTGATGTATGATCCTACGTACTTGTAGTCTTCAACACATTTAAGGATGTTATTCAAGAGGTTGTAAAAATACCAGGTTTGGAAACTGGCATGGGATATCCTTCTCTCAATGAGGGTGAAAGGGCCTCTCTTAAGCCGTGGTAGGTAATCCATCTAGTGATAGTGTCATGATAAAAACACCCTTGGTAGCTCTAGCGAAGCATCAAGTATTCAGCTACTGACAAGATTTTGGATTACACTACAAACTGCACCAGGGTTCCAAATACACACGGAACTAGTCAATCTGGTTCAACTGTTGACATTGGTCCTGGTCCTGCCTCTGCCATTCTTGATCAACTTCCCGATTCTGTTTCAGTTATTGAAACCCATGATGAAACAGCTCTAAACCCTTTGGGGCGAGCTGCTCCCGACAATGAAGAAATGAGATCAAAACTTGTTTCATATAGAAACCATACTCTTATCAGCACATTCAACACCAGGACATAGAATCCACCATCTCGTCTTAACGAACTTGTAAAAAAATGCAAAAGATCAGAACATCGATATCATTGCCATTCAAGAACATTGTATCTTTCATCCACACACTGATATTGAATACCAAAAAATTAAAGACTATCATCTAGTTACTGCCTCTTGTGTGAAAAATTCTACCAACTCATCCATAGGGGTTGTAGACCTCCTACTTTCAACAAAAGCCATGGAGAATTTATCAGATATCAAAAAGATATCACCAAGAGTCATCATTGCTGATTTCAAGGGTAATCCTAAATAACAATCATATCTTGTGATAGTAGCGATGAAGAAATCAATCAGTTTTACAACACTATACGCTCAACTCTTGAAAATGTTCCAGCTCACAATTTTCTTCTAGTACCAGGCGACTTCAATGTTAAGCTGGGACTGGATGCTGCTAAATTCCCCTTCCATACAGAAACCAACTGTAATGGCGAGCATCTGGTTGACTTAATGGAAGAGTTTAATCTCCATCCGACTAACACTAGGTTTATGAAGTCCAACCATCAGCTGTGGACCTTTGAGTATCCAAATGGCAGCAGAGCCCAACTGGACTCCATATTGGTCCATAAGAAGTGGCAGAACAGTATCAAGGATTGTTGAGCATACTCATCTTTTTCTTCTGTGGGATCCGATCATCATTTTGTCTCTGCCACAGTTAAACTGAGTTTGAGAGTTTAAAAAAAACCAACCGCAGATCCCATGAAAGCTATTGACTGGAAAGCAGTCTCCTGTGATAGAAATCTATCTTCTCAGTATGCGGTGAGTGTATTTAACTGATTCCAAGAACTCTCATTATGACGCAGAAAACCCTCAGTTAGATTCAAGTAACAGACTTGATCTATGGAAACTTGATTAAAGCTAATGAGGAAGTGGCTCTATCTACACTTCCCAAAAAAACAAAATTACGAAAAAACCCAGTTAGTTCAGACACCAGAGTCTCAGAAGCTCGAGAAAATCTCAAGAAAATCTCATATATCTATCACTGTCACTCTTCTTGAATAAATAAGGACAAGTTAACAGCTTCTAAAAAATCCCTCGACCATGCATATCTTGAGGCAGAAGTAGCTTTCGTAAATGGGAAAATGAATGACATTTTCCATCTTCATATCAACCAACAACACTCTGCAGCTTGGAAAACTATAAATGAACTATTGGGGAAGGGATTAAAATCTCTACCAACAATCAAAGGTGGAAGCTGTGAGCAACGTCTTGGTAGCTGGCTTTCTCACTTTAAAAACCTCATTGGTAATCCTGCAAACCTACCAGAAGACAAATCCCTTCCAAAAGTTCAAATTAGTAATGCTTTGAACATACCAACAGGAGAGTACACCATTGCAGAGTTAGGTTTTGTTCTAAAGAGGACAATGAACAAAGCTCTTGGTCCAGACAAGATTCCAGCCATCTTGTGGAAAGACCCTATTTTTCACCAATTACTTCTTGACCTATGCAAAGGTCAGCCATGTTTCACCAACCATCTGGCTACAGTCACAAATCCTTCCCACTCCCAAAAAGGGTGATTTAACACTGCCAAGTTCCTACATATCTACTAAAAAAGGGGACAAGTGTGAATAACCCCTTCAAAAAGAATGATTTCTTAATAAAATCTAAGGGTTGAAAAATGTACTTAAAAAAAAAAAAAAAAGCAATGAAACATGTATACTAGAAATTTTTTATCTTGGACAATATCTTTCATACTTTCTAGTACAGGTTTCATAGTTCCTGCCAAGAAGTTAACTAAATGGCATACTGGAATGGTCATAAAATTTTGAGCCCCTTTAAAATAACCTATTTTGCATGCTAATTCACCAACCCACCAACAAAAAAATTTTGCTTAAAGAGAACCGCCCCTAGGTATAGAAAAGATTTCACATTGAGGCTACTCGACAGCCTTGAAATCATCATCATCAGTTAACGTCCATTTTCCATGCTAGCATGGATTGGATGGGATTTTCTTGAAGGTCTTTTTTCAAGGCCGCCTGATTTTTTTGTAAGACCTGACTGTAACCTCAACTTCCTTAAATATGTTTTTTACATGGTTTACCTCTCATATGTAATTGAACCATCATAAAATATTGGAGTAAGTTTTACAGCTGTATGCCATTACAACACCAACCAGTTTAGGAGACTGGAAACTTTTTAATAAACGTGCTTTTATCAAGACACCATCACTAGGAAGATTACCGACCAAGGTTAGAGCGTTCAGCCTACCCTATTCTACACAGAGTAGGTGTAGGGGTTTTTATTTCAGAAATTTCCTTCTCTTAGACAAGTTGCCATCCAAAGCTAAAGACTCTTACTGAGCCTAAGCAGTTATATGTCATATTTGTGTTCTAAGTATGTTTTTAAAAACCTCTGTAAATTGATGCTTAACAAATCTCCACCATAATGACAACATGAAAAGCATGTAAATTATGCTCTTATTTTTAGTCTTAATTTCATACCTTTTCTGGCACGTAGCAGCACAAACATTGAAAGCCAATTTAATTTAAAAAAAAAAATTCTTATTGAAAATAATGTTTGCCAGTGCAAAATGCAGTTTGTAAAGACACTGTTTGACAGGAGATTATTATCAATGGCTAAAATAAGTTGTCCTACATAAGCTGAACATCCTAAAACTTTTATTGTTGAGGAGCAAACAATTAAAATTTCAAAACTAAACGATGTCCTGCTGAAGAAGACCTAAATTCTCTTGGAACAAAGATTGTGGGGAGAAACCTTTTAGTAAATAGAATCTGAAATAAACATAAGCAGCAAATGAATACTGGAAGAATTCTGATTTTCAAGGAAAGAAGACCTTGTTCATTTAACCTTGTGTCAAACTAAATTAACCTTAGTAAACAAACAGAAACCCATCTTGAAGTTATCAGTTATCAATTCACGAACAGATGCTGAAAATTATTTTTTTCAAGATCATAAAAATTAAACTCCAAATCTTATAAATCTAATTCATTCATCAATATATAACCCCCCCCCCCAAAAAAAAACCTAAAAAATCATTTGAAATGCATTTTTTTAAAATTGTTTTATTTCAATATTGAAACCTTGTAGTACTGATTATCAAACCAATTTAAACCGAAACTGTCTTATGAACTATACACACTTAAAATATGAAATGTAAACATCTCAAAGGGTTCAGATCTTAAGCATAAGAAAATAAAAATGTACTTTTCCTACTTTTTACTAAATATTCACTTCAAGGCAATAGAAACACTAGTTCACTTATTGAAGTCAAAAATGTTTTGTCTCATGAAAAACTCTGAGATAAACTGTCATGTCTATTAGTTAATACTACAAAGACCCACAGTCATTCCACTCCCTCTCAACGAATAATTCTAGAGGCCCTGATCTGCAACTATTACTCCAGAGTTTCACAGGTGATGATCAGGTAATTAGGATCTTAATTCTTAATTATCTGATGATCATGTTTGTCATGAAAAACAGAGTAACAGTTACAGGTTCAGGTCTCTAAATGAATTCTTGGATGTTGTTAATACAGTTCTATCTTGGTTTGGTTTCCAATTGTGGGCTTTTTTATACTAGGGGTATTAATGTAATATAACAATCTGGCCCCACCCGAGGAAGTGATGCAAGCGATGGTGTTTCCCGTCGGTGAAGGGGTCGGCGAAACGACAAGACAGGTGTTTGTGAAATACATCCTGTCGAGGCCGGAGCGGATGTCGTTTGACCTTATTTCCGACAGCAGCGGAAATGACTACGGAGGCAAACAGAACAGGTGTCTCTGGGAATTACGTGGGCGTTGCGTGGGCGAGGCAAAACCGGAAGGAAAGTCCCGGTTCTAGAAGACTATATAAAGACCTCGACACACGGATTCGCTAGCAGAGAACGGCCAGTGGAAGCAGAGGGACACCACAGGCAAAAACTACACTCCCGTCAACCCATTCTATGTGCGCTCTCACCCTTCCGTTCTCTATTCCACACGGTTTGTCGTCATTAATAAAAATATAACCTTATATTTTTATATATGCGTGTTTGTTGTTTTGTCGTCATACGGCGATATATAACATTAAGCCCTGTTGCTTTTTGCTAAGGTAGGTCCTGTTTTCCAATTTTTGCTGAAGTTAGATCTTTACATTCTCTCCACCACTTATTTGTTTTATTCTGAATGTGTGCATGTGTGAAGAGAGAGAGAGAGAGAGAGAGAGAGAGAGAGAGAGGAAGAGATAATAAAAAGTGAATAATTTTAATTTGTAAAATTTAACAGCTTTAAAATTAAATACATAGTTTTCCTTAAAATAAATCTGGGCCAAATTTGTTAAATGCATCTTCTTAGAAATATTTTTTAAAAACAAAACAAAAATATTGAGATAGTTTGAGATTTGTCAAACTGCAAACATGGACGATTAGAGACAGTTTGCAGCCACACAGAATGGTTCCTGTTTAATGAGTGGAATAAAGAACAATTATCAAAAAATAACAAGGTCTCCAAGAATATCTCTTCAAATGCAGAATCTTTACATGTAGGCTGTCTTTTGGAATTCCATGATCAAACACTGTTTAGTTACAGCTATTTCAGAAGTGAGAGATTTCTTTCACAAAGTAAAAACACTTGAATCTGTCACTATTAACTTTGTTCAGGGATATGAGATAAAGATGCTTCACAAAAAGGCAACTTGCCAGTTGGGTATTTTCCACCCAGACATTTGCCAATAAGGGCATTACCAGTTTTAACAGTGAATATGATAGACAAAAGTTTCTGAATGTGCACACACATACACACGTCCTTGAACTTATCTGAGATATTTCATACCAAGGCCCATGCATTCAAATATCAATTTTATGAGTGTGGAAAAAAAATCAAAAAACAAAAAAAAAACCAAACATCTATACATAATTTTTGGCAATAAACAAATAAAACCCGTAATGTGATATGAAATTTATCTTATGCAACATGATATTTTATGTGATATGAAATTTATTTTATGGTGTAAAGCTTGATATTCATCATCGAGTGAATTTGAAATTGAGTGTATATGTATCGAGGGTACACATGACGTCTGCTGCTCGGAACATACGCAAGTGTGTGTGTGTGTGTGTGTGTGTGTGTGTGTGTGTGTCCGAGTTCGTTTGTATTTGTGTTAGCAGGTTGGGAGTGGTTGGTTACACGCCGCCGCCGCCTCCTCCTCCTCAACTGTTCCTTGTGAATTAGGTCAGTAGAATGCCACCCTTTGCTGCTCGCTCAGCCCATCTCCTTCCCTGAGGGAATAGGATAGACATCTGGGTGAAGGTGGGCGTGGGTAGTTGAACGGAATAGGCGGTGGCGGTGGGCAAGTGGTGAGACGGAGGAGAGATATCATGCAGAAAGGCAACTGCAGCAGCAGCAGCAATTGTAACAGTGGCGTGAAGAGGGTACCAAGTAGTCAGAATGATAAAAAGAGAGAAACCGTGAGAGAGGGAGAGTGGTAGTAGTACCAGACCAGTTCAAAAGGCAGAGAAAGAAATAAGATGATCTTTGCATCTATCGAGACGAGAGAGAGAGAGAATATTGAAAGTTGTAAATGAAAAGTTTAAAATCCATGTTAAAAAAAAAAAAAAAAAAAAAAAAATGAAGGGTGCTGAAAAGTTTTCGGCTTGACTATAAAAAAAAAAAAAGAAGAGTTTCACACTTTCCTCTAAATTCTGTTTGGTCGTTAGACCAATAACTTTTCAGAACCACATCACAACGTAAAAATATGTCAACAAAAAATAACTGTGTTTCTAATTTATCTGCAAACCACTTGAATAGAACGTGGCACAAGGCCGAATACAAAGAGGGAATCACAATTGCAAGCAAAAATTGTTCAACCATCGTCAGCATTTCATCCTTGGAAACGCCTCGGTCATGGATTATCAACCGTAGCCCTCTACGGAAGGAAAGATACTGTTTGAGGAGAAGCCACCACTCTAGGACTTGAACATAATAGATTACATTTTAACCACCATGAGATTTTCACTTATCTACTGTAATTTTCTGCAATATTTGTCTACATAAACAGTGTGTGCCAAATACTGGAAAACATATGTTTAGCAGGCTAGAAATGGATGATGGCCTAACGTAATGATACATGACATGCACAATATTAATATTCTCATTTCTTTGGGTTGCATCTCTAAACAGAGTTTTGGTATACATTTTCTTAGATTTTCTCGATTCTGGTTCTTTCCAAAATATTTTACCTAAACAGTCAATATATTTCTGATATATTGTTGATGTTCTATTAATATATCCACAGTCCACACAAAACAATTTTACCTGACCTTGCAGATAAACTAAACAAAGTTGAACATATAGAATTTACTTATAAAATAAAAATAAGCAATACTTCACCTTTCTTAGATATCATGCTACACAGTAGTGACAATTAGCCTAAAAGTGGGTGTACATCACAAATCAACTAATAAAAATGATCTCATAAATTTCTATTCTCACCATAACAACAATATAACTATAACGAGCATTAGCTTCCAATCTTACCTAAGAAATGAAAAGGCACATTATGCTTGGGGTAGTAGCTGCCAACTGCAGTGACTTGAAGATGACCATCTTCATGAAAATGGTCAGATCATTTGTGTTCAAGTTCAGGAATAAGGTGGAAGCCAAGAGAAGGAGTCATTCTAAGTAATCAGATATCAAAGACTGGAATTTGTACAGCAATCCCAGGACTTCATCAATCACAATCTTATCAAAATAATGAAAGCCACTGAAGTTTGCCATCAGATGTGTGGTACACAAGTACATCAGGTTCAAGTCTTATGTTTGGCAAGACCTGGAAGAACCATGTGATCCAACTGATGTAATTGTTGAACAAACTCAATCATATTGAGTAGCCTAGCATTTTCTGTTTTTTCTCTGGTTAGCACTTGTGGCTCAGTATAAACTTAACAGAAGTACACATAGTGATGGTCTTGTGACTAGTGAGTATGACATGCCATACTATATTAATTGTTTTGCAGAGCTCCAGGTCAGTACCACTGCTTGGATTGAGAAGGTAACCCATACGTAACAAGAGCTTTCTCTCTTATGTAAATGGTGTGCTGAGAATTTTCACAATCATGTTACCTGCAATACTTCGCCAGTTAAGTGCAATACGTGATACATGCTTGGGCGATCATGTCTTGAAAGAGACATGGCTGACTGGGCAGAATATTTTCCTGTAGTAAGTTACCATTACTTTTTGCAGTAGACTGGTTACCATAGAACCCATGGCTTGAGGGAGAAGAAGCAGATTAATACCATTCCCAAGAGTATTTGTGCATAAGTGAATGCAAGGAATTCATCTAGAATTCAAACTTGGCTCGTTGATTTCTTATCCCTAAATGATATCCACTCAACCACAACATATATTAATCCCTGGAATACTATATCTCGAGCATTATTAAGAGGGAAATGAACCAACAATCCCAGAATAGCAAGGATTAATTGAAAGCTGCCATTGTGAATAAGATGGACAATACAAATGAGAAACACTTGATGTGGGCTTGCAAACACTTCCAAGGCTAACATCTTCAAGGTGAAGGATAGTTAAAGTCAATGTCTTTTTTTTGTTTTCTCAGTTGAACAAGTGTACAATTTTCCTTGAAAATATACATTTTTATCTGTTGTAAAATAATTTGTTTTCCTTCATATTCTGTTTTCAATTACCTACTGTACCTTATACTCATTCAAGCATTTTAAATTTTGTTCATGAAAAACAAAGCAGGGGTTTTCTTGTTATGATCAAAATTGAATGAATTTTAGACAATAAAAATGACTGTTTAAAAACAAAGTAATTTATAATTGAAAGACGTTGATTTATTGATTTTATTTGCCATTTATTTGCCAGCTACAAAATCTCAGCCAATATAAATTATAAAAAGGTTTTTGTTAAATTTTGGGATGATGATAATGGGCAATAATACTTTTATGAAAGGCACAACCCACAGCAGAGAGTTAATTGCAATCACCTTGACCCATTACAAAGATATGGAATGAAAGAATGAAAGAATGAGGTCATTTCTCTACAAGTCTCCTTCATTATAACTTATTTTTATGCACAAGTACCAAAAAGAGAATTTAGGTGATATTTTCAAAAAGCAGGCAGTTGAAAATATTCTCATCTATTTATACAAACATATATGCCCACATTGTGTGTATAAAAATAAAGATCAACAATAATGAAAGTAGACATTTATGAGAACCTTTGATTCCATTATGGCATGATCAAAACTTGGCTTAATGCCAACTTTAGCTCAGACTAAACAAATTGAAAACAATATTAAACTCCATGCTTAAAACTCAAAAGTGAAAAAAATATTTAAAAATCATCATGATAAGATTTGATATTTTGACTGAATTTAGAAAGGTTAAATCTAAATTATATTAGATGTTTTAAGATAAAAAAAAGAAAAGTTTTCTACTGTGTATTTAGTTGCTTTAGAAACTTTTGCACACACAATAATATGCTTATTTGCATTGACATTATATATACATATAACTGTTTTTTCTGAAGTCAAAGTATTATTAAATATTAGTAAAATTTTACGACCAATCAACTAAAATAATTTCTACCAGATGAACAACTTGTGAGAAACAATTAAACAATTCTATTTATACTGATAAATTTATTGCCATTATTTATATGCTGGACATCTATGACCCTGCCATCATTTGTGTACTGGGCTTCTATATCCTTGCTCTTAATGATTCTTAGGTGTATATAATCTTGTTTTTAAGATCATGCATGTCATATAAATTACTATATATCATTAAAATGATACCTACATAGGTTATATACATGCATCTGTATACTTGTGTGTGTATATTTATTTGCAATGTAAATGAAAAAGACAGATGAATCAAAACTAGTGTTGAAAAGGATAAAAAGCATCATTGTTACAGTTGTTCCAATTCTGCCTGGAAATCGGTAAGATCATTCTGGAACCAATGCAAACAGAAATGTAAAATTCTCATAACATTTAACAATCAGTGTTTATAAATTCATTTGCTGATTTCTGGGAATTAGTTCAGTAAGAGAAATTCTGATTTCAAAGTTTAAGAAACCTAACAGCCTGTATTTTATTAAACCTCAATAATGGTAAAATAAGATTTGCTAGCTGAGTTTTTCAAAAAGTTCTTACCAACAAAAGCAAAATGCCAACAATGGCTACAGTTCAGGTATTTTTTTATCTTTACACAAACACACACATACACACATAGGATCCGATGGGTAAATGATATTTTTAATTTTCTGCATGCATATTGTTTGTTTTTATTTTGTAAACTACAGGGTATAGTAGTAGATTCAGTTGCGCACCGTCTGTGAGAAAAAGAGAACCATGATGCAATTCACTCTGCCAGAAATTTGTAAGCAGCATGCTGTACTGCTTGTCATTTACACTGAAATCTCCAATATGAATATTTCAGAGTGTTTGGGTGTCAATCTGAGGACAGTGCAGAGGATTCGGAAAGAGATGGATGAGCCTAATGGAAGGTGTTTGGCGTGATCACTAGTGATGGTGATATTATGCCTCCATTCCTCTTCCCACAAAGCCTCAGACAATACGGAGGCCTTGAAGAAGTAGTGTCATCGTGAGTCAAGAGGGTGGCTGCTGGAAGTCTTTTTCTAGTAACAGAACTCTACACCATGCCTTACAAAAAGGAGAATCTAGTCATGGCTGTCAGACAGTTTCTGACACCACATCATCTCTTACATCTGAAAACCTGACTCCCCATACTGCAATCCTCCTGATTATTATGTGTAGGGTGCAGTTGAGTGAGAGGCCTACAAAACTCCTTGTAATACCAACGGTGAACTGAAGGCAAGGGTTATGATAGCATTCACCAACTTAAGAAGATCATTCAAAAGAGTTGCAGGAGATTTGAAAGTCGAATTGCAGCTGTGGTTGAAGCCAATGATAATTTTATTGTATAAATTTACTCTTTAGTGTTTCAAGATATTTTTGTGTAATTTTGCTAAATATATCTGTCTAAATGAAGTGTCTGTGTTATTTTCATTTTTTTGCATAATTTAGAAGACAATTTATCTATCGCACTGTGTGTGTTTGTGTGCACGTGAGTGTGTGAACTTGGTCAAAATAATTTTTTTGCATAAGTCACCAGCAACTTATGTTTGGTTGAAGGCAAAGTTAAATACATTTAATTGATTTTCAAGGCAAATGCTGTCCATCATCTAAGGTGGTAAAGGCTACAACATTTTGCACACCCTAACTGTTAGTAAAATCTATGATACCCCTATAGAATAAATGTTTATCTATGTACTTCACTTTCTGCTCATCCATATGCTAATTTATCTATCACTTTACCTACTTATCTATCCTTAGTACAGCCAGCTTGTCTGGCCAGGTTCTGAAAATTCTCAACATTTCCCATCATCCTCTATGTTTGCTGCCACTGATTGCCAAGTACATACACCAGTCTCTTTCTCTTTCTCTATCTCTCTCAATGTGTTTCCGATCAGGTGTGGGCTTCACCAAGCGCCACTTGTCAGCAGTGAAACTATCTTTAACAAAAGATTGCCTTCTCAGCAATGTTCCACCCTGACTCACCAGCCACCTGAAGTACCACCCACAACAATTGTTGTCCTGGGATACCCCTCTCCTCCATCAGACAGGCACTTACCAAGAATATTAGTTCAGAGAGTCTGCAAAGATTATGGTTGCATATATTTATAACACTTATTAAGCATTGCAGATTTTATAAATAAATAGATTGACTGCACTGGTTATGAGGGATTAAGTGGCCACACCCAGACTTGAACTTTAATCAAGCAAGACTGCTGAAAGGCTGTGAACAAGCAAGCAATATTTCTTGAGGACACTGAAGTTAAAATATTTTCAAAATCATAGTTGGAATATCTAACATTGAATACACAAATTACTTTTGTATAATTGCTGTTAACAGAATCTTTTTGATAAATGTCATAAAGAACAGTTATGCAATATCACTCCTATTTAACAATTTCCTCACAGATGAAGAAACTTGAAGTAACAGAAATGTGGATCTACAGAAGGATGCTGAGAATACCATGGACCAAACATGCAAGCAATGCTAAAGTTTTAGAGAAAACAAACACTTAACATCAGAAAGAGACTGTTGAAATTTCTAGGAAACATAATGAGTAAAGAGGGCTTGGAAAATTTGATACTCACAGGACAGATTGAAGGCAAAGGGGACAGAGTAAAAAAAATTCATAATGTACCTAGAAAGCTTGAGTAAATGGATGGTATAACAAAGTTTAGAAGAGATAACCAAAAGATAAAATTCATTAAGAGCAACAAAGGATGGGAAATTGTGGAGAGCCATGACCACTTATCCCCTGAAGGGAGATGACACATAAAAGAGGAACACAATCTTTCAACTTGATCCATTCTTTGGACTTTTATCATTGAATTTAATCTGTGAAAATTTAACTCCAGAAAACAGTGAAGAGAAATTGTTTAGTAATTTACTCACCTGAATGGTCTGTTTTCAGAGTGTCAGGTACACTAAATACCCAGATGATTACAAACTGCACTGAGGGATGGGCAGCTCCTAAAGACTGACTTTGATTAGTGTTGAAATATGTACCAGCCAAATTTATGCATTTGGTCAACAGGCCAACATATCTGTCAGTTACGTCTGTGTACCTTTTCCCTTCAGATATGATCTGATATACTAGATTTTTCCACTTCACCTTTAGTTATGCTTTTCTTGTGTTTCTCAAGTATGACTTTAGCAGTAACAAAAATACAAAGAATTTGAATATCCAAACAATATCATATATATATATATATATATATATATATATATATATATGACTCTACCCAAAGTGATAAACAATTGGAGTCAGTTTTAACTAACAAATTCATTTTTAATACCTGGAACATTTTCATCATTATGTATAATTTTTACTCTGCCACTAAATTTTCTATAATTCTGTACATTATAAAACATAGTTTGAGGTAGGTGTACAGTATAATATTACTTTTTAGCCATAAACACCCTTGTTTGCCAGAAAGGTGTGTAGACAACTCCACAATAAACATTATATGATAGAAAGTATAAAAAATTGACGTTATATATATTTGCAGACAACACGGTACAAAATCTTATTTTTAAACTTCAATCAAGGTTTCATAATTTTTTAAAATTTAGGATTGTGCAAAGACAAAGGAAAATGAAAATTTGTTAAGTACAAACAAACTTTGAGAAAACTGGCCCTTTTGTTTGAATTTGATATCAGCATTGTTTTTAGTCTAGAATATTTAAAATCTCATCATTTGGGGATTATCACTTGTTCATAAAAATAGTTACATGTGCACATTTATTTACTGATGAGGAAATAAGTGAGTGAACCAAAAGAAATTTGAAGCAATCTAGATAGGTTATTTTTTTCTTCCTGTGTGACACTGGGTTATGAAAAGCTGATAAACTCTTTATTAAAGATGTACAGTTATTTGGTAATTTGGGTGAAAAGAGATTTTGGTTAAAGGAAGTGCATAACAATTGCAAAGAATTTATTAAGCATTCAAATGGTTAAGTGAAGATGAGAGTCTCTCTCAAGGGTGGGAAACCACAGTTCAGTATTTAGTGATGTGGGGAGGGTGCACACAGAAAACTTGATTGTTTAAATTCTTTCAAAACATCTTTTTCCCTCCTCTTCCTATCATAAATTCTCCCAAATAATTTATCTTTTTATTTTTTATTATTATTGCAGGAATCCTAGAAGGGTGTGGTTGTAATCTAAAACATGCTTGCAGGAGTTAAAAAGGATCAAGCGTATTTTTAAAAAACTTTCATCAATGTCCTTGCATGCTTCGAATTTTTCATCTGAAATCTGAGGTTCTGATACCCAGTTATCACATAACAAAAGAAAAAAAAAGACCTTCCAAGCCTAAATAAAATTGCAAAAGAATAATTAACGTAAAATAGAACCCCTTTTGTGTTAATTCTTTGCATAACCCTGTCAGTTTCTACATCATTTAAAAAAATGCAACATATACTAACTGCTATCATTCCAAAATGGTGATCATTTATAAATGAAATTCTGTGAAAAAATATCTTTGGTTAATCATTGCAGCAGACAACAAAAAAATGCCCTAACATATTGGTTCTCAGTACCAAGGAAGGCTCACTCAGATTTTCAGCTTATGTTTTCAATTTAGTCAATTCATATTAAATTCTTCCAGTCATTCATTTGTAAGCAGAAGGCGTGGCTGTTAGGCTTAAGTATAATTTTTATGCTTATATATTAATCATAAAAAAATTTCTGTCTCAAGAATATTTAAATTTTAATTTATTTTGTTAAATTTTATTAATAAGTATTGCCAACACATTTTGAATCTTTTAGTGGGAAGTAGAAATAAACTTCAAAACTGGTAGTTCAAACATACTATTTTTGGTACCCTGAAAACTTTATTTAGTTAAAGAGAGGAACCACCATTGCCAAGCATCACATCTGAAATGATGGTTGACAGTTTCTTTGCTAGATAGATGCTTGATAAGAATTAGGTATATGCACAAGTGAAAAACTTCATGGCATTATATTTTTTTGGTTTCAGGCCAAAAGTCCAATAATTATTAACCCCATCAATAACTTTAAGAAAAGTTTTAAGTGATAAACCTTCTCTCCTTTGAATACAAGATGTAAGCAAAAGGGAGACAGGTGAGTATCTGATTCTAACAAGACCCACAGTATAGCAGCAATTGGCTAATCAATATTCTAAAGTAACTGCATGCAATAAATATTATCCATTAGACACATTTAAAACAGAAAAGCAAGGATCAATAATGAGACAGGATTTTGTAGAAATAATAAAGATAAATTGATTTGGTTTATTTTATTTTATGGTATATCAACCTCAATGGGTTATTTAATGCTGACAAGATTTTTAGGGTAGGTTTGTATGAATAGAATATGTATTCTTTGTAAGAAATGAGTTTGTAGATCAGGTTTCATTGATGTATTTTTGAAAAAAGAGTTTTTGTCAAGAGTCAAATGTATTGCTGGTAAAAAATCTATTTTTAAACTTTCATAGTGTTTTGACCCCAGTTTGGGGTTTAACTATATGCTGTACTTTAGACCCCAACAGGTTCTAACACCCCAGGTCGGGGTGGACCTGAAAACAACAGCAATTAAGAGGTGATTCCACACTCCTCAAAAGCTCCAATCTCCCAATCAGAGGCCTTGTTGCCGGATGCAGTTTATCATTATACCCATGACACAGAGATAATAGAGATAATAATAGAGATACAGACTTGAGTAACAAACCTTTTTGAATCACTAAGTTCATTCTACATTCTTTTTTGTTCAATTCTGTTGTTGAGTAAATAACACGCCTTCCTCCTCGTTATCTTGTGATACATTCTCAGGCTGTTATCAACTAACCACCATAGACAATCGCATCTACCTCCCATTAGCTTGGGACAGGCTTGCCTCCCAGAATAAAATACTATGCCTCCTTGGCCTTACACTTTCGGCGGACCTCAAATGGAATGACTATATTGAATCCATTGCCAAATCTGCCGCTATGAAAGTCGGCTCTCTGTGCAGGGCCCGGAAGTTTTTCCCATTTGAATCTATTCTGCACATATACAAATCTACCATCCGCCCGTGTATTGAATATTGCTGCCATATCTGGTCGGGTGCCCCTGCTGCTCTCCTTGGGCTTCTTGACAAAATACAAAGGAGGATCTGTAACGTGGTTGATACTGACTTGGCAGACCGGCTGCAACCACTCTCTCACCAGCGTGATGTGGCTTCCCTGTGCCTCTTCTACAAGTACTTTGATGGCTTCTGCTCCGATGAACTTAGAGCACTGGTGCCGCCTAAGCACGAATTTACATGAGATACTAGATTAGCAACTAGTTAAACAGATAAGATGTAACCGTAAATTCTACTCCAACAGCTTCTTTTCTTGCGCTTCCCGCCTGTGGAACTCCCTTCCACAAGTCTGCTTTCCCGACAGCTACAATCTCCAGGTGTTTAAATGTAGGGTCAATAGACACCTATCACACTAACTCCCAATTATTCTCAGAACACTCTCATCTACCCAACCCTCATTCTCGGTATCCTTACCCGCCTATCACCCACCCTCTGACATTTCCTATATTTAATCATCCTTTCTCCACTCTATGTAGCCCCCTGCGCAGTAGTGGCAGTGACATGCCTTGCTCGGGGTGAAACACTTATAAAAAAAAAAAAAAGAAAAAAAAAGACACATTTGTGTTTGTTCAACACCCACAGAGCTCATCTGTGGTTTACGCTGCAACTATGCTGAACAGACCTTAGTTACAGTTTCTGGGAGAGAGCATGTTATCTTGAGTGAAATTGGGTAGATGGAACCCTTCAGGAGCCATCAATCTTTGTGATAGCACAAAATCACAAGTCATCGTGACTGAGAGGTTTGAGCATCCTGGCCTTGTTCAGTATCTTGTGGATGCCTCCTATCTATAATACCAAGGCATTGGGTATAGTATAAAATGTATCTTATAGACCAGTAAATACAACAATTTTTTTTTTATTCAAGGAGATAAGTGAAAAAGAACAAAAATTTATGACTTTAGCTGAGATGCAATGACAAAGTGTTAAACAATTACCATAAATAGTTGCCTTCCTTTTACTAAGTATCTACAAGTCAACTTAGAAAGTAAATACTGATAGAATCTGAATTGCTCAAATATGTGCAACACATCTAAAGAAAATTCTATACCTAACAAGTTTATCTTTTTATCTAGAATAAAATAGCTTTTGAAATTGTAAAAACATTTTGGATAATTATTCTGCATTAGTTTTGGCAGTTAATTCCATATAAAATAAACGGTGATATGAGGAACAAGCCATAAAAATGTGTTACTATCTGTTACCTTAATTGGTATTGTTTAGATGGCTGTTAAGAATATAAATCCATGTAAACATATCATCAGTTGAAGAGTATTAGTCTTTTCATAAATATTCCTTACCAAATTGATTGACTGATTTGTTTGTTTTCTATGGCTTATCAACCCTTTGCAGGTTATTTAAAGCCAGAAAATATTTTTAGATTCTAAGAATTTTTTAGATTCTAAGAATTTTTTTATTTAATAGTCCTACTAATTAACCCATAGCTGGGGAAAGAAGATTCATATCTTTCTCAAAGGAATTTGTGCATAAGTGAATATAACTCAATGGGAATTGGAACTCTGCTCTTGATTAACAATTCTGAACCACTATCTATGACACCACCTGCACACCCAAGCTTACAGCATCTTTTATTCACAAGCAGTCACCCATCTAAGTACTGACCAGGCTTGACATTGCTTAACTTCAGTGATTGTACTGGAATTGATGTTCTTGACCAAAAAGTCAGCCGCCCACTCTGAATAAACTGGTTAAATTAAGAAATATTTCTAACTACTGTAAATTTATATGCAAATTTTATTTTTATTAAAATAACTGTATAATTTCTGATATTGAGAACAAAATACAAATTGAAGACAAAATAAAAAGTAGCATTTTTACATTATACAATTATTTGCTTCATCTGAAGAGAAGAAAAACTGATAAAATCCTGGCAAAAATTTCTTCATGACAATATAAAAAAAATGTTAGAGAAAATGAGACAAAAATATTTTAAAGTCAAAAATTAATTTAAACTAAAAAAGAAAGATTTATATGTTTTAATCAGAAGTGTTTTTTTTTGTTTTTTTTTACTGAATAATTAATCATAAAGAGAGAAAAAAAAAGAATAAGAGATTTCTAAGCTACTGATAAAAATAGGTTTTGTCTTAAGATGAAAGTAGAGTATAAAATATCATGGACCCAGTAGAAAATAAAAGAATCTCTGACTTTGTTACTTGTAGTCAAAGGCTTTATCATTGTATAATACAAGCAAATCAGCTCTGAAAGTTATGATACAAAACTATTTTCATTTATTAGCTTAAACTATAATGTTTTTTTTACTTTTCTTATATAGTTGCTATGGTAACAATTGCCTAAATTTGAAGTGAAGCATCTTCATGAAATGATTAAATTGAACATGTGTCCTCATTTCTATTGTTTTCAGCAGGTTTTTGTTTCCAATTTAAAACAATTCCGAAGGCATCACATTTACCTAAGGGAGCTTTGTAAAAGAAGCATACATTACAAATTCAATTACAATCATGTGTAGCTACAAGGATATTTTTTTGGTTTTACCTTTGGCTTCAGCTGATAAAAGAAAATTCCTAATATCTGTAATCAGTAAGCTATGCAAAATTTCCTATAAAAGATAACATTTCATTTGCCATTGGTGGAATCAAGCCCTGTTGAGGATCTGTTGTCCATTTGTAATCCCTACTGTGCTTGGTATTTAGCCAAAATGAAGTTCTGACACTTTTAGTAGAGAAAAGAAAAAATAAAAGAAGAGCTTAGATATCCCTTCCATTTTCTTCTATCACATATGCTACTAGGCAACTTCCAAGAAATTCCTCAGTAAAATGCCACAAGCATCCTGTGGTTCTTTACATTGTATGCCTGTCTAAGCAAGTTCCTGGCAAAGCAATCCCAGTATTCTCCTTACTCTTTCTTTCTGGTGTGTTCCCAGAATGTAGACTATTCCTCACTACCAATAGCAACAAGTATAAAAAGCAAAGAAGACATGAGATGAATATTCTTCCATTTCCAAGAGAAAAATGTTTATTATAAAATAGTCAAAAATAGAAAAAAAGGTAGTCATTTTGATGAAGTCATCAAGAAATAATTGTATTTGCCTTCTGTTATAAACTTGGAAATTGCAATGAGAAAATCAATGGCAGAAATCAAAACTCACATCAAACACTGACACTCATAATTTCTGCTCAATGAAAAGAGATTTTTATAAAGGCTACCTGTAATCTAAGGAATGCACAGATATTTTCTGAAATTTTAAATCAAAGCTATCCTGAATTTTACAAGTATGAGATTAAGATGTTTCAAGATAAACAATATATGCTTTTGGTCTTTTACTATCAACTTGTGTATGTAATATCAAGGTTTCTTTTATGATTGTTGCACATTTTGTTTTAATATTAATAAATGAGAGAATGGAGAGAAAGAAAGAACGAGAATGTCCCCCAAATGTATATCAACTTACCATCAAAAGTTTATTTTTGTCTTAGAAATTGGCAACAGAATATCTTTTCAAGGAAGAAAATCAAAATGAAGTCAAGATATGAAAAGAACTTAAGAACTGATATTCACATTATTTTCTTTGTGTGTGTGTGGGGGGGGTACACAAGGACAAAATGATAGTATATTTCCTTAAAAGACAATGAAAAGATGTTATAATTCAATGTGTATATAATATTATTTTTATAATAATAATAAAAATAATAAAAAACAGATATTTTCCAATAAACCGATATTTTTTTGAGTTGAAAATATCTTAGAATTTCTCATTGGTCTTGCATATATTGTAAAGCAGAAATGGAAAATGAATCTTTGCTTCATCTTTCAAGCCTATGTTTTCAGCAATGAAAAAATTTTAAAGAAGAAATTTAAGCACTGATTTTTGAAGATTTATCTTATTGATTATTCAATTATAAAAAGGGTTTAATTAAAAGCCAATTTTAGAAAAAAATTCATAAGCCAAAAGTTAATACCTGTCAGATTTGAATCCATTTTTGACAACAGGTGACAAATCTGTTTATTTAACAAGCTTAATAGAAAAGAAACCCGTAGACATAGATTTAATTTTTCAGGATTATATCATAAAGTGGATCTGTGCTTAGCAGAAAATATTTGAAAAGCTGATTTTCACTGGAATTAATATTAAGAATTAACATTTTATGGTTCATAAAATCATTCTAATCCATCGAAAATAGATAAAAAAAGAGGATGGCTCTTCTGGTCTTGCAGAAAGTGGGGAGAGACAATTAAAATGTACTACTTTTTTCAAATTATTATTTCTCCTTTATTATCCTCTCTATTATAATAAAGACTGTTGTGTATTTTTCTTGCTAGTCAATAGAGCATTATAGGGAGAGATAGAGTTCACAAAAACAGTAACTACTTTTGGCTTTATACTGTGTTCTTTGGTTAATGAATTGAACACAGTTCAGTTCAGCTACCAAATTGAACGCTCTCAGTCACTGGCTGTTTGTTTACATCCTGTGAATAAAATTCCTTTCTCTGCCATATGCCAATAACGCAGTAGAAATATATCGTCTGATGACAAATCAATTGGATTTCGATCTCAGCTTGAAGCAAACAGTTAATCTAGCTGCACTGAAGAGCTGTAATACAGTGAAACATGTTTGTCTGCACATGAGTATAATATATATATTTTCATTCCCTCTTGTCACACTCAGTGGGGATAACAGCTAATAATCCTCTCAAATATTTTGCCATCATTTTTGACAGCAGGGGTACACATGTATTAAATATTACTCAATGCAAGGCTCAATAGCTATGCAACATAGTGGTTTGTAGTCAAAATGGTAATAATGAGGCATGTGATATGAATGGAAGATGATAAAACTCACTTTTTATCAGGATAAGGAGGATATATTGACCCTTGAATTGAAGAGGATAGGATTATAGCGTTCAGGAGAGCACTCAGAAGCCTGTTCCACAAAGTGGCAATTCTTGGAAAAAAAGCAGTTGAAGAAAAGTTTCCTTCATTTCAAAATAAGGGTGATTCGGTCGTGTGAATGTAGCAGTGCATGACCTAGCAGTGAAGGTCTGAACTGGTGGGGCTAAGGAATTTAAGACAAATTAAGAAAACTAAAAAATGGTGCCATTTGAACATTTGTCATGGAGATAGTGATAGAGTCGTGACAGGCTTGCCATATTGGATCTGTGGGAAAGGAGGTTCCAGAGTGGAAAATAATTCATAAATGATTTTGAAGAAAGCTGGAAAGTAAAGACTGAGGCGATCTCACCCAAATATGGCTGCACCACTGGTTTTGGCCTAATCTGTAAAAATACAACATGTCAAAAGGCATCAGATACTTTCTGGAGTGATATAGTGAACCATAGTCCGGATGTGTATTGTAGTGCAATGGATAGCATCTCGGCATGAGAACTTGAAGAACAGAGTTTAATTTCCAGTCAAACTTGTTTCATTCACTTGTAGTGCAGTTGATATTGGCTTGGGACAATAAATCGGGGAGCCGAGTTCGAATTCCAGTGGAATTTTTGCATTCACTTATGCGCAAATACCCTTGAGAAAGGTATTAATCTGTCACTTCCCTCCAGTTATGGGTTAATAACAGGATAGATTGGGTTCTTTAGCCTTGGATGGCAACCAGTCTACCACAGAAAGCAATGGCAACCTACTGCGGGATAATCTTCTGTCCAGTCAGTCATGTCTCTTTTGAAACATGATCGCCCAAGCGTCTATCATGCATGGCACTTAACTGACTGACACACAAATACCCTAGGAAATTCTTCCATTTCATCTCCCTTCAGCTATGGGTTGAATAATGAGACAGATTGGGTTCTATAGTCTTGGTTAGCAACTGGTTTAATGCAGAAAGTAATGGCAACCTACTGCAGGAAAATCTGCCTAGTTAGTTTTGAAAGAGATATGATCACCAAATGTATCATATATGGAAATTAACTGACTAAAAGTGGTCCAACTATTTAGATATATATTTACCAATTAGAAATATACATTTTGAGATTTTGCTTTTTTTCATTATAATGTAAAAGATGTTAGAATGGAACAAAATGTTTTGTGAGTTTCGTAATTGTCCAGATTCCTTGGTTCAAATTTACCAAATTAGAAGTCAAGGTAAAAGAGTTATTTTTGTTTAGCATTTCATTTCAGCAAATAATAATTGTCTATATAGTATAATATATTTTGAACTGTTCTTCTAAGTTAGATTGATATGGATGTAATATATAGATTTATAATTTTTGTCTTTCAAAAATATGCCTATGCATTAAGGATACCAGACCCCTGTATATTTTTGTAGTTTTTGTTAAAAGTCTTAATATAGAGCAGGTGTTGGCAAAGTATGTCATGCAGCTTGCCAAATGTTAGTAATTTGAAAGGGAAACTTTTTCTTTAAATTGAGTTAATTTACATGTATTTAAAATAATATTAATAAAAATTTTTCTGTTTCAAACAGTTACTTTGTTTTTCAAATAAATGTTTTTCTACTTTATAATATTAATTAATAAAAATAATTGCTTTTTTTCTTAAAAAAATGTTAGTTTGTCTTTCAAATGTATTTCATGTGAAGTTCCACTTAAAATACTTAGCAATAAAATTGTTTTCCTTTAAAGTTTAAACTGAGTTACTTTTTTTATTTAAAAAAAATGCATTCCATATGAATTTTCTACACTTCTTGAAAATATTAATTAATAAAATTTAATTGCATTTTTCTTAAAAAGCCTTTCATTTTGTCTATATTAAATATTAATTATTTTGGTTAACTATCGTGGCCCTATAAAATTGTAAATTTTTGAATGTAGCCCTTGCACTGAAAAGTTTGCCCACTCAATATAGAGTCTGCTGAAATATAACTGTTGTTTTGTTTTTTTACTGACTAGCTGAAAAATTGAATATATATGCATATCTGTACATTTTTCACCTTAACATTAGCTGATTTAAGGCTGGTGCAGTATTAGGAGAATTATGTTTGTAGCTTGAAGTTTTTTTTTTCATTGATTAATCTATTTTTATGCATTTTCTACTTTTTGCTTTCGTTGATAGTTTAGCCAAGTACAGATTTATAACCATTTAAATGGTCGATATTTTAAAAGGCAGGCTGGGATTGAAATGAAAAGTGTTTAAGTTATGCTTATTAAAAAGGATATTGTACACATACTAAATCTTGTGGTGTTTTGCATTGCGTTTAATTTCTGATAGCAATATCAAAGAGAAGTGCTAAAATAAAAATATATTAATACCAAAATGAAAATAGCCAATAAAATATAACAGATATTGTAGTAGGTGGTGTCATAAATGGACTAACATCGTAATTTTGCTAGTATTTATAAAAATAAATCTGGTATTCTTTTAATTCACTGAGATACAAATTAAGTGATTATTAACTGGTATCTTGTGGGATGGATGCTGGAATTGTGGGCAAACATTAAACTTATCTGATGTTGCAGCAAGTAAAATGCATCTTGATCACATGCAATTTAGTGTTAGGGTACACTTTCCCCTCTTGTGGAAAAGAACATAACAGACATGGTTCAAAGGCAGCAGACCTGGTTCAATCTCTAAAAGGGGTAGAAGTGATGTCTTAAAAATAGGAAATAAAAAAAGACTTCATTAATTTGAAATTGAAGGAATTACAAGGAATAAGAATAACAAGGATATTGGCCTGAATAAGACATTTTACCAAACTGATAATTAAATATATGATAATCTTAAGGTGTAAGTGTTAACATTGATGACAACTGTCAGTTTTATTTTTTCAGGTAGTTGGCTTGAAGTAAATATAAGCATTCCATGTGTAAAAGTGATAACTGTTGTCAGTCAGACTTAACTGGAAGATTATAAATAATATATTATATGCTCTGCCATTGCAACAATGAGCACTCTTATACATATGTTAATAAATATACATATTATTCTATGTTGGAGGTACAACTTGGAGTCTTATGTGTAACACAATAATCAGGTGCATATTACAAACCGACCATTTAAGAGGTTTAAATTTAAGGTCACTCGATGTTCATGGGAGTTAAATTTTATAATGTTAGGGTATTATTTTTTAATTTATCATGAGTAAAATTTAAATAGACAAAAATTGCAAGGAGTTAAAAAAATTAAAATTTTAAATTAAAAAAACATTAAAATGTAGGGAGATGAATTCAAACGGGCAAAATTTATTATTATTAGTAATATTTGTGGGGAAAAGAAAGAAGGGGGAAGTAAGGGAGTGAGAAAGAAAGAGACAAACATATAAAAGAATCTGTATAATCATCTAAGAATTCAAGTAAGTATTTTTTTCTATGGTAGCATGTGGTCATTAGTTCACTTTTTGTTAAGTAGATTAGAGTTATTTATGTGCTTTGATGTGTGTAGTGGTCCACTGGATATTGACTCGGAACGAGAAATTGGAGAGCCGAGTTTGAATTCCACTTGAATTCGTTGCAATCATATATGCATAAATACCCTTGGGAACGGTATTAATCCATCTCTTCCCTCCAGCTATGGGTCAAATAACAGGACGGATTGGGTTCTATAGCCTTGGTTGGCAACCAGTCTACCGCAGAAAGCAATGGCAACCTACTGCAGGATAATCTTCTGCCCAGTCAGTCATGTCTCGAAAGAGACATGATCGCCCAAGCGTGTATCATGTATGGCACTTAACTGACTGATATGCTTTGAGATGACACGTTTTTCTAAAAGATATAAGTTACATCTATCTCCTTTTCCATTATAAGATTTAGTTTTAGTGACAATATTTAAGGGAATAATTGGGTTGTTGTTGTTTTTTTAATTTCCAACAATATATGGATAAAGCAGTGCTTTTTCGACAGTAAATACAGTAAAAGCATTGCTTTATCCATATGTTATTGGAAATAATATAATACATTGAGTGCTGTTTTATTAACACATGAATCATATTTTTATACATGTATGTATTCCCATATGTATATTTATTAATTCTCATATATATATGGATATATAATGATCAATATTCAACAGATTAGACATGAGGTTTTCTTGCTAATTTATAGGAATAAATATTGAAAATAATCAAATATCAATAAAATCATTCACAACTCTTGTCACTGGATCAAGCCAGTTTTAGGAGAGTTGTCTTTTCTCTCTCTTTTTCTCACTCTATCAATCAACTTGCATGTTTAAGTGAACTCTGTCAAGGTTGAAACTGAGTGTATAAGCTTAATGCAGTTACTACCAGGGCAGTTAAGGATAGAGATGTTTGTTCAATCACTCCTTGTCACTATTGTAAATGATCAAGATATGCTAGTGATAAAAACTTTTTTGTCAAGATAGGAATGAGGAAAGTACAAATAGTACAAAGTGCAGGGAGAAGTGTTTCCATGCCTTTCTCAGTGATATCAATGCAAAGGCTGAAATTCAAACTGTTCAAACCCATTAGGATACAATAAGCATATTAATCTGACAACCATCACTTCATGATCTACAGTGAGATTAATTCACCAACAAAATTTAACACAAGTTTATATATAAACAGATGAAAATATGTAAATGTCAAAACAAACTTTATAGGCAACATTAAACAAGCTACAGTTACATTATTGCTAAAGCTATATTTAAATTACATAATTAAAGCATTAATATAGAAATTTTACGATTGCAATAAAAACAAAACAAGACAACATGATAAACAAATGAATTGAAGGAAGAGATTTGGCAAATGATTTCATTTGTTTTAAGAAAGTTTGCAATGAGATAAATATATTTTCTAATTTTAATACCTACAGAATGACCTGCAGGAACCCCAGCCAGTTTTCTCTTCTTTTGGTGGCTTAGATCTCACATTTCCATCTAAATGGGTCCTAATTCATTGATATCAGCCAAAAAACCAGAAAACAAAGGAAAAGAGAATATAGATGAGGAAGAAAACAAGAAGGATGCCAAAAAGGTGAAATCAAAATAGAAAGCAAAAGGATAGCCAGGATTTAATTTTCATTCTGCCCATATTTAGATTCAATTTTAACAACTTTTTCATCAAATTGGAACAAACATTATACATCCATGCATACATACATACACCCTTGTGCAAATTAATTGAAACAACTGCTTTAGTTTCCTTTCATTCACCATAAAAATCACTTTTAGGCCCCCTGCAGTGACAGAGATTTAATACCATTGCAATTTACCATCTCTGGTTACCCATCATGTATTGGGAATGTTTGTTTACAAAATCTCATTACCACAAAGCTTAATTTTAAAATAATTATAAAAGTGCATATTTACAAAAATATCACCATCACACACACACTCACACATATATATATATATATCATTCAACCATAGCAGTGGTTGAATCTATTCCTAAATTCGACATTGAGTCAATCTAGGCAGCTTTCAAGCTTCACCACTAATTCAGTTCTCACCCAAATTTCAAACAGTTTAGAGACTTAGATAGGACATCTCCTTAGCTACATCTTGAAAACACTTGAATTTTAGTTCAATAGAAAATAAGTTAAATCAAAATATGTGAAGTCTGAAAAAATAAGAAATTTCTTATTTCACTAGAATATTTTGTCCTGTTCTTTTCTAGTTTTAATATAATCTTAAGAATACTATTTTCATGCATGCATTTTTCTATGTAATATATATATATATATATATATATATATAGTAAATGGGAACATTTGGGAGCCATCAATTGTTGTACTAGCACAATATCACAAGTCATCATTACCAAGAGTTTGAGTGTGCTGGCCTTGTTTCAACCATTGTGCATGCTAGATAATGCAATCTCTTTCAGAAACTGTAACTAAGGTCCACTCAGCATAGTTGCAGTAGAAACCACAGGTGAACTCTGTGGATGCTGAATAAACACAAATGTGCCTGAGCAGGTGTCTGCAACAGGAATTAGCTAGCTGCTTTAGACAGACATTCTTGGATACAAGTGGCAAGTTATATATATATATATATATATATATATATGGGGAAGTATGAAATTTATTATTATTAGTGTCTATCAATGCATTAACAAAAGGAAATTTATTGTTATTTTCATATTCACATCTGAAGTTAAGAACATAGTTATTTTGTCACACATTCACCAACTTAAAGCAGATAACCATCCAAGAGAGAGAGAGAGAGATGCAGGATATTCCAAAGCTGACTGTAGGGTGTGTTTGAAGCCAATGGTAATTTTATTGAATAAATTTACTTTTTAATATTTAAAAATATTTTTGTGTTATTTTGGTAAATGTATATGTTAAAATGAGATATCAGTGTTAATTTTATTTTTGTATCATTTTGATGTTAATTCATCACTCTCGCCCTCTCTAGAGAGTCAATTTCAGAATTTACTGCAAAACTACACAAAATATTTTGAAATACTAAAGAGTAAATTTATTTAATAAAATTGCCATTGGCTTTAAATACGCCTGATAGTCGGTTTCTGAATATCCTGCATCTTGCTCATCTGGATGGGTAGGCTGCTTTAAGTAGGTGAATGTGGGATAAAATAACTCTGTTCTTAACTTCAGATATGAACTTGACAATAACATTGTTGATGTATTGATAGACACTAATAATTTGTCACGATCATTTAGGCATAGAGCACCATCTATTACTGTTTAGGCCTATTATTCATTTTCTTTCTTAATTTGTTTTCCCCTTTTTTATTGGATTTTCTTTTATTTCTTTTCTCTTTTTCAATAGTCGACTGGCAGGTTTTGTGTCAGTTTATTTATTATATATATATATATAAGTAAATTTGTTTTTTTATTTAAAATTAATATAGTTTACATTGCGACATGGAAATTTCTATGTTTCGAGGTAAAATCTTGTCATCAGGCAATGTTAAATCATTGCTGTGAAAATGATTTTCATTTGAATATAAGAAATAATATGTTTATTATTTATGGATGTGGAAAGACAGAAAAAATTATGTGTGTGTTCAATTTAACTAATATATGTAGGAGAGAATACCAACCTGTGAAGATGGAAAGAATCATTCAAAAGACTTTAAAATAACAATTAGACAAACGTAGAGAGCTCAATGGATCTTATCCAGCGCAATATAAAATAAGTTTTCTTCTCAATATTTTATATATATATATATATATATATATATATATATATATATATATATATAAGTGTAAAAAAATATTTTGTGTATAATATATTTTGTTCTTGAAGACTTCAGATGAAAATGTGATTTACATTGATGTTAATTACACATGTGCATAAAGAAGAGGAGACATGAAAATTTTAATCTTTTACATTTAAATTTCATTTTTTTAAAGTATATGATAGGTTATATAGTATTGCCAGTTTCATTCAATTTTTTTTTCATTTTGTTTGTTTTTATCTCTTTTGTTATTAAGTATCCCTTAAGTGTTCTTTTCACCTTTCTTGGCAGGTTTTCTATTTCACATTTGGAATGCTAGGCTTCCACTCAAACATGGTTATCCACTAAAAATAACATTTGAAGTATTAATAAAAATTAATGTTAGAATCAATCTAACTTATTAAATCTATTTTTGTAAGAGATTCAATATCTAATTCTCTTCAATATAAAAAGCTTTTAAGACTGAGAACTAATCATAATTAGCTCTTTTAAAATACCTGTATTAATTGATATCCTCTTCTCTACCAAATGTCCATTTAGTTATGAAAACAGATCCATAGAAATCTTCTTAGTGTTAGATAACAATCTACTTATTATCATCAATATATCCAACCGTCAGTTTACTTGGATGTCTATTGATTAACAAATATATTGAATGGCCTATATATCAAATGTCATCTCAAAATTTATCAATATATCTATATACACATGACTGCACTAAATACAAGTATATAAATCATCTGCTGTGTCCATCCTTCATACGTATTTAGATAAATAAATAACATAAAAATTGTGGTCCCAAGTTTTGATATTATTTAAGTTTTAACCTAATAAAAGAGATATCAATAAATAAACATATTTTCTGTTCAAATTTGATCAGAGAAATATATTCGAGAATTACTTAGGAGAGTCTAGAATTATGTTTATGTTGGATGTTCAAAAATGTTCACCAGGATACTGACAATATATTTTAAAAGATGAAAACAAAATCTTTGTGCCTGGCAAGTTTCTAATGTAAAAAAAAAAAACAAAACAAAAAAACAAAACAAACCATGAATGCAGAAACTATATTTTTGTGAATAAAACTTTTCAGTGAAATTACTTTTACAAAACACTCATATGCTTTTGTTGTCATGACATTACTAAATTATACACTTACACATAACAATTACAAAAAGTAATTATTACTACAAAAATATAGCTGTTTTTCCCCCTTGTAATGATCAGTTTGTTTTTTATGTTAAAACATTTTCCTGGGTTCAATAATTAAACATGAATTAGAATAATATATACAAAATAGTTTGACTGTGAACATAGAAACCTTTTTCAATTATCTATATATTTGTAATAATAAATATACATATCCTATATCAATAGTACAAGTTTCATACAATATGCAATTATCATGGTTAGTTCATAATATGCACCTGATGATTGCATAGTGCATGAAACTCAGAGTTGTGCTATAGACAAAGGTTAATATGTATATTTATTAATGTATACTTTATAGCTCTGTTATATTACATTGAACACCAGAAAAATATCTATACATGTGTGTGTGTATATATATATATGTATTTATGTATTATGAAATTAGTTAGACTATATACCCTAACACATATTTAAAAAAAAAGAAATTTAAAAGATTAAAATTTCAGTGTCACCTCTTCTTTATGCACATGTGTAGTTACATTAATGTAAACATTTAAGCCCGATGAAGTCATAAAGGATAAAAATTTTCCACTTTGTCATTAATTTTTCTTTTATATATGTGTGTGGGTGTGGAGTTGTGATGATGCTTAATACCAAATGGTTTACTGATAAAAATATTTTGGCAAGTAGTGTTTTTCTTTCTTTTTGTTGTAAAGTACTTGATATTGAGATAGAGCATTAATTGGATTAATATTGAGAAATTTGTCAACTGAGCAGAGTCATGCCAACTTCGAAGTTTTGTAAAGGCACCATTAGGATGTCCCCACTCCTACATATATATCTCACTGTTTTATTGCCACCAGCACTCAATTGTGTGTGTGTGGGTTTCATGTATGTATTATATAGATATTGAGTTGGAACAAAAGTTTTTAACATTTTTGTATAAGTGGCATTTGAACATGTGATTTTATTTCTCATGTGACGGAAATTACTAAATGGTGACATTTCAACACATCTTTCTATGTTTCATGCAGAGATTACGAATTTAAAATGTTTTTACAATAAAGTGAAAATGGAGGGTAATGATATACAAGAAGTGACAAAATAATGGAAACACCTCGTACCATAACAGCATAATTTGGAAAATTTGATTAAACTGTCAAACGTTTGTCTATTTTTATGTTTGTTGATCTAATATTAGTAGTACTTCATTTGTTAAAATTGTTTTCTTACAGATATTATCTAAATAAGTTTATTAAAATCAACAGTCAGGACTATTTAAGAATTTTAAGTGATCAACTTCATTCTATTGTCCAAGAACTGTTTCCAGAGAAAAATGCCATCTTTCAAGATGATAATACACCCATTGATACTGCTAAAGTTGTAGCTGAATGGCAGGAAGAACATTCTAATGAAGTAGAACATCTTATCTGGTCACCACAGTCTCCAGATATCAACATCATTGAACATATATGCTACATTTTAGAAAAACACTACTCCAAAATCTGATTTGCATTCTAAGATTATGCTATGTATCTGGTAGGGTTGGAAGGGCATTGTGGATTATAAGATTCAGATGTCGAATTCAGGGGGTTATTTAAAGGCAGATATTGATGAAAAAAACCATTGGGTTGGCCAATTGAAAGGCTCTCAAGAAAATGTCCAATCTCATGTCTCTTTGCAGACCCAGGTAGAAATTAATAAGACTTTGTTAGGATGTCACACTGCACGTGCTATACTCATCTGATTTTGCATCTTCAGATTTTCATTTATTTAATCCCTAGAAAATTCTCTTAATGAAAAGAATTCAATTCTCTGAAAGCTTTTAAAACACAGACTAGTTCATAAAATAGAAATATGCTAACTTCTAAGAATCATGAAGCTGCCTTAAAGATGGTGAAAAGTAGTGAAACAAAGTGGTACATATGTGGATGAATAAATCCATGTACAAATATCTAAATATTGACTGTGAAATTTGCATAAAAACAATATATATTTGCTTAATAGGCAAATAAATAATCACACATCTATATGCATAAATGAGATATTTTTACTTTTTTTTTAACACAAGCAGGTTAATATTGATCATAAAATCAGATTTTATCTAAGGTTACAATGAGTCTACAAAGATTGGACAAAGATCCAAAATTTATATTCTGCTAGGTGAGGATTGGGTTTTCTCATTAATTGAAAGAAACCCTGAACAATATGAACCAAGTGACTGAAAACATTTCAATAGCACAGATCAAAGTTTTATACTCCTGATAATATGAAGGAAAAAAAGCTTCCTTCTCCTACAACACATGCAGAGTCAGCTCTGTGGTGAGGTAAGTGCAAGACATTGAAAGAATTGAGGATGGTTGGAACCAGGGAAGTGGTAGTGAAGAGACTGGCAGAAGGAAAATAAAAAATATAGGTCATCAATCCTCAAAAAGTCTTTAGCTTGCTGGGAATCACTCCAAAGACTTTCTGCATGTTGCATACAGGTAGGGGGTGTGTATGTTGGGTATTTGGAGGTAGAGAGAGGCTGCGTTTATAAGAAAAATGCAAAAAGCATTCCTGAAGAGAACACAAACATAGCTGAGAGGATGCAGATGTTGGCAAGTGTGCATGCACATACGATGTTCACATTTTATATATATATATATATATATATATATATATATATATATAGATAACATATTATGTGCGGGAAATGCATAAGGAGTGCTGAAAAGTATTTTGCTTGACAAAGAAGGCACTTCCAAAAATGTTCTAATATTTGATTATTAGTTATAATTTGGTAAGTAGCTTGGGCTAAGAACTTTTCCCCCTTTTGTATTAAAAAAATACACACATATGCAAAATGTGTCTAAATGTATACACACAAGTCTCTACATAGCATTTAAAAAATAATGCAAATAAAAAAGTATCTAATCTTAACTGGCTTGTTTTTTTGCTTTTATCTGAGATATAAAAAAAGTCATATTTGATGAATGTTTAGTCCTAAAGACTTTCATTATATAAACATTATTTCTGTAAGATTTTCAATACTAAAAAGATTGGTATAAATATTTACTAAGTCTGGCAAAAGGTTGAATGAGGTAATAGAAAAATTATTGTACACTAATTTTCTTTAATATCAGCATATAAATCCTGATTTTTACCGCAAATCCCAAGTAGACCTGAAAATTTTAGTTTACATGCACATAAATGAGAACCCATAAAACTTTGAATAGCATCTGTCTATATTTCTGAGATGTGGTATTGTAAATATTTACACTATTGACATCTTTATTGTCATATTCACAACATTTCAGTCATTTTAAGTTCCAGCCTTCTTCAGGTGATATATGTCAGAATTTCAAGCTGAATCCTTCATTTCATCCACCATGGTAGACTGTTCTAGTTCCACATGCCAGGTCTTTTCTGGACATCTTGTTTCAGTTTAAGTTATTTTCCTTTCCAAATCTGCTGTGGCCAGGTACTGAACTCTCAATTCCTTGGATCAAATCACTGGATTACTTCAACCACTGAGTGACTGGGTTCAGTTGGAAATTTCAATTTATATTACCTGAAGAAGGCCAGAGTGGACAATAGCCAAAATGTTGCGAATATGACAAAGATGAGGACAATATTTTGAACAATGTAAATAGTTTAAATAGCATGTTGGTTATTTTCATCCATCCCAAGGAATGTTGAAGATTGTTTTAATTTTAAAGTACAGCATGGGCATGAATGGATTTTAAGTAAGTGATTACAGAAATCCAACTTGCCCTTTTGACTTTCCCTTCAAGATCCAACAGCATGGTGAGGGTCCAGGATAACTATTGGCTAATCAGCTGCAGTGAATTTCCAGACCAAGCTTCAATACAGGAAGTGTTCTTCTTGTACTTCAGTTGTCCTTCTCCTAAACCAACTGCCACTAAGGGCTAGAGAACCCAGTTTACTTTACTAGTGTACCCATAGTTAGGGGAAAAATTCATGATTTAACCCAATATAATAGACCTGGTTAGAATTTGAACTCAGTGACAGTCCACTTTCCATGTTGCTGTTATGTTGCTATCCACACACACACATATATATATATATATATATATATATATATATATATATATATATTACATGGAAAAATGCGCACATGAAAAGTAATATTTTTGAGATCATATTAAACCTGGAAAAGAACAGGACAAGTTATTAAACCTGGAAAAGTAAAGGACAAGATATTCTAGTGAAATAAAAAATAAGAAACTTCTTACTTAAAATATTGCAGCTAAAAATAAAATTTGAATTATTTTTAGCTACAATATTTTAAGTAAGAAATTTTTCATTTTTTACTTCACTAGAATATTTTGTCCTTTACTTTTCCAGGTTTAATATAATCTTAAGAATATTACTTTTCATGCATGCATTTTTCATGGCATTGCTATTAATTTAATATAAATTTAATACTGAAAACCGCATTCAAAAATATTAAAAAGAAAAAATTTATACGCAATTGATTAAAAAAAAAAATGATTTAAGATTAATTCTGATAATCAACTCTGATAAAATGATAAGTGATAAGCAAAGATTGATTGGCAAAAATGATAAAAGATATCATCAGAATTTAAATGTTGAAAACTGCATGCAAAAATATTCAACAGAAAAAAGTTATAAAAAATAAGATTTACTATTAGAAGAGTTAGTCACTCTCTCACTTATGTCTCCCTTTTTGGACTTCACATATTTTGATGTAACTTTTTTTTCTACTAAACCAAAATTCAAAATTTTTTTTCAAAATGTAGCTAAGGAGGTATCCTATCTAACTCTGTAAACTTTTTGAAATTTGGTTGAAAACTAAATTAGTAGTGAAGCTTAAAATCAAACTACATTCAATCCATGTCAGACTTGATATATTCAACTACTTCTGTGGTTGAATGATAAATATAAGAAAAAGTGCCAGAAGTGTAGATTTATCGTTGCTATTATTATAATTATTACTTGCTTTTTTTGTATATATTAAGTGTCCATAATGATATTTGCATCGCTACATGTGATTTGAGTCTAAAGTTGACTTTCTTCAGACAAATAAACTTGTGACTTCACATATCGAGATCCATTTACTTTTCTGATGGTTGAGGCATTGTGTATAAATAGATAAGTGGTAAGTAGGTCAGAAAGTTCATATATGATTACAATGAGAGGATGTCACGAACGGAAGACAAAACTTTGGAAAAAAATGTTCATGGCTTCTCACACTTTTTCTTCTATAATTTCTCTCATTGGAAACAATCCCTATTTCTGTTATACATACATATATATATATAAGAGTGAACATTGAAGTCAACACTCAGGGGCGACAAACTGTTTCATGCTAAGTGCAATTGTGCTAAGCATGAAACAGTCTGTCTCCCCTGAGTGTTGACTTCAATGTTCACTCTTATATATTTACTCATGCTCTATCTCTGATATTGAGCACTTTATTCTATAAATATAGCACAACTATATATATATATATATATATATATATGAGCGAGAACATGGATGTGAGTGGTATAAATCATAATCAATCTGAAATGACTTGAAACCCACACTAAAGATGCCGTGCCGTTTTCAGGGTGCTCCAGCATGCACACAACATGGCTTGAGTCGCTCACTTTGAATAAAAAAAATGATTTCTATTTATCTAATTATGGAATTGACTACTGTTAACAGAGTTTGCTGATAGAGAGATAGGTACCTCCCCACTCCACTGAAGCAAGCCATAGAGCTAGAGTGGAAGAAAAAATGGGAAAAGCTATACAACCCAGAGCTCACTCATTCTAGACTTTCTACTGCATCTACTGTGGAGGTTCTAGTAACAAACTAACCCTAATCCCATCCTAAATGTTCCTAATCAATGCGCTTAGTTCAGTGGTGACTCTTTATTGAAAAAAATTAAATATTATAGAGTTAGAATTTCATATAAAAAATTTCAGTTATTAACTATATAGGCTGCAAATTCAGTGATGCACAGTGGTGTATATGTTTGCGGAATGAAGAGAGAGAGAGAGAGAGAGAAAGAAAGAGAGATGAAGACCAACTATAAGACAGCATTGTATAATATGACATACAACTTGTTTAATTATGTAATTATGAAATTTGAATTTAATCACTTCCAGGAATTTGTATAATCTTATCTTTTATCCTGACGATAACAGAAGAAGGTACTGAAACACTAAGAATTGTCAGTCATCTACAACCTTCAGAGGTTATATGGAAGAATATAAAAATATTATTGTCTCAGTCTTTTTATATTCTTCCATATAAACACTGAAGGTTGTAGATGACAGTTTGTGGTGCAGTGGATATCAGCTCGGAATGAGAAATCAGAGAGCCACATTTGAATTCCAGTTGAATTTCTTGCATTCATTTAAACGCAAATACCCTTGGGAAAGGTATTAATCCTACTCTTCCCTCCAGTTATGAGTTAAATAACAGGACAGATTGGGTTCTATAGCCTTGGCTGGCAACCAATCTACTGTACAAAATAAAGGCAATCTACTGTGGGATAATCTGTTGCCCAGTCAGTCATGTCTCTCTCTGTCTCGTGTATCACGTATGGCACTTAACTGACTGATTGTCTCAGTTGAAAAGCCCCACTTTTAATAAAGCATGTCTGACAAAGGATTTATTGCTTAAAATTAAGAATAAGCATCTTGAATATCACTTTTATCCTAGAAAATGTTCATATAACTGCTGTTCTGTGTCCTAAAAGAGAGCACTTACCTAATTTCATAGAAGGTGGTGAGTTCAGGTTTGTTTGTAGCATTAGTACAAGCAAGAAAACAGAAAGACAGGATATAGAAAAGTCATAATTAAAGATGACTTGGCAAGAAAAGTGACTTAAATTTAATTTTTAGAAATAGGAATTTAGTGTAGAAATTGAAAGAAAAATTACTTTTAAAATAATTTTTTTTGTAAATCAACATAAAGGAAGTAAGAAGAGTATTAGTAAGAGGTTCAAGATAAGAGGTGGAAGGAGTGGTGGTAGCAGTAATAGTTATAATGGTCAAGTCATAGGAAGGAAAAGGTGGAGGAGGAAAGGAAAAGTGGAAACATTATCAGAATTTGACACTAAGTAGAAGAGATTGGGTGTCCCCTAAAATTTGGGAAGAGAAACAGATGCATCCCCCACTCCCTTCAACTGTGGGAAAAAAGGATCAGTAAAGGGTGTTGTATGTCCCTGCCACTAAATACTTATGATCTCTCAACCTCTGAGACATGGGTGTGGCACATACGCCCACATGTGTGACTTCTGTTTTCCATTCCTTCTTCAAAATGCTATAAAATTCATACTGTAATTGAAGAAGTGGTAGAGAGAGTGTAACAGAAATGGGGATTTGGGGTAGCATTTAAAGACTTTTCAGGATATCAATACTTTTGGTGCCTTATAAGATTACCAAAATTCTTGCAGGTTTTGCCTCTACTCTGCTTCAACAGGATATTAATGCATAATCTCTGACACTTCATCAACTGTGTGTCAAAGGTCAGGTGTCTCTTCTGGCTCCAAAGAGAAGACAAAACAAGAAATATAAATTACACAAGGGGGAAGGGAGGTGTCTTCTTCAGATGTTTTAAATTAGGAAGTTTTGCAGAAACAGTAATATTTCTGGTATACAAACATCTTCATGGGTCATATAGCCCCAATTATTTTTATTATTAAAAAAAAAAAGAAAAGAAAAAGATACAGTGATATAAAGTTACATTTTGTTCTGTTTCTGACATCCCAGCAAGATTTGGAAAATTGATAAGGATTATTACTAAACAAATTTTAAGGAATAACATGAAAAGAATAACAATTTCTAGAGACTAGCTTGCAGACATCTATATGGGTCATGCAGGTGGAGTGAAAAAACTAAAGACAACTGAAGAATGCTTCTAATGTGGACTCAATAAAAAAAATGCAGACCTCTATACTTCAAAAAGCAAGTCCCAGACACATATCTGAATAGAGAAGTGATTTAACATCTCACAGCCCATAACCTATTCTCTAACAGACAATACAGCTTCAACTTCACCAGGGCTATTGCTGATATGCTAACGACCATCACCAAATTCATATACAAGGCTCTTGATAAGAATAGCGAAGCTAGAGCTGTTGCCCCAGATATCTCCAAAGTATTTGACAGTCTGGCATGCTGGCCTCCTATGCAAGCTGCAGAGCTATGGCATAACTGGACATTTGTTTGATTTGATTCAATGATTCATATCAAAGAGCATAATAAAGGTCATGCTGAATAGGCATGTCTCCAGATCCTATCATACAAACGTAGATGTTTCCCAGGGCTCTATCCTAGGTCTGACACTTTTTCTGATCTTCATCATGGATCTCCCTAATCTGATCAGATTCCAAGTAGGCATTTACACTGATGACACCACCAATTACTCCCGCCTCAGTAAGAAGTCTAAAAAAACCCTGCTGCTGATCTTGAAATGGACCTTCAATCTGTGGTGGACTGGGGTAAGAAATGACTTGTAAATTTTAATGCTTCCAAAACGAAGTTGCTACTCTTTAACCACTATAGACAATCTCTCCTACACCCACATCAAAATGAATCAAACTAGTCTCCTGGAAAGCAATACACTGTGCCTCCTCAGCCGACCTCAAGTGGAATGACTACACTGAATCAATAGCTAAATCTACGACTAGCAAGGTTGGGTCACCGAGTTGGGCGAGGAAGTTTTTCTCACCTGAATCCATTTTACACATGTACAAATAAACCATCCGCTCATGTATTAAATACTGTTGTCATTTCTGATCGGGTGCCCCTGCTATTCATCTCGAGGTTCTCAACAAAATCCAAAGGAGAATCTGCTGTGTAATTGATCCTGACCTGGCTGCTTGACTCCAGTCACTTTCTCCTTGATGAGATGTGGATTCTCTCTGTCACTTCTACAAACATTTTCACGACTTCTGCTCCAATAAGCTTAGCCCCTTGGTGCCACCTGTACATGAATTTACTTGAGTAACTAGACTGGCAGTAACATCTCACCCTTTTTCTGTCAAAACAGTTAAATGTAACCATCTCTTCTACTATAATAGTTTCTTTTCTCACACTTCCTGTTTGTGAAACTCACTTCTGTATACTTGTTTCCCTGACAGCTACAACCTCCAAGAGTTTAAATGCAATGTCAATTGTCATCTCTTATTTCCTTGACTCCCATACTTCTCTTATCCTTTCCTCGACATTCTCTGTTTTCCCTTTTCACTCTACTCTCATGTAACTCTTGTCACTCCCATCCTTCTCTTACTCATTCTTTGACACCCCCAGTAACTTGTTCCTCTTGCACTTATGTAACTTTTTACTTTCTTCTTATGTAGTCCCCTGCACACCTGTGGCAGTACTGCCTTGTTTGGGGTGAAAATTAAAAAAATAAAAAATAAAAAGAAGATTCCTATTCTATATATGGACTTCTTTTATGAGCTGTAAACACAAACAAAAACAGAAAATATATCTCGTTTTTACTGTGGTTTGTTGATCTGCAAAATAAAAATAAATATTTCAAATAAAATATCATGGCTCACTATCATACATAAGGGTCATGCAAACATTATGTATATTTGACTACAGAATTATGACTACAAAGAAAAAAGGATAAATATATAAGCCTAATTGATGCTCTAGTGAAAAAGATGTTATCATAAATTTGAATTTACAAACAAGATTATAAAAGAGAGCAGAAGAATTGGTTTTTAAAATGGATTCTCTTAACATCAATGAATTCCCTTAATTTTTGGGTCTATACAAGAAACTGACAATAGCTACCACTCTTATACGCACTTGATCTGGCTTAAAACTGGCCAAGAAGAGTGAAATAAAAAACAAAATTTCCTGGAGTAGTTCAGTTGTTCTCTTGTCACTTCTTGTGAGTAATAAAAGATGTGACATTATTGTTGTGTTATTCTCAGTTTGTTATAAGCTTGATCAAGAAGTACACAGAATCTATAAGCAAATGCACAAAAGAATTTGGTACTGAGGTCAGAAGAGAAGGAATAATGCATCGGAGATAAAAGGCAAACTTATCTGAATTCACACATAATTAGAAATGTAACACAAAAAGGCCAATAGGTGCAATGAAAGGGTCTCACTTTGGGGAAACACCATCTCTGGCAGCCTGTAGATTGTTCAGGATAAGCAAGAGCTGATAAATTTGATTAACCTGTTTTGGTTTTCTGAATTAAAAGAATCAATTGCAAGTAGGAATTCTATTTTAAAAACAAGAAATGGTAAAAGAGAAAAGAACAAAACACATAATAAAACACTAACCAGTACAGTTATCAGCATGGAAAGTGGAATTAGTCAGACATATTTAGTTACATTCACTTTCACACTGATGCTTTTGGGAAAGTAATGAATCTTTCTATCTCCTTCCTCAAATATGGGTCAAGTAGCTGAGTAGAGTATTAGTCTTGGATAGCATCACTATGAATGAAGTCATGGTAATTTATTGATAAAGAAAAGGAATCTCTGGATATCCATTATTAAGTACATACTTAAGAGAAACTGTATAGCTCCAGTAAATGGTCACAATTAGCAGAATCAAGTGATTCAACAAATACGTCAGTGGTTTCTGTTTGAATTTCTGGAGAACTTATTACACTATTTACATTTAGACTATTGCCTTCATGTTTGTTCTTATTACAATGTTTGGCAGCTGGGCCCTCATCAAATGCCTAGTGGATTAAAGCAGTGGTTTGTTAATTTAGTGACATGGGAATTGTGAGGTCAATCCCTGAGTTGAGCCTTTTCTATGGACAGTAGAAACATGGGGAACAATAACTGAGCAGTACTAAAAATAAGAACTAGATGAGGTATCACTAGACATGGGTTGTGGAACAAGAACAATCTAACTTGTACATTAAATAATAGGTTCAGTTTGGAATCTAATGTAGGTTATCTAGATCTATACACACCTGTCAAAAAATTTTGATAACAACAAAGATGAAAACAGAAGAATGAATGTAGTGTAAATAATATCAGTGTTTGTTAAACCCTTTGCTTTTAATAGAAAAATATCATCTTATGAATTAAAAAAAAATACTTAACATTGTTATCAGTAAAATGTTAAGAATAAAAAAAATCAAGAAATATTATTTCTAAAACAGTACAAAAATAATTACACCATAAAGACTTGTTAGAGATGCTCAGCAACCTTACCATATTCAGGAAAGATATTAGGATAATCAAGAACATATACTAGCAGCAAAACACCTGCTTATATTTTTTTTTTAATCATTTCACCCCAGGCAAGGCTTATATGCCACTGATGTGCGGGGGGCTACATAACTGAAAGAAAATTAATTAGAGAAGGGAGAAGAGGATTACAAACCAATTAGAAAGAAGCAATAGAAAGATGAAAATGCAGGTGTGATAACAGTTGCAAGGGGGGAGAGAAAGGGAAGGATATACGGGGTGGGGGAAGAGCTAGAGTCAAGTGGTTAGTAGATGAGTATTGACATTGCATTTAAATTTCTGGAGGTTGTAGCCATCAGGAAAGCAAGAATATGGGAGCAAGTTCCACAGGCGGGAAGTGCGAGAGAAGCTGCAGGAGAAGAATTATCGTCTGCATTTGGCTAACCTAACTGTGAATGGGTGGGACCCAGTTGCCATTCTGGTTGCACGAGTAAACACCTGTTGAGGAGGCACCAGTGACTTACAGGAAATGAGTTCAGCAGATATACAAAAATGGAAAGGGGTATAAGACAAGGGTGTGTCTTCTCAGTGGATTTATTCAACCTGTACAGTGAAACAATTATGAGAGAGCTAAAAGTCTTGCCAGAATTTGTCATTGGCAGCCATTTTCTGAACACTATAAAATATGCAGATGATAGCAGACATGGAAAAGAAAATACAGGACCTCCTACAGAAGGTAGCAAGGGAAAGTGAACAGGGCTAAACATAAACTCCAAGAAATCTGAATACATGGTCATCAGTAAAAAGAGGGATAGTAAAATCAAACTAGTGCAAAAATTTAAATACGTGGGAAGTGTTCTGACAGAGGATAGAAAGTGCAACGCTGAGATTCGAAGGCGCATTGGCATGGCCAAGGACGCCTTTCAAAACCTAAGCAGTGTGTTGAGAGACAGGAAGATTTTGTTGGAAAAAAGAGTACTGGATTATTATGTGATATCTGACTTCCTGTATGGCAGCTAATACTAGACAATCTCCTCAAAGATGAATGAAAGACTTTGGATCTACAGAAGGATGCTGAGTATACCATGAACTGAACATGTGAGCAACAACAAGGGTTTGGAGAGGATGCAAACAAAAAGGAAATATACTTTGTATCAGGAAGAGATAGCTGAGATTTCTGGGACATGTAATGAGGAAGCAGGGTTTGGAGAATTTAATACTCCCAGGATGGATAGAGAGAAAGAGAGATGGAAAAGCAGTGCAAGGCATACTTGATGGGCTTGAGCAAATGAATGGTAGAGCAAAGTTTGAGAGAGATATCAAGAAGAAAAGTGTTAAGAGTGACAAGTGGAAGTCCATGATTGCCTACATCCTAAATAAGCATGGCACATAAAGAAGAAGAAAGCTAATGAAATTATAGGGCATCACTCAAATGGATCCTGCCTCTAACTTGACTGCATGTTTCGAACATATTTATTATTTGTGATATATTTTAGCAATTTACATACCTTGAAGTAAACTTATTGCATAATTCTTTAAATAATCTAGAATAGCTATCTTTTGTTTATCAATAAAAATATTCTTTAAGAAATACCACTATTTTACTGTTTATTACAAACCAAATTAATGTATATTTCAACAAAACTGTAGTAAAAAACAGATTTCTTTTATAACTAGCATTAAAACAAAAAATAAATGGGCTTGTCTTATTGATATCATTTTCGTTTATAAAATTGGAGGATATAATATTTAGAAAATCACTGATTTATAAAAAAAGATTTAAACGTCCTGAAATAAAATAAAAAAATGTGATCTACTTGAAACACCAGAACACAAACTATTGGGTTGCCTGGAAAGTTCAAGCTGATTTTTAAGGGAAATTAAAACATAAAACAAAATTATGCCATTAAATATTTATTCAAGTAAATATGAACCATTTTGTTGCACAACCTTTCTCCATTTTTTTCTTCAACTTAAAGATTTGATCTTTTTGGTGATTTTTTGGCAAAGAACTCATTAAGGTGATTTTTTATGCTATTCAAAGAATTAAAATTTTTACCATTGAGATTATTTTGAAAAGACCTAAACAAATGAAAATCTGTAGGAGTAATATCTAGTGAATATGGCCAATGGAGTAACACATCCCAGCCAACTGCAACAGTTTTTGTCAGATCGCCAAAGAAATATGAGGGTCTGGCATTTTCCTGGTGGAAAAACAACACCTTTCCTGTTTGCCAATTCTGGGCATTTTTCTTGAATTTTTGCCTTTAATTCATCCATTTGCAAGCAGTACTTTTAATTCACTGATTACTTGGCAGAAGCTCATAGTACAGGATTCCTTTCCAATCCCACTAGATGTACAGCATGTCTTTCTGAGGATGAAGACCTGCTTTTGAGGTGGTTAAGTTGGCTCATGCTGCTTACCATGGAATCTTTTCTGTTGGACATTGTTGTAAATGATCCATTTCTCATCATCAATTTTCTTTTTTGCATAAAACAGGTTGCATTTTTATTGAGTTTATACAGTAAATCATAGATAAAAATGCAATCTAAAAGATTCTTTTCACTCAGATTATGAGGTACCTAAACATCATAGTTATTTGAGTAGCCAAGCTTCAGTAAGTGCCCATGAATGGTAGATTTTGATAAATTTAGTGTTTCTTCCAATACTTGTGTTGTATAATGTGAGTCATTCTCAATGAATGTCTTGATTTAGTTGTCACCTGTGATGGTAGTTTTGCCTGAGCATTCTTCATCAATAAAGCTACAATCACCAACTCTAAACTTAGAGAATCACTTTCATACAGTTTTCTCAGATAAAAGCTCCTTCACTGTATAGCACATTTTTTTTTTTTTTGCTGGCAAAGAACTTTTGCTTTTACAGTAATAAAAAGCATCAAATGTCTAGAATGCACCTTATAATCTCCCATTTTCATAGGGATGCAAAATTAACACAAATTAAGTAATTTTAAACTTACTTTCTCAAGAGATAGTTTGAAGGGGGCTCTAATCAGAAATGTAAGCATATTATATCTGTCAATAAATTTGATGTGTTCTAATGTGTTGCAATATGAAATCAGCATGAAATTTCCAGACAACCCTTTTCCTTGCTTTGCTTTTTGCAAAGTCAAATAAATATAAGTTTACCATTTTGATATCATTTCAGTTTATGAAACAATTTAGAAGTTATAACATCAAGAAAATCAAAATCATTGCTTTAATGCTGCAGCCTATACTAGCCTAAAGGATTATCCAGGTCTGGTCTGACAGTGTTCATTCTGATCAGTCATGTATATAAGTCTGTAGAAGGTTCATATCCAAAATAACAAATCTAGGGTCATAATTCCAAAGGTCACAAATGAGTTTCGCAAGTCCAAAGTAAAAAATGTGGAAGACATGAATCAAAATGGGTAAAAACTTCATGTGCTCTTTTCATCATCTGTCAGAACGCTTCCCAGGTATTTAAATTTCTTTACTTGTTTTATTTTAGTTTCTCCAATCTGTAGTTGGCCTTATGGGATCTTTTTACTGATGACCATACATTCAGTTTTCTTGAAGTTTAGAAACACAGATCTACATTTTTCACTCACAAAAAACTCAGATCTGCACTCATCCAAAGTAGTGTTCATTTTATTTAGATAAGAAAAGTTGTGTTTGGTTGAGACTGGTAAGAAAGCGTAAATAGTTACCATATTTTGAAGTCTACTGAAATCAACATATTTTTTTATGACATAACAGAAAACAAAAAAACAAATTCTTCTTTCTTTGCTTTGCTGCTACAGAAGGAAAAAAATGACAATTTATCTACAAGCAGGAATATTTTACAAATAAATATCTATCTTTTAATGTACTTATTTTTCTGTGAATCAAGTATTTTGCCTGTTTTAAAAGATAATCTTCTAGCATCGGTGTAACCAAAAAAAAAAAAAAAAAAAAAAGAAAAAAAAGAAAAAAAAAGACCAATGAAACCATGAAAAGCCAGATTTACTGTTAACACCACCACAACCTGCTCAATAAGCTTATTTACTTCAATGATTCCATGTCAATATTTTTGTGTTTAATACTTGATTAAACTTTCACTCATGTTCATTCTTGCACTTGCTAAACTGCATTTGATACTGAAATTAAAATATTGTCAGATATTATTTTCAAGCAGATAAAAAGTTTTAGGGGAAAAAAATGTTTTTTATAAATTTTAGTGAGTAAAATTGCACAATTACTTATTCAATTCAGTCTAATATCTTCATCTTTGTTATTTAATCATAACATTTTAGCTGTTGCACCTTTTGGCCATATTCCAGTGTCTTTTGAACCAAGTAAACGACCTTCAGAAAAATTCAAATTGAATCCTTTGCTTAAAATATTGTTCTTGTTCCAATGTCCATGTCTAGGGATGTTTTTTATTCTTATTTAGTACTGCTCAGTTATTTCTAATCTTGTTTCCACTGAGTAAATCTTGACTACCTGGCCAAGAGATTGAACACACAAATACTATGCTACTAAATTCATAGACCAATACTATGGTCCTCTAGTCCAAATGTAAATAATGATAATTTCTCATCTTAGAAATTGAAATAGAAATGTACCATTTCTTGGCAAGCATTATAAGACATGAACATTAAATTATTGCTGTTGCAATTGACTAGATAAGGTCACCTAAATTCTGTGGGTGATTGGAAACAGAAATATCCCCCATTATTATAAGTGGATGCTTTGTCATGAAGAAATGTTTAGCAATCTTATCTTACAAACCATTAATACAGTAGAGAGTCCAAATCATTACTGAATGCCTTATATATACAGCTTTGTGATGCACTAAAGCTAAATTAATCACTGATAAACTAATCTCACAGGTAGTTCAGCCATTACTAGAGGGTCCCATACTTGTAGTCTTTTGCCAGACTAAACAAAGTTTAATACCCATTTCTATTTCCAAAACAAAACAATTCAGTTTGGTTAGTAACAAACAGTTTATTGGTCAATAGTAGAACTAGGTTAGTATGTCTTATGGTAAGGTAGGAAAAGATTAATGCTACAGTTAAGAGATATGAGAGCAATGAAATGCAATAATATTAGTAAGATTATATTGCCAAATATCATAGCAAATTATGAGATTGACATCAGGCATATCAGGTGACCAAATTTTAAAAATTCTAACCTATTGTCTTGAAAATATATTTGACACTCCTTTTTAAAGGCGATTCAAATGTAAGATTTAAATAACTTTTGTATAAAGAGTTTTGAAAAGTAAGAGAGTCAATGTGAGTATTTTGACAGATGCTGTATGCAGAGACTGGTGGTCAAAGATTCCAGCCAAAGATTGAACTTTTTAAGGGTGAAAATAAAATTGGAAAAAAAAAAAAAAGAAGTTTACTTGGTGTTAATTCAACTCCAGAAGCCAGCAGAATGAGATAAACTACAAGGATTAAAAAATTTGTAAAACTTTCAGGAGTTGTACAGGTAGCATGATGTTCATCAGTGCAGAATGTAGAGTTAGTGAGCAAAGTTCAAATCCCAAGTATGTTGCATTCACTTTCATAGTAATGCTCATGAGAAAGTCATGAATCCATCACTTCTACTATCTCTCAGCTATGAGTTCTATAGCAGTGTAGACTGAGGTCTCTAGCCCTGGGTGGCAATCGGTTTAAGAAAAAGAAAACTGAATTCCAAACAATAGAGAAGGCAATAGAAAATTACTTTATTATCATTCTCAAGGATGTCTGGCTAGTCAGATATAATAAATAAAAGGTATCTATGGAAAGCCATGATTGCCTTTATTCTAAAGAGAGATGGAATTAAAAACTGTTAAAAAATAAATAAAAAACATTTCAGGGATAATATGGAAGTGTTATCTTTTTGTGGTATGGGGGTGGATGAGGAAAATAATGTAATGAAAGTTTGGTCAATGAAAAGAACTTAGGTACTGTATGACATAATTAATTGAAAAACAATCTGAATTTTTCTTTAACCTAGATCTCCAAGTGAATCACTTTTAGGACACTTGTTCATCAGTTGACCATCAAAACCAAAAATGGAGAGTTGCTATCCTGAGGGTTAGCATCAGCCATGCTGATGGCAGGTAGAAAAGGTTCTCTATAGTGATTCTTTTGGAGATGTTAAAATGAAAAATCCCCAGCATGTAGAGTCTATAAAAATAAACCTATAATATGATAGACACATCTTTTAATGTCTACAGACTAAGGTGAGTATAGTCAATATAAAGAAACAGAAAACAATGAAAAAGAAAACCATATTTGTTATGAATGCTGATTTGATTGATAAGACAAGCAAGGTCGGGTTAGGTCAGACTCAAAAGAATAAAGCTAAAAGCTAACAACTACAATCACCCAAGTTTCTGAAAAGAGTAAATATTTATTGGAATGATAGTACAAAGCTATATAATAGAACATTTAGTAAGAAGGCAAACATAATTCACTGCTAAACACTTTACTATAGTGAAAGTTCTGTTTTTCATAATAAAGTTATGAAATATCTGTTTTTATGTAGGCAATGTTTGGATTAGAAAAATGTTTTTCAGATATCAATATAAAAAATTCTTGCTTTTTAAACCATATGTTATCAATACATTTTCTTCTTATGCTGCCAGTATTTGTTCTGTCTGAATATCTGGGATTAGGACTTATCATTGCTCTTGCTCCTTAGTAATATTTCTGCTTTCTAATTCTTTCACACCCAGTAATCCCTTGTGTTATAGTAGCTTTATTGCCTTGCTTGGAGTAATCTGATTAAAAAAAAAAAAATACATTTGGACTACTGTCCTCATCATCATTGTTATTATCACAGCCATTCAGTCATTGTATTCTCTAGCCTTCTTCAGGTTTCTGTCTGTCCAGGAAATTTTGGACTAAACTTTTTAGGCTACAATGGTAGACTATTTTTATTTCACTGTTCATATCTAGGGATATCTTGTCTTGTTTTTTATAGTACTTCACACTTATTGCTTGACCTGTTTCCATGACGTCAAAGTTTGTACTACTCAGCCCAGAGATTTAATTCAAAATTACTATGTCACCAAACTCCCAAATGAATGATTTATTGATTCATTTTCATTGGAACTTTAATTCTTGGGCTATGAAGTACCAACTTGGAAATAGTGGTGCAATAACTATGCTGTACTAAATAAAAATAAGAATGTGTACTGTTGCATTCAAACATTATACAAAGATTCAATTCTACTATTACAAATATTGGCTTATGGTCATATAATGTTGAAACATTGGTTCCCATATAATTACTGAAGTGAAGCAATGTTGAGTCTGGTCAGTACCTGGTGTTGTAAGCTTGGATATATGCATGGTTTAAAGGATAATGATTCAGAATTGTTAATCAGAGAACTGAGTTCCAATTCCAGTTAAATTCATTAAGTAGAAATACTCTTGGAAAAGGTATGAATCCACCCCTTCTCCTCCTAGCTATGGGTTAATTAGTAAGACTTGTATCACTAAATCATTATTATTAAAAAAAAAAAAAGTAAAAAAAAAAACAAAAACCATTCTTACAATCAAAAAACATTTTCTGGTTTTAAACAACCTGCAAGGGGTTAATAATCTATAAAAACAGAATAATTGAATCATATTACAAATGTTACCAGTAAATCCTGAAAGTCCTAATTCTACAAAAGACTATTCTGTATCATACAGAATAAACTTTTGACAGTCTTTAAATATACTTGCAACAACCAGTATTTAACCATGGACAACTTTGTCACTGTATTTGACACCATTAACATTGCAAAATGTAAGAGTTAAGATAATAGAACTACATGAAGAAAAAAAAAACACTGCAGGGCAGAAAAGGAAAAAATGTTTTTCACAAAGAATTTTATCTTTTGGAAAACTATAGTAATTAATGATCGTAGTGTTTTTCACAATTTAGATGGGTAAGCGAATTGAAATCAGGTTTAAAGATGATTACAATGATTTAATAATGATTTCTTCCTATTTTATCTGATAAGCTATATGCACAGTGAAATATTCATGGGTCATGATAATAGATATTTAACCAGTGAAAAATAATTGGCTCTATAATGGTACTTAAATTTTGATGTTTTGCTAAGAAACCATTCTTATTAAATACTAGCAGGATATCTGGTATTGCCCAGCAACTGAAGGTGAGTGACCTGTTGGTGAAGAAGAAAGTAATTAAATTATGCCTGAATCTTTTTTTTTTTTTTTTTTTTTTAGAAATAACAATATTTTCTTTTCTTTGTAAGAAATTCACACAATCCAAAGAAGTTTGTCTTTTGTTTAAACCAGTCAGCTGAGGGTTTCAGGAAAATAAGGTCTTCATCATAAATAATCTTCACTAGTTTAGATCTTATCTGTTGCCTGGGATACTTTTTCACTTATTTTCTCTTTTCTAAGCATGACAACATTGGATTTAAAGGCTCATAAGGTCCATGAATCATTAGTTTTCTTTGATGAAATTACAAAGGTTTTGGTCATTTCAAAGAACTGAAAGCATGTAGTATATTTGAAATTTATTTTCATAATGTCTTCACCAATTTTTGACAACGAATATTGTAGTTTTCACCATTTTTATTCAAATCTGTTTTCTTTCCATCCCGGATGGCCTCAATAGTGAAATCCAACATATTCATTATGTTCTAGATGAAAAGTTAGGCTTAATTAACCTATTTTGACATTTGTAGAGTTGTTCATATCAATTTGCACTGAAAGGAGATATACTTTCACAAATATATAATAAAATACAACAAATTAAAATGGCAGCTTTTCAAAATAACTGCCAGAGGAGGTTATCTAATATTCAGTAAGAGTCATGAACCATTTCCCATGATCCCAACCATCAACTCTTTAGAGTTAAGGGCAGTCTTTGCTTCAGAGCTCTGCTCTGAATAGGGAACAAATATTTAAAAAGATTCAGAACATCATACTAAGTAACCTAAAAGGCTTATTCTGTTTTTATCATTTGGTGGCATTAGGGGTGTTTAGTTTTACAAACTTCACCCCAAAAGATCATTTGATTATATTGTAACAGCTGACATATTAGTATGTGTGGGTTAAAAATAAATGCCATATATTGTTAATTGATTATGATACTCAAGATGGAAGAAAATAATATTTTGGCCATATTATGTTTTATTTTGAGAAAAGTAAAATGTGGTGAAAATGTAGAAATATTTTTGCAGTAAATAGATAAGATGCTATGAAAGAATGTGTGGGATATCAACACTGAAAATAGAATTAGTGAGCCAAGTTCAAATTCTGGGCTAATCCGTTGCATTTACTTTTACACAAATACCCTTGACAAAGTCATGAATCTGTTTCTTCTCCACAACCCTCAGCTATGAGTTAAATAAAAGGAAAATTAATCCTCTAGCCTTGAGTAGTACCCAATCTAGAAGAAGAAAGTGAATTCTAAACTGTTAAAAAGACAATGGGAAGCTGTTCTAATATATTTTCCAGTAAGTCATTGTAATTCACAGATAAGAAATATGATCTGTGGAGAGTCATGATTAGCTATGTATTGAAGGGACATAGCATTAAAAAACAAAAAACAAAAAAAACTATGAAAGCTTAAAAGAGTCAAAAGTGGTTTGCAAGATTTCATATTGGATTGATCAGCTGAGGTAGAGAGCAGTGAAGATATTATTTGAGAATATTCAGTAACTTTTATGAGAGATAACCAACACACTTAAAATATCAAAACCAACACTAATCATACTAAATGCTGGTCTTCACCCCAAGAAGGCAATGCTGTTTACATGATGAAATTAGAAGATACATCTCTATTACAAACTCCTTATAGAGAATCTTTTTACAAGAAGGTGATAATGACACTGGATGTGCGTTATGGTGTAGTGGATATTGGCTCGATACAAGAAATCAGAGAGCTCAGTTCAAATTCCCTGCATTCACTTATGTGCAAATACCCTTGGATTAATAACACAATGGAGTGGGTTCTATAGCCTTGGCTGGCAACCAGTCTACTGCAGAAAGTAATGGCAATCTACTGTGGGATAATCTTCTGCTTAGTCATTCATGTCTCTTTCAAGACATGATCGCCCAAGCGTGTATCACATATGGCACTTAACTGACTGACTAATAATAACACTAAGATGTAAGGAGTTACAAGTGAAAGAAAATGAGAAGGCTTTAGTGACAAGAAAGGATAAAATCACAGGTTTCAGGTAGACATAATATAGTGATTGGTGTTGCATTTAGATTTTAAAAAGTTCTAAGTGGCAATGAAACAAAAAATTGGAAGAAAGTTCCACAAGTCGAAAGTGTGAGAAAAAACTATAAGAATAGAAGTTACAGTTGGTTACATGTAGCTTTATCAAGAATAAAACAATGAGACTTAATAGCCACTCTAGCGGTATGTTTAAATTCATGCAGTCAAGATATTTAGAAGGAGAGCTAATTAGAACAGCTGCCACAAAAATATTAATAGAAAAGACAGAGGGATGTCACAATCCACTAGGAAGAAAAATAAGACCTATCCAAAGGTGGATAAGTCACTGGGATAATTAAGAGATTGTATCTCAATAAAATTGCCACAGAGAAGGCAATGAGAAACCATTTCACTCCACCTCCAAAGAACAATTCACAACTTACAAATATGAATACTGTGAAGTGAGTTAACTTCCTTGGAAATGATTCCTTACCTGGTAAGGAGACACATGCAGTAGGTGTCACTTGACTGTCATCCAGTGACTGTAACAAAGACCAGATCACAATTATGATATAAAATGTTAAGACACTGTACCAATGTGTAAAGTTAGAAAATGCAAAACAGGAAATGGAGAGGCTGAATAATGATATTCTGTGAGTGTGTAACAAGACCAGATAGAAAAACAATGAAGATGTAATATATGATGATTACAAAATCATATATGCAAGGGTAGAATAGAATGAAAGAAAAGTCATACTAATATTAAATAAAGACAAGAGAAGATGTGCCATGAACAAGCAGATAGATGACAATACTATTTTACACTTTAAAATATATGTGAGCATTGACTGCAGGGGTGATCATCTTAGTCATATTCAAGAGATAAAACTACAAAAATTAAAGAAGCCCAAAGTAACGTGTAAACTGCAATAATAAAAACAGACTCTAGAGTGATTCTATTTGTAAAACAAACACAGGACCAAATTAGGAACTCAAGGAGAAGAGAAATAATAGTGATGATATCAAAATCATTCTCAAAGAAAGACAAGGGAAAAAATAATTGGATGACAAGTGACTGAGTTATATATTGTGTAATGCTAATAAACTGTTAAGAAAATATGAAGTTGAACAAATATATTAGAATGAAATGCAAAAAGGGAAAAAAGAAATGAATAATATGCAGAGATAAACAAAACAAATATACATATTTTATAATCATTTCACTCCAAGCAAGGCAGGACTGCCACTGGTGCACAGAGGGTTATAGAGAGAAAAAAAATTGTACAATTTGTAAAAACAGTACAAATTGTAAAACAGGGTACATAGGATGCTGAAGAAAGGATGAAAGGTTGATGGGATTTAGGGAGGTAGAAGATGGCAATTGATGCTGCATTTAGATTTATGGAGAGTGTTGCTATAATGGAAGCAAGTATACAGAAGGGAGTTCCACAGGCAGGAAGTATGAGAAAATAAACTGTTAGAGTATAAGCAGCGGTTACACTTGACTATTTTTATGGTAAAAGGATGGGACTTTGATGCCAAGCTAGTAGCATGAGTTAATTCATGGGAAAGAAGCTTGTCAGAGCAGAAGTCTGAAAATATTTGTAGAAAAGATAGAGAAGAGCCACAACCCATCAGTTAGAAAGTAATTGAAGGTGAAATGCCAAGTCAGAATCAATTATGTAGCAGATCCTTCTTTAGATTTTGTCGAGAACCTCAAGATGAACAGCAGGAGCATCTGACCAGATATGACAACAATATTCAATGCACAAACGAATGGTAGATTTATAAATGTGCAAAACGGATTCTGATGAGAAAAAAAATTCTGGCCTGACAGAATGACCCAACCTTTTTAGTGGTAGATGCAACTATTATATAGAATATATGAACAAAAAAACAGATGGATAGAAAATATATTCTTTGGCAGATATATAGAATCTAAAGAGGAGAAAATAATCATATAAAAGAAAATGTAATACAGGTATTGAATGAATAAAATACCTAACAAACCCAGGAGGATCTGTAATAAAATACAAGGTTAGGTCAGCACTGGCCATGATGAAGAAGAACAAAGTAACATGTCTGGGTGAAATTGTAAGAGATTCTGACAGCCTTACATGATGTAGAGATTAATACAGTGGATGAAGCTATAAATGAAATATATGGCAGTGGTGAAATAGCTGAGAATCTCAGTCAATCAGGTTTCATATCACTGTTAAAGAAACCAGGTGTTAACAGATGTGATTCCATTAAACAATTTACTTGATAAGCCATATACCATCAAGAATAGAATTCATAGCAAGATTAAAATGGAAATAAAGAAAGAACAATGTGGCTTTGTTAAGGGTACTGAAACATGAAATGCAATTTTCATGTCCAAATACCAGTAGAGCAAGCAATAAAAATACAGAAAGATCTGTACCTATGTTTCAGAAATTACAACAAAGGCATTCAATAAAGTATAACAGGAAAAAAGCGTTCTTGAAATATTAGAAATCTTAATCTACTCAGAAAGGATATTTTTATCACCTTAAACATTATTATTTGTGGATACTTATATTTGAGTAGGCACTCCATTTATATATTAAAGAGTATTATTATTTTTACCAAATGATTTCAATGTTTGAGAAATCTTATTAAAGTTGTTGGATTAATAAAAATCTATTCTTAAAAAAAAAAAAAAAAAAAAAAGAAAAGAAAAAAAAGAAAAATTCTCACAAGAAAGATATTCAAATAATCCAAAACCCATACTGGGAATAAAGAGTTTGCATGAGAATAGAGAACAAGTGAATACACAAAAACAGAAAAAGGAGAACAAGGAAGTGTTTTCTCATTGGATCTGTTTAAACTGATGATTCTAAGAGAATTGCAAGACCTACCAGGATTTATTATCAACCATAACAACATATGCTAAACAGCTGACATTGTGCTGATGGCAAATCTAGAAAGAAAAACTAGAAGAACTATTAGACAAGTCATTTTAAGAGAGCAAGAATAAATGTTAACCATAAAAAGAACAGCCCAAGATGAGAGTTATATATCATCAAGGTTGTCAAAATCAAGTAAGCAAGAAAATGAACAGAGAGGTGCAATAACAGATGATAGAAAGTGTGACACAAAAACCTGAAAGTGCACAAAAATAGTGAAAGATATCTTTTAGAAACTAAGTGCAGTATTAAGAGATTGGATAATCTTGCTAGAGACAAACAATGCTAGATTGCCATGTGATATTTAATCTTGAATATGGAAATGAATGCTAGACAAGAGACTATAAGCAACAGAAACTTGGTTCTACTGGTGAGTGTTAAGAATATGATGTGCAATGTGAAAATAATAAAATCTTAAGAATACAAACTACACAGAATCTACTGCTAATAATCCATAAGCGATACCTGAAGTTTTTGAAACAGGTAATGAGGAAAGGGATGTGGATTGTGGTGGAATGAGAAATCAGAAAGCAGAGTTTGAATTCCAGTCGAATTTGTTTTAGTCACATGCACAAATATCCCTGGGAAAGGTATTAATTCATCTTGTCTCCCTCCAGCTATCAGCTGAATATCAGGACAGAATGAGTTCTACAGCCTTGGTTGGCAACCAGTCAATTACAGAAAGTGATGACAACCTACTGCAGGAAAATCTTCTGCTGCTGAGTCAGTCATGGATCAAAAGAAATATGATCACCCAAGTGTGTATCATGTATGGCAATTAACTGATTGAATGAGGAAAGAAGGCTTGGAGAATACAATGCTTATATAACATATTGAAGGTAAGAGAATCAGGAGAAATAGTAAGCAACCTATTTGTGTAAATAAACAAGGAAAGGATAACCACAAACACAAAAATAAAATTGTAAAGAAGTCATGCTTGCTTAGAGCAACATAAGACAGGAAGCTGTGGAGAACCATAATAGAGACATGGACAATGACACAAAAAGTGAATGATTATACCAGACTAGTCTAAAGAAAGGGAGTTATCAGTGAAAAGTGCTCAGACTTAGGTAATAGAAAGGTCATAATATTTCATTAGGATAAAAAAAACTATTTCTTTGGTGACCAGGCAAAAATTCTTTAACTAGAAAGGTTTCACTCATCCACTATATTCATCCAAAAATGCATGCTTAGATTATTATATATTCTATTTTTTTACAAAAGTCTTTAAAATGATGATAAATAATAAAACTGGAAGACTGCAAAATGCACCTGAAGCAATTCTTTGCTGAGAAAGATAAGAATTTTGGAGTGATGAAATTTATATAGCTGTCTGAAAGTTAGAAGATAAAGGGACAAAAAAATAGTAATAAATTTGTCTATTAAACTTAATGGCCAATAGGTAATTACATTGTTTTTTTTATGTTTGGTGAATATCTCTAACCTTTTGTAGCATCTTTTGCTTCTTAGTAACTCTGGTCAACTTGTGAAAATGTTTAACATTATTGTTATTATAACGTTATTGAAATTTTATTTCAGATTAGAAACCCATTTGAAATAGAATCCAGAGTAAACAGGAATCAGCATGTTCAACATCTCTTTCCTTTTAATCAAGGTCAAAAAGCTGCCAAAGCTACTCGAGACATTTGTGCTGTGCTTATCAACAAAATGGTACAGAAATGATGGGAAGTTTAAACTCAGACTCTCTGTATTCTAGGCGACCTGTTCAGTTTAATGAGAACTAATATAAGCTGATTAAAGAACAGTGTCAGAGTGTCAGGGAATTGGCTAAGAAGATGGAAAGCTCTCAGGCTACTGTTGTTCATCAACTTGCCTCCATGGGTAAGGTACAGAAACATGGCGCATGGGTGTCACATGCATTGACTGAGAGAAACAAACTCCTGCTCTCCTCCTTTGCCACCAGTTTTTACTTGCTACTTATGGATACAAAGCTTGGATGGAAAGTTCTGCCACACACACCACATTCTTTTTATTTAGCTCCTTCAGGTTACTACTTTTGTCAGTTACTTTCTAACAATATAGAAGGGTACTTTGTTCAATAATGATGTTGAGCTTAAAATGTGACTTGATGAATTTTTGGAGTTAAAACCTAGTGATTTCTATTGTTGAGATATTGAATAGTTAGTGGATTGTTGGTAGGAGGTCTTATATAATGAAGGAGAATACATTGTAGAATGATTCATCAGAATTATTAATAAATAAGTAATAAAATAAATTATAAAAATAAAAACTTTATGTAACAACCTAATAAGTAAGAAATTGATTCATTTCAAGATATTGGGTAGACAGTATTTGTCTGCATTTTTACTAATGTGGTGATCATAAGGCTAAAAAAAAAAAAAAAAAAAAAAGATAGATTTTATATAAATGCAGTTATTTTGTGTCAAAATGACAAAATATTTTTAATACCTACTGCAAATATATAATCAATCTAATCACTGGGACCACTTACATATTCAGAAACAAATAACATGAAAAATAATTATGTTTTACCATTTATTTTATTAAAAGTTTCTTCAAGTATATTGCACGAGAAGACAGGATATTTAATAATATGAATAAAAAGAAAGCAAATTAAATAAGTTTCTATTGATGCAAATTCAGTCATTCAAATCTTTTCTGACTGAAACAAATTATTTACATTCCTTTGTCAAATGCAAATCAACCATTTTCTTTAGAAAGAATTTAAACAATTAAATTTGGTTTGTATCTTTTTTCCTGAGACTTTTTACAAACATTCTGAAAATTTGAAAGATAAATTAATCAGAAATAAAATTGATCCCAATATTTAAGAGAGAAAAAAACAATTATTTAAACATCATTTCTAAACTGAAAATCTGGGCCACAACTGCCTAAATATAAAACTAATGTAAATAGAATTTTTCTAAGCTGTAAAAAGTATTTTCCTAAAACTGTTCAAAGTCCACAAAATTGGCCACCAATTTCATTTGAGTGAAATTTTAAAAAAAAGATTAAATTCTGGATTTAGATACAGAGATTTTAAAAGAAATTTGAAATCTTGAAATAACCTTTTGAAAGTCTTATTTTCTAAGAACATTAGCCAATAGCAACCACTCACACTGATTCCACTAACTGTACAGATATGTTAATAAACTCATGTTTATGTATTGGAAGAGATCATATTTTTGTAAGAAAGCATTTAAGATAACCTACAGAAGTGGCAAAATTTTAAATATAATCCACCTTTGAAAAGATAAGCAAATTACAGATAATTTAAAAAGAAAAAGAAAAAAAAAGAAAAAATTATATTCTTGGTCTAAAGGTAACATTTTCAAGAATTATTCACAGAATGTTTAGTACTTGAATCATTTTTTTTAAATAATACAAAACTTTCTTGTTGTTTTCATCAAAGAAAACAGACAGAAGAAATGGTATTCACTGTTTATTAATTATGAAATTATAAAAATGTTACAATTTTATGCAATGCCCATTTTGTTTTCTTTCACAATATTCTTAAAGCTTCAAGTTCATTAATAAAAGTTAAGGATAATCAAATTATTGCACAATATATACACATTAATTTAATTTGCAAAGATTTAAAAGAAAAATATCTATTTTTTGTTTTGTAAGCAATTCAAAATAAATGACTCAAGGAAATAAAATGACAAAACAATACTTTCTACTGGATTTTTTTTTTTTTACAGATTTTCAACCTTTTGCAGATTATTAAAACCCAGAAAATATTTTTAACACATCACTCAATAAGTCCCAGGCCTGACATATAGATGGTGCTAACAATAAAAAAATCCATATAATTTTTATGAAATACTAACCTTCAAACGGCACGTGACAAAATTTGGGCCCAATCGGATTATTAGTTTGCAATAACAGTTATTTAAGTGAAGCTACTGTTACAAATTATCAAAACAATGAAAAAATTTGAATTTTGTGTGTTGATAAAGCATTGCTTTTTGATGAGAGAAAATACTGTTCAAGCAAAGCAATAGTTTAATAAGTGTTATTCAGATGCTGCTTCATCAGGAACAATGGTTAAGAGGTGATATGCTGACTTTAAATGTGGTCGTACAGACACAAATGATGCTGTCCCAGAAAACACCGAAAAACTCCACAAACTCATTTTAGCTGATCATAAATTGAAGTTACGTGAGATAGCAGAGGAGTTGAACATATTAGAAGGCAGTGTATTCCCCATTTTGCATGGATGTTTGTCAATGAGAAAGCTGTATTCAAAGGTGATGATGTGTTTGCTCATAGTCAATCAAAAACATGTCAACAATCCAGAGCATTGTTTGCAACTGTTTCAATGCAACAAGGAGAAGTTTTTGCATAAATATGTGACAATGGAGGAAACGTAGATCTACCACTTCTCTCCAGAGTCAAATTGGCAGTCAAGCTGAGTGGACAGCAGCAGGTGAAAGCTGTTCAAAGCAACCAAAGATGCAAACATCAGCAGGCATGGTTTTAACCCATAGCTAGAGGTAAAAGAGGTGTATTCATACCTTTCCCAAAGGTATTTGCATATAACTGAATATAATGAACATAACTGGTATTAGAATCTGTCTCTCTGATTTCCAATTCTGAGCCATTAAACTTATAATTCCATGCATAAACACATTATTGGCAAAAAATACAACATGTTTAACACTATGAAAAAGTTGTTTATACTTTGGTGAAATGACATACACTGAATTTCAAGCTTTTGCATTACCATTTTAAAATACATGTATCATTTAAATGGGTTGACAATTTTTAACAGCAGGTTGGATTTTAGTCTTTATTTTTTAAAATTTCATTTTGTACTAACTCATGAGTAAAGAGGATGGAATGTTACACACACACACACACACACACACACATATGAAAAATATCTATATTACATTGTTATCATTATAACCCTAGAACTTAAAAAACATTATAGTCAGAAAGATTTTAACAATTAATAAAATTTAAATATATATCTGTGACTAAATCAAGAAATTTTATTCATTCTTTGAGAGAGAGAGAGAGAAAGGAAAACTCAACATAATTAAATGGTTATAAATCCAGACATTTATTTCAGCAATTTTTACAATTGCTTTGTTCTTACCAATAGTGAATAAATAAATGTTAATTTCACTCAGAATATTTAAAAAACAAAACAAAGAAACACATACACACACAAACGGTTTATAACAGAGGGATTAAAAAAAAAACTTTTAAAAAATTTTCATTACAAAATTTTTATTCAAAATTATTTTGTTAAATTCACTTATGACTATTCTAAAGACAGTTTTTAACAAGGGAAGTGAACATTATATCATCTAAACCAGACATAAAAAGATAGACATATACAATAGGAATACAAGGGAAGTGAACATTATATCATCTAAACCAGACATAAAAAGATAGACATATACAATAGGAATACAAGGAAAGTGAACATTATACAATAGGAATACACAGGAATAATTTTCACAAAAGATAAAGATGGGGAGAAAGAAAGAGAAAAATAAATTTGAAAAGAAAAACTGTGGGCAAATTTTGCACTTACATTCACCAAGATTAGTTGACAGAAAAATTTTAAACAAATTTAAAAAAAAAAAATGGACTTTTTTAAAAAGTATTTCTCTATTTTTATCTAATTGATATTTTATATTAATTAGATAAAACCTTTTGTATTATCCTTTCCAACTTCATGGGTTGCGATTTTCTTATATATATATATATATATATATATATATATATATATATATATATAGCCTTTGAGATTTCACTTGCCTGGACTCAGTTGATTAAAAACTTAATTGGGCAATTAAAGTTTATTGCTTTACTCGCACACAGTTGATTAAAATCTTGCAATGAAACTTGTACCTTCAAATATAGAAAAACGAAATCTGATTCCTTTTACAATCCAAAAGTATGGCATTGAAGATTTACAAATTACTTAGAATGATTTACAATGACATTATTGAACTCTTTGGTCTTAACAAGGAGAGATGATCACATGGGAGCCTAGAGTCAGTTTTGGGATAGCAAGTCAAGGCTGGTTGACTCAGATACCCTTAGTAACAAATGTCTAGACAGGAAATAGAAACTAGACATGAGGTGTGAAACAACCTAATCATGTGGAAAGCAAAGTTTGGAAGTCAGTTGCAGCTCAAATCTTAAAACAAGAAGACAAAGCCGAATTGTTTTTCAAAGAAAAGAAAGATAGCAACGAAGATAAGAGAAGAAGCTGTAATGTTATTTGTATGCTGATTCCTGTTTGTTAAAAGAAGAGAAAGAAAGTGAAGCTGAGTTGTTTATCAAGAAAAGAAAAGGAAGAAAGATAGCAACGCAGAATAAGTTAACATATGACGGAAGAGATATTGAAGATAAAAAAGAAAAAGCTGAATTGTTCGAGCGTAGAAAATACAACACTTGTTTGAATAAAGAATAAAGAAGAGTGTGGACATTTCAGAATATTTGTATGCTGAAAGCACAAGAGTCAACTGGAAAAAAATAGAGAGAGTTGCAACTACATACATTTCAAATGGACTGCGTTTGAGTCTGAAGTTATATAAAGAAATAGGAAGAGAAAAAAGAAAGAAAAGAGAGTAAAATAAGAGAGAAGGAACTGATATAAAGATAAGTTATTTTATCCTTAGACCCATGTTAGAACACGCATACACTTCCACGAATATTATGTTACCACATACACCATATCACATATTTATGAATTATATTGTTCTCCCCATTTTTATTTTGTGTTAATCTCTTGCATTCGTATTTGCCTGTATTTGTTCATATTTGTTGATATGTGTTGTAAATTGTTATTTTGACTACGTTGGGTATCCAAATATAAGTTTTGAGGTTCAGGTCATTGGACATTCTTATTCATACTTAAATATTTTTTTTTATTTTAATATTTTGTTACTTATTAAAATCTTATATCAAAAATCGTCTCATCATGTCATTCATTCTTGAATTGCTGGTCAGTGCATGTGTTGATATTGAAGCAGACCTGGGAAGATTATAATTCCATTATATCAATCGAACAGCAATATTATTTTATTTTTTTGTTTATCATCGTCCATTTGTCATGATCTAGGCGAGATAACCCGTATCTGTCCATAGATGTGGAAATGTAAATATACCCGAATTGACGTGTAAGCATCTTGATGGTTATCGTCGAGGCAGGCATATGACAATAAAAATCCATAGATATATATGTAGAATACTGAAGGACTATAATCAAAGTAATAGTAAATACCAACCTCAAAGAATTTGCTTTTCTCGATGTTACACTTTACTTAGTTAATAGTACGTACTCACCACATGTAAAATATAATGCTAATCATATCTACATACATCCTAAAAGCAAATCACCCACCATCTATTATTAAACATATACCACATTCAGTTGAACAAAGAATTAACAATAATTTCTCTACTGAAAACATTTTCTATCAGCATAGCCATTACTATAATACAGCCCTAAAAACAGTGGATATAATTTCAAGGATATTAAATATCATAAACAAATTAATCATAATACCAAACATAACTGAAATAGGAAAATAATTTGGTACACATCATCAAACGGTTAGTACCAAATTAGGTAATAAATTCCTTAATTTAACTCAAAAACACTTCCCAATTAATAATCCTCTTAGTAAAATTTTAATAAAAATACACTGAAGCTTAGTTATAGGTGCACTGATAATTTGATAATAAAACACTGTAATAAAATTCTAAAACAACATTATTATGATATTAATTATAACCAACATACCATAAATAATGATAATAACATAAGTTCCAGCAATTGTCATAACCTTAGCATATGTCCTATGCAAAATAAATGCCGTACAGATTCCATTGTATACCAAGCTATTAGCTATACTAATAAAAATCCTAATATTACCAAACATTATATCAGATGTACTAAAAATAATTTTAAGTCTCAATTTTACCAGCATAACTTATCTTTTAATAATAAAGCATACAATAATTCTACTTCTCTCTCTAAATACTACTGTCAATTGAAAGATACAAATAAAACTCAGTTAAATGGAAAATATTAACTAAAGCTAAAACATGTAAATTATTACATGAAATGTTTCCTTTGCTTATAAGAAAAAAAATCCATATAATAAAATTCCCCAAAACTGACTTATTGAACCAACGTAATGAAATCACTAATTTTTGCCACCATAGAATCTTCCATACCCTTAAATATATCTGAAATTATCTCAATTTTATCTTCATATTTTCACTATTTGCTTTTTAAAAAAATTAGCTAATTGAACTGGCAATTTTTTAATAACTATTATTCTTTTATTTGTACTTATGAACAAATCCCCTTAAGAAATTATCTTTATTTATATTTTAATTCTAATATATATTTTTATATCTTTTTACATTATTATCTTTTATTTTTTATATTTACTTTATTTTCCAACATTTTAAATTTTCTTTGCTAATCTTTCCCTTTTCTTTCTCTTATCTCTTTTTCCATTTTTTTCCTTTTTATTTATTCATTTTTTCTTTCTTTTATCTGTTGCTCAATTTTCCGGTTGAATATTTTTGGCATGACTGGCTTTCAGTGGCAAAACATTGAAACACTACTCTCTATGAGTCATACACACACCAGTCTTTAAAATGTTATAACATCTCACCACACTTAATTTACCTCATTGGATGACCTCTTTATTCTTTTGGTTTTATTTATTTTTTATATTATATTTTTGGTTAGTTTTTAATTTTCCTTATCTATATATATTACCAAATAAATATACAACGCTTTATTGCCTAATGGTGTTTTAACCACAAAACTTTATAGCTATTGAGTTGCTGTATGCTATTATTATTATTATAATAATGACTGCATATTTATGCTCTACTTTTGTATTGAGCTTCTTTTAAAAGTAAATATCTAACTGTGGAATGTACTTCCATTAGTAATCATTACTTACATTAATATATATATTTATCAACGATCTGCCTGATGTGATCAAATCCCAAGTTGGGAATTACACTGATGACACCACCATTTACTCCCGCCTCAGTCAGAAATCTGCCAAGGTGGACAAAGATAACCTCACTGTTGATCTTGAGAAGGGCATCCAATCTGTGATGGAATGGAGTAAGAAATGGCTCGTAAACTTTAATGGCACCAACATGAAGCTGCTATCCGTTAACCACCACAGACAGTCCCTCCTGTCTCCCACATTAACATGGATCTAGCTAGTCTTCCTGAAAGCAATACACTGCCCTTCCTTGGTCTCACTCTCTCAGCTGATCTCAAGTGAAACGTCTACATTGAATCAATAGCTAAATCTACTGCTAGAAAGGTTGTGCCACTCTATTGGGCCAGGAAATTTTTTTTGCCTGATTATCTTGCACATATACAAATCAACCATCCACCCATGCATTGAATACTGTTGTCATATCTGGTCAGGTGCCCCTGCTATTCATCTCGAGGTTCTCGACAGGCTCCAGAAGAGAATCTGCAATATAATCAATCCCAACCTGGCAGCTCAACTCCAATGACTTTCTCACTGACAGAATGTGGCTTCCCTATGTCTCTTCTATAAATATTTTCATGGCTTCTGCTCTGATGAGCCTAGTTTCATGGTACCCTCTCTACAACAATTTACTCAAACAATCAGACTAGCAACAAGGTTCCACCCTTTTGCAGTCGAAACAACCAAATGCAGCTACCACTTCTACTCTATGATAGCTACAATCTCTAAGAGTTTAAATACAATGACAATCGCCATCCTTATCCCTGTGACTTCTATACTTTTCTTATCCTTTCCCTAACACCCTTGAATCTTGTTCTTCTCCCTTTTTCACTCTACTCTCAGACAACTTTCTTCACATCAGTATTCCTATCCTTCTCGTTGGCCATTATCTGACACCCCCTGTAATTGGCTCCTCTTCGATTCCACTTTCTCTTTGCTCTCTTCCTATGTAACCCTTCACTCTCCTCTTAAGTAGCCCCCTGCACACCAGTGGCAGTACTGACTTGCATGGGGTGAAATGACTATATAAGAACAAGAGGAAAAACAATTCTTAGCTGATTTGTTTCATCCTCTGTTCCTTTTGCCTTATATATATATATGTGTGTGTGTGTTTGATAAAACATGAACCCCTTTGAAGTCCTTATGAAAAAAAATCTACTTTATTAAATTTTAGTGAGGAAACATTCATCTGATACTATTTCTCAACATATGAAATGTTTTAAATTCAGAAAAGTTGTCATTTTATATGGGACAGTGTGTGGGTGAGGCAGAATGATAGTCTGGTGTGATTGCAAAGGTAAAGGTGAACCTGCCAACAAAGAAAATAAAGGGAAGAGAAAATTATCCACACCTACACATTTATTAAATTGATTTGAATAATCTGATTGTCACTAGAGGCAAGGCTTAGAAGAAGAAAAAAAAGAAGTATGTAAGGCAAAACAGTTAAAGGTTAACTTTGGATTTAAACTGATTAGAGGGACGATGACAACAACAACCAAACAAATAATTCAATAAATACAACATTTATTTACTACTAATCAACAACACAAAACTGTGGGGACAAAATTTTATTTTGTTGATGAAGATAATCTCTGTAGAAAATAAAAAAATTCCTCTTGGATTTGGTTCTTTACGTTTAAACTTATTTACTATTCGGTCCTTACAGAAGGCTGATTTGTAAAATAAACATTGTCTAGTTGAAAGAATGTCTTGCATCAAATCTTCCAATACATCCCTATCAGGCTTTGCATCTAAGTGAAGCTTAATATGAATGCAGTCACAAGTGGCAATGCGGCTAAGTGGTTAGGATGTTAACCATGAGATCCCCTAGTTTGAATTTCACTGTGGTTGATTTATCAAAGAATCAATTTTCTTTAAATATTGACCTGAGCTGATAATTTCAAGATGCAGCACCATTGGTTTTGATGGATAGATTTGTTTTTTTATGTCTTAACCTTTTTGCAGCTAATTTAAAAATGGAAAAAATGTAAGACATCAAAGTTGTTTAGTCCTAATCAAGTAAATTACAAGTTATTGTACCTGGCTTTGTTCAACTAAAGATCATACCAGACTTTGAGTTGCAGCTGAAACTATGTGGCCGTTGAAGAAATATAAATGTGACTCAACATAAATCTGTACTGATGCCGTCTTCCAGGGTGGCTAGCAAATCCCCATTGAAGACGCTTGCACAGGAACAGTTGTGTTTGTTCAACACTTACATAGCCCACCTGTAGTTTATATTGTAACTGTGTTGAGCAGATCTAGTTACAGTGTTTAGGAGAGAATATGTTATCTGGCATGATCAACAGTCTGAACAAGGCCAATTTGCTCAAACTCTCGGTCATGATGACTTGCGACTTCATGTTAGCACTGCCATTGATGACATCCAAAAGATCCCATCTACCCAATGTCACTCACAAGACTTGGGTCAACCCGTGGTATGGTTTTCAGGTACATTCCAAAAGTTCCACATACTGGAATTGCTTTCTTCAGACCGATAACATCAAAAAGTCACCTTCCTGACAAATCGACTATGGTGAGATTTTAACCTGAGCTTCATGGTTAGAAAGCAAATGTTCTAACCATTTGGCCACCTACCCATGTCTGTAATAGGAATTAGCTAGCCACCCTAGTAGATACTATAGTATGCTAAGAATAACAGATGTAAGACAGGGTTCAAGAATTGGGAAGGATAGGCAGGCAGAGAAAGAGGATAACATCCCAGAATGGACAGCATAAAGTTGAGAGTTTCAAAACAAAAAGGATGTAGAGAGCTGGTTACTAAAAAATTAAAAAAAAAAAAACTTTCTATCATTGACTAGGCTATGAGATGATTATAAAGTGTTCATATAAACTGAATAATCATGTTTGGTAATGTTTTTCATGTTGAAAAGTCAGTCAGTTAAGTGCCATGCACGATACACGCTTGGGCGATCATGTCTCGAAAGAGACATGACTGACTGGACAAAAGATTATCCCGCAGTAGTTTGCCATTGCTTTCTGCGGTAGACTGGTTGCCGACCAAGGCTATAGAACCCAATCTGTCCTATTATTTAACCCATAACTGGAAGGAAGAAATGGATTAATACCTTTCCCAAGGGTATTTGCATGTAAGTGAATGCAAGGAATTCAACTGGAATTTGAACTCGGCTCCCCGATTTCTCGTTCCGAGCCGATATCGACTGCGCCACAACGCACATCCACATGTTGGAAAGACATTTATTTAAACTGGAAAAAAAAATCTCATCATCCATATTTTGAAAATATTGACCAAGAATAAAAATTAAACAATATTAATGTTCAAGAAGGCTTTAAAATGTTAAAGTTCTTGTAATATTTTTTATTATTGTTATAATAATTTCACTCTAAGCAAGACAATAATGCCACCAAAACATAAGGTACTGGTGGGATGAAAGAAAATGATAAGACTAGGTGAAGGAACTGGAAACCCAATCCTAAACAGGAAACAAGGAATAAACCTCTACGCCTGTTCAAAAGATGGGGAAGGCGTGTGATATGAAATGTGCAAACACTTGATAAGAACAGCAATGCTCTTGATATCTTAAAAGCATTTGACAAAGGATTGGCATGCTGGCATTTTGAGCAAGCTCCAGAGCTATGATATTTCTGGACAGCTGTTTGACTTAATCCAATCATTCCAATTTAATCCTGAAATGAAGGTTGTTTTGACTGGGCAAACTTTCCAATCTGTTCATACAAATGCAGGCATCCCTCAAGGCTCTATCCTAGGTCCTATGCTTTTTCTAATTTTCATCAATGATCTTCCTGATGTTATCAGTTCCCAAATAGACATCTATGCAGATGATAAGACCATCTACTACTGTCTAAATGAGAATTCTGCCAAGGTTGACAAAGTAAACCTGGATGCTGCTCTTCAAAAGGACTCTAATCTGTGATAAAATGGGGTAAAGAATGGCTCATGAATTTTAATGCCTTCAAAACAAAGCTGCTTTCCTTTAGCCATTATAGAGAAACTTTCCTACCTACCATCAGAATGGATGGCGCTAGTCTCCAAGAGATCAACACACTGTACCTCCTTGGTCTTACTTTTTCAACAGACCTGAATCTATAGCTGCATCTACTGCTAGGAAGTGTGGATTTTTATGTCGGGCCAGAAATCCATTTTGCATATTTATAAATCTACCATTTATCTAGGCATTGAATACTGTTACCATATCTCGTTGTGGGCTCCTACTATTCATCTTGAGGTTCTTGACAAAATCTAAAGGAAGATCTGCAATGTAATCAATCCTGACATGGCAGCTCACCTTTGGTCACTTTCTAACCAATGCTATGTGGCCTTCCTCTGTCTTTTCTATAAGTATTTTCATGTCTACTGCTCTGATGAGCTTCTTTCTATGGTGCCCTGATCACATTTACTCGTGCTACTAGATTGGCATCAAGGTCCCACCTTTTTACTGTCAAAATGGTTAAATGTAACTCCTCTTCTATTCTAACAGTTTCTTTTCTCACACTTCCTGTTTGTGGAACTCCCTTCCATTTACTTGCTTCCTTGAAAGTTATAATCTCTAACAGTTTAAATGCAACATCAATTGCCATCTTCTGTCTCTTTGATTGCCATCTTTCTCTTACCCTTTCTTTGACATCCCCTGTATCTTGATTTCTTTTTCTTTTCTCTCACTTTACCCCCTGTGCACCAGTGGCAGTCCTGCCTTGCTTGGGGTAAAATTATTTAATTCAAAAAGAAAAAAAAAAAAAAAAAGAAAGAAAAAGCAAATATAACAACTATTATTGAACAGAAGTCAGTACATAGCTGATTAAATTATCAGATAAAAACTAGTAGAGAAGGAAAAAAAAAAAAAAAGAAAGAGACCAAAAAAAGAAAAGAAATCAGGAGCTTATATGAAATACAGTGACCATTAAATACTGAACTTAATTTGTAATTTTCTTTTTTGAATTTTTGGGATGAGGTGTTCTTATTTACATCTAGACTATTTTAGCTGTTGCACCTTCCAAACTTTATGTATTTGTCAATCTAGGTAAATTTCAGGAAATGTTGAACTTTTTGTTTAATCTCTGTGTGGATCATTCTTGTTTTGTTGTCCATGTCTAGAAATATTTCATCTAGTTCATTTGTACAACTCAGTTATTGCTTGTTCTGTTTCTACTTAGCCTAATTTGTACTGTTAACCTTATAAATATTGCTTTTCTCTGTAAATATATTTAGCAACAAGAGTTCTGAGAGATCACAGAGAAAAAAAATCTACTTAAATTTTAATTTTGATTTTTATTAGGGCCAACAAAGAATTTCACCTCAATGTTTGTAAAAACCTAAGCTAGAATTTCTTTGGGCAATAATTTCCTGCTACCACAGGCTATACTCTGGGAACAAACTACCATTTTTAAAGAATACATTTTTATACCAATAATTTTTAAAAATTACATACTTATACCAATAATCAATCATCTAAAATTGTTTAGAAAAGACAATATCATAAATCAAATGATTTTCTTAGTTTAACTGATTTTAAAACAGCAAGGAAATAAAAGTGAAGGTAAATTTTTTCAGTTGTGGTAATTAGTACAAGATTTCAGAAAAATGGAGGTAAGTCACTAAGAAAAATCAAAGTCACCTAGTAGTTAACTAACACAAGTTGGATTACCTTGCATGAACATTCTAATCATAAAACAAAAACAGTAAATATCAATTTGTTTTCTGTTTCAATTATTCAGGACAACTGACAGCAGAAAGATCTTGTACCTTTCAATTGGGAGGGCTCGCCAACCTAAAAAAATCAGTATCTGAAATGTTAGTCTTTTTACCTGTGTTTGAATAGCAATCTTTAGCACATATATAAAATGAATGTAACCCTGCCATGAAAAATGACAGCAAAATATATACAAATAAATACACAACAATCTTTATTATAATAAAAAAGATTATATCTACATTATTTGACATAATTATTGCAAAAAATAAAATAATAAAGCACTGTTAAGGAGCAAGAGCTTTCATAACTGGTAGTGAATCTTATTAGCTGGTAGTAAAAAGAATGAATTGAGCCAATACTGCCTCATTATTGTCTCCTCAATGGACTTAGCTGATGGTGCCTCGCTATTTTCTCTCTCTCTCCCCATGAGTGTTACAGGAGGGCAATTTATATATGTACAAATATAGAATGGTCTTTATAATAATAGGGATAATAAATCTTTCCCTTGGACTAGTTATTGTGAGGCTACCTATTCTTCCAAGACTATTAAGGGAAGGGCATAAACCCATTCTCTTTTTGCTTCAGGATGCAGTAGGTAGAAGATGTGTCCAGTCTTCCTCTCAGGGCAGACATAGTTGTGTAATAAACTTACTACTTAATTTCAAAAGCAAACCACATGGCAATCACAGACACACACAATGACTAAGTACATTAACGTTTTCTTTTAACTCTCCTGTTAAAATGTAGATAGAATTTTCTTTCTTGTCTTTTGAGAACCATATTTCCTTTATATAAAAATATACATGGTGTGGTGGATAAACAGTCATCTAAATTAGGCAGAAATTAAACTAACGCTGACATCTCATTTTAACAGATGTGCACATTGTAGTTCAATGGATATCAGCTCATAATGAGAAATTGGAGAGCCAAGCTTGAATTCCAGTTGAATTTGTTGCATTTGCTAATTTGCAAATAACCTTGGGAAAGGTATTAATCCATCTACTCCCTCCAGCTATGGGTTGAATAGCAGAACAGACTGGATTCTACAGCCTTGGTTAGCAACCAGTCTACCACGGAAAAATCTGCCTTTCATTGATTGAAAGAGACATGATCGCCCAAATGTGTATCACATATGGCTTTTAACTGGCTGACTGACATTAAAATATCTTGAAATACTAAAGAGTAAATTTAGTCAAGAAAATACCATTGCCTTCAACCACGTCCTCCAGATGATTTTGGAATCTCCTGCATCTCTTCCAGATGGTCTCCTTGTTGGTGAATGCTGTCATAATCCTTGTCTTGTTCTGCTTTTATTTTACAAGGAGTTTTTTTTTGCTATATATTGGGTCTTCCAGCAGCCACCCTCTTGACCAAATGCAGCACTACCGCCTCAAAGCACTTGATGTAGACCTCTGTGTTGAATGTGATGCCTTGTGGGAGGATGAATTAAGGCATAATGCTGCCATCATTAGTGACCACTTCAAATGCTATGATGTTAATTGGATATATCATCCAACTCTTTCCAAATTCTCTGCGCTGACTTCAGACTGACACCCAAACACATTGAAATGTTCATATTGGAGCTTCTGGCATGAAGGCTGAGTAGTACAAATTATCATTTCTAAATTCCTAGTAGAGTGAACTGTGTCATGGTGCTCTTTTTCTCACAGACAGTGCCCAGCTAACCCTACTATACTGTGTAGTTGGAAGAATCAAAAACAATGTGCATGTGTGAAATTAAAAATATAAAATGGCGACAATTTATCCATCGCACGCGGTATATGTAAAATTCTTCTATGTGTTGAAATTTATTTCTTTTGAAAATGATGAATTCACTTATTTTGAATGTTTCCATACTCATCAGCAAGTTGTAACTCATCCCACTACAAATTGGTGAGCAACAGTTCAAACAAGTGTTTACTACCCCCCCCCCCCCAACCAAGGGAGGGCATGAGACACTTGCACGAACCCTACACTAGCAACCTTATCCATTACAATTCTTTAATATCCCTACAATATTACCAGATTTCTGAGTAAAAATTTCTTTTCAAGAAGTGGAACATTAGTAATCTGATACCATTTCTAGGGGGCAATTGTCCATCAGGTTAAACAATTGCAGAACATATTAAATTTACAAGCCATGCATAAGGAATTCATTCCTTGTATAGTGATGTTGGAATTTGGCTTAATGTCAAAATTGGCTAAGCTCTCAAAAAGCAATGTCTTCGTATTTATCAACAAAATATCTCTGTAAAAAAATATCTTTTTCTGTTTCCAATCTGTGACTAAAGAACATATCTACTGTATTATTTTTTCACATTCACAGAAGCAACTTGCATTTTTCATTGTCTCAATTTCCTGTTTAGTGCAAGCAACGTATGTAAGTAAATAAAAAAAGTAATGTAAATAAAAACTGACACACCTTATAAAATAAATAAATAAATAAATAAATGAAAATAAAAGTAAGTTGCAAAATTTATATAATGAAGCCAGGTACAAAATGGGTCTGTTTTTCTGTGGTGACCTGCAGACATTCCCTTAGATTAGTCAGGCTAGAAGTGAGAACAGAAAATTAAAAACTTCAAATGCTACATAAAAGCACATTTTGATGAAAGAGGCAAAAGTTTTATACATATATGTTCTCCTCCATATATTTTACCCAATCCCAGAGAAGGGGTGCACATAATTATTTATTTACATTCAGAGCAGAAATCATGTGAGCGAATTTCAAATTAACTAAGTTATCTCTCTTGACTCTTAAATAATTTTTTTTGTTGTACAATAGAATTAACATTTGAAATCATGTATGATATAAACTTGTTGACAATTTACAAAACAGAATATACAAAATACCAAAGCACAGAATAAACAATGTATTTGATCACAATTAAAAACAAATCAGAATTTTGAATGGTGCAACAATCTTCTTACTACCATTCTTATTACCAAACTTGGATCTTTGTGATACAAAGCTAAGATTATGCCATATCAAGATTTTATTAATTCTTGCTAAATGTTTATATTACTACTGTCCTATAAAAGTTGTTACATTTGCATACAAATCTCATAAATTTGTCTATACTTTTGAGATGAGATAATATTTATATTATTATAGATAATATTTATATTATTTACATTGTTCAGACTGTTGTCTTCATATTTATTGCCATGTCCATAACATTTTGGCCATTGTATGCTCCAGCCTTCTTCAGGTGATTAGACACTTCAAGGACACATGGCCCACTAGATAAAAGTGTTGGTTAGATCCAGTGACTTGACCCAAAGAGTTGCTGTCTACAGCAGTGGCAAACAAAGAACTTAGAGAGTTGAATTAAATGGAAATAACTAAGACATTCGGAAGTAGCATGGCTCATGGAATGAGAACAATATACCCCAGTGATCAAAATAAAGAGTTCAGTTCAAAATTCCATTCACCTGAAGAAGGCCAGAGTGTACAACAGCCAAAATGTAGTGAATATGGCAATAAAGATGAGGACAATAGTCTGGACAATGTAAATAACAGAAATCTTATACTAAATATAAACAGAGGTAGTATTTTTTAAAAATATAAACTGGTCTTTTTCTACTGTTTCAATTGGATAGAGATGAACAAAAAAAAGAAAAATTTGCTTTCTAATCAAATATTGACTATATGTTAAACTGAATGTTACAGAAAATGACACATATGGATTGATTGACCTATAAAAGTTGACTCATTAAAATTCAAAGAAAAATTCTATTTGATTTGTTGTTGTTATTATTCAAAAACAAAACAACAAAACAAAAAAAGAAAACAAGACAAAAAAAACAACAAGAGAGAGAGAGAGAGAGAGAGAGAGAGTGACACCTGTTAGATTTGTGTTTGTGGAAATGATACAAAAATATTAGGTATAAACAAATGTTCTGATAGAATTTTTCATGACCTAGCATAGTTGTTAATTTCAAACAGGCCAAAGTCAACAGGTCTATCTTCATTATTAAAGAAAGTTATGGAGATGATTCATTTTCCAAAAAACAGGAGAAGTCAGAACATCAAAGTAAAAATAACATGGGGTGTGGAGTTGTGAGCAGAGCATATGTAGTGCTGAAAAGTTCTTGACCCACTTCTGAAAATCTGATCAAAGATCAGAATTCATATTAGAACTTTGGTCAGGCAGAGAACTTTGCAGCAAACACTTGTAAGTGGGATTCTACCAGGACATTTAAGATAACCTGAGATGGAACATCATGCTAAGTCACTAATGTAGAGGGTTTAATACTCATTAATGCTGCACTATTGTGACCGTGTGCCAGATTTAGTCGATAATTGCACAAAACGCTATGTAACTGACCAAGATGATCATTGTCTGTGTTTGATTGAATACTACATGGTTAGAGTTGAGTGTTCTGTCATTCTTTTTACTAAGCAATAAGCAGAAAAACATAGGTCAAGTATTATGTGGGGGTGGGGCTGAGTAGGTCTATGACACATTTACTAACTGATTGTAAATGACTAATCAGAGTGCAACCGAGAAAAATAGTTGTCAAGCAAGAAGATTTTGATTTCCGCCTTTTTTCTTTTTTTACACATTCATTGTTTAACTTTCATGAAAGTATTTGTGACATTTAATAAGTTTTGTTGCATGGAACAAGGCCAGAGTTTTGTGAGTACCATTCTTTCATCATCAAAAATATAAGCATTCATAAAGTTTTTTTTTTCTTAATATTTGTAAAGTAAAAATCTTGTTTTAAAATCATTCCATTTTTATTTCCCCTAGTTGAATTTTGAAAATGCAAAGAGGTTGCAAAACGAATGATCAAAGTACAAGTTCCAAGAGAGAAATCAACAAGGAGACAACATGGGATGATCTTAATTTTATGAGGGCAGGGGTGACAGTGACAAGAAAAAATGTCAAAGAAAGACAAGTCATAACTTCAGCTTCTAAGTAGTAGGAAAAACATCCAAAATGCTGACAATCAATAACAGTAATTAAAATAATATTTTAAGAAATTTGCTTATTTAAATGTTACTTATTTCACTCAAATAACTGAAATATGACATTATTTTTATTAACTTGTGGATGCTCTTTGGCCTGACTAACAAATGATCTGAACATTTTTGAAAGAGTTTCTTGGTTGGTCCAAGAACATTCTAGCACCCACATATATATTAAATAAAATTAATTACTTATTAAAAAATACCTGCTCAATGAAAACATTTCTTCTATTCCTTTTTTTTTTTACCCTCAAGCCAAGGTTATTACTTTTTCTTCATACATCTACTTTTGACAACCTAACAAAACCTATTGAATAGATTTTGAGTTCTACTTAGATAGGCTGGTCTACTCATAAAAAAATAGGCAAAATTTATTTCAGAAATAATTTTTACAGATTAGTGTTCTTTAGAGATGTCTTAGAATGCAACACTTGTTAGAACTGAAAAATAATGATTTGTTACTGATTGAAAAACGAGGCTCCTGTTTATAATATCAATATAGTGTCTAATCGATCTCTGACATTTACAAAGTTATTGGTCTTAGTTGTTTCACATACATAAACCATTTTTTTAGGTGTTTTCTCTTTTTTTTTTGTTAAATCATTTTATCCCAAGCAATGAGATAATGTCACTAAGATGCAGGAAGGGGAGTAAGGGAATAAAAATGAATGAGAAGACTTCAGTGAGAAGAAAGGGCAAAAGAACAAGATCCAGAAAGGTAGATGGTGATTGATGTTGCATTTAAATTTTTTGAACATTTTAGGTGGTAGGAAAGCAATAAAATGAAAGAGAAATCTACAAGCAAGAAGTGCAAGAAAAAAAACACTATTAGAAGAGATCAGATCATACCAGTTCAGCAGCAAATTGGGGAAATCTAGTTTCTAACCTAAAAGTACATTTAAATTCATGCATTTGATGCACCAAAGAAAAAGGTCAATTATCATGAAAATATTTATAGAAAAGACAGGGAAGCCATGTAGTGAGAAAGTGATTGAAGTCTAGATGCCTTCCTTGGATTTTGTCAAGAATCTCCAGAAATATAGCAGTCACACCAGACTAGATATAGCAGCAATATTCAATGCGTAGATAAATGGTAGGTTTATAAATATGCAAGATGTGTTCTGACAAAAAAAATTATGAACCAGCAGTAGATTGAGCAACTGATTCAATATAATCATTCCACTTTATAGCAGTGGAAAATGTGAGGCCAAGAAGCTGCAAAGGTTTACTCTCCTGGAGGATAGCATCAGCCATGTTAATGGAAGGCAGAAAAAGTGTTCTATGGTGATTAAAAGATAGCAGTTTTGTTTTGCAGGTATTAAAATTTACACCAGATAACCACTGATTAGAGGGCATTTTGACTTTTTTGGACCTATGAGACTTGCTAAGACAGTAGTAAATAGCTATGTCATCAGTATAAATACCTAGTTGGGAACTGACATCGACAAGGCTGTTGATGCTAGTAAAAAAACAATTTAGGTCTAAGTCCTGGCCTCCCACACCCGCATTGATGTGAAATCATTTATAAATATGGCCATTCAACATGACCGTAATTAAATGATTTGTTAAAAATGCTTGGATTAAGACAAATATTCATCCAGAGATACCATAGATCTTGTCTTTGTAGAGAAGCTTTGTATGCCAAACCTTATCAGATGCCTTTCAGATTACTATTAATAAACAAATGGATATATATATGTTTTAAGAAAAAACAAAAAATTACATAAATTAGTAAAATTATGCATCTGTTTATTGTTTATTTTTAATTGAAGTTAAAAAAATATGAAGCTAACTGTGCATGTGAAGCAGAAAAAAATTCCATACCAAAAAGAGTTTATAGAAAAATATTAAAATCTTTTTCTAATAAAAAAAACAAAAAAAAAAAACAGAAAATTAAAAAAATTATGCATATATCAATGATTTTAGCACATTTTCAAACTTGACATTCTTAAATAACAGCTAAGTGACTTATCCTAAGGCCAATAACTTCAAAGTTAGGGATCTATTAGACATGATATCAATATTAGAAACAAAATCCCCACCCCTTAAAAGAGGGTCCTGTTTATAAGGTCCTATTATATTAATAACAAATCAATATTTTTTTTATTCTGACAAGTGTTTAAAGAGCACTAATCTACAAAAATAATTTCTCTAAAGTTTCCCTATTTGCTTGAGCAGACTGCTATATTTAAGTAGTTCCAGATTCTAAAAATCAATACAGTGATAAAATAATTGAGATGGTGATTTTCTAAGCGCAGATTAGATGTGGCACAAGACCAAAAGTGAGGAAAGAATTTACTATTCTGTTGTAATTGATCTACTAGTGAAATTAACTAGCAAACTTTCCACCATGTCAAAGTTCCCCCAAAATAATTTTTATGTGTACCTGTCAAAGCAGAACCAGTTGAATAAAAATGAAGAAAATAATCTTTTTATGGAAATCAAAGCAAGGATTTCTTGCGGAAAAATTTAGACACTTAACTGCTGAAAACAAGTTTAGTTTCAATAATATAAAAATCCTGTTGGAGCATTAAGTTGACAAGTGTTTCTTATTTAAACAAAGAGTTGCCAATCTCTGAGCACTTTCTGCGGGTATTTTTGTCAATAAAACCATATTCCTATCATATAATCTTTTACATTGGCTGATTACATCATTTACATGTTGTAGTTTGTAATTATAATCATTCTTTTTTGCATCGAGTGCAAAATACATCATTGTTCAATACAAGTCTCATATCAAAGAATCTTTCATTCCCTACATTGGCCGACAAAATTTTATCTCACATCTGGCTTTGATTTACAGTGGTGTTGAAAAAATTGGGGTTGGGGATCTTTTGTCTCACTGTAAAAAGGGTCTTAAAGGAATGATTATATAAGTGTTTGATAAACACTAAAATATAACTACGGTTTACACAATTAATTTACAGTTGTGAAATAAAGGTGGTTTAAATTAAAACAAAAATAAACAAATGTTTTCTTGGTATAAAGAGATTTTTCATTAATCTCAGAGGATGTGGATAAACAGAATCATTAATCCAGCTCTCAGTGAGAACTTCATTCTGATCATTCGACTGTGGGTTAATTTTCTAATTAATTCAGCATGTATTCAATTTCAACAATAAAAAAGAAAAGATTAAGACAAAGCAAATTTTCAAGTTGATGTGAATTTAAAGATTTTATAAGGAAATCAAATCAAATACCTAGGAACATAAGTGAAATATTCACAGAGTTCCACACTTAGGGATATATCAATGAATTGGTAATCGAACCTGAAGTAATAATTATTATCAAAAGAACTAGTCTTTAACAAATGAGCAGCAGCAGATTTCTCAGTATTAAATAACTAAGTCACGTGGATATGGCAGATTTTACAAGAAAATTATGGCAAGAACAAATTATTTCTAATTTGAAACTAAGATATTTTTTTTAATTTCTAAGGTTGAAATATTTGCTGTCCAAATCCACTGAAGGCTGGTTTTAATTATTTGTTAAAAAATGAAACCAACTAATCTAACCTAGAGATTAGGACACCTCATTGTTGTGTAATGGTTAACGAGTTAGTCTGACTGACCTACTATTGTATTGAGTATTCTTATTAGGTGTTCCAGACATGTGGCCTTGTACCAAACTAAGTTAAATAACCTAACAAAGTTTATATTGTTCTATTTAGAGTCATCAAGCAGATATCATTATGAAATGAGAGATGACATTATGGAGACAATATGAAAATAGTAGTTGGACTAAATGTGACTGAAGAGCACTGATAACCTATCAAAGAAGATCAAACAAGCAAAGTTCTGCTTGACATGATTGTTAACAATTACTCTGCAACAAGAATCATTCTCACTGGGTTTGGCATAATTGAGACAATATTGTAAGATCTCCAAAAGCTATGTGAAAAGTAGACAGATGTTCAAAGTCTAGACATCTGTATCCGGGTATAATTATTCATGAATCAAGAGCTTAACTAAATGAACCACATGACTAATTACAGATGTTTGCAAAGTTGGAAATACATTTTAACTTTGGTCAAAATCAATATACAGCAACAATTAGCTGCATTGAGAAAACAAAAAGAAAATAAACAACCAAATATTTCAAACAAAACTGTTTATCTTCGAGCTTAGAAAAAAAATACTTGATAGATTTGATAGGAAAAAAATTAAATTTTTATTGGTTACATTAGCACTGAGGTTATTCTAAAAGCCTTAATTTCAAACATGTATACATTATCAGCAGGTTAAATTTAAATGACAATTTGTATCAAAGTTTGATGCTTGAGAGAAGTATAGTCAGTTTATGACTGACTGACTGTGTCAAAGAGTAGGCTATATGTACACGTATGGCCACTCCATATTAAACAGACCCTGTTCACAGCATCGTTGGGAGGCAGGTAAATACGGACTGTGTCAAAAATTGTTCTAATTTGCAAACAAGTTTTTTTTTCTTGGGTGGGAGAGGGTATGTGAAAATGTTACAGCAAGCACCTCGCAATTTAAATAAAGAAAAGGGTAACGATTTTTCATTATTGCATGCAATTGAATTATAAGTGAAGGAAAAAGATAAAAAATATATATATATATATATATATATAATAGCTAAACAGGTTGTCTTTTTTAAGGTAGGAAAAATAACATCAATCTGACAGTTATGGCAGGACCCAAATTCTGCTGTTTTGAACTGATTTTAAAGCCACTTTCAAGTTTTCAGTTTTTTTTTTGTTTCAAAGAAAAAGAAGTTTGTGTGTGTATTTTCAGAAAAAACATTATTTGGTCATTTTTTGAAAGAAAACTAGTAAGTCGAAGAAGCACGGAATAAACTTTATTTTCTTTATTAAAAAATTAACAAACATTGAAAATTAAGCATTGTATTCTTCCTTTCAAATAGTGATTTGTTAGTAAAATAATCTTTTCTTATTAATTCTTCTTCTGTTTCTACAGATTTTTTCTTATAATCATTTCACCCCAAGAAAGACAGGACTGCTACTGGTGCACAGGGGGTTATAGTGAGAGAAGAAAAAGAAAAAAAAAGAAAAAAGGAAACAAACAAGGTACAGGGAATGTTGAAGTAAAGGTAAGAGATGGATGAAAACCAAGTAGATCAAAGATGGCAGTTGACATTGCATTTACACTTTTGGAGATAGTAGCTATCAGAGAAGAAAGCAAATGGTAGGGGTGTTCCAAAAAAAGGAAGTGTGAGAAAATAAACTGTTAGAGTAGAAGATGTGATTACATTTAACTATTTTGATGTTGAAGTCAAGTGATCAATTGGTGAAAACAACAGATTCTACTAAATTTGAAGAACCTTTCCTTGGCATTTTCATTCCTGCAATTTTGGAAGAAGCAAATTGCTAAAGATAAAGAAACAGCATAAATTTAGAAATAAATGTTTAAAAAAAAGAACCCCACACCAAACTTTTTAATCCCAAGCAAGGTGATAATGCCACTAAAAAGGGAGAGGTGTACCAGGAGTGAAAGAGAACACAAAGACTTCATAAAGAAACCAAATCTTAAACCTCTAGTCTACATCTTTTCAACAGACAGAGGAGGAGTGTAAACCAGGTGATATGCGAACCTATTTTCTATTAAATATGTTTTAAAATTTTAGAAATGATCAGATCAATACTTTTTTGTTTGTCAAAAATTCATCTTGAACAGAAAATTATAAAATTATATTGATTGAAATCTAAAATTTTGAGATTATTTTTTTTAATCTTTCAATTTTTCAGCCATTTTTGAATGATCAACACGTTTGTAAATAAAAGTTATTTTAAAAATCTTGCAAAAATAAAATATACATCTGTGACTCATTATTCTTGAAAAATTAGCAAATTTAATTTCTGATTTAAACAAGTATTATTTATAGCATGAAATTTAGAAGAAAACTATTTCATAAACACAGAGTTGAACTTTTTTTTTAACCTTTCCATTGTAATTGAAATGTGTCGACAGATGAGATGAAATAAGTGCATGGCAATCACAAGTGACATAATTGTACAATTTTTTCCGGTAAGGGGAAGAAACCCAGAACACATGACCTTTTAATGTACCCATAGAAATTACCATTAAAAAAAAACAAAAAAAACTTCAAATATACACACAAAAAAATTAAAATTATTTTTAAAATACGAAGGCATGACGATTTGTACTAAATTTGTACTTAATTTTCGATTAGTAAATATAATCTTCATTTAATAAGTTTATATAAACTAACCCCAACAAATCTTTGAACTATTTTAAAAATATTTTTGAAATTTTATAAATTAAAATAAAAAAAAATGAATAAAATTCTTTTAAAATTTCATTATTAACCGAATGTTTTTTTCTTCAGACTATAATGCCCTTAATTTATATTATTTATTAAATAAATTAAAAGCTTACCAAATTAAATAATGTCATAGTTATATTGCAGTTTTTATTTTACTACTGAGATTTACGGAAATAAAAGCAAAATGCTTCCAAAAAATAATAGATGATTTACATTCCGCAATGAGTCATGCGTTTGGCAAGCCGCAAGTTAAACCAATTTTTTGCAACAAAATTTAATTTCTTAAAATTTCATGAATTTTACGTGGAGGCAACAGATGATGTAAAGAAATATATTTTTACCAATATTTTTTAAAAATAATATTTTCAAAAATAATTTAATTCATTTATGAATAAGTTCTAAAAGTTTCACTAAAATTTGACAATTATTTGATTTTTGCAAGAATTTCCAAAATGCGTTTGTCACCGGAAAAGAGTTAAACTTTCGTAACGATTTAGTTACAGGCTAACTAAATAGAAAAAAGATTTTTTCCCAAAATTTCGAACGTGTTTGAAGGGGGGGGGGGGGAAATGAAAACTTAAAAAAAATAATAAATACTTTTAAAATCTTTCCTCTAAAATAAACTTTTTGATGAAAAAGTTCGTTTTTATTAAGTTTGGGAACCTTTTTTTTATTTATACTATGTTGTTTTGTTGTTTTTTTTTTTTGCTTTTTTCAGCGATTTAGAGTTACCTACGTAGTGATGTTAGGAAGATGATAAATTATAAAAATAAAATGATTGTGTAAGGCACCATAATTCTTTTATATTTTTAACAGTGTCTGTGTACATTACAACTTTATCATTTCAATAATTTGTCATAGTATTTTGCCGTAATTGTACATTGCAGGAAGTTAATTGTACGTACGTTTAAGGTCTTTAAAAGAATATTTCCCACTGAACTTATCAATCTAAAATGAATTTGAAAAAATAAAAATAAACAAGTCTTTCCTCTTTCTTCGTCCAAAGTTCAAAACATGCGGACCCAGGAACTGCGGTAAGAGAGGAAAATGTCCAGAGACGAACCAACGGATAATGAAAGCATCCGTTTCCTTTTGAGCTAGTAAAAAGTTTACACTTTTTTCCCTTTCATCTGTTCTTCAGTCTTGGAATGAGGGAAGAAAGACAAATAAATACATAAGTCGTCGCCTTCCGGCACACTAGGGTAACGACTGACATCATTTCATTTACATTATGAAGGGTGCAGAATAATAATGGTAGATCACAAGACCCAGAGAAGTCATTGGATTGCTAGTCACAAAGAGCTGTATGCACCTTGTTCTCGTACACACGAACGAAAACAGATTTTTCAAGCTTAGTAGTGGCATATCCTCAATATACAGTTCATTATTGGATAGCAAAGCCAAGTTTTCGTGACAAGAAACTTACTTTACCATGATGAGTATAAAAATATTTTATTAGGAATGATCACGGACTTGTCATTAAACATTTAAATTTTAACAGTCACGTACTCAAATAATAATATCGGTTTCATTTTCCAGTAAAAGCAGTCTGTCTTGTAAATTAATTTAAAACAGAACCATAACTTTGAAATGGAAAATCTAGACGTGTCGTCAAGACAGACATTTCAAACCAAAATATTAATATTCCATCTCACAGTGTGTATACTGTAATACGGTCTTAAAAACCGACCAGATACAAAGAATCAGTTCAAAGAGGAAAGAAAGCACTACTCAAAGTGGGAAAATATGGGATGAGGTAAAAATAGTTTCAGTAACAGTTCTTGCACTCGAACTGAAATCTGATTTGATGCACAAGGGATTTTTTAAGAGGTGGGCGTATTAGAAGAAAAAAAAAAGAATTTTAATAGTTCAAGTTCCCTCATTACGCATTTTTTTTAAAGAGTGTGGCACTAAGAAACTTAAAGAAAATGCAATTAGAACCAATTTTTGTCACATGATCGAACTCTTACTTCCGTCTCAAATCGACGACTATAAAAAATATTTTGACGAAAGGCCCGTCTCCTCGAAAATTATAACCATCTTTCCCCAACCCGTTAAAATGATCTAATTTTCGTGTTTAAATTCTTACTCGCGATCCTCTGACTTAAAGGCCACCCCCCACCAAATACTCTGGAAACGAGCCTGCCAGAAAATGTGTAGTCATGAGAATTTTTTCTTTAATGATGTCGTGAGATCGATCCTCACTGGTGGTTATCCCATACTTTTTCGGCAGCGCTTAAAAATTACTATCATGTCAAAAGTTCTTTAAAAAAGACGCGATCATATCACATGAATGAAAAAAAAAAAAAAAAAAATTTAAAAAATTGATATATATGTAAAATGTAAAAAAAAAAAAAAAAAAAAAAAAAAAGAATGTGAGAAAGAATCCCTAAAAACGTGTTAGTCAGTATTGTAGTTTAGAGACCGGTTAAAAACGTACACTACCAAAAAACTGAAGGTAGATTAAAAAAAACAACAAAAAAAAAAATATTTTTTTCGCTTACATCTTTATGTTGAAAATAAATATTTAAAAATGAATGGGTTGTATTTTTTTACATATTTAATTTTCTTTTTAGATCAATACAAGTTTGATCTGAAATATCAAATGTCGAGGAGAGATGTTCAACGTCACCTCAAAATGATCACATGATGAAAATAATAGTAAAACCCAATATAACAGGCAGCATGACACACTAAGAGAGACGATAACTTAGGATGATGACGTGGTTTCTCTATTGCAGCCATATAAGCTAGTGTGGGTTTCAATTCCTAGCATGAGCTTAACAGATTCGCTAAAAATATGAGCATACATGATGACAAATGCCCCAACTTTAATAAAAACAAAGTTTATTCGCAAAAAAAAGACCAAAGGATTTTTAATTTTTATTATACTTTTTAAATCTGTTTTTAGAACATTGGAAATGTTGGTTAAAAATTGCGTCAGTGAGGGACCAAAGATTAGTATTGGAAATTTTAGTATATTTTGCGGTAAAAAATGCTTTGATTTCGAAATTCTAGCAAAAATCAAATAATTCTTTGAGTTTAATGAAACTTTCAAAACTTGTTCACAAATGAATGAAATTATTTTTTTATAAAAGTTTTTTTTTTTTGGAAAATTTTGGCAAAAAACATTTTTCTTTTATGTAATCCACCTCACTTACTTAATTTTAAGAAATCTTTGTACTGTTACGCAGAACTGCTTGAAGAATTTAAATAATTTTTTTCTGTAAAACTAGATCCCTAGTTACCGAAAATCTGATCCGAATCGTAAAATAAAAAAAATCCAATAGAGCTAAGGCATTATTTAATTAGAAAAGTTTTTAATGGCTTAGACACTATTGTAAGAATTTGTTTCCGATTAATAACAAATTTTTACACTTAAAGTGTTCCCATTTTGAAAAAAAAAACAAACTTAGAATTTTAATTTAAGTTTAAAATTCTAATGATTATCTTTTTTTAAAATTCTGTATTAATTTGTATAGTTTAGGTGATATTGTTATTAAATAAGAAAAACACTATATTTACTAATTGTACATGGAAAAACTTATTACAATTCAGTAACTTCCAACATTTTGAAAATAATTTTTGAATTTTTGCGCCAATTTTTGTAAATATGGGCGTCCATACACAACATTATCAGCAAACGAGCGGTAACTATAGTAAATTTAAAGCCAAATTATTTCAAATTCAATGAAACATAATTTCTTAAGATTACCAGTTGGTTAAAAAATTATAAAAAGGCGCTCACGTTATATTCCGCAAGTAATTGTTACAGATATGTCCCCCCGCAGAAAAAAATCTTTCGGTTGTCAATATGTCAACCCCTAAACAAAGCACATACCTGTTAAAAATGCATTTCTGTGATATTTTAAACTGGATGTATAGTAATATTTGTCACAAATCAGATTAATCAAACTTTAAATCAGCTAATATTCCTCAAATAAAGTTTAAAAGTATATTTCATTTTGAAAAATAAAGAGAACTACATTGTGCTGACAGATAGCTAAAAATAGCTATAATCAGCATTTTTAGCGATTAAAAAACAAAAACAAAACATATACAACTTATAACTCCTTCCAGTCCATTTAAATTAGTTTTGAAATATAGCAAAATATTTTGCCTATTCGAAATATTAAAATAGGAAATCAAAACTAAAGTAAAAACTTCAAAAAAGATATTTCATTAAAAAATTTAAAAAAAAAATCTAAATCTTAGGTGTCGCGTTTCTTTGAAGAACCTCTAATAAATTTGGCATTCGATGTGAAACAATGCAAATCATGAAAGAGGTTTTTTTTTTGGTTTTTTTATTTAAATACATCTCTAGTGAATTGTCAGCTAATCAGAACAATTTTAAAATGATCCGGACAACACTAAAAAGAGAAGGATTTCCCTGTGATTGTGTTTTACTCTCTCACGTGATGAAATTAGCTACGAATATTCTTCTAAAAATAATCCAAGCATAGAGACTTGTAACAAAGTTAAACCAGGTTTTTGTTTTTAAGTCTCATTATTATTTCACTCTCTGCATTTTTAACGTCCATATTTCTGTCTCCTCCCTGATATTGAAGAGTAATTTTTTTCTGGCTTGAACTTAGTGCTATCCTTAATTTCAGCCTCTAAGCCACAAAAAAAACAAACAAACAAAAAAAACAAAAACAAATGTAAATACAATTAAAACCGGACCGATGGTTCGTCTCCTAATGCCTTCTTATGACTGCATATTTTTTTTAACTGTTGGTTGAGAGTTGAGACATTCTCTGATACGAGTGGCTTGATCAGATGGTTTGTTTGAACAAAAAAAAAAAAAAAATCAATTTTGGTGAGACTCACTCTATATAAAAGATATATCTTAGACTTTTTTTGTTTCCATAACCTGCTGAAACTATCAAGAAAACAAGCGACATGTAAAAAGTAAATTGAGTATGAAAAAATCTTAAATGATGATTCTTTGGAAGTCAAGAGAATAAGTTATTCTACAAAAGACATTTTTCACTCAGTCATTTATTTAAATTTTTGTGTAAAGTTTTTTTGTTTCATCATAGTGGCGGAAGTAAGAGTGGCTTTGTAATTAAAAAAATCGAACAACAGCCAAAATTTCCAGAACTGAACTGAACCCGAAACTTCACAAGGTGCACGCAACAAAAAAGTGTGTAAGTGGGTCTAACACTTGTTTGTTCTTTGTCGCCCACCCAAATTGGAAAAAAAAAATATCAACCCTTAGTTCACTTTCACGAAAAGGTCAATGAGTTGAACTACCAAAACATACTTGGTCCACCCCTACCCAAAAATTATCGAAATCATGTGATGCTGTTAAATACAGTTTTTGTTTCAGGTCGTAGAGGAGAATAATTATTCGATGTTAGTGACAGCTTTTTTTTTTTTAGCAGAAAATGTAAAGAAATAAGAAAGAAAAATTCATGTTTACTCAATAAAAATCAGCATCAAAATTCCTTTCAGATTTTACATCATCTCTAATTTTAGCAGATATATTAACAAGTGGTGTGTGAATGTGAGAGAGAGAATACACAGTAAAAACCTGTTGCAATTGAAATCAGGACGCAAACCAAGAAATAATACGGAAGCACATAACACTACATTACAATAAAGTAGTGTCATTTATGTTTCGCTTTTGAAATAGTTTGTAGTAAAAGCGAACAACTCTTTTTTACATAAAAAATAAGTTTACATAAGTTTTTCTTTATCAAGGAGAGTTAAAATAGAGAGGGTTGGATTTGGAAAACGACAGGCGTCAGCAGCGAGCAAAACATAACCGAGAAGCAATAATTTTAATAACAAGAGCTGAAAATCGGTCAACGACAATAAATCAAGAAGACTCTCCTTGACCAAAAGAGAAAGGGAGGTATGTTGAGCCATGTGACATTGTTAACGGGGGTAAAAAAGCGTACTGAAGGGTATTGCGGATTTTACAAGTACACGAAATGAAGCCTAGTTGCCGGTTTCCTCTAACAGCACAAATGGGGTGGGGACTAATGACGAAACAATTTTTAATTTTCTTTTTTGTGCGCGTCAAGGTTCAGTTTTTGACATTGAAGCAAAAAAAGTTTGGTTTACCAGGAGCCTCGAATAGAATCGGTACGCCGGTTGGGAATGTGAACGAAAGTTTGAAAAATCCGCATCATGCTTCTTAGAAGAAAGGAAAATAAATAAATGATAAAAAAAAAGATTACTTCTGAATTTTACAGTAGTCCATAAAGTAAAACACGATTAAAAAAAAAAAAATAGTCGAAGTTTTGGATTGTGAAACATTGGGTAAGAAGAATGATTTGACATAATTTTTTCTATTTTAAAATAACTGCGAACAAGAGTTTTCGTTCTGTAGCGGCACAAACACAACAATGTTGTTATTTTTAATGGTGGGGTGAGAGAGTGAATTCCTTAAGTATTGTAAAAGCCAGTTTGTTCTAAAGACAAAGGAGTTTTCACGTGATTTCCTAAATACAACAGGTGCACAAAACAGAAATTACTGGAATTTAGAAATGTCGGATTTTTTGTTTTTTAGATGTGATTCTTTCTAACACGGACCGGTGTGCTCATCGTTTACCCCCCGTTAACAATGTCACCACACCGTTTCAGCCGTTGTAATCTACGACGTTCTTCAGGCGACTTTCATACAAACACTTTATTCATTCCTTAGTGCGTAGAATGTTCACATTCATTTTTCAATACTTATCATAAGTTCCTGTGTCGCTGGTTAATATTTCTTAAGCATGGAAAGCAGAATGAGAAGGATCTACCCTGTGAACTGAATAAAGTGTTCTTTGGTTCAAAATTCAGAGCGTGTTACTGATATCGAGTATAAAAAAACAAGATGACACTAGAAACAGAAAAGGCATATCATTTTTTTATTCACCATGACTCATATCAAGAATATTTCTGAGTTTATGAAAATAAAAGGAGGAAAAGATAAAATCACAAAGATAGCATACAAACGTTATTGATCCCGATTATATATTTTTCTTTCCCCTACCAGTACAATGTTGCCAGAAAGGTGCCTTAGATACTCTTTTTAAATATCATGTCCCTTTAAAAGGTTTCTTTTCGGACATATCTAATTGTCATGACGTTTTAGATGGTTTTGAATTCGGATTAGATCTTGTAGAATGGCTGCCATCAAAGGGTCCGCCCTTCTCTAACACAACAGGTTGAAGGAAGAGATGGGTTCATATTATTCCCAAGATCATTAGTGAGAAATAAACGTAAAAAACTAGTTCAGAATTTGAACTAAACTCCGATTACTGTTATATCCACACATCGTCTTAAGAACGGTTAATATCTGATTGAAAGGAAAGTTCTCGTGGGAACTTTTCTTCTAACCAGATAATTAAATCATGAAGTTTTTTTTTCTTTTTTCCTTTTCAAAATCGAGACATTTTCTGGTGCAATGTTTTAAGGTGGTTTGCAAGATAAAGCTGATAAAATTCAGGTTTTTAAAATTTGACAACTTTTTTTTTATTCCATTAACGCAATTGTTGAAATCAGCAGAAATCCGAACAGGACCCATGCTTGCAATAGGAGACAATGACGGCAAATCATACCACGCACCTTGTCAAATCCTAGTTCTCAGTTTAAATTTACCCACGAGACCGTAAGTTATTTACAGTGTGAGTAAACTAGGGTATATGAGGAGAGAAATCTAAATCTAAAAAAAGATTTGTACGTAAAATTCTGAAGATCGTTTCGTTAACCGCCTTTAAAAAGAGAATGCAATAATATTGAAATTTGATGATTAAAATAAATAACATGAATTCTAGAAGAATATCAAAATGACACATAAGAAAGAAAAAGAGACACACACTAAAACGCCAAACCCCCGGACAAAAGCCGTTCAAAATAAATAAAATCTAAGATTAGAAATTTGCGGACGTATTAGAAAACCTTTCACGAGTTATAAAAAGAATTTTCAGCTAATCGCTGTATATATTTTTGGGGGAAAATACCCAAAACAAAACGCAAACAACTCCAGAGTGCCTTCTGAAAACTGATAAATAAATTTGGCAACAGGTTGTAGTCGGTCAATTAAAAAAAGCCATCTTGTCTACAAAAATGCAGTCGAGCGACTCCATTTTCCTAAAGCAAAACGAAACGGCTAAGAGATCAAGACTCACCGACAACTGAAACGATATGCCATTTTCTCCAAGTCAATACATTTGTGATTTGTTGTACTTCTTTTTCTCCTGGAAGTAATGACATGAAATGTAGGAACTATCTCTCGCGACACATGCTCATTGACCATTTAAAAAATAAAGACTAAGAGTAAGACTATTCTTACTAGGCAACTGCATAAAAATCAACACTTTATCTCCTTTCTAAAAATGTGAATAAACTAGTGTAATTTTAAATTTTACCACAATTATTGGGATTTTAATTTTTAGCATGTTGTCTTTGATTCTCTATCATAAAAAAACAAAAAAGCGGTTTTAGCCTTTTTAAACTCAAATCCTATTTCTTGAAAAAAAAAAAAAAAAAGAAAACATTTGTTTTAAAATTTCTGGTTCTACTAAAATACGAAAAAAAGATCATGTCTTCTTCGAAATTGAAGATCAAGTTCAGAGGTTGCAAATGATGAGACTTCACTTACGTTTTACGTTTTAAAAACGTAAATAAACAAAAAATGTAATGAGGAAGAGGAAAAGGCGACGTCATCTTTTTTTGTGTGGTGGGGGGGGGATGAAAGGATACAGACCCATTCATTTTGAATTTTGTCATTATTATCGCCTGCGTTTATCATATAATAAAATAAATGATATTGCAACAATAAGGAGGTAATGTCCAATTCGATTCAGTGAAGGTATTAAATTTTATTTCGCAAGAGACACACTTCCTTGGATGTGGTGTTTTTCTATGGACGACGGGGTCAGATGACTTCCGTATGCAGCAAGGTGCGAATATGCATACACATCTGGGTTGTTATGCCGATTTACTAACTAAGTGTAAAAAGACTAGAGAGTAGAGACTGCGTGTAAATATATACACTAACAACATGACGTCAGTACTTGTATTCAACTGTGTACTGTAGTAGTAAACAAACAAACATCGGTCTACTTGTGTGTACACAAGAAGAATGTTTTACTTTTACTTAAACTTCTGTGACGTCAGAGCGCAATGTGGTTAGAAGCCTGTGTTTATCTCAATGTAAAAACTAAATATGCGAGACAGCGTGAAATACGTTGGGGGGGAAAAGTGCATGGAAATGAACGGGTATAAATTCGATGCATCAATCAACATATCGTTTTATTTTTTGTTGTTTATCTCAGAAAAACAAGTTAGTGCAATGTTAAAAAAAAAATTGAATTTTTCAGACTTTTTTTACGAAGCAGTGGACAAAAATGTCTTAGGGTGGTAGCTTCAGAAGAGGTGTGTGCATGTGCGTTTTATGCGTCTTGTAATCGAATAGAAAGTAAATGTATATACCAATAAAGTGATTTTTAAGGAACTTTTTTGTAAGTGATGAATCTTCTAAAATGAATGCAAGTGCAGTATTCACTCCCTTCTTTGAATCATCATAGGCAACCATTATTTGTTTTTATTATTATTATTTTCTTTATTTAATAACATTTCTAGTCATAAGTTCTCGCCAATAACTTATTTTTTACGTAATAAAAAGTAAGTTAGCCTTCTCTCTACAGAGCCAAGTGTCTCCAAATAAATATATCCTCCTGTGCAACGGTGGGCACATTTGTGGTTGGGAGCGAATGTTTTGTTTATTTATTTTTTAACCAAGCGTAACTATGAGTGTTTTTCTGTTTTGGCTAGCGTAAAAGATGTTACGTAATATGTGCTAGACGGAGGCAGTTGTGTAACGGTTTATATAGAATTTGATATAAAAGTAAGTGCATCTGTATGTGTATCACTATATACGTGCATGTGCTTTCACTGGATTCGTTTGTATAAATATATTTATGCGTGTGATTATTAGGAGGTGTGCATGTGTACACCTGTGTATACAAGTGCGCGTGCCCTTGCGCGTGACGTATGTCTGAACGCGCTCACGCGTGTAAGATTTTAACGTTTAAGTTAAATTTTAGTTTCGATACTGCTTTTACTTTTAATTTACGAAGATAGAGAACAAGTTAGTATTTTATTTTTGTACGTGCATTAAGTTGGGTTTTAAAAATAAACTTCTTTAATACAAACAACATCACACGACTTTTTTTTAATATGGTAATGCGTTTAAGTGCAATGTTCTAAAACTGTGTGTGTGTGTGTGTATGTGTAAAAACCTGTTGTGCAGGAATAATTACGTCTTTCGAATCATTATTTCCATATGCAAGAGAAGATATACTGACTTGGCTTTAAAGCAGTGTAACAAGATATACGTTCCCATATTTAATTTTGATTTTTGAGAAGTAATATTGTGAATAAAAAATATCTCTAACTCTTGTTAGCGGGAAAAGTTAGACGATTAAGAAAAAAGAAAAAGCAATAAACGAAGTTGGCGGTATACATTATTTTTGGTCATGGGGTTGAGTGGCGGCCAGGGATGCAAGGAAAACCTAAAGCAAGTGGTTAGGTGGGACTAGAGAGAGATTTTAAAGTTTACTGGTTAAGCCAAAACAAAAAGAAAAAAAAATAGGTGCAATTTATAATAGTAGTAAATATTTTTCTGTAAAGGGAAATAAAAATATAAATTAAATAAATGATAAATGCCATAAAATTAACAAGAAAAACAAACTGATCAAGTTTTTTCCTCAGTCAATCAATAATACTGAACTAGATCGAGTGTTAAAGAAAATTTTCAAATAAAACTTAGAATAGGATGAAAACGAAAAAGAAAAAGAAAACTAATTTTCATTTCATATTCAAGGGTTTTTTCAAAGAATTTTAAACTGAAGATAACGAGGCAAAATCATGTTAGAACATAAACTTTTTTTAAAAAAAGTACAGAGTATTAAACAGTAAAAACAGTATTGAAAAATAAATGAAAATTAAATTATTCGTAATGTTTTATAATAAAAGATTAGAGCACATAAAAAAGAAATAAAAACAAAAAAAACTTGAAGAAAGGAATGTTTACAAAAAGTTCCATTCGAATCAGCAACCACGACTCAAATTAGGTGTTTCATTTTTTAAAATATGAGAAATAGCTGAAAAAATAATTCTAGTATTATGACATTTATTTTGAAAACTATTAAGAAACAGAAATGAAAGTAAAACTACGAGTGTTGACATTTAAACAGGAGGTAAAAAAAGGTCCCCCTCCCAACAGCAGGTACAAAACGGGTCAATTTTACTCACCTGTAAGATGGTTTGTCCTTTTACTGTCACAATTAAAGATACAAAATTGGCTTCTAATTTTATCTTCTTTCCCGTATTCCAGGTGTTGAAGTGATAATGGTAAATGGATCAGCATCAAGTACCTTTCTTTGTAGAAGCGGCTAATCAAGTAAGTATAGCAAGAACAGGCTGGTAAAACATGAACACATGGATTTTTGCGAAACTATGCAGATATAGAATATTTTAATTTTTTTCTCTCTTTCTGTTTCCACTTTTCCAAACCTTCATTAAAAGTGTAACGTTCTGACAAATTTTAAATCAAATTTATAATTTGTTTTCTTTGGGGGTTGATATAATTACTTAGTTTCTTCCTTTGAATAAAAGCATTTTTCCTTGATCTATAAACTTTTTAAAGATGTGATGTTGATAAAACTTGTAATTGCATAATTAGTGGATTTATTTTTAACGTTTGTTGATCAAATTGTCCAAGTATTTTAACAGTGTTTGTAATTCTAGTATTTTGTTGAGTTGAGTGGGGTGGGGTTATATTTCTTCATTCACGCGTAAAGCGCACGCGTAAATGTTAGCGTTCTTTTGTTGGTACGCATATGTCTTTTATTTGCGAGCATGTGTGGTTACTTTGAAATGCTTACAAAAAGTTAAGCATGCTCTATTAGCTCGTGTTCACCGTTATTGTAATACCGAATTCTTTAAAGCAGCCGAGTCCAAATCTTGCGTTTACACCGTAGTCACAAAAAAGGTAACCCTGCAGTCAGAGAGTTCCATGCAAACAGCTGAACCCAAAACTACATCATAATCACGATGAAAAAAAATGACTTATTCCAGGTCATGACGTAAGTATGGACCAGATGTATGCATACACACAATAATACTATTGTGAGTAAAAAATGTTTGCAAATCAAATAAGTAAGTACAATTTCGGGGACTTTTAGAAATGAATTGCAATGGTGTATTGCTAAAGGGGAGGGTAGTCTGCCTGCAGACGTCTACACACGCAAGAAATTATTCCTAATCCTAGACAAATAGAGAAAGTAAGAGGAATGCATAAGAAATTCTTTTGATGAATATACTTTTAAGACAACAGAAAAGGGGACGTATTACGCCCCCTACTAACACTGAAATAAATGCTTTTTTTTTTTTTTTTTTAGGGTCGAAGTATTTTTATTTTTTACTTATATTAAATTTATTTTTTTAATGAATATGCGTTACCTTAAAAATATTCTTGGGCCTTGGTTCTTCTACGGTAGCGTCTGTGTGTGTGTGTGTTTTTTATAACAAAAAAATAAAAACTTATTTAAATTAAGTGAAGAAGATATGCTTTTAACTTCTGTAGGTGTTTAAACTTATTAAAACAAAAAAAAGTTGGAAAAAAAAAACAAAAAAACACTAAATAAAAAATCTGACATTCGCAGTGTATTGACAAAAAGCACGTGTTCGGTTTAAGGGATTTCGGGGTGGGTACAAATTTTTATCGACCTTTGTCTTATGATTTTTTGCAGCTATGTATGCATGCATCATAAATAGTACTTATTAGCTAGTATAATGTGTAAAAAATTTAGTCATGTCTTCATAGATACAATGAAAATTGTTTAGGCAATCACACAGAAGTCAGCTGTGCTACTGTTTTACTTTTAACAAGCGAAGGTTTTTTTTTCCAAGTTGTTATCGAAAAAAATAGTTAAATGTTTTACGCAAGAAACATTTCATACTTTGTATCTAAATAAAAAAACATTCAAAGTGTTTTAAAAAGTTTCTAATTGTTTCTTACGTAAGACTTGAAGGATTTATTTATTTTTACTTTTAAATTAAAACTCTTAAAACAAATGATGTCATTTCACTTTCTCAGTGTTTACACAAGATGTGAAAGATATACACTAATTTTTCTTGCAAAAGTGCGTTGCATTTGTCTTATCCTTAGAACAACAAAATCATAAAAGATGTTGAAATTAACACGTACACATCAGAACAACGGCCGAATGTTTGGTTCGTCGAAAGCAGAAATAAATACTGAAATGTAGAAATGTGAATTCCTTGTCCACTCCTCCCGACAATGCAACCGGAATAGTGTGAAGAAAATCCTGTACACACGTCAAAAGAATATTTTTTTCAAACATGGGGGAGGGGTGTTTATTCTTTGCCAACCCCCAAAAGTAGTTACATTGTTGATGTCTGAGCTTTAAATTAAATTAAAAAAAAAAAATCGAAAAAAAAAATCACTTTGCTTTGAAAGTCTTCACGATGAACTGAATATTTTTTTTTTTTTTTTTTAAATGTTTCCAGAGGTGAAAACTTGCACGAGCATCCACCCGGATATGTGCACAAGCCAACTAGGGTTGTTCTGTCTCCTTCTCCGGGTTCCTAAATACACCGATTCCTTGCCTTGTCGAGTCGGCTCGATTCTTTCGAAGTGATTTCAAATTTCGCCCACCTCCCACGCAAGCGACATTTTGACGGGATCGCTTTCGGCCGTGGCGGGGGAGAGCTAGCCAAAATTCAGCCGAACTTTCGTAGCCGCCCCCAACCTCCAATATTTCCTTAACAACAACAAACTCTTTTAAGCTTCTAAAAGTCATTTAACTTTAAAAAAAGAAAAAAAAATCATGATCTACAAATTACGAACAAACTTATCTTCGTTCAAGGAATTTACCTGCACGCCCTTATAAAAATAATGAATTAAAACACCATCATAAAAAATCAGCCAGTGATTGCAATCATCCCTTTCAAGAGGGTGCGCTGTGTATCGAATTTTGTAGATGTTTTTTTAAGTGTTGTACAGTTTGTTCAAATATTCATTGTTATTAGCTTTTTTCCTTTTAGTGTACCGACTTTTTGTCTTAAATAAATAATTGCAGTGCAATTTCAGCACTTGACCTAACTTAAAAAGTAAATTTTTTGTTTTGCTTGATGATTTTTAAATTTCTTTTTTTTTTTTTCACTTAAAAAGACATGAAATATAATAATAATAATAATCCCACTTTGATGAGTTAGTTATCATTACCTACGCACAAGACATACATAAAAAAAGTGTGTTTGATCGATGATGCGTATCTAGCTAAACGATTTGTGTACTTTTTTCAGCTGTTCTACGCATCTATAAACAAAAGGTGTGCATTTGTGTGCATTTACTTTGCAGATAATTGAAAAGTAGCTACATAAATTTTTATATATCTATCTATAATACCATATACTGTGTTGCTTGTTTCTTGTCTGTGAAAAGCAGTTTTCTTTTTTGGAATATGTTGGTTGCTTCTTCAAGTGGACATTATATCACCCCCCCCCCCCCAAGTAAGCGCTGAGCTAAGGTAATGACGTCAACACGCCAGGGAACCTCCCAGTACTGCCACCTTCTTTCTTTCTTCTATCACAAAACTCACTCACCTTCTGTGCAAGCTACATCAGACTTACTTCACACTAATTTCCCATCTATTTTGTTGTCTTTCCTTCGAACCGTTTGAATACGTGTGTTCTTTCTTTCGTTTTTCTTTTTACCCACCTTACCCTTACTTCCTTCTCTCCCTGAGTTTTTTATTTTTATTTCCGTTTCTTTCATTTTTACAACATTTTTTTTTGTTTCTTTGTCTCTTTTTGTTTAAGTTTTTCTTTTTCTAATTTTCCACCTTTTTACCTTTCTTCCTACTATCATTGTCACCGTCAAAATTTTGCACTGCTACCACAATTATGATGATTAACTTTTTGTTTTATATTCTTCTTCCTTTTTTCTTTAACTTGACATCTTCAACTCTCGATATCAATTCCTGAAGAACTCATCAGTTCTTTTTTTTTTTTTTTTTTACAAATTTGAATTGTCGTATTTTTCAGTGTAATTTATTTGTTGTACATATGGTACATAAAAAATTCAAGATTTTATTTTAAATGGTTTAAAATAAATTTTCTTGTTCTTTTGTTGAACTATATAGTTATTTTATTCAGTGCTTATGAAAAACTAATTAATTTAAATGCCATATATTTTCTAGTAACTTGCCATTTTGCATGTTGTAAATTAATTTTAAACGCTTGGTATTAAACACTATCCGCTAGAGATCCAATTTTAATTTGCGTTAAATTAAATTAAATTTAAAAATAAAATATTTTTTTAAATTTTAACCATTGCTTTCTTGCTGTTTTTTTTTTAATTTTTTTTAATTTTTTATTTAATTAAATTTATTTTCACTCTCATGCGAGTAAGCTTTTTTGTCTTTTTGTGGAAAATGAAATTAACCAAAAATTAAAAAAAAAAAGTTATGTAACAACAGTTTGTTTCACATACTTTTATTGTTACTATGTTGGGTTTTAGATTTTAATCTAACGTATCTTCACTGATACAGGAATTATGCTTCATTTTTAAAGAATCAAAATTCAGCACTTAAGCCGGTACACATAAACTAACACAACTTAAAAAACAGGAAAAAAAAAAAGTTGCTGATTGCCGAATGCATACCGGTTGCCGATTATTTTTTCATCACATCAATTTTTGTTTTATTTCGTCTTAAAACTTCTTCCTTTAAATCCCGATAAATTTAATTTTTCTGAAGGTTCAATGATATTCAATTTCAAACATTTTTACGACTACGAGGAATTATAAATTACCGCTATGACTTAAAGTGAGTCGCTAGTCAGTGATACAGTGGCCTACACATTGTAATGAGAATTAGGGAGGCTTGTGCCAAGACCTCCTATATAGCGACAGTCTTGCTTGTGCTCGAGGAATTCAGTGTAAAAAAAAAAAAAAAAATTCTTTTTTACAGCTTATAATAATTTTAAATAGACGAAAAAGTTTTTCTAATATGGCATGGCGACCAACTAGCATAAAAAGTTTTAAGAAAGATTCCATATTTTCATTCGACTTTTAGCCGAGAAGTGCATATTCGAAACAATCGTCGATTTTACAAGCATCGCAGTTGATATTTCTTCAGTTTCACTTAGTCTGGTTCACAGTCCTGCAAGTTATTTATAGTACATGCTTACTGTTCCTAAGTATTGAGCATTGTCATCGTGGCTTAACTTCAATGATCTGGATTGAGGATTGGTTGGAGGCAGGCGATTTCAACGTGACTTGATCGTTAAAAAAAATAAAGTCGAACTGATTGGAGTTGCACATAGATAACAAAAGTAGGAACTAAACATAATTAAAATATTACAATACAATTTATAACTTCAAGGAGTGTTTTTTTTTCAATTTCATTCTTTTGTTTGTTTGCTTCTTTATGACCGGACTTTTTGAGTGATTCGGGCGCCTTTTGGACGTTTTTATTCAAAAATGTTTTTAAAATAATAAAAAACAGAAACAAATGAAAAACATAAAATTTTATCGATTTTATTTTATTTTTTAAATGACTTCATCATACCACATTTTATTTATTTATTTTTTCTGAAGATTTTAAAATTTATGTTCTGCATATTCGAAGCGAATTTACCAGATAAATTGTGTGTGCGTCCGAGAAAATGTTATTTACTTTTTTATTGACTTGTGTATCCACACAAACACAATGTTCAAAATATGGGAACAACATACATACATACAGCAATTATTCACATAGATGGACCCGCTATGAACCACACTCACACTTTTTAAAAATTGTTTGATCGAAATGATTTTATTAAAAAGAAATATATGAAACAACAAAAGCAGGTAACTGTGCACATAAAGTTAAAAAAATTGAAAAAAGACAAAAAAAAAAAACAAACAAACAAACAAAAAAACTGTTATAATTCCAAAAAAGAAATTAATTATTTCAAAGAACATAAATCTTAGACGATGATGTCAACTGCTGCTGCTGCTGCTGCTGCAGTCGTATGTTTTTTTGCTTTATTTTTTCTCCCCCCCTTTTTTTAACTTTCAACATTCTGCCAACTTCCTATTTTGTAGCTTAACGCTTTTTGTTACTTGCCAAAGCTTCTTCCCACAAACTTTTGAGTTGTCTGGTTAAAAGAAACGAAGAAATCAAAGTTTTTAGACACGCTGCTGAATCATTCGGAAAAATCTACGTAATGATAGTGAATGAGAATCTACGGATGATACAAGGTGACAATTTTAAATTCTTAAATGGTCATCGTCGTTGACATCAGTTGACGCAATTTTACAAGCATGTCTGATACCGATAATTATTAAGTAATTTTTTGGCACCAGAGCGTAGCGAATAATGCAAGCTCTTCCATTTAAAAAAAAAATGCTATTATCTTTATTTGGCGCTCAGTTTAGATAGCCTTGTGTCAGACATGATTTTGTCAATTACATATGACAGTTGGGAGGAAGTAATTGTAAACGCTCGAAAATTTCCCAGAATACAAAAACACAATCCGAATAGGAATAGAGAGTGAATAATATAGTTTTTTTTAAACGCTGTTTTAAAAGATTACTGAATAAAAATCATTTTGAATGTTTTTTTGTTTTTGTTTTTTTTCCACAAAGATTGTAGAGAGTATAATTTGCATTTATGGACATATACGTGCGTGCGCGCACACCTTGCAGTTTTTGTCGTTCTTTTGTGAGCACGCGTTTCTCCACGTTTTCTTCTCGTAAAGGGTGAAATGTTTAAATTTAGGATTACCTCCCATAGATCGGAGATCAGCTTAAGACTCATGACTTTTTTTATCACTAGTATAACTAACATTTACTAATTAAATATTTGTAATTGTAATTTATGCAGTTTCTAATATAGCTGCTACTACTAGTACAATTAGTAATAGTTACCAATGATTATGCTGGCTAACATTAAAAACAAACAATAAATAGGGTTAATCCTGGTGATCTGTGTCACTTTTGGTCTCCAAGAGTGCAACCTCATAAGGTAATTTCTTAATGTCTGCGGTTATTACTAATGTTTCAGAAGTAACTTTTAAATACTTATTTGTTTTCTGTATCTGAGTTGATCATCTCTGAAACATCTGCAATCAATGATACTACTTCTACGAAGAAATGCTATTATTTTGTTTTGTACTTATTTTCTATTTCAGCTACAATTGTTTAAAGTAACTACGACGAATGACAATGTTTTTTTTGTTGTTTTTTACGATATTACTACTACTCTTAATCATTTAACGAAAAAGAATGCTTTTTGGGTTAAGTTTGAACGCTTGTCATAGAATTTAAAATCTTAAGAATAAGATTAATTCTTTTTTTTTTTTTTTTTTTTTTTTTTTTATCTCTCTTCGTTTTTAAATTCATCCACTTATTTGTGAAGTGACAACTTGGTTAAATAATGAATTGTTTTTTAAGCCGAAAATTTATAAAATAATTTTTTTGTGAATATTTTTTATGATCTTAAGTCGCATTTCGAATATGCAAGAAATTACATTTTAAGATTTTATTTTAAATTAAAAGTGAAGTGATTTTCTGATTCTGCAATTGGATATCCAAAGACTAGAGAGGCGTAATAATTTTGTAGAGAGAGAGATTCGGTATCTTTATCACGATTATTATAGTTTTGTCAAACTCTTCAGTTGTTTTGCACACGATTGTACAAACTTATACAGAGGTGAAGGGAAGAGAAATAAGAAAGCCAGGAAATGAAGAAAGAGAAGATATCAAGAGGAAGCGAGTGTAAGGAGGGGGGAACATAGAGAAATAATAGACAGACTGGTTTAAAAAAAACAAAAAAAACTTTTGTAAAATAAAATTACTTAAAAAAAATCTAGTCTCAATAAGCCAATTTATTGACCTAAGGAAAAAAAAAAAACAAAAAGCAGCATTAAAATAATCTTGCAAAAGTTTTCATAGTCATGGCGGTTATAGCTTCCAAAGAATTCACTAACGCATTCATTATTCATTTAACAACTTTTGGAAGAATTACTGGTGGTAGCCAATTTATTAGTGGATGCGATTTCAAGGAGATTATTGCATGTATTAAATTATTAAAAAGAGGTGACATACAATGTAGCGCTATTTAAAAAATGAATTCTATTGAAAGCCGAAAATAAAATAACTCTCTCTAAAATTACACTACTCCACAGCGTGTATACGTGTTTTCTTCTGTAAAAAAAAAAACTACTGGGTTTTCCTTATTTTGGGACGCTGGTGCCTGCAGGAAGCAAATCTACATAAATAAATAAAAATAAAATAAATTGACTGTATTTAATAAAGAATCAAATACTTTTTAAAGTACAATACTTTGCTGAATTGTTTATTTTCTATTAAAAAAAAAATATAAAGAACCAAGAAATTTTTTTTGCTCAACTGAAAAACAAGCAAGAACACCCCCCCCCCCCAAAAAAAAACCCAAAATAAGAACACTAACAGGTTATTAAACCTTTTCTGTTACTTTACATTATTTGGGGTGAATTAGCGTAAATATCATTAATCCCACCATAAGAAATTACAAATTTAAAATCGAAGTTTATTTTTTTAAATTTGTGGCACTCTTTGAAATAATAAATTTTAAATTAAAATTCGTTGAGCTTGCCTCGCAACAACCCCGACCCTAAGAATCAAAATTCGGAGTTATTCACATTTCGTAAGTGTGGAGGATATTTGAAGAACTTTTTTTTTTTTTACAAAATTTTTAAATTTTTTACAATTTAAAATAATATTCATTTTTTTGGCTTGTCTATCGAGGTGAGCGCGAATGCTCATTTCACACTTAGAAATAGCGCACCCAAGTCGCCCACACTTGGGGCAACTGCAAAGGTCAACCCAACCAGAGTGCAATAAGAGCCTCTCTCGGGGAGATTTTGGTGTGAGGTTTAAATATAATTCATAAATCTTCTTTTAATTTTGGGGTGAATAAAAATTTTGGCGGGAATTAACAGAAAAGATTCTAGTTAGGAAAAATTAATATCGTATCGGCACCACTGTCACGTTTTAATCTAAAATTATATTATTTAAGTACTTCTCTAGTCACAAGATTTTAAAGTGTACTGTAGTATTCACTTTAAAATTCATTTTTATTCAGTGAAATAACTGAACCAGTTTTAGTATCTTCGCTAGAAGAAGGTTGGAGACCTTGCCGATCGAAACTAACGATTAAAAGTAAAAATAAAATTAACATTAAAAAAAAATAATTGCATCTTCAATTTCTAAACTGAGAAACAGTATCAAACTGATATATAAATGGAGATTTATGTTTGTGCGAATTTCAGCTGATGGAAAACTTAACATTTTCAACATTAACCATTCAGTGGTGTTCAAATAAAAAATTTAAACAGAAAGTTATTAACTTTTGCTTTGACATTTTTTTATTGCATTCTAAAAATTCTTGAAAGGATGCAAAGAATTAAGTTTCGAATAAAAGAGGAGAAAATAAAATTACTTTTCTCATATTTAGAAAAGACGTTTCGTTGATTGTAGAATATGCGCAAAGTAATAATAATAATAATAATAATAAAAAAAAACATTTTTTTTTATTGACTCAAAAAACGCTTTATTATGTCTGGTTGCATCCAAGCCATTTTACGTACACATTCTACTGATGACTTAAAAAAAAAAATCAGCTAGTGTGCTCACACACACTTTGCATGAGATTTTTTTTTTTTTTTTACCATAATTTCACCCAATACAAAGTTCAAGAGCAACTTAGGTAAGTTTGTTGGAATGGTAATGTTGAATGAGGTATGAGTGGAACAACAAGTAGTTGGAAAAGGAGATTTTCAAAATCTAACCTAAATACCCCATCTAAGAAATATATTGCGTTTGGTGTTATTAACTAAATTTTATATTCTTTATTTTATGCCATGTCCCTTCAGGATGTAGTCCATCATAACTCTCTCTCTCTCTCTCTCTCTCTCTCATCTGTTACTGTTATGCATTTTTCGGAAATTTTGCCGTTGCCTTCACCACTGTTTGGAATTCAGCTTTCATTCTCTTAGACGATTGTTATCCAGGGCTACAGGGCTTAGGTCTACCCGGATATTTATCCGATAGCTGGAAAGACGAGTGTGAAAAAGAATGCATCAGACTGGCCCGGAATTTGAACACAGTCATCGAGCTCAAGTTCTGTGCAGAATGTCTTTACACTATCCGTATATCAAGCTTTTTGTAGTCTGTGAGAAAACCACAATAATGGTTTACTAAGCAAGGCTCCAATTCACTAGTATTTAAGTTACGAGAGTAAAATGTTAACAAACCTCTGTGGCAGGCACCTTGAATTGCTTTGCAAATATATAGTAGTCTATGTGCAGTCATTAGTGTGGAGGGTCGACATGTCTTTTGTGTGCAATAGGGACTGGCAGATTATGATTTTATAAGTATATAGGTATAAATTCATATATGTAAGTAGATATTTTAGATGAAATTCACTTGTTTAAAAATATCTTGGCAGCCAAAAAGCATGAAATTTTGAATGGCAGATCAAATTCAGAACCACTTACGCACACATACACTTGGGAAAAGTATCCATCTCTTCCCCTCTAGCTATGGGTTGAATCACAGATTTGGTTTTATAGCCTTGGTTGGCAACCAGTCTACCACAAAAAGTAATGGCAACCTAATACGTGAAAATCTTCTGCCTAGTCAGTCATGTCTCAAAAGAGACATGATCGCCCACATGTGTATCACGTTCGTCAATTAACTGACTAATATGAAACCTAAAAACAGATTAACCTTCTTATTTCCCAAAAGCACATAAAAAAATATACACAAGTTCGCATACACATATTTTTTATTGCAATAAACGTTATATTTATTGAGTACATATATTTGAGTAGACATCTTTATTTTTTTAAAAAGAAAACTAATGTCTACCGGCCTAGAAATAAAAAAAAATCTCCCTGTATTTTCTTTATAATATGGGAAACCATTTTTTTTTAAAGGAAATAGTTTAGATAGGCACAGTTTCCTTAGCAAGACTTTCTAATTGTAGTCCGGTAGCCATTAGTTTTAGTGTTTAAAAAAAAAAAAATCAAGGATCTATACTTAAAGATGGGCATCTATTAAATATTTTTTATAATAAGAAATAATATTGGACCAAAAAAGATTTATTAATTAAAACATAGATGCACGAAAAATGGTTGGCTTAATCAATGTCCCAAAACCTGAACAAATTACCAGATTTCTTCAGGCTTCTTTCAACAGTGTCTGCAACCCCCAGCCTCGTATAAGCAGCATCCCCAAAACCATGAAGGCTCTGTCTAATTTTATGAATACCATTTAAAATTCAGCGTTAAATTTTAACTATAAAAGTTTATGAAAAAAAAAAATCAATATTTTGTAAATATTGTAGCATCCAAGGTGTATTTGCGATTGTGCGTATGAGATGGTGGTGGAGAGTTCGTAGCCAGATTAATTATTAATTGAATTAATTAATTATTTTATTATTAATTAATTATTAACTGAATTTTTTAGATGAACTTTTCATGGTTCGATCTATAATTAATGTCCACTGATGAATTAAGTGCATTGACAAAGAATAGTGTGCTGAAAAAATACTTATTTAGACTATTTTATGTAATAAACTGTAATAACTATTTTATGTAATTATTTTATGTAATAAACTGTAATAACTATTTTATGTAATAATCACCTCAGGTTTTGAAAATGAAATAGTCATGCAAAAGGTCATATGGACTCCAGTTCAATGAAATCGACAAGCTACATATTCTTTTGTATGCCAAATCTCTTCAGAACGTGGATAATCACCGTCCGTCCTCCACAACTTTCAGTCTTGTTACTCCAAGTCAGGGGTCGGCAATCTTTTGCTAACTATGTGCCGAGTTAGGGGTTTAAAATCATTCAGTATGGCAACAGTATACGTAATTTTATACAAGTCAAGACAATATATCTGTTCTGCAATATATTTTATATAGTAATATATACAATAATGTGTAAACCACATTAATAGAAACAAACTGTTTTTAAAGTTTTTATAACTAATGGGAGCCTTGTCCTTGCATAGTCTTAGCCAATTGCTCAATATCGGCAACATATTTTGTTACTTTGAATTGTAGTAGTTATAGGTTTGGACATCGTGATGTCAGTTGCGACTGCGGGCCATTGGAAATTGTTTGGCGTGCAACCGTGTGGCACGCGTGCCGTAGATTGCCGACCCCTGCTTTAAGTAACTTTTGTTTTTGTTTTGGCATCCATTCTCTCAAACTTATTAGCTATGTTACTCGCTGGTTTCCTCTGCTCTTCCTTATCTTCAGGATGATACGTGAGTGCTAATCTTTCTATGGCGTCCTTCCTTATTATATGTCCAAGAAATTTCAACTTTTTCCAAGTATTTTTGCAGTTTCTGTGACTTCTAACCCGATCTACTCAACATGTACAGCGAAACAATTCTGAGAGAGCTAGAAATATTGCCAGGATTCGTCATTGGTGGCCACAATCTGAACAATATAAAATACGCAGATACAGTGCTGGTAGCAGACACGAAAAAGAAAATACAAGACCTCCTACAGAAGGCAGCAAGTGAAAGTGAGGAGAAGGGCTAGACATAAACGTCAAGAAAACCGAATACATGGTCATCAACAAAAAGAAGACCCTAAAATGCCAACTATAGGTCGGAGATACTAAAATCAAACTGGTGCAGAAATTTAAATACCTGGGAAGTGTTCTGACAGAGGATGGAGAGTGCGACACTGAGATCTGAAGGCGCATTGGGATGACCAAGGACGCATTTCAAAGGCTTAGCAGAGTATTGAGAGACAAGATCTCGTTGAAAACAAAGAAAGTAATACTGGACTGTTATGTGATATGTCCTCCTATATGGCAGTGAATGCTGGACAACCTCCTCAAAAATGGAGGAGAGACCCGAAGCAACCGAAATGTGATTCTACAGAAGGATACTGAGGATAACATGAACCGAAAATGTGAGCAACGACTAGGTTTTTAGAGAGGATGCAAAAGAAAAGGAAACTGACAGTTAACATCAGAAAGAGACATCTGAGATTTCTGGGACACGTAATGAGGAAGGTAATGCTAGGAGAATCTAATACTCACAGGACGGATAGAGGAAAAAAGAGAGAGGGGAAAACAGTGCGAGACACACTTGACAGGCTTGAGCAAATGGGTGGTGGGTGGAGTGGAGTTTGGGAGAGATACTAAGAGGGAAAATATTACAAGGGACAGGGGCAAGTGGAAGTCTATGATCACCTACGTCCTGGAAGAACACGGCTCACAAAAAAGATTTTTCTTTAAAACTTCTTCGTTGCTCACATATGTCCATAGTCGCCAGGACGAATTAACTGATTGGAGAATTCTGGCATGAACAGCAGAATAGAAGTAATCTACCCCCGTGGATTGAAGATTTCCGTTTGAAATTCTCAGAAGGATAACAATCTTCCAGATCAAAATTTCCATGTTTAGATCTAACGAACTATTTATGGACAGTACACTCACCTATGGTTTTCTCTTCGAAAAAACGGATATACATCTTTCGGGGTTTTTGCATTATTTCTTTCCTTCAAAAAAGAGCGTCAAATGATAAAAAAATGCATCTAATTTTTCTTCATTTTCAATGTAAAATCATTTAAAATTCACAATTCACACACGAATCATATAGAAAGACGCGTTGAAAATATCAGAATATAGGCATAGGTACAAGTACATATGCCTGTTAATAGAATATAGAAAATATGTAGTAGAAAAGATGAACGTGTGAAATAGTCTTCGGTGACGTCATGTGCAATGTTTATTTTTCCTGTATTAATGATATATACGCACATGAAATATATAATAAGTACTTCAAAATGCCGTCTTCTGTGGTGAATGATATTTTAATGTGGGCTGTTAATTTGTATAAACATATTTAAGATTACTTTTAGTTTAAAAGTAATAATATTTGTTTCAAATCAGATTAATTATTAATTATATATATTCAATCAGATAAAATAATGACCTTGTGCTGTGAGATTTGTAAATAGAACTAAAATCAGACAAAAAAAACAAAAAACAAAAACAACTTATTCCAATAAATTTAAATTCGTTTTAAAAATACAGCAAAGTTATTTTGTCTATTGTAAATATTATGTGTAATCTATTAGCTTAAATTAAAAGTAAAATAAAAGCTTCAAGAAACATTTTTCATTTTTAAAATCCATTTCATACACTAGGTATCATTTTTCTTTGGAGGTACATATAATGCCGGGAAAGACTAGAAAACCCGGAACCCTAGAACCTATTATTATCTTCCAGTTTTCCAAAAAGATCAGAATGTAGTCAAAAGAATTCTGCCTGAGTCGATACAAATAAGAATACATAGATTGAATTTTAGGAATGTACAAAGACAAGTGAGGGACGTGGAAAGAAAATAAAATAGCAAAAGTAAAATAAATTTAATTGGCTTCAACCCCCACCTGGAAGTTAAAACTGAGATTTGTAAGGTTTTCTTCGAATTGTTAAAAGATTTATCTCCAAATTCACCACGTTACACAAAATTTTTCACAGAAATATCGTAAAGATGAGTTACAGTTGTATGCCAAACATTAGTCAGTTAATTGCCGTATGTAATACACGCTTAGGCGATCATGTCTCGAAAGAAACATGACTGACTAGACAGAATAATTTTTTCCGCAGTAGGTTGACATTATTTTCTAACCGGTTGCCAAACAAAGCTCAATCTGTCTCGTTATTCAACCCATAGCTGGAGGGAGAAGAGATGGATTCATACACTAGGGAAAGACTATAATTCGAGCTCGGATCTCTGATTTCCCATTCGGAACCGATATCCATTACATCACAATCCACATCCAAACATAGATTAATTAAGGAACACAAACTTTAAACAGAAAAGGGGAAACAATTTATAAAAAATGTAAGTAATTAGATATTGTGAATTGTCCTCTTAACTTTGTTCCAGTAGAGTTCACTGTATACAAGGCCCAAGAGCCACTAGAGATAGTGGGTAGAGTAAGAGGTAAGCGGTAGAACTTATGAGAATATATGAGGAAGGTAACGGTTAATCTTAGACTTGATCAGGTTACAATTATAATGATCGAATTCTTTTCTTGTGTGTTGAATCCTCATAATACGAAGGGGTGAGAATAGGAATAGTTCGTTACAGCCTGCATGGCCCGGCAGGTCTTAGCAGTGAAGGCTAGAACTGGTGGAACTAAGGAATATCGTCCATTTGAACACTACATGAGAATAGCGACTGAGCAGTGAGAGGCATGCAACGTTTCCATTGTAGGAAAGGGGGTTGTAAGGTGAGAAAGTAATCTCTCTCTCTCAGAGTTTGAAACATCTAGCTGTCCAAATGTATATTTTAATTACTTGCATTTAGGGTTTATCGCAACTGAACCATTATTTCTGACTAGATTAATCTTCATTTGTTTGATTTCATTTTACGCGGGGTTTCTTTAACATTTAAAGGGCAGGAAAAGCTGCATGAATGTGCGAGCCAAATAGGTGAAAAAAAATGAGAAAATTAATTTTTTCAAGGGATTAGCTTTTAGGCTTATTATCGTCTTAATTGTATGCAAAAAAAAAAAAAAAAGGTAAAAATATATTTGAAGTTTTTTAGATTATGTAAAGAATCAAGAGAAATAAAACAAATTTAAATTTAATATCTTTTAACAGTGTGATACTCATTGAAGTATTCCAGAGAGTTGTGCATTCAAGTTGTCATCATATTTTGTCTTTTCACGTTGACGTGACTTAGGCTCTTTCTTGTATATTTATTTGCAGGTAAATAACCCAGAAAAGGATGTAACCCGATGAAAGTTAGTAAACAGTAACCTTATAAATTATAGAGATACTAATTACACATTTACTTTCGAATCATGAATGAATGATGATCGTATTGTAAAAGAAAATTAAAACATCAATTGAAAATGAATTCGCCGTTAACTAGCTGTGCAAGTCTCTCTCTCTCTCTCTCTTTCTCTCTCTCTCTCTCTCTATATATATATATATATATAAAGCCAGTTATATCCAAAGACACTAACCAAGTTTTACGCAATGAACGTGTTTTTTGTACTGTTTGGTTAAGTTCAGTAGTTACAATATATATATATATATATATAATGTTAGACCATGTGAAAAATTACTACAAAATTGCATATTTTGTTTCGACATTGAAAGAACAATGTCTCATCGGGTAGTTAACAATGATTTGAATAAACGTTTTATATTTAAAATATTTTTTGATTATATGAAAGCAACACTTTCTTTTATTTTTTGATTTGTACAAGGTAAAAGGATTTAATAAAGAAAAAGAGGAAAGAAAGAAGGAAGAAAAGAGAAGAAAAAGATGAGAAATCAAGAAAAGGAAAAGAAAGAGGAAAAAGAAAGATACAGAAGAAATTGAAAGTAAAGAAAAAATATGTGAGAAAATGTAGAGGGAAGAGCCAATGAAAACAGCTAAAAGTGGAGAATTAAAAATTATTGATATATATATATATATATATATATATATATATATATATATATATTGCAAGAAGCAGAGTCAAATCGAGAGAGAGAATGTGCACATAGTCTGAGATTATATTTAGAGAGAGAGAGAGTGGCGTGTACACGTGCATGCGTATATTAAATGTCTCTATGTCTTTGGACACCTCGAGGTGGTGTAACGATTAGCGAGCTTGTCTAGCTAGAATCATTACAATTGAGTAGTGAGTTCAACCCTCACTGGGTGCCCTGTACTCTTGGCCTTGTACCACATCTAAGCCGCTTAAAAGAAGATGAAAAGTACGGCATTGAAATCCGAAGGCGCATTCGAATGGCAAACCATTCCTTTTAAGATTGAAGAAAAGTATAAAGAAACAGGAAAATGTCATTTGAAACAAAGAAAAGAATACTTAACTGTTGTTTAATATCGGTCCTCTTACATAGCAGTGAATGCTATGCATTGTCCTCACAGATGACAATGCAGCAACAGAAATATGATTCTACAGAAGGTTGTTGAGAATTCCATGGAATAAACATGTGAGCAACGACGAACGAAATGGAAGCAAAAAGGAAGCATATTAAGCATCGGATAGAGACATAGTTGGAACTTCTACGATACATAATAAGGAAAGGCGCCATCTTGGTCCTACTTTTTTTACTGACATAAATTTTCTGTTGACATTACTTCTGTTAATTCACTACATCCTAACAGACAGTTATATCACCGGACTCCGTCCCTCTTGCATATTTATCTACCATTCGTCCGTACATTGAATATATCTGGTTTGATGCTCCGGCCATATATCTCGAGATTCTCGACAAAATTCAAAGAATGGCCTATAATGTTATCGATCCTGACCTGCCATCTCGAGTTCAGTCACTTTCTCGCCGACATGACGCGGATTCGCGGTTCCTTTTCAATAAATATTGAGAGTTGTTATAATGAGCTATTTTCCTAGATACCTGGATGGAATGAATTTAAGCGTACTAATAGATTGGCTACTAGGTACTATTGTTGAAATAGCTAAATGTAACCGTAAGTTTTATTCTAATAGTTTCTTTTATCGTACTTTATACTTATGGAACTCTCTTCCGGTTCTTTGTCAACTACGATTTTGAAGAAAATTAAATGCAAGGTCAATCACTATCTTCTGTCTTACGAAAAATATTTTTTTTGTTGGGGATCACCCCTTTTTGCACATAGTAATGGACTCACCTAATGTGTACATATAATGCTGCCTATACAGAGAGCAGCAGTTGAGTTGTGTAGTTGTACTGCCGCTAGTTGGTCAGTAAGAATATAGACTCATTACCCGGACATACTTCTTCACTACAAGATTGGACATATTGATTCTTACTAACAGTATTCCTGAATTGACTAACCCGTGTTCCAGTTTGTATAGTTTTGTTCAATATGACTTACATTTTCTATCTCCATATCTGTTTTTGCTATTTATTATTTTGTGTGGTTTCTCAACAAGAATCCCAACAAGGATTTCGAACAAGTTCATGCGAGGAAAAATACGTTTCCACGTCAGTCGCCAACAACAAATTGGCGACGAAGGATTTCGAACAAGTTCACGCGGAGAAAAAAATAGGTTTTTCAAATCAGTCGTCAAAAACAAATTGGCGACAAAAGAACGCAAACTCACGTATAATCCCAAGGAACAACAAATTAGAGTCGAGGATCTCGAAACTCACATCCAGAGGAGTCGTCAACAACAAATTGGCAAAGTAGATTCGTACACAAGTCACACAACATATTTGCGACCAACACACGTATACCCTGAATCACTTTAACGAAGTTCGCTACGCGGATTCGAACAACAAGTCGACCACAAACAATTTGGCGACACTATCACCGAGAGAAGAAAAATAAAAAACTGTCGAAATTAATCGTTAGAAAGTAATAGCTAAAACGTCAAACCCTTCACGGAATCGAAACAGCAAATCATGGAGGAATTTCAGAAAAGAATACTGGAAATCATTAAGAGGAGTGAAGAAAGACAATATAAACTAGAAGAAAGACAATTGGAAATGCAAAAAAAGAAAATGAAGAAAGACATATGGAAATACAAAAGTAAAATTATGAGAAAACAAATGGAAGTTCAAAAGGCGAATGAAGAAAGACAATCAATTACAAGAACTATTATTAAAATTAACTAGTACCGCACTAGAAAGGAACAGGGAAAAGGAGGAGGCATTTTCGCAAGATGCTGTGTGGAACGCTATTGAAACTTTTAAATACTCAATGGAGGAAGACAAAAACTTTGGAGAATACTACAGGCGATATGAAGATATTTTTAATATCGACTGCCAGCACTGGAGTGAAAAGAAAAAAATTAAGACTTTTACTCAGAAAATTAGGTACAGACGAACACACTAAGTTCGTAGATTATATTCTTCCCCCCAAAAAGACGAACGATTTAACGTTCGACGAGGCAGTGACAGGCCTCACGGAGCTGTTAACCCAAAAATCTCTTTGTTCCATAAAAGGTGGAAATGCCTTAATTTCAGAAAAGACGAAAATGAGGACTATTCTACATTGGCAGCTATCGTCAACAAACTCTGTGACGATTTTAAATTGTCGGAGCTAACCCCAGACAATTAAAGTGCCTCGTGTTTGTCCAAGGACTAGTTGCTGCTAAAGACAGCGAAATGAGAAAACGAATGCTGACCAAACTTCAAAACGAGTCAGGTCTAACACTACAAAAACTGTCAGAGGATTGCCAGAAATAAAGAAAGATAGCAAGTACATCGAAGAGTCAGGAGTTGCACATTCGAAAGATGAAAAGAAATAATAATAAAAAACAATTAAATTATGTTTTGTACCCTCCTCAAAGGAAAACAAGATTAAAGTGGAAAAGAATAGAGACACAAGACTTTGTTTGACAAGAAGCCAATAAAAAACAAGCCCCCGCCCTTCTGCATGTTACAGTTGTGGTGGATGGCATTGGTTGAAAGATTGTTTTTTCAAGTACAAAAATTGCCGAGCGTGTGGTAACATGGGCCACAAAGCTACGGTATGCAGAAACAAAAACCAACCTAGTAGAGTAAGATCTACTAGAGTGGAGGATGAAAACAAGGAAAATATGAGAAAATATGTTGAACTAGAAATATTGAATAAGAAGATCAAATTGCAATTGGATTCGGGGTCAGACTTAACAATAATAAATTTACAAACATGGCGGAAGTTGAACAGGCCGACCATGTTACACACTAAAAAGATTGCTACATCGGTAACGGGGAAAAGAATTAATTTCGAAGGCGAAATTATAGTGAATGTAACATTTCAGGGAGAAATAAAAAACTAAAAATCTACGTGATGAAAAATACAGACAACCTAGTAGGAACGGACTTGATGCAGAAATTCAATGTATGTGATTTGCCTATTAGTTCGTTTTGCAAAAAAAAAAAAATGGATTGTGAGCTTTCAGAAGCCACAAAACTGAAGGAAGAATTGTACAAAGAATTCCCAGAGGTGTTTTTTTAAGAGGGTTAGGACGTTGCAACATACTTGAAGCGAAAATCGAGCTTAAGCAGAATGTTCAACCTGTATATAGGAAAAGGAGAAACGTACCTTTCGACACAATTGATAAAATAAACAAAGAGTTGGATAAGTTAGCACCCTTCAACGAATTACTGAAGAAGTTGCCCTTAGTGGGAGGGACAACTAAATATAGTTGAGTTGTGTAGTTGTACTGCCGCTAGTTGGTCAGTAAAGATATAGACTTATTACCTGGATATACTTATTTACTACAAGATTGTATATATTGATTCCTACTAACAGTATTTCTAGTATTCCTGAATTGACTAACCCGTGTTTCAGTTTTGTTTTATATAACTTTATATAACATTTTCTATCTCCATATCTGTTTTTGTTATTTATTTTGTGGTTTCTCAACAAGAATCCACAACTAGCGGTTACTGGAAGTGAAAGAGATCTTAGTGAAAAGAAAGGACAATAAATGTTCTTTCTTTTCACTAAGGTCTCTTTCACTTCCAGTAACCGCTTGCGTTTTAGTGGTTTTAACGTCTTAATTTGGGTGAAATGATTAAAAAATGTGCTTAGAAAAATTGACACTGACAAGATATACAAAAGGCAAGAAGGACAGAGGAAAGCAGCACATGACCTACCTAGTGTGCTTTTGTAAATGGCTGGCACTACAGAGTTATGGAGAGATAGCGAAAACGCATACTTTATTAAGAGCTCCAAAGGACAGGAAATTGTGAAAACCCATGATCGTCCACGCTCCGAAGAGACACGGTACATAGATAAAGTCTCTCAGGATGTAATTTACTAAGATCTCTTTCACAGTCTCTCTCTCTCTCTCTCTCTCTCTCTCTCTCTCTCTCTCTCTCTCTCATTGGAACTCGATGGAGTAAAGTCTGGTTTAAAAATGTTAATCAGAACTTACAAAATGCATATGAGAAATACATCAGGAGGACACTAATTTATTTTCTTTTTAATAATCATTTATAGATCGCAGTTATGGAGACGAAAAGGAAATTAATATTGAGCATCAGGAAGAGACAACTAAAGTTCCTGGGACATGCAATGAGGAAGGAGGGCTTGGAGAACCTGATACTAACGGGCCAGATAGAGGGGAAAAGAGACAGAGGAAAGCAGCGGATAACATATTTAAAGGACCTGATCAGGTGGATGTCTGAACGAGGGTTGCATGGTGGAACAGGAGAAAGCGTGCTAAGAGCCACCAGGGACAGGGAGATGTGGAAAGCCATGATCGCCTACATCTTGAAAAGAACAGGACACATAAAAGAAGAAGAAGAAGAAGAAAAAGAAGAAGTTATCAGGGAAGCAAGCTACTGGTAGGAAGTTTCACAAACGAGAAGTGCGAGACAAGAAACTATTAGAGTAAAAGAAAAAGGTTACATTTAACTATTTTAACGGTAAAAGGGTGGGACCTAGATGCCAATCTAGTAGCACAAGTAAATACATGTGGTTGGGGTACCGGGGGGAAAAGCTCGTCAGTGCAGATGCCATTAAATACTTGTAGAAAAAACAGAGGGAAGCCACATCATGTCGGTGAGAAAGTGACTGAAAGCGAGGTGTCAAGTCAGGTTCAAATATATTGCAGACCATCCTTTAGATTTTGCCGAGATCCTCGTGATGAATAGCAGGAGCACCCAACCAGATATGGCAACGGTATTCAATGCACGGATAAATGATAGATTTACAAATATTCAAACTGGATTATATATATATATATATATATATATATATATATATATATATATATATATATATATAACTCATTCGTCTATTTATCTTTATCTTTCCAAAACTGCTCATTTCATCATCCATCCAGTATTGTTGCTTTCTTTATTCTAGAAATGGACACAAAGAAATTGGGGGCAAAAACTCAAATCATTAAATGAAAGAAGCAAAATTATTTAGTCACATTTATTCTATATTTCTTTATTTAGTTCTCATTCAAAATTCTTGTAATCACATCTGAATCCAGGATTGTGAAATTTGATTACATTCTTCTTGTCTTCCTCCCTTTTTCTTTCCTTCCTTCTTTAGTTTTTTTTGAGGCAGATTTTTTTACATCACATCTATTAAACACACACACACACACACACACACACACACACACACACACACACACACTACTGCGTCGTCATCATTGTCTAATAATGATTAATTTACTTACTTTAACTCAAACTCGTAAATATTAAGTAAAAGTCAAATTTATTTGAAATGCGATGGAAACAAATAATAAAAAAAATGTGAAATGTTCGAGCGAATAAAAAAATGCGTCTCGAAGTTAAAAACTGGGCCTTATTTTATGGTCGTCTGATTCTTTTTCCACTCCCATATTTATTGTTTGTATTATATATATTTATTGTTGTTAGAAAAAAGCGAACGCCCCTTTTTGTATAAAATTCTGGTGGACGCCCAATTTATGGTACACACTGACACTTTAGATCATATGTGTGTGAGTGTCTGTATGTGTTAAATGTAAGTGTGTGCGAATGTGAATCCATAGACAATCACGCAAACAATACTGATATATATATATATATATATATATATATATATATATATATATATATATAGTGTTTAATTGTGATAATGTTTAGTGCCAAGGTTGTTTTTTTCAGTGGTTTTACTGATAACATGTATTTTGGCAAGCAGTTTTTTTTATTATCATAAATTGCCCGATATTGGGGTAGAGATAGAGCGTTGATAAGTACAAAGATTTTGTTTCTTTAACTGAGCAGATTCATGTCAACTTCGAAGTTTCGTGAGGACACCGTTATGATGTTCTCACTTGATGAGTGTGAACATCATAATAATGTCATAACTATCATAACTTCGAAGTCGGCATGACTTTTCTCAGTTAAAAAAACAAACTCTTTGTACACACACACACACACACACACACACACACACACACACACACACACACACACACACACACACACACATATATATATATTTATATACCCGTTAGAACTTTCATTTTCTGACCATGAAGCCCAGGTTCGAATCTCCCCATGGTCGATTTGTCAGGGAGGTCTCTTCTTGATGTTATCAGTCTGGGGGAGGCGACCCCAGTGTGCTGTAACTTTGGAAAATGGATGGAAACAACACCACGAGTTGACCCAAACCCTGTGAGGGAAATTGGGTAGACAGGATCATTAGAGAGGCTGTTGATGGTTGTGTTAGTCACAAGTCATCGTGACCGAGAGTTTTGAGCGTTCTGGCTTTGTTCAGACTGTTGTTCACGACAGATAACGCACTCTGTCCCAGAATCTGTATTTAAGGTACGCTCAGCGTAGTTGCAGTATAAACCACAGGTGGTCTCTGTGAGTGTTGAAGAAACAAAAGTGTGCCTGAGCAGGCGTCTGCAATGGGGATTAGCTAGCCACCTTATTAGACAGTCATTCTCGGATGTGAGTGGACAGTTATACATATATACGCACACACATACACGTGTGTGTATGTATTTCCATATAACAGTATCTTGGCCACTTGTTTACCAGATTATGTGTGTTTTTGAATGTCTGAAATTCTGAATACAAGACACATTGACTTAGTGCAGAAACATATTTGATCATTCAATTATGTGAACACACACACACACACACACACACACACACACACACACAGGCGCATATTTATATACGCACATCCTTTAACCACCATAGACAATCGTTTCTACCCCTCATCAACATGGATCAGGTTAGTCTCCCTGAAAGCAAAACATTGCGCCTCCTCGGCCTAACTCTCTCAGCCGACCTCAAGTGGAATGACTACATTGAATCCATAGCTAAATCTGCTGCTAAGAAGGTAAGCTCACTATGTAGGGCCAGGAAGTTTTTCTTGTCTGAATCCATTTGCACATATATAAAACAACCATCCACCCTTGCATTGAAGACTACTATCATATCTGGTCGGGTGCCCCTGCTATTCATCTCGGGATTCTTTACAAAATCCAACAGAGAATTTGCAATGTATTCAATCCCGACCTGGTGGCACAACTCCAGTCAATTTCTCACCGACGTAATGTTGCTTCCCTCTGTCTCTTCTACAAAATACTTTTACGTCTTCTGATCCGATGAGCTTAGCTCCCTGTTGGCCACTCTGCATGAATTTACTCGAGCTACTAGGCTAGCAACTAGGTCCTATCCTTTTACAGTGAAACGAATTAAATGTAACCGCAACTTCTACTCTACTAGATTTTTTCTCGCACTTCCCGCCTGTGGAATTCCCTTCCGTATACTTACTTCCCTGACAGCTACAATCTCCAAGAATTTAAATGCAATGTCAATTACCATCTCTTATCTCCTTGACTCGCATCCTTAACCTAACGATCCTTATATCATGTTCTTCTCCCTTTCTACTCTACTCTCACGCAGCTCTCTTCACACCAGTTTTCTCGTCCTTCCATTATCCATTCTCTGACTACCCCCGTAACTTGTTCCTCTTTCTCATCACTATCCTCTTATGCTCTGAATTACCCCCTGCACCCCAGTAGTAGAACTGCCTTGCTTGGGATGAAATGAGTATTAAAAAATCTATACAAATACACATAGATTTATATGCACACACGTAAACCTATGTTTTCTAACAATATGAGGCACCCAGTGAGCATCGAACTCACTATAGTTGTAATTGTTCTAGGATGACAAGCTTGCTTCCCATTGCACGGCGTCAATGGACCCAAAAACCTATATTGTATGTGTGCATTGACCTAGATAGCTATGATGCACACGATCTGAAATACGTATATAAGCAACACATAATTTTCATATAACGTCAACTCTGTGTGTGTTTGCCTGCGTCTTTTTGTATGAGTATATGCATATTTGTCTATATGTGCGTATGTAAAACAGATAAAATATTTTCCCGCCAATTAACAAATTTATGTTGAATTGTCTAAAACATAGACATTATTGTGCGTGTACATTTCAACGTCGTGTGTTTGTGTGTGGAGTGAAATCAGCTTGCCGCTTCCATGGATGTATATATCGAGAGTGTTTTTCCATGCGTTTAATTTCAATATATGCTATGTATATAAAATTACAAGAAAATACCTTCTGAAAACCTATGCCATATAGCCGTAAATGTATTTAATCATAAACATGAATTAATTGGACATGAAAATAATCTTGAAATACCTACACTAAATGCATAGTGAATATATATGTCAAAGACTTAACATTTGTCAAACAATATGCATATGTGCAGTATTGCATGCGCGAATGAACACACATGCACACACACATACTTGATAGGCAACATAATTGGGCGTCCACCAGTGTCAGAGCACGGAATTTAAGTTAAGTTAAAGCCATTTTTTTCAAATGTCAATTTTCAATGCCGGCGAGTTTAGAGATTGGCACTGCACCGTTTTTCTATCCTTATAGGTCGCTCCCTCTCATTTGACCATGTGCCAGAATAAGTATAAATGAATAAATCTCTCGTTTCCACACATCCTGTCATTTGAGATTCTTGCTTTTTCACTAAAGCATAAAAGACTTTTTAAAAACATTTGAGCATTTCTACAAAGGACTTCACAAATACAGATTGACAGTTATTAATATCAAATATGCTTTTTCTGTGTGTATAGCATTTTCTACTCGTTTACTGCAGATATAATATGTATACAATAAAACATCGTTATATTGGGCTGGAACAAAAGTTCATAGCGTATTTTAAATTAATTTGAAAAAATATATAGATACTTGTATTCAAATTTATTTAATTTTGTTTCGCCCTTATTTTAAGATAACTTCTTGATTCCATTCTCTCAGATCTTTACATCTTTCTAGGTGACGAACCGGTTTTTATAGGTTTCACAGAATTAAAGTTCTTATTAAGAGAATTTTGTAGGGATTGAAGTAGCAGCAATCTGAAAGGGCAAATTCAGGAGAGTAAATTTATTGAAGTGGATTCTGAAATGTCGCGTGTCATGTGACATGAATTAATTCAAGATACAATGACCTTGCACAACTGAATTTAAATTTTGACTTCCGATGCATCTAAATTTTAAACTTCGCCGAATTATTTCTTTTGTTTTTCTTTTAAATTATTTCACATTGTATTCGTCGACATTTTTTGAGGAAAAGTGATATGTTGTACGATCCTGGAAGTAGATTTCTCGAAGTGGGTTCGAAAATTTGTGAACTTTCAATATATTTTCGCCTTAATAAGTTTCTTTCTCTTTTAATTAGAACTGCATTCTATTTCATGCGCGCATACACACACACACATATATACATATCTATGTCAGTTGATGCATACTCCTACAGAGCAACCTCAGTTCTCGAACGTCTCACATGTCGAAGAAATCGGTTTAATAGAAAATTCGAGATGAAAATACCTCCGTTATCGAACGAAATTTTCAGTTCTCGAACAACACTGGCGAACTGAGTTAATCATTTCTGAGTCGACCGCCATGTTGTGTACATTCGTGTGTTGTGCTGTGCTTTTCTTTTCCAATTTTATTGTAGTGGCTTTTTTCTATTCATTAGCCATTAGTCGTGGCTCCAAAGAAAACTGTGATACTGTGGTTTAATGGCGTTCAACAGCAATACCGGGGAAACATTGCTCAAATATTCTAGGTGCTCTCTTTTGAGGAAGTTTGAACTTAATATTATATTGAAGCTTTCCCGGTAAAATTTTGAATAAGTAATCATCTGAGGGCCTAGAGATAGATTAAAATATTTTATATTGATTTCTATGGAGAAAATAATTTCAATTTACGAACATTTTGGATCAAAAACGGCCTTCAAGAATGGAATAAGTTCTTGAACCGAAGTCCCACTGTATTTATATATTGTATAAGTACGCACATACATCTATTTATACGCATATATATATATATATATATATAGTCATCCGCAGACAGATCTGTTTCGCTGTATCACAGCTCATGAGTACGGTTAGACATCCGATTGCTTTTCACCTAGGATTGAAACCCGACCGAATTGGCGTAAGTCGGCGATTCTACCTCTGAGCTATGGGCACTCGGTAGAAGGAGGCAGTCTTTTTAGCGTGTATATTATCAGTATACACGCCCAATAGCTGAGAGTGTACTAATTAATTGCTGAATGCGAGAGTAGCTACTGTTTTTCAAAGTCTACCATTCTTCCAGAGTGCTCAATCCAGAGTGCTCAAATAAATACATAAAAATACGTATATATATATATATATATATATATATATATATATACTAATGTTCACTCAGTACAAGCTCCGATAGGCCCGCAAGGTAGAAGGTTACTGTGTGATGGTTGAACATAAGAAAATACAAAAAGTGAAATTATTGGATGGAAGCAGGAAAGACAAACGGCTAACTCTAGATTTGAAGAGGTCAAGAGTGTTGTGATTGGGAAAACATCTTGTGAAGTTAATGGGGGGGCACTAGGCATGAAGAGGTCAATATTTATTTATTGAATAATATTCAAAGTTCAGTCGCAGACGTTAGAAATATAGTATAAAAGTAAAATTTAGTAGGAACTGGAAATATAACTCTAAACAGGAAATATTCAAAAGACCGGTTATTTGTGAACCTATCTACTCCTGTTGGGAGAGAAGAAAAATAAATAATAAGTGAATAAAATTTCAGAGCTCAGTCGTTGTTGAGAATATCGAATTAAAGCAGTTTTTAGAAGAAACCGGAAACCCAATCTTCAACAGGAAACAAGAGATAAAAACTCTACTCCTGCTCAAAAGACCGGCGAGAGGTGCGAACTGGAAGCTATTTACTCATATGTATATAATTGCGTTCACATCAAGCAACCCGGTAAAGCTACTAAGACACAATGGTAACTTAGTAATGTTTCTGCTTTCTAATTCTAAGGAGCAAGAACAAAAGAAGAGTAATCAGGAAGACAGTAGATAGCGATTGACATCATGCCTTTCGTTTCTCTAGGTCAGCTGTTGATGTGCTAACGATAATTGCGGAAAAAACCCTATCAAGTTGTAGATAAGATTGGTGAAGCTCGGGTTATGGTTTTGGATATCACTAAAGCTTTCGACAGGGATTAGCATGCAGGTTATATTCACAAGTTGAAAAGTTACAGTGTCTCCGGCCAAATTTTTGAATTGGCCCAGTCTTTCTTATCAAATCGTGAAATGAAAGTTATCCCAACCGGCGGCTCTTCTCTATCTTTTCGTACTAATTCATGTGTGACTCAGGAATATATATAATTTATGTGTTAAAACATTATTTGTAATGTATGCTCGTATTTCAGTAGATATTCTGTTCGTGTATAATTATTTCCTAACAAGCTTTCTCGATTACTCATACCGGTAGATATAAATAAATATACTGCTTAGTTATATATATATATATATATATATATATATATATATATATATATATATATATATATATATTTGCTCTGTAATATTTTATTACATGGATCTCTCTTCCTGTATCATTTTTTAATATTAAAATAAAATTTTTAATATTAATTAGGATCGGGTTTTTGGAATTTACCTTCCTGCTTTTTTCCCTTGGATTGAAGTATCTGAATTAATATATATATATATATATATATATATATATATATATATATATATATATATATATATATACAGAGTATCTACTCAAATACGAGTATCCATTAAAAATAATGTTTAAACAAATAAATTAAAAATATGTCGGAGTTTATAAAAGTCGTAACGGATATAAGATGTTTTTGTTTACATTTCTTTACATGAAAATACGAAAACAGAGCAGGCAGATGTGAATATTTAGAAAAATCAGGAAAACGTGTGTTCAAAATATTATTTCTGGCTTTGTTTGACTGTAAGTCCTTCGTGGTCGAGCGGTCTGAGACACATCAAATCAGTTGACGGTTCACCTAGGGGACGCAAGTTCGAATCTTGCCGGAGATATTTTCCCAACAAGATTTCTCGATTATTAAGACCGGTAGATATAAATATACTGTTAAAAAAATGAGTATCTATCCAAATATGATTATCCATTAAAATAATGTTTAAATAAATTAAAAATATGTCGGAGTTAAGGAATTTTGTAAATCTGTATTTATTATTATTATTAGTGTATATCCGTGTTTGAATAGACGATCCGTTTTAATCAGTATTTATTTTGTCTAACGGTTTGCGTGCTTGTATGGGTGCGCGGGTGTGAAAAAACAAAATGTTCTCCACTTACTTGCTACCTAGGTTTCAACAATATCGGTCCCATCAGACAGTAAGGGCAGCGTTTCTTTTATTGTTGGCTCTGCATATTCAATACTTGTGCATTGAGCCGTCTTTTCCCAACCAGTATCTCATTTACTGTTGTATATATATATATATATATATATATATATATATATATATGGGAAAACAATATCTATATTTTTAAATATAAAAACAATTTTAAGAAATATCTAATTCATTTTAAATATGAATTTTGGATATCTTATCGAGTCGATTTAATTTAGTTTCTTTTCTTTTTTTTTTTTGCTTATGCTTTTATAACATTTGTTATTAGATATTCCACACCAATATAATAGAAGATCTCCGAAGGAAGTAGAAATGTTGTAAGAACCTGGACATAAATTTACTGCGTATGATCTAGCTATATATTTTTGGTTGGTTAAATAGCTTTCTCTTTTAATTAACGTAACATTTTTAAAACTAAGATTATGCCCAAGCCTATGACAGTGAGCAAATTCAGTGTATTGTTTTGTAAAAGATCCCTCTTCCACTTTGTCATAGATTTTTCTAATATATACTTATTAATATAATTTATAACTCTGTTATTAGACATCGAACCCTATTTTATTAGCACTAACACTCAATGTGCGATATATATATATATATATATATATATATGAACGAAATGTTCATCACATACTTGCTACCCAAATAGCAACCATATCGGACTCATCAGTTAGTAAGGGCGAGTAAGTTGCCCTTAAGGTGGGGAACTTTAGTAAGTGGGGTACTTTAATATATTTTTGGCTCTGCATATTTGTTTGTGCATTCAGCACTTTTTTTAAATAACCATCTACTGGTTTAACCAGTACCTCTTTCACTGTTTGTCTATATATATATATATATATATATATATATATATATGAGAGAGAGAGAGAGAGAGAGAGAGAGAGAGAGAGAGAGAGAGAGAGAGGAATAGTTTTAAAGTATTTGTCTATACATATGGTCAGCACATATGTAATCAGTAAATGACTTGCGTTGTACCCAACGGCGGCCTTCAACAATGGATAGTATTGCAAACTACACGTGCGCATACAGCTGTTAAAATAAGGTCAAACACGGCACAGACTAATGAGCGAATCAGATTCGCGTTTTCAACTGACACGTTCCTGGATAACAGCAACTTGTCGCGCACATATATGCGTTTTCGGGCAGTTGCTAAGGAAAAATGCGGCCGCTTCACTGGCGTTAAATTGGGTTTGGGAAAGAAAAAGCAACTATCATCAGACTGTAATAATTTTTCTATTTTTTCTTTACTTACTTAACTTACTTACTATCTATCTATCTATCTATCTATCTATCTATCTATCTATCTATCTATCTCCACTCATTTTCGATAACTAACTTTTAAATTGAATTTATAAAAATAAAATAAAGTTTTCTTTAAACTTTTTGTTTAGTTTTAATTGAAAGGCAAATGATTAGATTTACTATTTCTAGTAAACAAAATACTCTGGTGCATTTCAAACAGAAATCATATTGATTGGAATAAAAAACTTTGAGATTTAAAAAATTTTTTAAATATTTTCGTTCATTTTTTTTAGCGATCGACACATTTGTAAACAAAAATTAATTCTCGGTTTTAAAAATTTTGTAAAAATAAAATATACATCTGTGACACATTATTTTTTTTTTAAATTAGCAAATTTAATGTTATATTAATCTGATTTACACAAATATTACTTATTTATAGTATGAAATTTAGGATAAAAGTATTTTGGCTTGACCGCCGTATTTGAAATGTGTTGACAGCTCGTCGAATGAGAGATAAGTGTATGGCGATCACAAGTAACATAATTGTACAATTTTTCCGGTAAGGGGAAGAAACTCTGAAACACATGACCTTTTAATGGACACACAGAAATTACCATGCAAAAAAATCTTCAAATACACACACACACATACACGAAAAAAGAAAATTATTTTCAAAATACAATGGCTAGATGATTTGTATTAAACTTTTCAATTTTCGATTAGTAAATATAGTCTTCATTTCATAACTTACTAACCTACAAGTCTTGAAAATATTTAAAAATATTTTTGAAACTTTATAAATTATTACAATTAAAAAAAAAATTAAAACAATTCTTTAAAATTTTTTTTATTAATTGAAAAAATTGTTTTCTTCAGACAATAATATCTGAAATTTATATTATTTATTAAAGCAATTAAAATTTTGTCTAATTAAATAATGTCATAGTTTTATTGCATTTTTATTTTACTATTCGGAGCAGATTATTGTTAATAGGACTTAAAGATAAAAAACAAAAAACAAAAAACAAAAAAAAAAAACAGTTACATTTCCCAATGAATCCTATATTTAACTAATAAAACCAATTTTGTCTACAGAATTTAATTTTTTGAAATTGCATGAATTTACATGAAGGTAGGGGTTAACAGATGTAAAAAAGTATTTTTACTAAAGTCTTTGGAAAATAATAATTTCAAAAATAATTTCATTCATTTATGAATAAGTCCTGAATGTTTCATCAAAATCCGACAATTATTTGATTTTTGCAAGAATTTCCAAATTAATATGTTTCACAAGAAAAAAAAAAGATGAGTTATGTAATATTACGTTTTCCATTGTAAACTCTCGTAAGGATTTGGCATCCCGCTAACGAAAATAAAAACAAGATTTTCCCTAAAACTTTTTTTAAATTTTGGATCTTTTTTTCTTCTTTCTGAAGTTAGTTTTCATTCGAAATTCTTGGAGTTTAGGTAAACATCTGAAGATTGGACGATTACAAAAATATCGTAATAATCAATAATCCGTGAAATAATAAAAATACTCCATACGACAATTTTTAAAAATCTCATTTCTACATGGATATTTTCTATAAATTTTTAACTTTCTTAAAACATTCATAAAGAATATTTTTTTCTTTATTTTCAAAATCCAGTTGTCTCTTTATATTTAAAATATAATTAAATTAAGTTTATGCTCTCCAGCCTTCTTCAGATGTTTGTCTTTGTACTCAATAACCTCGGAATCCTTTTCTTCCATTCAATCAACATATATGACTTTTCAGCAGTACCTGAAGCAGGAATTCAATTCTCGACTGGCTCCCTGGCAACTGTGAGTTCAATTATTATGTGGATTATGGTAGTCGAAAAATCACATATCCTTGTTCATTAAAGTAAAAGACAAGCGGTAAATAAGTAACGAGTATTTATACTAATAGTAATATTAGCCGTTTCCTTATAAGAAAACATTCGACATTCATTGACCGAGCAGCCACTACTGCTATTGGTTGAAATTTAATAACATCTTTCTCTTGAAACATTTCAGGAATATATGTTTCTCAAGTCTAGAAGATGTTATTGCACTTTCCAGTAATCATAAGTGTTTCCTTCCTAATATTTTATTTGAATTACTTCAACTTCAAGATATGGAAATCATTATTTTCTCTTCGAGTTACATTTGATATCCATTTAAGATGTTACTGCTGTTGATATTCCTCAAGTGATGTGATAACTCTTATTTGGTAGAGTTCTTTGTGGTTCTGTAATGCCAGTTCACAAGGTTCGAAGAAATGTGATTTTCTCCAAGACCCAGATATTTGACAGGCTTCACTCGCTCAAAGCCAAACCGAGATTAAATATTTCCCAAGCGGCGGAAGGAGAAAACTCTAAGTCCGCAGATTTAATAAAGAGTTCAGTTACAAATCCCAAAAGGTTAGCGATAACGAAGTAAGACACCTGAGGAAGGCCGGAGAATATAATCGCCGAAACAGGTCCGAATAAAAAAGAATTTATTAACAAAAGTTTTTCATTTAAAAACTTCTAATAAAAATGAAATTTAATCCTATTTATATATAATTATACGAAGTTGGTTTTTACTTGGCATTTCATTTGCAGTTATCATTTAAAAACACACTTCATGGTGTTGAAGTTAGGGACCTAGTTTCACAAGTCACTGGCAAAAAGATGCCCTATAAAACTTGTTGATCTAAGATATTTGTGTATTTGTCATAGGCGCTAGTTGTCACTGTTAGACCCTAGAGGCCTTACGGCCATATCATGTTGAAATACCGGTTCTCGTACGATCGCTGAAATTAAGTAACATCAAGCCTGGTCAATACCTAGAGGGGTGAGCACTTAAGAATACCAGATATTATTACGTAAAAAATATTCTTACAGTCTAAAAAATATATATATCTTTAAATAACCTGTAAAGGTTGATAAGCCGTAAAAAACAAAAAACAAAATGAACTGATCCTATGTTTTACTTGAGATTTTGATAGCGTAACGGTGATCGGCACAGAAATTGGAATCTAGTCTAGTCTAGTCTGGTGTGTTCACATTGGACTTTGGAAGAGACATGAATCAATTTTTATAAGCCCTAGCTATGGGTTAAATAACAGGTCAAGCTGGGTTCTCTAACTTTGTAAAGCAACCAATGAAAGAGAAGAAAAATGTGAATTCCAAGTGTAGAAAAAGCAAAGAAAATGCACCCTGCTATCTTTCCTAAGAAGCCAGAAATTCACAATATGTTAAAGAAAAGAAAGTTGTGGAAGCAAATGGCTAGTTCCATTTAAATAATCTTCCTACTCCTCTTTGTTTAAGTTGACAAACTTATATAAACTTAGTAACTCTCTAAAACAATTTTCCTTGATTTGAACTTAAAAGAGTGTAACAATTAGAAAAATATGATTTTACTTGAGAAATTATGCCATCTAAAGAAAACAATTGTGTCTGTAATTATTGGAATTCTGCAGTTTATCTAAAGTTTCTTTCGTGAAAGCAAAGCGATTCGTTCTACTGAAACTTTGAGATAATTACCAAAACATAGAGAACTGCTGTCACTTGGTATTCAATAACTGCTCCCACCCTAGTGAGTGAACATCAGTGGGAGGAGTGGATACCACAACAACAACAACAACAACAACAACAATATCATAAAAGAAGTTTGTTTATAACAATTATTGACTCCACTTAGAAGAACATATCTGTGACACGGATTTCCTTTTGGTCGACATATGTTCTGTCCACTTGGCCATTTTTTTATTACATCCTATCATTCTGGAAATTCCAAGAAGAAACAGAAAAAATATAAAAAACAGATAACCACGGGCTGTTATTTGGAATGATCATAAGTCATTTTAAAAGAAATTTGGAAAAATATGTCTCTTGCAAAAACTAAAACTATCGGGTCAGTGGCGAACTGGGTCGAAGCTGGGCCAGAAGGACCAACTTAATCCCAAAACCCTTCACCAAAGAAGGGACTGAGGATATCTATTATGCCCCGAAAGAAATTATGGCATCAAAGAAACCTTATTTAAATCTTTCCAGCATCTACGTATTTATTTTTATTTTTTTATTTTTCACTTTTTACCGTTATTTCTTAAGTGGTGGACCATCGCTTTGGGGCCCACCAGAAAAGTTTCCGTGCGTCACTGTATCGGGTTAGGAATGAAGTTTCGCAATTCCTGCTTGTGCGTCCTTCCGTAGTTATGACGTCAGCAATGTTTTCAGTTCATTTGCACTCAGTAGATCATATCAATTCTTGCTATGAGTTATTTTTTCTACTCACGGATCTATTAATGATTCTGATATTGAGAGAACCGTTTTCGTATTCTATCAGCATGGTTGATGGTAAGATCGTTCTCGGGCTAACGTTTTCGGCTGACATGAAGTGGAAAGATTATTTTGAATCGATTGCCGGGTCTGTTGCTAGGAAAGTTATTTTACAGTGTCGTGCTAGGCAGTTTTTCTTGCTATAATCTATCTTACAAATTTATAAGTCTTCTTCCATTCATCCACGCATTGAATATTGCTCTCGCATGTGGTCTAGAGTTTCTGCATATATAGATATTCGTTGTGAAAATCATAGAAACATCTACAATATTATTGATCTTGACTTGATATTTCGCCTTCAATCACTTTGCTACCGCCATAATATAGCTTGCCTGTGCCCATTTTTAAATAAATGTTTTCATCGTAATTGTTCTGATGAGCTTTCCTTTATAGTACCTAGACTTTATGGATTTAAGTGCAGTACTAGATTGGATGTGCCTTGTGGTACAGTGGATATCAGCTCGGAACGAGAAACCGGGGAGCCGAGTTTGAATTCCAGTTGAATCCATTGTATTCACTTACGCGCAAAAATCCTTGGGAAAGGTATTAATCCGTCTCTTCCTTCCAGTTATGGGTTAAATAACAGGACAGATTGGGTTCTATAGCCTTGGTCGGCAACCAGTCTACCGCAGAAAGCAATGGCAACCTACTGCGGGATAATCTTCTGCCCAGTCAGTGATGTCTCTTTTGAGACATGATCGTCCAAGCGTGTATCACGTATAGCAGTTAATTGACTGACTAGATTGGCGACAAGGTCTCATAATTTACAGCTGAAATGGCTAGATGTAATTGTAAGTTCTGGGCTAACTTCTTCTCTTGTACTTTTCGCTTGCTGAACTTCCAGTTTCTAGCTTTTCAGTCACATTTTGATCCTTAAAAATTTAAATAGAATGTCAAGCTTTCGTTTTCTTAACTTCTGTTCTTTTATTGTTCTTTCTCTTTGATGTCTTATTTTTTCTCATATTCTCTCATACTCCATAACCTCTTGCGTCTTAGTGGCTTTATTGTCTCGCTTGTGGTAAAACGATAAAAAAGTCCATTCAACCACAATAAATAAAAACACTTCGGCGTGATGTAATGGATAGCAAGCTTATCTTGCTAGAACCAATTACAATTGAGTAGTGAGTTCGATCCTCACTGGATACCCCATACTTTTGGCCATACATCTAAGCAGCACTTAGAAAATCACCAGTAAATAAAAACCAGCGCCACTTTCTGTCAATATAAAAATTCATCATTCATAATCAGTATTTAGCCACAAACAACATTACATTTTCTTTGACAAGATTATCACAAAGTTTAAGTAAAAAATAAAGAGTAGAAGAGAAGGTTTAAATTTGGAAATCAAAGAGAATTTTACTTTTCTATTTAGTTATTTTTCACAGTTATTCACAGTTATTTTTAATCCCTTTGTGTTTTAGGGGCTTTATTGCCCAGCATGTGGTGAAATGATTAAATAAAAGTGTATCTGCTTTTTTTGCTTGATTGTTTATTCGTTTCGAAGTTAATTTCTCTCATTACATATTGTCGCATCTTACTATCACAATGGTTTCCATCTCGTTTCGGCGTCCAGAGTCTCGAAATTGACTCTTGAGTAGAGCATTCGTTTTCATAGATATCAGGCATGTACGACAGATAAACCCTGTATTCATGATTGGATCTACATGCCCTGAAATATTCCTCTGTTCCACCATGTGGTTGGAATAGGTTGGCTTGCTTCTGGCTGCTATTATAACCTTTCAGGTGGTTTACAGAATCTGCATTCAGCAACAGCATGCACCCACATACACCGCATTTCCAAGACTGCATATTAGTTGGTAAATCTCTCTTCGAAGATCACACTCGATCTGAGCATGAGTGGATCATTAATCCCAAATGGTGTTGCATACCTCCGAAATAAAGTACCTCTACTCTGTACGCTTTCAGGCCAGTTCTTGCCAATGCTGTACTTCCATATGTGATCCTTTCAGATGATCTTATCTGTGTTATGAACGCATTCTTGTCTTCAGTTCCCCGCAGAAACGTTCCTTGGGGATTCTGTCATCTCTCTCTCTCTCACACTCTCTCTCTCTCTCTCACACTCTCTCACTCTCTCTCTCTCTCTCTCTCTCTCTCTCTCTCTCTCTATATATATATATATATATATATATATATATATATAATCATCTACAGACAAGCCTGTTTCACTGTATCACAGTTGTTCAGTGCAACTGGATTAACCATTTGCTTCGACCAGACGGATTCCACTGCGCTATCGGCGTACGGCAGAGAAAGGCAGCTTTCAAAGCAGGTTATTCACAGGATGTAAACAAACCCCAGTAACTGAGAGCGTTCAATTTAGTAGCCGAACCGAACTGCGTTCAATTAATTGACCAAAGAATGTAGCTTCAAGCCATAAGTAGTTAGTTTTTATGCAATCTACCTCTCCCAGAGCATAAATAATAATTATTGTTAATTAGTTTTTGATCATAATCAAATTAAACCAGTACCGAGCTGTAATAAAAAAATGCTCAATACATTTATAATATAGGGCCTTTGAATATTTTTCATTTAGAAATGAGTTATGTCCGCATATTAATCCTAATATTATCAAACATTTTTGGTATATCTGACTTTACATTTCAACTTTTCGGTATTTTCAGGCAATTTATAATACCTAATTTTCGAACGTTTTTCAAACGTACAAACAGGTATTTTTTTGAACACGCGACTAAAATTTTTAAAGAACCGAAAGTTTTCAAAATTTAACGAGAAGTTACTTAAGGATCCTAAGTAACTGTTCGCTAATTTTGACAATTTTGATTATAAAAATTTGTTAGACAAATTCTAGAGAGATAAACCAACAAATCAAACATAATATTAGATTAACCCAATGTAATAATACCACTGGAGTGTTAAATTGTTTCAAACAAATTGACAACCGGCATAAATACTCATTTATTTAATTCGGCATATTAGATTATTACCCCTCCATCTCGAAGGATTTGTTTACAATTACCTTGAACCTTACTTCAGAATTTTCGGACCTCACAAGTGTAGAAAGAAATATAATTTTAAACTCAAAACAATCCGTCCTCATCCATAACAACGAACAGTGGATAAAATCGAATTACGAGGACCCATTTGACATTGTCATGGCAGCACTGGATTCTGCAGAATAATCAGATTTTGTGGGCCTTTTTATTTTGTAAAATCTCACTGCTCATCGTGATGTCGATATAAAAGATATTGGTTTGTATAGAGATGATGGTTTCATGATTATTCATAATTTCACTAACTCAAAAGTAGATAGAATCCATAAATACATCCATAGAATACTGAAGAACGTTAATCTTAAAGTAATAGTAAATACCAACCACAAAATAGTTGACTTTCTAGATGTTACACCTGACCTAGTTAATAGTACTTACTCACCATATGTAAAACATAATGAAAATCGTATCTACACACACCCTAAATCATCCACCATCTATTATTAAATATATACCATATTCAGTTGAATACAGAATTAACAATAATTCTTCCATTGAAAACATATTCTATCAGCATAGCCATTACTATAATACAGCACTAAAAATACCGTTATAATTGCAAGGATATTAAATATCATAAACAAATTAATCATAATACCAAACATAATTGAAATAAGAAAATAATTTGGTACACACCACCATTTAACCAAATGGTTAGTACCAAGTTAGGCAATAAATTCCTTAATTTAGCTCAAAAACACTTTTCAACTAATAATCCATTTAGCCAAATGTTTAATAAGAATACACTGAAGCTTAGTTATAGCTACACTGATATGATAATAAAAAAGCATAATAATAAAATTCTAAAATAACATTATGATATTAGTTATAATTGAATGAGACCTTGCCGCCAATCTAGTACTGTGCTTAAATTCATAAAGTCTAAGCACCATAAGGAAAAGTTTATCAGAACAGTTACCATGGAAGTATTTATAGAAAAGGCACAGGGAAACTACGTTATGGCGGTGCGAAAGTGGCTTCAGTCACTTTCAGATATGTCAGGTCAAGACCTGACATATTGTGTACTCTTCTTTGAATCTTATCAAGAATCTCTAAATATATAGCAGGATCACCAGACCATATGTGACAGCAATATTCAATGGAATGGTAGACTTATAAATATGTAAGATAGATTCTGGAAAGGAAGATTATCTAACAAGACACAACGAATCAATTTTCCTAGTAGCAGAAGTAGTAATTGATTAAATATAATATTTCCATTTTATGTCAACGGTAAAGAGACTAGTTTCTTTTTGGAAGTGCTAAAATTAACAAACCATTTCTTGCTTCCGTTAAGAACAGATTGTAGTTCCTTTTTGAGATCAGGTGCCAATTTGACCTAATCGAACCAACCAGAGCTACTAATTATTATTTTTATTTCTTTATAGACAGTTGACTTGATCAGTCAATATTAAAATAATCTACTTTACCTCCATCTAGTTTTTCAATTGATTTTCCTTATTTTCTATGGATCTGTGTAGATGTACATGATAATATTGATGAGATTTTAAATGTTTATGCTACTCCGGCAAAGATTAACTTTAAAATAGTGCCAAAGGGGCGATTTTAAAACACGTCATTAGCACTGAAACTTAACTTGGTGTCTGCTTCAACCAGCTAACTCAAATTGTGGCTCATACAAAATATAATTGACCTCGTTTGTTTTTCAATTAACGAAAGCTTAAAAGAAAGTATGAGGAAGCTAACAATTAGTTAGACATCAGTGAACGGTCATAAGATTTCGTCTTGAAAAATATTTGTATAAATCAATTCTAAAAGTACTTTTGATGCCCATAATCTTCCATAATATTTAAGCGTAACTGGGATTTTCAACAGTTGTTTTTGATTTTAAATATAGAATTCCTGAATACTTTTCGCTTTAAATGTCATCGCTTCATGACAATTCATTAGAAATTGCAGAGACGTTTATTGCTTGGAGAACGACTTTAAAGAGAGAAAGAAGAAAAAAAAAGATCTTAGATGCAAGAAGAAATGGAAGAACTAGAATTAATGAAGAACATGCAAGAAAAAATAGTGAGAGTGGTTGTGGACGGAGGTTAAAAAGAGAAAAAGAGAGTAAAATAAGAAGAGAGAGAGAGAGAGAGAGAGAGAGAGAGAGAGAGAGAGAGAGAGAGGAATAAATATGTACCTTTCTGTTTCCTTTCTGTTTCTGGTTAATAGGAAAAGAGTATAAGCCAAACCATATGGTTCTTTGAAATCATTTTTATGACTAATTTTGTATTTAAATTGAATGTATTTCCTACTAAATATAGTGTTTTAAATTGACAGACAATCTAAATCCTTCTTAATTGCAGTTGTTCCCAGAGCCACTCTGACTCGAAGTGGTAGCAGCTGTTAGGATCCCATCTATGGGTAAATAGTGAACCGCCAAACAAAAACAAAACACTATGAAAGTATAAAAATACATTTTTATATTAAAATGACTGGCAATACATTTTTATCTAAAAATATTAACAACAATACCTATTTATAGTACAATTTTATAGTAGAATTACCAATAATACATTTTAAAACTAAATGATTAACGATACATTTTATCTGTAGTTGAAGGCATACTCCAATCACACTCCAAATATATTTAATTGAACGTATAAAATTGTGTTGAAAATAATTAGATTTCGGTATTAAATAACCCATATGCCGTTAAACAGAATCAACCAACCAACAATTTAAACTTGAAATTTCTTCATCAGAGAAGCAACACGAATCGAACTAGTATTTTCAAAATTGATAAGAACAAAACAGGAATCACAAGACATTTAATAAAGTAAGAAAACAAGATGAAATGCCATGAAATTGTGTGACTTTCATTGGAAACTCTAAAAACATTTTCGGAAATAAAGTATATTAAATTTAGAAACAATTCTGATACAATTAGTCTACCTTCATTTTTTGATGTATATGGCTGATATGCATACTGTGCCACACGTAATGGAATTTGGAGAGCCAAATTCGAATTCCAACCGAATTCGTTATATTCACTTATGCATGAATGCTTTTGGGAATTATATGAATTTCCCTCTTTCACGCCAGCTATGGGTTAATTAATAGAATTTTATCAGTAAATAATTATAATTTTCGAAAAATTATTACAATCTAGAATATTTTAATTCTAAAATAACGTGTAAAATGTTGATAAACTGTAAAAAACAAACAAATCAATCAATCAGTCAGTCAATCAATCTAACAGCTATGCCAGAAAATTTACAACCACGTGTCCCTAATGATAAACAGTTATTTACTTTCTTTACTAAAAGAAAATTTGTTTCAAGTTGGGGTTTTGGGGTTTCAGTTTTTGTTCCAAATTAGTCTTCTCTGTCTGGAACAACAAGCTATTTTGTATGTTTGCAGGTATTCCTTTCAAACATTAGATATTTTGATTCATTTGAATGTATGCCAAACCCTATTTTGTAACTTTCAACAAAGAGGGATGAAAGCATCGATGTTTTCAAATATTATAGAGTTTATATTTATTTTTTTGTTCATAACTTTATAAATTCATTTTTGTCAGTTTGTCAGTTAATTGCCATACGTGGTTCTAAGCATAAGATTTTTCCGCAGTAAGATGCCATTTCTTTCTACAGTAGACTCATTACGAACCGAGGCTATAGAATCCAATCTGTCTTGCTATTCAACCCATAGCTGAAGGGAGAAGAGATGGATTAATACCTTTCCCAACAGTATTTGTACGGAAGCGGATGAAACGAATTCGAACTCGGCTCTCCGACATCTCATTCTGACTGAAATGTCAGAAAATTGACGTGAAAAGACATTTTTTGTATAATTTTACAAGTAGATCGCTTGTGTCCTACGCTGTGACCGACACATTCATCATCATTCCGCATACTCCATTAAAATGCAAATGCAGTCATTACAACTAAATTTGATTTCTTTTTTCCCTCATTAAAAAAAGCATTAAACATTTTTCAGTTATTTTATCATAAGATTCTGTCCTTTAAAACTATTCATAGAATCACTTCTTAAAGAACAAAACCTATGCAGGAGGTCATCGCGTACACAGTTAAAGTTTTAGGCGCAATGTTGTTGTAAAGTAAGTAGAAAAAATAAAAGAAACTTTTGTTTTCTTTCTACACAGATTCCCGATAAATTTTTCGTTTAGCACTGACAATGCTTTGTGTTCTGATTTCACAAGCCGTTAGGAGTTAAGGTTGTTATCAGGTGCATGCTTGAAATTCTTCTTCTTCTTCTTCTTCTTCTTCTTCTTCTTCTTCTTCTATGTGCCGGATCCCCCAGGACGTAGGCGATAATGGCCTTCCACATCTTCCTATCCCTTGTAGTTCTTAACACGCTTTCTCTTGTTACTCAACACAAAACCTGCTCTGCCATCCATCAAGTATATCATCCATTGCTTTCCTCTTTCTCTCATTCTCTCTATCTGTCCTGTGAGTATCAGATTCTCTAAGCTCTCCTACCTCATTGCATGTATCAGAAACTTCAGCTGCCTTTTCCTAGTCTTAAATATTAGTTCTATCCTTTTCAAAACCTTGTTGTTTTTAAATGTGTTCGGTTCATGGTATCCTCAGCGTCCTTCTGTAGACCCACACTTATGAATACACAAATCATTTACTTTTGAACACGTGATGCTTTAATAGATGTTCTGTGAATATGGGTTTGTGCCAAGCTGACTCAAATCAACAAGTTTTTAAAGGGAAAAGGATGATTATACAGCAGTAATAATCCGGACTAGAAAAACATTAAGAATGCGTTCGATTCTCATTGAGTGGTGAAGAAAAAGGTACAGTCAACAACCCGTTGCTTAGGTGATGAGCTGCAATTGTATAATAGGTAGAATGATGTTATAATATAATTTAGCTTATATATATATATATATATATATATATATATATATATATATATATTCAAAAGTAGTCAATTTTCATGTCATAAAGATTGCGTTTAATTATGAAACAGGTTGCTATTGCTGGGAGTTGACTTGAATGTTAATTTGCATACGCTCTATCCATGACATGGAGCATTTTAATTCATATATATATATATATATATATATATATATATATATATAATCAGGTGAAGAGGATCCAAGGTTTTACGATTTTGAATCCTCTGGCATTTCTTTTTTTTATATAAACAGTGCTCAATACAATAAATATTGTAGAGCTAAATATAATCATATAATTATGAATTAAATGTACATTGCGACACGGAAATGTCTATGTTTCGAGATAGAATCTTGTCATCAGGCAATGTTGGATGTTGGTCGTGAAAATGATTCACATTTAAATGCAAAAAACCATCGGTCTGTTATTTATGTATGTGGGAAGATATAAAATTTACGTGTGTGTTCCGTTTAACTAATCAGAACGCAGAAAGGACATTTTTGGTACTAGAATGCATCAAAGGGAATACGAAATAGGGAGAAGCAATAAAAATAAAAATAAAAAAGGAAAATAAAATTAGGTTAAAAGTAGGTTGACACTCTGACCGTTAGGGAGAAAAATAGAAAAAAGAAAAAAGGAAAAAAAGAAAAAAAGAAGGAAAAAAGTAAGTATGTAGAAACTACTGGCCAAATTTCAAAGTGAATCTTTATCCTGATTAGTTAAAAGGAACACCCACATAAATTTTATATCTTCCCACATACATAAATAGGAAACTGATGGTTTTTTTCATTTAAATGTAAATCATTTATACAACCAACATCCAACATTGCCTGATGATGAGATTCTATCCCGAAACATAGAAATTTCCGTGCCGCAATGTACATTAATTCATAATTATATATATTGTAATTTTGTTATTACAATGGTTTATAAAAGCATTATATCGTTACACACAAATTTCCAAGTTTCAGAACAATACTCCTTAAGGTGATATGTTAAAATAAATGGTGAAAATGATTTAATTTATATATATATATATATATATATATGTGTGTGTGTGTGTGTGTGTGTGTGTGTGTGTGTGTGTGTGTGTGTGTGTGCATTATTTTTTAAACGTTATTTTTAGTGGGTTACCATATTTATATATTAAAATGTATTTATTTATTTTCGTCTATTTTCCGAAAAATAAAGTTTTATTAATGAGAAATAGGAGCTTTCCACTGCTTAATAAATAGACGGAGCGTCTATTTAAATATGGACATCCACTAAGATAACGTTTAAGCAATTAAATGTGTCGTATTAATGAATAAAAATCATTGCTTATTTATATATGCATTGTTTATTTCATTCCAAGCAAAGCAATGATGTCACTAAAATGCAAAGAACTACTGGGAGTAAAAGAACACGAAAAGAAAAAAAAAAAAAAGAAAAAAGAAAAAAATACAGAAACTCATTCCTAAACGGAGAATAAGTGATAAATCCCTAAAAAAGACCAGAGAAGATTGTGAATCGGATATTTGGCCAGCAGCCTTTCTTTAATACACGTGATTGAATCACTGGAGTCATTTATAAGTTTATACACCGGTTTCTTTCAAATCTGTCATCATTTTGCTGCGGTTCATGCGCATAGTATACCCTTTATCAGACTGGGTGTTACGATTTACGATGGGTTTATTACTTTCGTTACTTTGTTGGCGTGCTACTTTCTCACCCAGTAATAATAATAATAATAATAATAATAATAATAATAATAATAAGAAGAAGAAGAAGAAGGCAGTAAATACAAACAAGATTTACAGTTAGTAGATTCTGTAGAAAAGCAAAACAGTAGCCAAGAACCAACTATTGCGGCAAAGAATATGAAAATGAAAGCCAAAGATAAAGCTCTTGAAAAGATGAAACAGCGCTGGCAAGACAAAACTCTGCATGGCCAATATCCAGTACGTGCCAATAAATCCAATGTTGACAAAGTTAATACTCATCGATGGTTACGTGCATCTGGATTAAAGTCTGAAACTGAAGGATTAATACTTGCAGCACAAGACCAAAGTCTTTTCACGAGAAACTTTCAGGCAAATATTATGCATAATAATATGGATCCAAAATGCAGGTTTTGTGATAAACACCAAGAAACAATAGACCACCTAATCTCAGGCTGTTCTGTGCTTGCCCCAAACGAATATAAAAATCGCCACGATAGAGTTGGGCAATATTTACATTGGGCAATGTGCAAACATTATGGAAAAGCTGTAAACAAACACTGGTATGAACATCATCCAGCACCGGTAACAGAAATAGAAGATGTAACCATTCTATGGGATTACACCATCTACACAGACAGAAAAATTGAAGCAAACAGGCCAGACATTATTGTTAAAAACCAGAAGGAGAAAACTTGTCTATTAATTGATATGGCTTGTCCAGCGGATTGTAACATAGCAATCAAGGAATTTGAAAAACTGTCAAAATATAAAGACCTGGAAATTGAAATAGAAAAAATGTGGAAATTGAAAACAAGAGTTGTGCCAGTGATAGTAGGTGCACTTGGAATGATAAAAAATGGAACAAAACAACACATTGAAAGAATCCCTGGAAACCCCAGCTTAAGAGACATACAAAAAATTGTCTTATTAAGTACAGCCCACACACTAAGGAAAACTTTATCTATGTAATGCTGAGGATGATAGGGAAGATAGAAAAACATGAAATGGAGCCATAACAACACGCCGCTACCTGCCTTAGGTCTCCCCGCAGACTTGGTTGGTAGTGAGACCAAAGCAGAAATCGAAATATGATGAAAAATGACATAATAATAATAATAATAATAATAATAATAATTGATTTGAGCAATTTGCAATGTTTCCTGATAAGTGTCTGTTAGTAAGTGGATCAGGTAAACTGTCGTCAATAGTTCGATTCTCACTAGATAATTCACTGACTGTATTCTACACAAGACTTAGTAGATATCTACGTGCTTAATGCACTGAAAGAGCGATAACAGTGGACTGCAGGAGTCTAGTTTTCTGAAAAGCTGGTTTGAAAAGATTTTATAAATTTGAATCGACAGTAACGTTAATCAAATAATAGCGAATATTTCTTGTACGGAAACGGTCGTTTCACAATTACCAGGACCATTAAAGAAAGAGTATTTGAACAAAAAGAAAAAATTCTTACTTTTGTCATCTGATAGGCTCCCAGGGACAAAACGATCTTTCTTCAACTTCATTTCTTGGGATACCTCTGCTCCCCATTGATCAGAACTTTCTCCAGTTAGCCTCTCACTGCTCGTCACTCACTTGCGTGACTTATTTTTGTTCTTGTGTATTCACTTTCATAAACAGCCAGAGAATGTCAAATTAGGCGGTGTCACTTCAATGTCTTCACACAGCCGATGTGACTTTCTTGTATCACGCAAACACCTCATACACCCTTCTACAAATTAATTGAAACAAAACGAATAGTTTCTTCCTAGGATCTTTCACTCTCTCTCTGATCACGTATACGTCGTCTCTTTTTTCTTTTCCGACCGCGTTTTCCATTATGTTTTGGACTCATAGATTTCTTTCTTCGCCTTGATGACATGATTGCCGGTTGAAAGAGTGACACGAACAATATCTTCGATCTTTGTAAGGCTTTCCAGTCTGTTCGCGCAGTGTTACAATTTTCGTACGTTTTCTTGGAGTAATGTCCATCGAAGACAATGACCGTAGTACAACTAATCGACAGTCGTGACAACAGTGTCTGGGCGAGATCTGATGCAATTACGGATGACGCAACATTTTTCAAGGCCAAATTTCATCATACACCCCGAAAATAGATTCATATTACTATACACCACTGCAAATGACCTAATCTGAGGAAAAAGTAGAGATCGATTACACCCTGTCACTCCAGTGGGTCTAAAACTGACCGTATGGCGAAAGAAAGGAAACTAAAGCAGTTGTTTCAATTAATTTGCACAAGGTTGTACAACCTTAATTGGCTAATTCGTACCATGGAACGTTGAATTCCACATGTGAAAAAATAAAACTTCCATTAATCTCTCCACTATAAACACACACACACACACACACACACACACACACACACACACACACACACACACACACAAAGAAAAGACACTAAAAGTAAAACAGTTGTAAAACTATTATGTTGCCTACTCTTTTCTATGGTGTCGAACTTTGGTTCATATACGGTGGATGTGAGGGTAGAATAACGGTTGGTGGTGTTGAAAGTAGAATTGGTGAGCCGAGTTCGAATTCTACCCTAAACGGTTGCTTTTATTTTCGCACTTATACCCCAGTTATGGATTAGATAATAGGATAAATTGGATTCTCTAATCTTCGGTTGTGAAGAGAATTACTCCTCTAAATTCAAAATCATAGGGCAGACGGCAGGAAACCATTCTACTATCTTCCCCAAGAAGGCATAGCATTTTCTAATTAATAAAGAAAAATAATCTGTGGAGAGCGATGATCATTTACGTTCTTTAGTTTAATCCAAGTGGCACGTGCACCTCGACGAATACTTCCACCAGCGCTACTTCAACGCCATTGATAGAGTGTGAGGAAGCAAATGCGTCACAAACACAGATATGCTAATGCTTTCATCATTTAAAAGTTGCTACAAAAATCACAGCTGCGCTGGATTGGTCATATATCGACTTAACCTTCAGTTCAGTCAATGCCACAGATAGACGTCACGAAAGCGATATGGAGACTACCCCAAAATCACCATCTTCGGTTGTATTGAATAAGGCAAATGGATAACAGAGTCAGTTGATAGGCCTTCTTAGCGTCACAAGAATTTTCCAGGCGAATACTCTCATTGAATCGATACGTAAACTCAGGATAAAGAAGAGGAAAGAACACCGTAAACTTGGTTCTCCTTCCCGTCACTCATCCATCTTTTGTATCCACTATGAAATAAAGTATCTATTACGCGCGTGTCCCTTCATGAATCCCCATCCGTGAAGCAATGCTTTGATTGAAATTTATAACATCTTTTTCTTCAGCCCTCCACTCACGTACCACCTAGCAACTATGATGCTTGCATAATGCGCTGTAACATACTCCAGGAGGGAATTAAAAACAAATACATATCGTTGTCTCTTGCTCGTGTGCAATAATGTGAAGGACAATCGTAAGGGCAAAGAACATTGCGCTTTGTGTTTTATTTACCCATAAATTGTTCGTTGATGAAATTGTCTTTACGACATCGTATGGGATGCAGTGTACTATATACTCTGGCTGATGGGGTGAGAGGTATCAGCAGATTATGTTTAAACACCAAAGTTAATGGGCGTCGAGCCTGGTCAGTACCTAGATTGATGACCGCTTGAGAATATCAGGTACTGTAAATTTTGATGTACAGGTAGCTTAATGGATAGTGGTTCGGAATTGGAAATCGAAGAGCCGAGTTCCAATTACAGTTCACTTCATTATATTCAGTTACGTTCAAATTTCCCGGGAAAGATATGAATTTACATCTTCTACTTAAGTTATAGGTTAATTATCAGTACTTGTATTAATAAAAAATCATTATTATCTAAACAAAATAACAATTCAAAAATATTTTTGACTACCTGCATGAATGATAAGCCGAAAAAATACAAATCAATCCATTCTTTGTGCTGAATTAGGGAGTGATTGAAGCAAGTTCCCTTTCGTTGGGTGGTGACCACTCTCATCAGCCTCTAACGGATCCATGTTGCTGTTTGTAACAATAAAAATAATAACAATAATAACAATAATTAATAATGATAAAATTCCATGGGTGCTACTCATAACTTCTGATCTTAGTCGGTTGGCGGTCTTAACAGGCACAGAATTAAGAATATTTATTGGATGACAATAAATATATCGTTAAGTTCCACAGATTTGCTTGTCAGTTGCCTAACCATAACCATTTGGGCATGTCTGTTAGGACCTGAGACATTGAGCATCCCTATTCATGAGCGAAAGTAATGGTGAAAGATTTCAGATGTAGAGAGCTTCTTTGTAGGATAAAAAAGACATTGCCACTTGGTAGTCATATCTAGATATTTGGGAACAGCCTCAATCGGAGACCCTTTGAGCGGACTGGTTTGTTTGACCCGATGGTATTTTTAACCATACTTTTACACCCTAATGATCTATTTACATGTTCAGTACTGATAACGATCAAACCTTCTATTTTCCTTAAAACTTCCTCATTGTTCACAAGTTCTGCCCATGGTACTCTCAGGATTCTTTGATAGAACCTCATCTTTGTTGGCCCAAATCTTCTTCATCTGTTAAGGGTTTGTTGATTATTCAGTGCCATAAGGGAGAATAGCTATTACATAGTACTTCAGCACATTTTTTTATTTCTCTGTGCATTTTCCTATATTATGCTTAGATTCTAGAAAGCCTCTTTTGCTATTTCCATGCATTTTTAGATACCTGTCACGTTTTCCGTCATCCGTAACTACACTACTGTTGTGGATTCCGGGAAGGAGTCTGCACAAATAAATGAACAACGACTAGTAATTGAGATTGAAAATAAGTGTATTAATGTAAGGATACAGACTTGAATGAAGATTCATAGTTCAGGAATACGGGCTAGTAAAAAGTATATGTACAAGTCTCTGGAGGTGAAGCCGTACTATATTGAGTCTGTCCGCGTCGGAAGCTGACAGGTACTGCGTAATAATCTTCTTGATGAGTCGAGTACCGAGCTACTATGAACTACTGTGTACTGACTGCTAATCTCTGTCTGGACTCTCGTACTCTCCGGTCAACTCTCTGTGACAACGCGCTATTCATTCAGTCTCGCTTCTATAGCAGTAGTATAAGTATACTCTGGGTGAGTCCATCTTTATTGATAGGGAGAACCCAACAACAACTACCAACCCTTCTTTTATTTGCCATGTCCCCACAACTTCCTATCCTTTGTAACTCTAAGAATATTTGCTGCTATACTTAACCTCAAAGTTTCAGTTCAATCATCCGTTTACACAAAATAGGTTATTCACTATTTCCTGTTACCCTTTTTACTCTCAGTATGTCATGTGAGTTTCTAATTCTCCAAGCTCTCTTTCCTCATTATGTACCAGACAAATTTCAACAGTCTATTTCAGATATTAATATATATGTAAATATATCCTTCTAAAATCCCTCTTAAAAATTCTTTGATGCTCACGTTATATCGATTGTTTTCTCAGCATTCTGTATAAACAGATTTATGTTGCCTCATGTCTCATCTGTGAAGAAATTTACACTATTTACATTATTCGAACTATTGTCCTTATCTTTATTACGACATTTTGACCTTTTTCAAATGCTAGGAATTTTGAACCGAACCCTTTGTATGATCACTGGGTTATATCTATCCTCATTCCATGTGTAATACCACTTCTTGTAGTTATGTAGTTATCTCCCTTTAACTTAACTCGCTAAGGTATTTGTTCACCAATGCTGCAGCCTAGAATTGGAATCACAACTCTAGTTTCCAGTAGTGTTTTCTAATTATTTCAACTTCATTCCAGAGGGAGCAATGATTCCTCCATATGTTATAAGCTGATTTTTCTACCTCTCCTCATGTTACGACCTTGCAATGTTTTTACGCCTTACCTAAGGGGGGCGGCCCGTTTCTCCTTTATATTTCTTTCCACAGCTACATGGAATGGCATACTCACAGTCCTTAGTCTATTGTAAGTGTAGAACCATTACTGCAGGTCGTGAGAAAATTGTCCAGAATTAACTGCCATATAGGAGAATTGATAATACGTAGCAGTTAAACTCTATTTTCTTTATTTTTAACGAATTTTTAACTTTCAGTAGTCATTCAAAGTAAAAGATGACTGTGTTATTGTTGTGGATTCCGGGTGAGAAACCACACAAAATAATGAACAACAAAAACAGATATTGAAATAGAAAAGTAGGTTATATTGAACGTAATATACAAACTTCAACGCAGGTTAGTAAATCCAGGAATACTATTAGTAAGAAATAAATATATACAAGTTTTGAAGTGAAGTCGTTCGAAATCGGTGTATATTATTCTAGCTGAGTGGAACTCAGAGTTTGTCTAACTTCTGATGCGGTAGTCTCTGGGTAACTTCGGTATCTCTCAGTAACTTCCGTATCAGTTCCGGTACTTTCCGATAACGCGCACGAATCTCTAAGATTACTCTCAACTGCTGTTCTCTCTATGGTAGGAGTATATATGTATACTCAGTCGAGTCCATTATCATATACAAAGGGGAGATCCCACAACAGTTATGTTGAATGAGAGTAAGAAAAGGCAAGATGTGGTTATGTAAGAAAGACAACGGTTAACCCTACACTTGAAGATGCTTCAGATTGTAGTGATAAAGAAAACATCTTGCAATGAGGCTGTTTCATAAAGAAGCAGATCTTGGGGAGAAGCAGTCCGAATTTAATTTACTTCTTACTAATGGAATACGAAAGGAAAATATAACTGTTAACCCTAGACTTGAAGATGCTTCAGATTGTAGTGATTAAAAAATATCCTGCCAGGAGACTACAACAACGAAGAGGTTCTTGGGTAGAAGCTTTCTGTTTACTTCTTACTATAGGAATAGAAACGAAATGAGGATTATTCTCGCTTGTGTACGTGTTCTGGTGGGTCCCAGTGATCAACATCAGAACTGGTGCGATTAAAGAATGTAGCTCATCAGAACACATACCATGGAAATAGCAATTAAACAACGTCCGCATTCTTTTCGAAAAAACGTTGTAGACCGGAAAACAAATCATCACCTAAAACTTTGTGTATACGCTTTTAAACTCTATCAAGACAGGCAAGTGAGGACTCTGCAGTCCCATCCCAGATATGCTAGCAATACATAATTCTTTGTCTAATCAGGATTCTGTAAAGATGGAGTACATCGGTGGAGGTGGTAGTCAGATACTTACTGAAGCGGCAAAATGGATCAACCATTTTACAGCATCTTTAGCAATCGATCGTATATATGAATTCCATTTGAGCTTTGCGGAAAGCATGAGTCCTAACAGACATTCAAGGTACGTAGCCTCTCAAGAAAACCCATCTATCACGAGAGATGAAAGTTCAGAGTCTGTTCAATGGTGGTGGAATGTTACAAGTTTGGATTTGGGCGGATTATATTTAACAAGCCAGCCATTGAATCAACTGGGTTAGGTCAGAGGAAAGATGAACTGTGAGGTTCTGGTATTTCGGATTTTGAGAGATGCACTTGTAAGCTGTTGTATCTTCTGTATATATAGTCACTAAGTCTCGGAGTATGTTATTAGGCAGTTCTTTAATAGGAAGTAGGAAGATGATACGACTGTGGAGAAAAACCCGAGAGAACGCCGGCATTAAGTGACCGTTAAGAACGACTTCCTTAGGAACGCTTCGTTGACCAATTTTGATTTTGAGTGCTTTTTTTTAAAATCAATTACACGATGCCTAATTGTCCGAAAAACCCATTTAAGCTAAATCATTTTTATTTGAATATATATTTTTGATGGTTGCTTAATGGAATATATATTTTTAATGGTTGTTTAATGGAATATATATTTTTAATGGTTGATAGTTGAGATAATAGAAAATTGGTGTTGGATTTTAAGTAGAAGCTTGGATGATGCATAAAATCCGTATTCTATTGATTTGATCTACGCAATCTTACTACCCTATCCATTTGTGTACTTGTGAAGTGTATATTTTCTCCGGTCACAATGAACGGATGGATTCTCAATGAGGTTCCATGCTTTGAACATCTGTTTTGTATCAAGTTTATTGCAAACCACAAGTTGAACTCATCTACAATCGATTACTGAAGAAGATTGCAAAATAATCGGCTCATTTTATCGCTCCAGGAAGTACCTGACTCCTTCTGCCATGCTTTATCTTTACAAGAGTCGGATTAGACAAGATGGATTATCGGTGCTGTATCTGAACAGATGATGTTTAAGCCTTGCTTTTCAGTCTTCAAAATCTCGAACCTTGTAATAGGTAAGATGCAGTAGAAAAAAATATTACTTATCTACTAGTCTATATCACTGTGTCTATATCTACATACTTTTATAGGTTGTCTTTGTTTCAAACTAGAGATTCTACCATCACTGTACACCTCTCTAGTTTGGTCTTGATAAGCTAAATAAGTATTTATTTAAAAGTAGATGATAGTAATTTTATCTGCCATGCATGTAGTCAGGATTCAAACTGAAAGCCAATTTTTCAAATAACGACTTTCAGAATAGGTAATTAATATTAAAAGATTGGCGCTACATAATCCACCTTTCCTCATTTCCACTAGCTACCAATTTATCAAACTTGTACTTACCTCCTGATTTCTATCTCAAAGGATTAACAGTTAATCTACAAACCATTGAATACTTGCTCGTTAATTTCTCTCGGGTTGTTTTTTTATCAAAGGTCAACACCTGCCAATATTTTCGGAATCAGCAAGTATCAGTAACAAAGTCTGAAAAATGTCTTTTCTGGTAAGGACAATGTTTAAGTTAACGATCAACGATATAAATAAACCCGCCCCATAAACTTAATGGGTTGCATGCAAATCTTCGGTTATTGTTTTACTAACCTCACAAAGTTGAAAAAGGATGGTTTTAGAGTTGTTAGATCATTGATTAAGGGATTAGCATGTTTTCAAATATATTTTATTGATTTGAGAATCATCAGAGTTGTTTTGTGCTGAACTAGATTTTAATACCGGAAACATTTTTTTTTCGAATTTGTTTTGCTGTTGTATACACCCAGCGACCTACACTATGTAGAAAAATATCAAAAGCAATTGACGCCTTCAATACAAGAAGGTACTTTCCGCCATATATGTGAAAATCAGTTAAGTGTAAGTGTTTATATGTTAAATTTTTTTTTAAGAATATTAAGGATTTATCTCAAATAGATCAAAAGTTATGGCATTTCGAATGTCGACAAACTTTAAACACAAATTTTTCGTTTTTTATTTTGCTGCGAAAAATACCTTCTAATTTAAAATGCGTCAATTGAATTTGATTCATTATTTTAATAACTGACTGATTAACTTGTTAGAAATTAGAGTTGCGCTCCATAGTTACCATGAGGTCAGATTTATAGGGTAAATGATAAAGTAGTGAATGAATTGAAAGGGGCATTTATATTTTCTTAGGTAAGCAATGAAAACTGACAATACTTAGTTATTATTGCGTAAGGAAATAAGGAAAAAACCCTTCAGTAACTGAGAAAATGAGAAAGAAATGAAACAAGGAAATGATCTGTGGACTCTGTAAACTTTTATTTTAATTATTTGACGTTGTTGGTCGACATGGCTCAGTAGTTTGTGAGCAGCAAAAATGAAATAGAGATCAATCAGAAATGTATATTAAGTAATAAACCAAGCAAACAAGTAACATCAAATAAAAATGATGTATATATATTACTTCCTTTTATCTCCCTAAATCCCATCCATCTACCCTGATCTTTTTTTTTGTTTGTTTCTCTGTAACATCCTGAGTACCAGTCATAGTCCTGTCTTGCTTGTAGTGAAATTATTATAATGTATACATTATATATATATATATATATATATATATACAAGTATGGGTGGAATAATATTCCTTATCCAAAGAAACACTATTTTTAAAAAAGTGCTCTATACAAACTGGAGCTAATAATGATTATTCAGAAAATATAACATGGATATGTTACAATATAACATGGATATCTTACAATATAACATGGATATCTTACAATATCACTCCAAAAGTAGCTATTTTGTTTCGACACTACTTGTGTCTTATCAAGTGATGTGATTATTTTTAAAATTAAAAAAAAAACACATCAGGAGTGTCGAAACAAAATAGTTACTTTTCTAGTGATATTGTAACATATCCATGTTATAATTTCTGAATATATATATATATATTACACTGCAGATGAAAAAAATTTCTTCAATTATGATCTATGACGCATTTTCAAAACCTAAAATTTCTGTTAATCTTATGAATTATTTGTGAGCGTCTTTTCCAGTTACCAACAATGTTTTGTTTATAGACACGTTATTTAAAATAAATTCATTTCGTTTTTTTCTTCATCGCAGGACGAAACGCGTAGGCGAGTAAAATATAGTTTTCCTCTTGTCTTCTTTATTTAACCATATATATATATATATACACACACACACACACACACACACACATATATATATATATATATATATATATATATATATGGTTAAATAAAGAAGACAAGATATATATATATATATACTTGTCCGTTTGTTATTACCCGCTAATCTAGAAAACGGCTGCACCAATTGTTTTGAAATTTTACTATAGTATTTTAATCGAATACGAGCGTGTTTTATATACCTAATGTTAAAAAATATTACAATATGAAAAAATATATATTTTGCAAAGTCGATTAGAGCCGATGAGAACTGAACCAAAAAACTTTCATTTTCAATATGGACGCCTTTACAGACAACTTTGTTATTTCATAGAAAACATAGGAAAACTGTACATTTAAGCTAAGCGATGCCTTTTATTATTATTATTTTTATTTTAGCGAGCGTAAACAACATAAATCCCTTCCCTTAAAAAAAACAACATTTTCTATTCATTTTTTTCAACGAATTATTATCGATACCTCATTTTTTCGTTGATTTAGTAAATAAATATTTTCTTTCTTTTTTTTTTTTAACCTACACCATTTTTTATTTCTTTTTGTCGGACCTAAACGACAGAGTCTCTTTAAAAAGTTTCTTTTCAATTTTTCAACGAATTATTATTGATAAGACAGTAAACTTTCATGAACAAATAAAAAAAAATCCGAAAAATTTATCAATTTAACATTTTTCTAGGGGTGATCACTTACATACATGTTCATACTAAAATCAATCACCCATTGTTTTTTTTTTTGCTTTTGTTTTTGGTAAGCATCAAGGGTTAAGTCCCCTTTTTTGTTGTTTTGGCTTTTTTTCAGAAATACTTCTTTTTCAAAATAAGCGGAAAAATACAAACTTTCTTTTGTCCTTCCTATATAGTTAAAAATGAAGAGGTAAGGGACTTAAAATTTTGAAATGGCGATTTTGGTCATTTTTTTTTAGATTCCTAATCTTAGTGCAAAAGATCTGCTTCAATTCATAACGATAATGTCTCACAGAAGGTCAAACTGAGGTCGTCGTCCTCGCAAAGTGGAAGAAGTGCGACGAGTAATAGCAAATTAAAGTGAGGAAGAACAGGCATCAGCGAACGAGCGAAAAAGGCAAAGAATGGTTCAGATACGTGCCTAGGAAGCAGCTGAGCGACGTACAGCCAGACTTTAGGATGCACGATTGCTAGCACAGCAATCGCGTCCTTTAGCTTCATATCTGCTTCGTTCTCAACAGAATGAACACGGCAGGCTGAGAATGGCTGAAAGACGCCAACGAGAAACAGCAGATCAACGTCAAACGCGACACCCTGCAAACCAGACAATCTCTACATCTGCACAAACAATGGAACAATTAAAAATATTGTGTACCCACAAGTATTGGGAAATTAAATGTGCGCTTTCACTTTTTTTTACATTTAACCAAACTGAACCACGTGGCCGGATACAGCTTATATATATATATATATATATATATATATATATATATATATATATATATATTAAGGAAAATTCGACACATCATTTAGATTGGTTATAAATTATAATTAATTTCATCAGATCAGACTATATTCGTTCCATTTGGTATAAATATTTTCCAGGAATAAACGTTTCTTTAAAATGAAATAGAAAACAAGTGACATGATCTAAAACAGAGACCTTAGCCTTATCTAGACGGGTTGAAAAGAGGTAATTGTTCTTGGATAGTGACCATAAACTTATTACACGCCCACTCACAAGCGCATGAATAAGTGAATACATACAACTCTACATATTAACACAAGGTATAAGAGTGCACTTAATCATATGCATATTTTTCGTGTATATAGGGCCTCCTGATTATATGTATGTTGGCGCTGAACTTAGATTAAGTATGTGGTCGCTTTCACCTTCCTGATTTGATTATACCCTCCTGTATTGATCAGTTTACTCACGTATGTACATGTTGATATCGAAATCCAAATGATAGATGTCGGGATATGTATGTAACGTTTGCTATGATGTATGGAATGTGAAATATACCACCTCGTTTAGGGGAAAAAGTGGACATGTATGCGTATACATGTTTGCATTGTTCTTGTATATACGCGTATAAGTTTTTTTTATAAGCGAGTACGCTTATCAAAAAGGTGAGAGTGTGCAGTTATAAGAAATTGATATGTATACGTAGAAAAGTTTGTGTGTGTGTGTATATATATATATATATATATATATATATATATATATATATATATATAGGCAGGAGGGCATACATGCAGGCAAATATATATACGTATGTGTATGTGTATGTATGCGGATAAATTTGTAAATATATGCGTTTTTAACTTCTAAGACAGAAGAACACCAACGAAGAATTTTATTATATTGTTGGTGGATCAAACGTGTATTAGTAGAATTGGTTTACTAATGGCTTTGGATTATTTTCTCTTGGTAAAGTAAAGAAAAGCGCATTCTTTTCTGTCCGCAAATATATGAACGCTATGTTCATCATTTTTGGTACATTTCCTTTCATTTCTTAACATCTGATATTTTTTCTACCAGTAATATTTTTATATGAATAAGGAGGAATGAAATAAAACTTTACTGAGTTATGAAAAAATAAGTCACAACACAAAATATATGCTCACCAACAGGATGCACGTAATCCAAGAACGGCAGACTGATAATAGAGAAAAAATAGTTCAGAGATGAAACGAATATCGTAGGGCTCTTTTTTTAGAATCATATAACCTGATGTATAGGGGGCTACTGTGAGAGAAAAACAAGGTACTGGGGGTGCCTGAGAAAGAATAAGAGAAGGATGGGAATCAAGTAGATATATGATGGCAATTGATGTTGCATTTAAACTTTTGGATATTGTAGCTATCAAGGAAGCAAACAAACGGAAGTGAGTCCCACAAACGGGAAGTGCGAAAAAAGAAACTATAGAGTAGAAGAGGAGATTACATTGAACTATTTCGACTGTAAAATGGTGGGGCCTGAATGCCAATCTAGTAGCACGCATAAATATATGTAGTCGAGAACTAGGGAAAAAGCTTGTCAGAAAAGACAGAGGGAAGCCACATCACGTCGGTGATAAAGTGACTGAACACGAGCCGCCAAGTCAGGATCGATTATATTGCAGATTCCCCCTTGAATTTTGTCGAGAACCTCAAGATGAATAGCAGGAGCAATCGACCAGTTATAGCAAAGGTATTCAATGCATAGACGAATGGTAGATTTATAAATGTACAAGATAGATTCTGACGAATGAAACTTCCTGGCACAAAACAGAGACCAAATCTTCCTATCAGTAGAGGCAAACATGGATTCGATGTAGTCATTTTATTTGAGGTCGTTTGAGAGAGTGAGACCAAGGAGGCGCAGTGTGTTGCTCTGTAAGAGACTAGTGTCATTTATTCTGATGGTCGGTAGGAAAGTTTTCATATGGTGGTCAAAGGAGAGCATCTTCATTTTGCATTAAAATTTACGAACCATTCCCTTCTCCATTCGATCACAGATTAGAGGGTTCTTTTTGGAGGACAGCAGCCAGGTTTAGTTGGTCAGCCTTGGCTGATTTTCACGACGAAAGAGAACAACCGACAATACACAAAAATATCGAAGGACCAGCAATATTAAAACCCTGGACAAATTGAACAAGAACAAAGCAGCAAATGGAATTGTAATAGAGATGCTGGTAGTTTTGTATGATTTCGGCATTGACATAATTACAGACATATTAAATTTACAGCCAGACTTTATACCGAAAGACCTAAGTATAGCTATTTATATAGCGCTGTCTAGAAAACCAGATGCAAACGAATGTGAACTCTAACGAACAATCAGCCAAATGAGCCACATAAATAAAATTCTGATGAATAGAACGAGCAGCAGGGTTAGAACGAAAATAAGACAAGAACAGTGCGGTTTTGCTAAAGGCACTGAAACAAGGAATGCGATATTCATGCTCAGAATATTAGGAGAAAGAGCAATACAAATGCAAAGGTATGTCGACCTATATTTTTTTAATAGATTATGCAAAAGTAATAAAAGTACGTTACAAAAGGATGTGCGTTGTGGTACAGTGGATATCGGCTCGGAACGAGAAACCGGGGAGCCGAGTTCGAATTCCAGTTGAATCCATTGTATTCACTTACGCGCAAATACCCTTGGGAAAGGTATTAATCCGTCTCTTCCTTCCAGTTATGGGTTAAATAGCAGGACAGGCTGGGTTCTATAGCCTTAGTCGGCAACCAGTCTACCGCAGAAAGCAATGACAACCTACTGCGGGATAATCTTCTGCCCAGTCAGTCATGTCTCTTTCAAGACATGATCGCCCAAGCGTGTATCACGTATGGCACTTAACTGACTGACGTTACAAAAAGATGTTGAAAGTGTTAGGTAAGCTTAATTTATATGGGAAAGATATTAGAATAATACATAACTTATACAGGGAGCTATGAGGATAGAAAATTAATTCAATACATACACAAAAATAGAAAGGAGTGTAAGACAAGGATGTCTCTTCTCACCAGATTTATTCATCCTTTACAATGAAACAATCAGTTAAGTTCCATCCGTGATAAACGCTTGGGCGATCATGTCTCGAAGAGACATGACTTATTGGGCAGAATATTTCCCGCAGTAGTCTATAGCCTTAGCTGGCAACTAGTCTAAATGCGGTAGACTGGTTGCTAACTAAGGCTATAGAACCAAAGCTGGAGGGAGAAGTGATGGATTAATATCTTTCAAAAGGTATTTGCGCGTAAGTGAGTGCAAGGAATTCAACTGGAATTTGAACTCGGCTCTCCGATTTCTCGTTTTGAGCCGAGATCTACTGCACTACAACGCACATCCAGTGCAACAATACTGACAGAATTATAAGTATTCATTATATTCAGATGACACAGTGTTGATAGCAGGCATAGGAAGGAAACCTCAGGAATTCGAAAACATTTAATGAGAAAAGAGGTGTTGGAAAATATGACACATCCAGAATATAATAAATGCAAGAAAGGCAGAGGAAATCAACACATTACCTACTTAACGAGTAAATGATTGGTAGAACAGGGATTGCAATATATAGCAAAATAACAAATCTTACTAAGGACTACAAAGGATAGAAAATTGTGGAGGGCCATGATCACATACATCTTGAAGGTCATAGAAGAAGACTTGCAATTCATTTCTTTTCCAAATTATAACCTATAGTTTGCATGTACGGTGACATCTGTTATTTTTTTGTTTTCATTTTTGCTTCGGTCATAGATGATCCGTTTGAATTGGGCTGGACTGAACGCGTAAAGCATCAGTTGTTTTGGTTTCTCTGATTTATCATAAAGAAAAACGTTAGGTTATCACGGATCACATACCTGTTTGCATACATATAATGTATACGCTAGCCAATAAGACATATTTTACAAGGGCTTTTTTGGTTCATGGTTTCCTGTAATACATCACAGTTCGGAACCTTGGTGATCGTTCTCGTAAATATTATTCAAGTACTGCGAATGTATTATATTTGCATGTATTTTTTGTAATCTTTTAGATTAGTAAATATGAAATCTGCATTTTGCACGCCACGTTTATTTCCATCCTTGTGACATAAATGCATGTTTTACAAAAATCCATTGCAATTCATTCTGACTTCGTAGCAGTACATTTCGAGTTTTCAGTGATCAAGCTCCTGTAAATAATGCGAATAAAGCGAAAAGACGTGAATGCTGGACAACCACCCAATGGACGAGAAGAAAACTGAAGGCAGGAGAAATATTGTTCTACAGAAGGATACTGAAACTTCCATGAACGGAACGCGTGAGCAATAAGAACACTTATACACAGAATCAGGAAAATACATTTGAAACTTCTTGGACATATAAGGAACATGGGGGGGTATTGAAAAATATACGAGGCTTGAGGACAAGAGAGATAATAGAAGATAACAAGTCATTTGCCTGACTGGCTTTTGTGAATGGATGACAGAACGTGGGGGTCGAGAGCCTTAACAAAGGGAGAAAAACTGCTAAGGGTCACAAAGGATAGGAAGTTGTAGATGGAGAGCATTGACCAGTTACCTTAATTTCCTGTATATAATACGCATTTTTCTAAAAATAATTAAAATTAGGAATGCATATTATGCACAGGTACAAAAGCATATTTAAAAAATGGCCGTTTCATATGTCGATTTCAGTTGTGAAATGACTACTCATCGCAAACATATCATAATTTGACACTAACATTCGGAGATTGCGACCCCATAAGGACGTAAAATACAATCAGGTGTACCTAACAATACTTATAAATGTAAAATTAGAATTATCATAAAACTAAATTAGAATAATATTATTATTATTGAGAGGAAGGCCCCGAAACAGTGCACATTCTCTCCTGATGACCCCAAGAGTAATAGATTATTTGAACTTTTACGAATTGGATTCCCAAAGACCGTCATAGAAGCATTGTGCCGATAGGATAAGTGGAATTTTAAAAGCTACCTTTTTGGTAAGTTTGAATTACTTTTGCAGTAATTTCCTTCTTCTATGTTTGCACATTTTATCGAACAAAAACAGGTTAGTGAGTCTGCGCAGTAGGCACAATATAGGCATTTCTGTTTTCTTTTAAAATCGTGATGATCGGAAATTTGATAAATATTTTCAATTACAGCTTCAGCAAGAGTAGGAAACGCTGGCCATAATGAAATTGGAAAGGTGTCATTTGTAGTGTTTGATTACTAAACAAGGGTGCGCATTATGCGTAAGTAGAAGCATTTTTCCACACTTTCAGTACAATTTAAGGGTACATATGAAGGCTTATTATGCTTGGTGAAATAAGGTATATTCTGAAGGAACGCCGGAAGAAAAAGAAAAAAAAATATCTGAATTCAAAACTGTGTAGAAAGCATCGGGAAACATTTCAGTATCATTCTGAAGAATTCATGGCAAATCATAGATAAAAAACAAAAGGAGTCGAGTGTGATAATCGCTTAGATCCAGAATGGACATGGCAATAAAAATCATGAAGAGAGATAATAAAATAGAAAGTGATTACTAGAAGCCTATGTTTTAATTTCCGTCGGCAAATGTCAAATAAATGATTTTTTAAAAATTTCTTGCGTGTTACGTGCCGGTAACGTCATGTTTATCAGCGCTGAAAGTGGCATTAGTGTTCAAATTCCAGCTGAGTTTGTAGAGTTCACTTCGTGCTAATGTTCTTGGGAAAGGTATAGATGTGTTTTTCTCCTCCTCGCTCTGGGTTAAATAGCAAAATAGATTGGGCTTTCTAGCCATGCGCGGTAGACAGAAGACTAAGAAACAGGAAAGACTCAACTCTTTTTAACATGAAGTCCTAGACATTTATAAACCGAAAAAGAAAAGCACTCTCTTGATAGCCATTATCACCTACGTCCTTACTGGATAAGAATTTGTTTTCATTCAACAACAAATATAATGACAGATAGGCACCTGTCGCTGAAATATCGTTTATAATTTTCTTGTCATTGAGGCTTTTCTCTCAATTTCACACCAGTTTGTAAAAATAGCCAGCTGCAAAGTTGACCTCGGATGTCTCCAGCCAAAATATCTATTCATCCGTTGTCTGAAGTGAATACCGGGAGCCTGACAGCACTTGACATGTGAGTACACGAGGGAGGCTGTTGGTCAGACGGATATATAAATAACCAACCGAGAGTAGGAGTTGGGCAGTCTCACATATTTATCGGATCTAATGATGGGGCTCGCACCACAGACTGGCTGATACTAACGAAATTTTGGAGTGAATAATATGCTTGATGATTTATATTCGAGTTTCGCTTTAACACACACACACACTTCAACACACACTTCATTTCAAAATAGCCGCTCGATTAAGACTGACTACAGATTCCTGCAATAGGACACATTTGTATTTGTCCAACACCCACAGAGCCCACCTGTGATTTATAATGCAACTATTCTGAGCGGACCTTAGTTACAGTTTTTGGCGTAATCAACAGTCTAAACAAGACCACTACACTCAGATCTCGATGACTTGTTACTTTGTGCGAACAACGATGACACCCAATTTCACCCATATGGCTTGGGTCAACCCGTTTTCAAGGGACCGCTTTTTGGGATCTCTTCCTTAGTTCGATAACATCAAAAAGACATCTTCCTGACAACGATGGTGAGATTCGAACCCGGTTCTCATCGTACAGCGAACCTTCTAAGCACTCATCCACATGTCTACTTATTTCAATTCATTACATATACACATATTAGTAGTTTGGTAGAAAGATACATTTATAAAAGTTATTTACCAATGCTTTGGGTGATTATTAGGCGTATCTGTATACAATTGTTAAATACTTCGAAGAAAGTTTTGTTACAGATAAGGTTGATTGTGTCCATTTAAATGTACATAAATTTGCATTTATTTTGTGTCTTTAAAAAAGAAAAGCCTGTAGTACTCTACTTTTTAAAGGTATTGGTGCGAATGGGAAGACTCTGAGTTAAATAAAATGAAAGCGAATTACTTCAGGTGTTAGGGCTTTGATGATTATGTTATCAACTAGGAAAGCAATTTCTTTAAAGAGTTAGATTTTTTTTAAGATTAGAGAGCCATGAGATATTTTTAATTTTAAATGACTAACCCTTAAAGGGGGAAAAAAAAGGTTTCACGAACGTGCACGCCAAACGGCTAAAAAACCCAAAATAATTTTGAAGAATAGGTTTTATGCTTATCTTTCGTTTATATATATATATATATATATATATATATATATATATATATATATATGAAATTATTTGTCTTTTGAATTATTATTTTTTGCGACCCCTATTCACATAGGGGAAGCCACCAATTGACCTGGCGCAGGTTTGAATCTTGCTGAATGACACATTTTCTTAACAAAAATTTATCGTAAATAATCAGGCCGGTAGAAATAAATATATAATACTGTTTGATTATAAACAGAATATTTACTTAAATACGAGTATCGATCAAAAATAATGTTCAAGCAAATCATTTCAAATTCTCAGTTGTTTATAACCAGTTTTGTTAATTACCGTAATATATATATATATATATATATATATATATATATATATATATATATATATATATATATATATATTATTATTATTATTAACAATGAACTTAGAGAAAAAATGTGATGGAGGAGGGATAAAATATAATTGTATTATATATGTATATATTGCCGACGATTATTTATGTGAAAGTGTCAGCCGGTAGGTGTCCCAAATTTTAAAAGTTGATACTTTCGTATCTTATTTTATTAATAAATAATGATCCCATTCCTGAAAATTAATATATATATATATATATATATATATATATATATATATTCTCCCATACTCGACAACATAATTATTGCAAAAAATAAAATAATTAGTTACTAGTAAACGCGTGGCAAAAACTTTCATAACTGGTAGTTAAGAGAATGAACTGAGCCGACGCTGCCATGCTATTATCTCTCTTTCTCTATGATCGTGATAGGAGGGATATATATATATATATATATATATATATATATATATATATATATATAATATATATAACGGTTTTTATTATGGTGAAGAGGATAGCACGTTTTCTAATTTGTTATTCCAGCTTTATTAGCGAGCACATACGCCAGGAAATGACGTAAACTTATTAATCCGAGTAAGTAGAATTCTCATGAATCCCGGAGTTACCAATTACAACCCAATCATGAATTAATTATGCCCGTATTATTAGAAGCAGGTTCAAACCATCTAGATGATATCTGAGGATCTACAATGAAGCATCAATTAATGATACCTGACGTTTAAGAGTCAAAAGATATTGGGGTCGATAATAAGGAAAAACAGTTTTTTTTATGTTCTCTACAAAGGTCAGGAAATTCGAATCTTGCTGAATTGGCGAAAAATCTAACCAAAAAATTTTTAAATTCCCTTCATAAAATTTTGAATATTGGCAAGAACAAAAAAAAAAAATATTGATTTCACCTTTATTGTCCATTTTCAAAGTCTTGCTTTTTTTTTGTTCAATTGTTACCTTTTTGCTGTTCTTGTTTCAATCTTCTAAAGTTGAATAAATTACTAATTAAAAATATTGTTGATCCGATAAGGTTTATTTTTTGTTGTTGCAGTTCGGAGCTTTGTCTCTATTTTTTTTTAATATCATTTACTTCCATGACATTTCACAGATTAATTTTTTTGTTATATATTGTCACTAATTTATGGAAAAAAATACGCATTTATACTCGTACGATTAATGGTTATGACGTAAAAAATCTCTTTGGATTTTAGGAGTAGAAAACCATCAATTTCATATATTGTAATTATAAAGAATAAATATTTACAATTTTAAATCAGATATAATCCATTAAAGAAATTAGAAAGCTCTTTAAGAAAACAACTTAATTTTCAATAATTTTACCAAAAAATACCTTGCCATAATTAATCCTTTTATTATTCTTTTTTACTCTAATCGCAATATCATAGCAGTCAGAATGTTACATAATGTTTATGATTAAATACTAGCTACAGCAAATAGTGTAACGTCAAAAACTGCCAGTAAGCTTTATTTATTGCCACTGAAGGATTAATAAATTAATCGATCTAGTGATAGTATCGTAATTTGCGACAATAGAGTATTTTAGAAATTGTGGTAAGTTTTATTATTTACTGTCAATACATAATTGTTAATAGCAATCCTTCCATATGTCAGTAAATGATGAAAAATTTCCTCACAGGTAAGAGACTTGTGATTCTACAAAAGAATACTGATATTAACGTAGGCAACGAAAATGTCTTGAGGAAAATGGAAGGAAATGGAAAATCTATACACAGAATAAGAAAGAGAGAGGTGAAATTTCTGGGATACATAAGGTGGAATGAAGGCTTAGAACATTTGATACTGACGTAACATACTGAAGGTAAGAGTGGCAGTGGGACACAACATTGAACTACCCTGATGAGCTAATGCAAGTAAATAATAGAATAGTGAATGGGAAGAATTGTAAAATGACAAACATTGCTAAGAGATAGAAAGGGTAAGAAGTTGTGGAGAGACATGATCGCTAATGTCCTGAAAAGGGCACGACATGAAGAAAAATAATAAATAGATGTATAGATATGTAGAAAAAAATGTATATTAGCATAAAACTAATACTAAAAATGTACACTTCGTGTTTTTGTCATTTCTCAATTGGATGTTCTTTAAGGCTGTTTTTGTTTTTATTCAGTGAAGAAGTAGAAGAAGAAGAAGAAGAAGAAGAAGAAGGGGAAGAAAAGATAAAGAAGAAGTGGGAGATAACGAAGAAAAAGAAGACGAAGGCGAGATAACGAATATGAAAAAGAGGAAATAACAAAGAAGAACAAAGCGAGATAACGAAGAAGAAGAAGAAGAAGAAGAAGAAGAAGAAGAAGAAGAAGAAGAAGAAGAAGAAATAACGAAGAGGTAGAAAAAGAGGAAGACGATGTAAAAAAAAAATTAGAAAGGAAGAAGTAGAGAAAGGCGTGTAAGAAGTGGAGGAAGAAAAGTAGAGGAAGGAAACTTCGAAGATGTTCAAAAGAGAAGAAGAACCTGGGGAAGACAAAGGAAGAAGAGGTGGAAGAAAAGATAGAATAGAAGAAAAAGATGAAATAGAATAAGAACAAAAAAGTGGATCGCGGTGAACCACTATTTTCATTTAGTCGCCATCTTCTGGATTTGGTCTTTAGCCAAAGCGACAACTAGACGCATCATCACGACTTATTGGTAACACTTTCGAAGAAGGAACATTAAAAACTGTATCATTCGCCTGTTATCGAAAACAAGAACAGAAGACAGATTCCTTCGTTTCAGGCAAAAAGGAAACCGGTGTTTTGGAAGAACCCAGAATCTTACTGAACTAACAGACGATAAGCAAGTCATCAGAGAATTTAAGGAGGAAGAATTACCAACCGATTTTTTTTATGTGGCAGGCTAAATAGCTCGCTGCAAAAGTGTACGAAGGCGCTCTACATATTTGATGGGGTGTAAAGAAGAGAAACATTCTCACGCTACGGAAGGGTTTGGGTGTGGCACGACAGGATGCAGAAAGCTAAAAAGAAAAGAGGGCAAGTGGGAGGGAGAGAGAGAGTGTGGAAAGTAGGAGTGAAAGAAAAAGAAAGATGATACAATCAGTAAACAAGACAAAGGATTTCTTTACTGAGGAATTGGGTACCGACTGATGACCGAGAAACTGAAGCAATTCTCTGGACTTTTAGAAAGTAAGAAAAAGTGAAGGGAATATAACATCAATTGATGTTATATATATATATATATATATATATATATATATATATATAGAGAGAGAGAGAGAGAGAGAGAGAGCAAAACAGTGAAGGAATTGGACCAGACTACAAGAGTATTATGATAGAGAGAGAGAGAGAGAGAGAGAGGGGGAGAGAGAGAGAGAGAGAGAGAAACACAGAAATAGCGAGAAACAGAGGGAGACAGAAAAGCAGTGACAGAGAAAGATAGAGAGTGAGAAATAGAGAGTGATAGGGAGAGAAAGAAACCACAGAAAGAGAGAAAGAAACAAACAGAAAGAAGGAGAGAAGCAGACAGAAAGACAGAGAGAAAGAGTGGGGATGGGGACAGAGAGAGAGAGAGAGAGAGAGAGAGAGAGAGAGATAGAAAACAAAACAGAGAAAGAGAGACAGAATTCAACAGAGGAAGCGATAGAGAGACAGATAGACAGAGAGAAACAGAGAAAGAGAGAGAGAAAAGGAGAAATAATACGAGTCAGAGAAGAAAGATACAGTAGAGAGCGAGAGAGAAACAGAAAAAAGAAAAACAGTGAAAAAAAGGGAGAAACAGAAAAAAAAAGAGTGAAACAAAGAGAAAGAAACAGGCAGGTAGACAAATAGGGACAGAAAGAAACAGAGAGAGAAAGAGACAGGGAAGTGAGAAAAAGTGATGCAGGTGGATATAGAATGATAGAGCAATAGTGAGAGAAACAGAGAGAGAGAGAGGGAGAGAGAGAGAGAGAGAGATTGAAAGAGAGAGACGTAAAGAGACGCGTACAAGAAGAACATTTTATGATCGTTAATGTAGAATAAGAGAATTATTTCACTTTTCACATCGTGACAATAACTTTTCATATTTCAACACGTACTAAACTCTGTTAGAAGAAAAATGAAAGGCCAATAAATGTCAATAACAATGAATAAGTCTATTACTATTCGCCGTTTCATTAGCATAAATACTATTATTAAAAGAAGTAAAGCTAATTATTTCATGATTAATTATTAGTTGATGAGATGGAAGAAAAAGAGATGAAATAATCGTGATAATAACAGAAAGAGAACGTAAACAAATGTAAAGGAAAATCATCCACTGGGAACTGGACAAATAAATGTATTATACTCACAAACCAGAAGCTTCATCAGAGAATAAAAGAAACTAAATTTCTCTGCGACTTAGAAGCTATCAGATAATCTCAGATCCAGTAAAAGCAAGAGATGAATAAAATCGTAATTTTATCTTGAATGTGTTTTATACAATAAATCATTATTTATTTTCGTCTCGCGTTGCTTTACTCATAATTACAGTAGCTTTACACTCTCAGGGATCGACGCGGAAATCGGAATCGATGAGCAGAGTTCAAATCTCAGCCTAATCTTTGGCTCTCAATTTCCCACTTATGCCGTTGTAAAAGGCATGAATCCATTTATCTCAGCTTTTGGTTTAATTGCAGGGTAACCTGGGTGACATCCAGCAACGTGAAACTAATATTTCCAAAAAAAAAAAAAAAAAAAAAGTCGTCGTAATTCAAAGATGAAAAATGGGAATCTGTGGAAGACTACAATCGGTTGTATTTAGAAGAGACATAATATTAAAAAAATATTTGCGATTTTCATTAAGTCATTGATTGATTTGAATGACTGATTTGTTTTTACGGCTTATTAACATTTTGTGGGCTATTTAAAGGCGAACATATTTTAGATTGTGTTGTATCGCCGAGATGAATACGGTACACAGAGAAAGTGTCCTGCGGTATTATTCAGGACAATATCCGATGCTAAACAGATAAACACAGGACAGCACAATAGTTACAATGACAGACAAGACAGAACTTACAACACAGAAAGTCGCCAATGTAATCAATCGCCGAATTAATCCGAATATTACTAGAGTGACACTCGAATATTACTCTTCGAATGCGACTATTCTTTACTTAAATAGACTATATCAGACTATCATTGCGGGTGTGTCAGCCACACTATAACAGAATGTAAGAATAATTATTTTATTTTCGAATGAATATTATATAAATTATTTTTTGGAGATAACAATGATTTTTACAGATACAAGTCCTATTATTTGATCCATAGCTAAGGAGATAGAAGAGATGGTTTCATACGTTTTCTAAGAGTGTTTAGGCAGAAGTGAATTTAACGAACTCAATTAAGATTCGATTTGGTTCTTTTTTGTTAGGTGAGGCATTATCAAATATGACTAATTTTTCACAATATTACTTTACTTTTTGTTGTATAGTGGCTGACACATCTGCAGCACTCTCAATGATTGAATGACCCATGGTCTGAAATCGTCTATTTAAGTAAAGAATAGTAGCATTTGAGATGCAATATTCGAGTGTCATTCGAGTAATATTCAGACTGATTACTTCTGCGACTATTGGGATCTAAACCCCTCCTCTCTGTGTAGTTAGTTCTGTCTTGCCTTTTATTGTAACTAATGTACTGTTCTGTGTATATCCGTTTAGCACCGGATATTATGCTGAATAATACCGCAGCACACTTTCTCTGCGTATCGTATCTATCTCGGCGAAACAACACTTTTAATTACAGTGGCTTACCGTTAGTGTAGAATGAGGATCTGAATAGATGCAATAAAAAGAAATGTTTAAGTACCGGATCATTTCAGGACATAAGTGATCATAACTCCCTACAACTTCCAATAGTTGTATCTATTTACACAAGCTCTTTAGGTAGATTGCTCTCAGTTTCCTTCTTTTTCTTATACCTTCAGTGTGCCCTGTAAGTGTCAAATTCTCCAAGCTCTTTTTCCTCATTTCGTGCAAAAGCGATTTCAGCTGCTCTTTCTGATTTTAAGTACAAGTGTCTAAGCATTAATTTCCTTTTCGTTTCCATCTTTTTCAAAGCCTCATCATTGGTCATATGCTTCATCCATAATATCTACAGCACCCTTTTCTAGAACCACATTACAGTTGCTTCAGGTTTTTCCTTCATCTTTGATGAGATTGTCCAGCATTCACTGCCATATTGAAGGACAGATATCACATAACAATCAGTACTCTCTTCCTTGTTTTTAGCTAAATTTTCCTGTCTCTCACTACTCTACTCAGCTTCTGGAATGTGTCCTTCGGATCTCATTGTTGCACTTTCCCTCCTCTGTAAGAACACTTCCCAGGTATTTAAATTTTTACTGAATAGCATGCATTCGGTTTTCTTGTAGTTTATTTGTAGTCCTTTCTTTCCATTTTCTTCATTTACTTTCTGTAGGAGGTCTTGTAGTTTCCTTCCAGGGTCTGCATATCATGTTGTTCAGACTGTGCCCCCCGATGATGAATCCTAGCATAACTTTTAGGGTTCCCAGAATAGTCTCGCTGTATAAGTTGAATAGATACGGTGAAAAGACACATCCTTGTCTATCTTTGTATATCTGCTGAATTCGTTTCCTGTCCGTATGCAGGCGGTTTGCTGCCAGTAACGATTCTTGATTACTCTAATGTCTTTCCCAAATATGTCGAGGTTGCTGAGCATTTCTATCAATTCTTTTTGGCGTACTTTGTCGAACGCCTTTGCATAGTCTATAAAACGTCCTTTTTCATTTGTAGTGCCCATTTTGATAGCATCCTAAACGTAAATATCGCGTTCCTTGTTCCATTGTCCTTTACGAAACCGCACTGTTCTTGTCCTATCTCTGGCCTGATTCTGCTTCAGGATTTGGATGATGAGTTTTGTTATGTGGCTCATTAAACTGATTGTTCGGTGGAAATTGCATTCGTTTGCACTTGGCTTCTTAAGTAATGTTATAAAAATTGATCTGCTTAGGTTATCTGGTATTACACCACTGTTATAGATTTCATTTATTATTTTTGTAATTTTGTCGGTTGCCTTCTCTTGTTGTGGAAGAGATCTTTTATATATAATATATTTATATATATATTCTCATCGCTGGAGTATTTCTTCTTTCTCTAATATGATAGTTTCATACTTGGATTTTATACATCCTGTTGAGAATCATGTTCTTTGTCCTGTTAGTTCCCTTATTTCTTTATGCATGTCTCCTTTATTACTCTTGCTCAATCTGTCTACTTCGGCACATTTGTTGTTGAACCATTCCTCTTTAGCCTGTTTGCATTTACTCCTTGTTTCCTTGTGTAGTTTCCTGTACCCCATTGCATGTCTTGGCATAGTTTTCTGTCTCTTTTACTTCATGTCAAGTATCTCTTCAGTCATCCACTCGTTTTTTCTTCTGCGTTTGATTTCCTTGGGACAATATTTTTTTGCACTTCCTTTAGTGCGTCCCAGTTAGAGTTTGTTTCCAATTTGTTCTTCGTATTTGTTATTTTAGATTGTCAGTGTATTTTTCTGCAGGTTGAGGTCATTTACGAGTGTGTTGTATTGCAGGAATGTTTAATTTTAATGCTTCCAAAACGAAGCTGCTATCTGTTAACCATCACAGGCAATCGCTCCTACCCGCCATTAGCATGGATCAGGTTAGCCTCCCTGAAAGAAAAACACTGCGACTCCTCGGCCTAATTCTCTTAGCAAACCTCAAGTGAAATGACTATATCGAATCCAGAGCTAAATCCGCTGCTAAGACAGTCGGTTAACTGTGTAGGGCCAGGACGTTTTCCCCGTCTTAATCTATCCTGTACATTTATATAGATCTATCATCCAGCCGTGCATTGAATACTGCTACCACATCTGGTCGGATTTTCCTCCTATTCACTTCGGGTTTCTTGACAAAATCTAACGGAGAATCTGTAATGTGATTGATCTCGACTTGGTAGCTCAGTTGCAGTCACTTTCCCAACGGCGCCATGTGGTTTCCTTGTGTCTCTTCTACAAATACTTTCACGGCTTCTGCTCCAATGAACTTAGCTCACTGGTGCCCCCTATGTATGAATTTAGTCGAGCTACTAGACTAGTAACTAGGTCCCGCCCTTTTACAGTGAAACCAATAAAATGTAACCGCAACATCTATTCTATTAGCTTCTTTTCTCGCACGTCCTGCCTGTGGAATTCCCTTCAGTTTACTTGCTTCCCCGAAAGCTACAATCTCCAAGAATTTTAATGTAAGGCCAATAGTCATCTCCTATCTCACTGACTCGCATCCTTCCTCTCATGCTCTTTTCTCCGTCCACTCAACTTCTATCACGCCAGTATTCTTATCCTTCTCTTACCAACTTCCTGACACTCCCTATAACCTGTCCCTCTTTCTTATCCCTTTCCCCTTGCGTACCTGTGAATTTTGTCGACTGAAACATTCGGGACTAGACAAATCTCTAACCACACTGGCCATGAACATCAAAATTTATTTAAAATAACGATCTGTGGTCAAGTTTTTGACTGTGGTTACAAGTAAGTTAAAATTACGAGTGACCAGATACATCATTGCTGGAAAGCAACATGCAAGACATTATTATTTTTAATGTCATATCCTTTCAAGAAGTAGGCTAATCATGACTCGACATAGAATCCTCTTGTTTATTATTTGTGAATTGCTATGCATTATTTTGAAAGACAGTGGAGTAGGTTTCAAGTTTTTGTCTGTACGGTTTCGAATTTACAGTTTTCCTTTTCTTAAAATTAGTGTCAATGAACTCATAGAACTTAGACTACTCTTCTATTTAGCCAATAGTTGGGAAAGGGGAAAACAGTGGAGTTCATATAAGGGAATTAATGTGGAAGCGGACAAAGGAAGCAAAGCTGGAATTTGAACTCGTCTCGCCATTTTAACTTTCAGCTCCGATATCCATTACATTACCTGAACATCTCCACGCCAAGTTATGAACATTTAATTTACCGCTAAATAAGATATAAGCACCTACTGAATCAGTCAGTTAAGTGCCATACGAGATACACTCTTGGACGATCATGTCTCGAAAAAGATATGACTGAATGGACAGAAGATTTTCCCGCAGTAGGTTGCTAATATTTTCTACGGTAGACTGGCTGCCAACCAAGGCTATATAACGAATTTTTCCTGCTATTTAACCCATAGCTGGAGAGAGAAGCGACGGCTCAATACCTTTCCCAAGGTGAATGCAACGAATTCAAGTGAAATTCCAACGTTCCGAGCCGATATGCACATACTAATGTATAGAAGTGGTTAAAAATTTAGTCACTATATTTTCTGATTGGTAAGTTGAGTTGCTTGAGACTCACTGTGTGCAACCTTGTAAAAGATAAAAAGTACTGTGACAGAGAGGAGGAGAAGTGAGGAAAGAAAGTTTTATCATGTTTATGTAAGATGTGCTTAGAATTTGCTTTTCAAATAGTAAGCGATGAAATCGCCGATCGTCAACACAAAGGGATATGAGTCCCGTAGTTCATTATCCCAGTTATGGGTACCACATGTACTGCAGTCATAGTACGCTGATGTGTCATGTGTAAGATAAACTGACAAATCTCTTCCCTCTTTCAGTTTTCCTTCTTTTAGAATAAATAACATCTCGAAGTAAGTGAATCCAATCTGCCCTGCCATTTAACCCGTAGAAGAAAGATTCATGTCTTTTTCAGTGATATCAGAAAGATGTGAACGAAGTAGAATCAAGCGGGAATTGAACTCTGTAAGCTAATTCACTGTCTGCGCTTATAACCTTTACAGGCCAAGAAGTGCGTGGAAATATCCTGTATTGTTATTGTTGTGTGGGTGCGTGAGTGCGTATATGTTACAAAAATGGTTAATAGCTATCGATTGCTTTTTTGTGATCCATTTTTTATGCAAAAAAAAAAAAATCAATCAGGTAAATTATTGTCTCAACAGCCCAATTTATGCCAACCTTTATAAGGCGGAATATTTACCACTGACATTTTATTCTGAATGTCATACACATCATTCTTCAACTACTTTCGGGCTTCAAGCTGTTGCACTTTCTATTTATTCTCTTATTAATGACAAAAAATCCGCCTTATTTTTCTTTGTGCCAAAATGATTGGGTTGTAGCTTTGTTTATTAACATGTCAATACAAAATATGATTGCAAGACAAAGGCAAGCAAATAGCTATAAAACATTTAGACGAAGATTGGATCACAGACATAACAAAAGTTGTCAATTAAAGATGGCAGTTGAGTGAATATGGCGAAAGGATAACATAACAGTAGACAATGATTCATTTTCAAGTTTGATTCATTTCAGCTCTTTTTGTTGTTGATTTTTATCGCAGATCACGTATAATTTTTTAAGTTTTAGAAAGCATATATAGCTAAATTTGAATGATTCTTAATGGGTAGCCGTCGTAGACATTTTTTTTTGTAAGTCGTTGTATTGGAAGAACATATAAATGTCAAATTTCGCTAGTGTATTTCTTTTTATTTATTCTCTACACTGCTCACTTAACGATTGTGTAAAGAAAATCTGGGCTTGATAAGAAAAGTAACGAAAATAACACGGAAGAAAAATTAGTAAATATTACTGCTAGGAAAGTTGGATCACTGTTTTAGACCAGAGGTTCCTAACTTTTTTGTCCTTCTGTACTCCTTGGTATTTTTATAGATTTGTGTGTACCTTTATAAACTGAGAATGAAAAAAAAAACAATGAAAGTAAAATTTTGATATTTTATTATGAAGTCTTTTTGAGTAGAGTCAATTACTTATAACACCTGTGAATTAAAGTCAGTTGAATTCTTCGCATTCACTTACGCACAAATACTCTTCGTCTCTTCCCTCAAGTTATGGGTTAAATAGTACGACAGATTGGGTTCTATAGCCTTGGCTGGCAACCAGTCTACCGCAAAAAGCAATGGTAATCTACTGCGGGATAATCTTATTCCCAGTCTTTCGAGACATGATCACCCAAAGCGTGTATAACGTATGGCACTTAACTGGATGGATTTATAAAATATGATTTGTATGAAGGACAACCGTCCTTCATACAAATCTTTTAATTATATAATGATCTTTAATAGATAAAAATACACAAAACTATTCAAAACTATGTACCGATAATCAAAACTGAGCAATACTAATGAGAGGATTGGGCTTATGTTTTTGAAACCAGCTCATTTTTAGGAATGAAACCAGCTCATTTTTAGCAATGAAACCAGCTCATTTTTAGCAACTAAATGTCATTTTTTGTATATGGAAATGTTATAATTACAAAGTGTAATACTGTTTAATATTATTCAAATCTCTTCGATAAACCTTTGCTAGCTATTTTTTTCTTAAAATTATTTCACTCCAAGCAAGGCAATAAAATCACTAAAACGCAAGAGGTTTACTGAGTGTGAGAGAATATAAGAAAAGTAAAATATGATTAAAGAGAAAGAACAATAAAAGAACATTAATTAAGAAGACAGAAGATAACGATTGACATTGCATTTACATTTTTGAAAATCAAACTCAACTAGAAAGCAAGAGGCCGGAAAAGAAGTGCGATAGAAGAAACTATTATCACAGAACTTACAGTTGCATCGAGACATTTCAACTGTAAAATGATGAGATCTTACTGCCATCTAGTACTGCGCTTAAATTCATAAAGTGTCGGTAACAAGGAGGAATGATTATCAGAACAATTACCATGAAAATATATATAGAAAAGGCTTGAGGAAGCTTAATTATGACGGTGGGAAAGTGAGAGAAGCCTTTCTTTAAGCAGAGTAGGCATGAGTCTGCCTTGTAAGTTGTGAAAGAACATGGTTAGTATAAATGTATTCTTATGTACACTGCGTGCCAAATTATTATCAAGATAACTTCTTTTCTAATATTTCAAAAACCGTTCAATCAATTCCCACAAAATTTTCACACAATGTTGGCAATACTGACCTACACAATCACTCAAATTTTCGTACTGATTTGCGCAATGTAAACAAACTGGCGCCATATTTGTTATCAGCACGATGATTTGAGTGTACCAAATTATTAGAAAAGTGTAAGAATTTAGTGAAAAGATGGGCCGTAAAAACAGTTTAAGTCATGCTGAGAAGGAAAAACTATCACCTCTGAACTCTCAAAAGGTAAATCTACCCTAGAAATTTCTAAAATGATAGGGAGGTGTCATCAAGCAGTGAAAAAGTTCACCGCCGACCCTACACAAGTACGCAAAAGTGCAGATAAAGGCAAGCCGAGGGTTATTTCACGTCGTCTCATGTCACGACTTAAACGAGAGGCCACGAAGGACTCTGGACTTACCAATCAAGAGCTTTTCAGTCGCATTGGGGATCCTATTGCGTCTAAAAGTACTCGGTGTCGGTATCTGAGTAAAATAACAATAGTCAAACCTGTATAGAAGCCTCCGTTGTCGAGAAATCACATTCAAAATCGATTGAATTGGGCCGAGGACAATATGAAGATTGACTTTTCTAAAGTTTTGTTCACAGACGGAACTCGAGCAACACTTGAGGGGCCAGAGTGATGGTGCAAAGGCTGGGTAATGAACGGACAGAGTCGCCATCAGCGTTTGAGACGCCAACAAGGTGGTGGAGGCATAATGATCTGGGGTGGTATTATTGGAAAAAACATTAGTGGGCCCATGGAGAGTACCAGATGGCGTCAAAATGACTGCTGATGCATACATAGAATTTATGAAGGAGCATCTTGAACCGTGGATGAAAAGGCAAAGAGCTGTCCTCAGAAGGGCCATTGTTTTTATGCAAGATAATGATCCCTCACATGCTGCTCACAAGACTACTGAATATTTGAAACAGTTAGGCTTCGATGGACCTCAAAAAATGAAGTGGCCAGCAAATTCTCCGGATCTGAGCCCAATCGAAAACCTTTGGAGCATCATGAAGCAAAGACTGTACGCCAACGGACTACAATTCAGGAGCAATACTGAGTTGTGGGAAGCAATTCTTAACATATCTCGCGGTATTACAGCAGATGACATTCTAAAATTAACAAATTCTATGGATCGTCGACGTCTTGAAGTAATTTCAAAACAGGGAAAGCGCATTCCCAATTAATTTGTATAAAACTCTGCCTTTGTTCGTATCTGTTATTATTTGTTTGATCATCTTATTTATTAGCTTCTTTTGATCAGAAACATTCACATACAACATTAATAAATGTTTTGTCTGCTCAATTTGGGGAATTTTACTAAAACTTTTTAATAATTTGGAAATTTTTAAAGCTCAGAAAGGATTAAATAAAAACATGTATCAATATTGTGATTTTCTTTTCTCTTTCGACGATAATGCTATTAAGCTTATCAGACGATATGAAAAAATACATAAAATAAATCGACAAAACTTGTCTATATTATTTAATGAAACATGCATGTGTGTGTGTGTGTGTGTGTGTGTGTGTGTGTGTGTGTGTGTGTGTGAAAAGTGTATGTATATAATTATAAATATCAATATATATATGCAATTTGTTATATATATTATATTATTTATATGTCATATGTACGTGGTACTTATTTGAAAGCGCTCAATATCAGTGATAGAGCTGACATAATCATATAGATAGGTGTGAGTTTGTAACCCTGGGTTTCACGCTCTTGCGATCGTCAGACAAACTGATTAATTTTTTAAAAAAATTGGCTATGTGTAGGGCTGCGTATATTCGTGTATTTTTGTGAAAGTGGAGGGAAAGTCTGTCGTCATGACAAACGCAGACATATATACACATTTGTACATCCATTGACGTGCGCAAACACACACACATACACACACACACGCGCGCGCGCGCGCGCACGCGCGTCCACCCACTGGGGCTCACACAAACATATATGCGAATCGTGCGAGGCCCGGTATATATATGCATATGTGTGCCGTTGCACACATACATACGCATTCGGTTGGTGTATTCGAATAGTGTAGCGATGTCAACGCGCGGACAGTTGTCGATTTCTCGTACGTACATATGTACATATGATGGGGTCTGTGTAAAACTATGATAGGTTAAAATTGCTATTATTTTATTTAAGGTTGCATTGTTATTTTTTATTTTAAAGTCGGCTATTAGCTTGTTTTTTGTGGTTGCACATATTTAAATGGTAGAAATTCTAATTTGTAATGCTTGTTAGTATTTATGTGTGGGTATTAATTTTTCTACGGCAGAGAGAAGTAATTTATGTTAATGAGGATTGCGTACTAATAAGGTGATAGTGATATTTGATAATAACAGTTGTGGTAGCAAATATTTATTGTAAGGCGGTATTAATGATTAATAATGGTGGTGTAATGATGATAACAATAATTGCAATTATTATGGTGGTAGTTTGAACTAGAGAATAGGATTATGGCATCATCGGTTCCTTTTTTATCCGTTTGGTATAAATTGTGATAATAGGTATTTATTTTCATGTCTGCATTTGGAAATTAGTTCTGATCTTATGCTTAGTAAGTTCTTTTGTGGGGTATGAGATATAATTGCTACTTTTTCATGTAGGCAAAGTAGGCATTTTTTTTGTAATGTTGTTGTAGGCAGGTGCTTTTTTCAGTATTTTCCCGCTCATTGTTGGTGAAATATTTCTGTCTTTTAGACGCCATACGTATGTGGATAGTGTAGTGCTATTCAAGTATTTTCTGTTGGAGAATGAAAGATTGTGGTTGTTTTTACTTTTCTTAAATGGTTCCTCAGTGGCACCGATGTAGTACATTGTGTTGTTGTTTGCACTTACCTTGGCTTTATATACTATGTTTGTTTGCTGGCAATTTCTCTGGAGTGGACATGTAGTTCGGTTTCTGCAGTTGCATTGAGGTTCTTCGGTTGCATTATTGTAGGTTGTTAATTTTTTGTTGTGGCTTTTTATTATTTGTGTAATATTTTTTGTGCAGCTGTAACTGATTTTGACGTTGTTTTTGTTGAATATTTTTGCTAACTGGTTTGTCACCGGATGTACAAATGTGTACAAATGTGCATATATGTCTGCGTCTGTCATGACGACAGATTTTCCTCCCACTTCCACAAAAATACACGAATATACGCAGCCCTACATATAGACAATTTTTAAAAAAAATTAATCAGTTTGTCTGATGGTCGCAAGAGCATGAAACCCAAGGTACAAACTCACACCAATCTATCTATCTATCTATCTATCTATCTATCTATCTATCTATCGTGAACGACGGTTTGAGTGTACTTGCCGTGATCACATCACATACATACACACACACGCACACACTCCTACACACACATATATATTGATAACACCATATATATGGCTTGCCTCTTTTTTTTTGTACAAGTATTTTCATGGTAAATGATGTGACAAGGTTTTTTCTCCTGCTTTCCCGACCACATGTATATACGCGTGCTACTATATTGGCATCAAGTTCACACCCATTTACTGTCGAAATAGTTAAATGTAACCGTCTCTTCTACTCTTACAGTTTCTTTACTCGCACTTTCCGTTTTTGTGTGTATGTGTGTGTGAATGCGTTTAAACGTTTTATTAAACATAAAATAAATAAAATATATTATGAAAATAATAATAATAATAATAATAATAATAATAATAATAATAATAGATATAAAATATATAATAAAGTAATAATAATATTTGGAGTGCGATAGAGTAGTTTTCATACGCTCACGAGGAAGACATAACCTTTGTGTCATATTTTAGGTATATTTACTACAGATTGTAAAAATTGGAGTGACGCGAAAAAATTACGTCTTCTGAAAAAACTTGTCACAACAGCAATAAAATTGCTAATAACTAAGAAATAATAATACAGTTTTCAGGATGTATTTATATGATGAGTATAGCAAGTGAATTTCCGCTTATATTTTTTGATTAGAAATGATTGCAATAAACTGTTTGGTGGTATAATATTTCATTATGCATTTATAAGGTTGTTTAGCATAACGGCAAACATGTATAATCGTAGAGATAGTGATGTTCTTTTTAATTTCAATACATGCACATTTGGTAACTGATATGAAATGTGCAAGTGATTTAGCAGTACCTGGTTCTGTTAAATATATTCGTCTACTTTTGTCGAAATTTTCGCTCTAGCCACATTTTAGGTAATCGAATGGCACAGCCTTATCTCTGACCCATAGAAAATGTTACGCGATTAGTTACAAAATCTTCATCTGTGGATTTTGTGGTGTAGGGTTTGCTATAAGGCAGTAAATGCTGGTCAATTTTTTCGCAGACAAAGGAAAAACTTAAAAAGATTAGAAATGTGGCTTTAGGGATGAATGTGGATATAACATGGACAAAAATGACGTATGAGAAACGAAGAGATTTTAAGGGAACGCTTAACGAGGAAAGAAGAATTAAAGAATTTAACACTTTTCGAACACATTGATGCCAAAAGAAGCAATTAACCTGATTGAGTAAATAGATAGCGAAACAAATACTTGAAAGACAAATGTAAAAGAGCAAAATTGTTTTCGGTAACATAAGACAGGAAGTTCTGGAGAGCGTTGTGTTTTTGAAAGCGTGTGTGTGTACACGATTGAATCTCTGACGGTATAAATGTGCATTTTTTTTTATTTCTTAGATTTGATGGCTACAACGTTTTATTTTGCTCTTTGAATTGAATTGTCAATATTTTAATGTTGCGTATCATGTGTGATGTCCGTTATTCAAATATTGCGACTTCATGCATAAGTTTGCATTGTCTTGGAGTTTTCCACTTGTGAAATATGTTCCACTCGAAAACCGGAAGAAATTCTTTGAGAATAGCTTACAAGAGCTGAAAGTGCATATGACATTTATGACATTTGAGAATTTATTTTCAAACACTCCGGAAAGGTGAACAACGGTTCGAATATATATATATATATATATATATATATATATATATATATATATATCATTACGTTAGAACAAGTGCAAACTACAAACTACTAAAAAATTCTACATTTTGTTTCGAAATTGAAAGAACAGTGTCTCATCAGGTAGTTAACAATTATTGAAAGATAACCAACTTAGCATAAAATGACAATAAAACAAGTTCCTGCAATCCTAACGTATGCCTTTTGCAAAATAAATGCCTTATAATTTCCATTGTATACCATGCTACTATCTCCACTACTGAAAATCCCAATATTACCAAACGTTATATCGGGTGAACTAAGAATAATTTTCAGTCTCGCTTTTACCAGCATAACTTATCTTTCAATAACAAAGTATATAGAAATTCTACTTCTTTCTCTAATTACTACTGGCTACTATTGAAAGATGCAAATAAAACTCCTACAGTTAAATTGAAAATATTAACTAAAGCTAGAACATGTAAATCTTTACATGAAATATGTTTCGTTTGCTTACAAGAAAAAAAATCCACGTAATAAAATTCCCCAAAATTGAGTTATTGAAGCAACGTAATGAAATCACTAATTTTTATCACCATAGAATCTTCCATACCTTTAAATATATCTGATATTATCACAATTTTCTCTCAATATTTTCACTATGTGCTCTTTTCATAACTTAACAATTTCGCTTACTGAAATGGCAATTTTTAAATTACTATTATGCTGTTATTTGTACTAACAAATCCCCTTAAGAATTTATCTTTATTTATATTTTAATTTTGATTTGGGTTCTTATGTTTTATGTCGGTTTTGATTTATTTTTTTTATATTTACTTTTTCTTAATTTTTTTTTTCTTTTCCAACTTTTCGGTATTTTTTTGCTAGTCTTTCCCTTTTCTTTCTTCTCTTCCTTGTCTCTTCTTTTTTATCTTTTCTTTTTTCCTTTTTATTTTTTCTTCTCCATTACCTTTTTTCTTACAGGGTTTTAAATTTTTGACATATCTGGCTTTTAGTGGCAAAGCATTGAAACACTACTGTATATGAGTCGTACACACAACATTCTTTAAATGTTACAACCTCTCAAATCCACTTAATTTATCTCATTGTATGACCTCTTTATTTTCATTTTCTTATTTATTTTTATTTTATTTTTGAAATCTCCTCATCTGTACATATATATTACCAAATAAAGTAACCACATTCTACTGTCTGATGATGTAATTTTAACACCGAAACTTTATAGCTATTGAGTTGTAGTATGCTATAATAATAATAATAATCACCACACACACACACACACATATATATATATATATGAAATGAAGGAAAGCAAAAACGAGTACAGCTAGATTTGTTCTGTAAATATCAAATCACACTTCAGAAGGTCGTTGACACACTCCTAATTTTGATCATTGATTCTTCATAAAAATGTAAGTTGCTTGAGCGTGTATAGTCTGCTTTTCTGAGAGAAAGTAGACACTCTATAGAACTCTTGCTTAATTTTTCAATTTCAAAAACATTTTTGCTACATTACGACTTGTGAGAAAATATCTGCGTTTGTTTTACATCCAGAGCCAATCAAAAGCTTTCTCTCCAAATTCCGATAAATTAATTTGGAGCCTACCATTAGATAATAAAAGGATCCCAGGATTTAAATTCAAAGGAACCGATGAACACCTGTTGCTGGACCCAGTTGTTTCGGTCCAGAAAGAAAACAATACAGAAGAAATTTAACTGCCTCCAGATGAGAATTAAAAAGAACATCAAAGTCTCTCCGACATCAAGGGAAAGTCTTCGGCTGGTCTGATTGTTCTATTCTTTGCTATATCATAAACATTTTTTCGAAAATTGAGCTAATTCTTTAAAAACTATTCAACGAAACATTTTCTTCTTTTCTACATTTTATATGTAGTTTTCTTTTCTGAGGTTCTAATGAAGTATTATCATTTTTATTGTAAAAGTGCCTAATACATTTGCATTGAATATTGTTACATACATTTTATTGGCCATCATTTGGCACACGATGCATTTAATTTGTATAATTGATTATTTTGTGTGGTAACATTAGATCTATTTTTTGTTCTTAATTCGGTTCGCGTCGTCTGTTTTTATTGTGTGCCCATATAAATTAAATGTTACCTCAAACATTTGTTTGAACTATTTTTTTGTAGTTTTTTTTTTTGCCCAATAAGAAATTCTGTTACCTTTTACAATCAGTTGATTCAAAAGACTTCGCCATTTTGGTTTCTCTTTCCGCTATCGACAGACTACTTGATTCCAACGTAGTCTAAAAAAGTAGTTGTAAAAAACCACAGAATTTAATTTTTTTACTTATTAAACTAATGAAGCTAAAGAACCAAGGCTTTTAACCGTCTGGCATACGTCCTTGCACAAATTAATTGAAACAACTGATTTAGTTTCCTTTCTTTCACCATGCGATCAGTTTTAGACCCACTGGAGTGACAGGGTGTAATTCATTTGTTTTTAAGATTAGGTTATTTGCAGTGGTGTGCGACAATATGAATCTATATTCGTGGTGTATGATGAAATTTGTTTATCCGATTCTTTAAGAAGGCCTGAGGATAATCATCAAGATGTCCAAATAAAAAAATCATATAAGAAATGAACATTGCTATTGGTAGAAAAACATTTATCCTTTTCTACTATGATGCTATATTTCTTGTTAATATTTACTAAACATTGCTTCGTCTGGCACAAATATATATGAGAGAAGGTTAAGAATATTGCGTTAATGCGATAGTACAAACGACCTCCCTTTACGGATAAAATGACTCACACTTATGTAAAATATCTTTATATACGTCACTATCTATCAATAGGTGCATACACACATATATTCACACAATCTGGTTAATATAAATCCTCAGGTGGCCCTGCAACCGACAGACGATTCTTCCCCACCCACTTTTTCGTATCCCTTCTCCAAATGTTGGACTCCATATTGGATTTTTCAAACATCCCTCACACTGACAAGTCTGATTCATAGAGTTTCTACGCTGACGCAAGATCGAATTTTTCTTTTTTTTTTTCTGGTCGCTCGATGCCAACCACAAAAAAGACTGACACATTTGTTGTATTCTGCACTTTTTGCAGCACAGGCTGTGGCTGGGGAGTTATCTAAAAGGCTTTGTTTACTGTCGTCCAGCTGGCGAGATCTCGGCGCAGATGGATGACGATTCATCAAAATTCGCCATTTTTTTTTTTTTATCTCGGTCAGACGAATTGATCAGAGTAGATGAACAATACAGATGTATGTCAATTGTTTTGCCACTCCTACTGCCTATGTGTAGCTGTATTTGTTTCACATTGCATATCACTTATGACGATGGCCATTTTTTGTGGAATAATTAAAAAGTGGAGATAACTACTCATAAGCAATTGAAACAATTCAACGTCCATCATTCGACGTGATCTTTCTTCCTTTGAAAAGCTAAAAAGTTATTATTTCTGTCGCAAAATAATCGTTTCATTTACCTATACATTTAATATACTAAATGTCAAAAATATTATAGCTATTACATTTTTACCAATCTCTCTTCACTTGAATGTTCTGATAATTTTCTAATTACCTGACGCATGGAAGGTTGCTTAATATACAGGGTGCGATGAATAAACTGTCGTCTAAATGACGCAAAAATGAAAGTAACACTGACATCTCATTTTAAAAGATATATTGTAGCGAAATTCCACAAAACTATCTTGAAATACTAAGGAGTAAATTTATTCACTAAAATCGCCATTGGTTTCACACACTGCCTTCATACTACTTTGGAATCGGCTGTAATACATCTGGGGAGTCTCTTTCTTTAATCTTGTGAGTGCTGGCGTAATCTTTGCCTTCAGTTTGTTTTTGGTGTTACAAGGAGATTTGTTGGTCTTTTTCTCTCAACTGCGCCACATATATAATAATCAGTGGTTGCAGTCTGAGGAGTTATATGGCCAGATGTAAGGGATAATGAGATCACAGAAATTGTCTGACAGCCATGACTGGATTCTCCCGCTTGCGTTGCATGGTGCAGAACCATTTTGCCACACATAGGGTCTTCCAGCAGCCACCCTCTTGACACAGAGCAGCACTACCTCCTCAAAGCACTTGACGTAGGCCTCCATGTTGAGCCTGAGGCTCCCGTGTGAAAATTAATGGAGGAATGTTTCTATATTTCTGAGATGAGGTAGTATTTACACTCATTCCATTATTCGTACTATTGTCCTCATCTTTGTTGCCATTTGTAAAACGTTTCGGCCGTTGTACCCTTCGGCCTTAAGGACACATGGTCCAGTGGATATAAGCGTTGGTTAGTTCCAGTGACTTGACCCAAACAGTTGTGAATTCAATACTAGGCTACAGCAGTAACTTAGAGAGTCGGGTTAGAGCGAGGTAACTCAAGATTACCAAAAGAGACTTTGCGCAAGGAAAGTGATCGTAAGAAAGGGTTCGGTTCGAAATTATGTAAATAATGTAAATACTACTTCATCTCAGAAATTCAGACAAATGCCTCCATTCACTTGAAATTCTTAGCACCTGAAGAAGGCCGACAAATGAAAATGGCAGCAAAGATGAGGAGAATAGTCCGAATAATGGAAATAGTATGAATGGATACATAAAGTTGCCATAACTAGTGGTCACTCTAAACACCATGATGTTGACTGAATATTTGGTTTTCTTCACCCTCGGTATATCTTTTGGGGACAAAGCAAGCTAACGATTGTTTTGAGTGTTCACCATCTTATCCCGGCATAAATTTATCTCGCCTGAACAAAGCATGTTCAGTTAGAGAAGATGCTTGAGTTTGTTCAAAAGCTTCATAGCGCAGTCCTTCATGGCTTGGAGTAAAAATTGTCCGTTTCTCATCTTGCAAGATAAATAACCGTTGTCTTCAGGTACTACCTTTTTGATAAGAAACTCAGATAATCTTGTGTCCCTGGCTTTGAAGTTGATTGACATCGAGGGATTGTTGTCAATTATGGCTTGGATTTCACCAACAAATTCCGGAGTTCTTTTCTTATCAGAACGATCAGAATGAGTTTTCCGAGCTGTCGTACCTTCGTAATCACCATCCAACTCATTCCGAATCCTCTGCACAGTCCTCAGAATGACTCCCAAATACTGTGAAAACTTCGTATTGGATCTCCTGGTGCGAATGCTAAGAAGTACAATCAATAAAAAAAACAAAAACAAAAATCAAATATCAAACAAAGAAAAACCTAAAAAGAACCCCCAAAAAACAAAAAAGACAACAAAAACAAATCAAAACAAAACAAAACAAAACAAAACAAAAACAAAAACCCTCCCCCTCCCCACAAAAAAAAAAAAACAACGCGCATGCACGAAATCAAATTACAAAATGACGACAATTTGCCCTTCAAAATATGTACAAAGTGTCTGTATACTAAAGCTAGGTAGCCTTCCCTTTGCAAACGTAAGAAATAGTTGCTGTCCGCGACTCTCAGTGATGAAACAAAGTGTAAATAAAAATATATTTAATGGAAAACATTTTTGTATTAACAATGTGCTTATTTTTTCTGTTAGAAAAACATAAAAATGCTGTTAGTATTCGACGCTACCTTGGAGGCTGTTCACATCACGAAAATCATGTTGAAAGTAACATGATCAATAAATTCTTCTTGGTCATGTGAACAGAGTTCAACCCTCAATTCAGAATTCAGGGTTTAACTATAGCATCCAGCATCTATACACGAATGAATTAATTTTAATGACCTATGGTAATAAATGCGATAACATGATATTGTATTCGTTACTCACGTGCCGAAGGATGATTACAGACGACCTGAACTTGGGTGCACATTCTCATCGGTACTTCTGTGTGATTCATCCAAATCCACCTGACATTGTTTCTATTTACCTGACCATATCCCAGAAGATGGCCATCTTTGAAATTCATTGAGGTTAGTGGTTAGTATCAAGAGCATGAGTACCGGGTTCTAACCTTTCCATAGCCGATTCATTAACGGATGTAAGTTCTTGATAATATCGACCACGAAAGATGAGGCAACTTGAAAACTATACCACAGACAGACCTAAGTCTTGTGAGTGAAATTGAGTCAACAGAACTATACAGAAGTTGTCGACGATGTTTGAATTCAGTGCTTGTGTCGAGTAATGAAGATTTGGACAGCCGAACGAAAACACTCTACCCCCGTAGATTAAATAAAGGGTCCAGTTCGAAATCTCTCGAAAGTTATCCCGATCAACAAACACCCGAAAAAGAGCAGAGAGTACAACAACCGAAATGTAAATAATAAAGATACACTTCATAATAAATAAATAAAGTAATAAAGTTTATAAAATATTAAATACTAAAGTGATATCCACTGGCAAAACGACTACTTTAAAACTGGTTGGCAAGCCACTTCTCTAGCGTACAGGATTCTATTTCCACTGGGTGCTGTAATGTTGTAGCCTTGTGCTATATTAACCTAATCGGAATAAATATAAGAATTTTTGCACCTTAAGAATTAAATACAGAAAGCTTTCCTTTATTTGTAAGCAATTTAACTATAGTGTTCTCTATATAAACGCACAAAATATCGATTTATACTATGTTTCAAAGTTTGAGGCGACACCTAGTAATTTTTTAAATTGGCCAAAAAAGTAGTTGTTTTGTACTCAAAATAAGATAAAATTATTATACATGGTTAAAAAAAGTGAGACAACTTTTTATTAGAAAGTTTATTATAACAAAGAGATAAAATCTTTATATGATTAAATTTTGCTCTCGTCGAAGTATCCTCCTTTCGCCTTGATTACTACGGCATAAACGTTTGGCATTCGTTGCAAAAGTTTCTCAAAGTTTGATAATTAATTCCAGTCTTTTTTTTAATTATTCTAAGAGCTCTTCTTTATTTTTTTCAGATTTCTGTCAAGTTCATCCTATACTAATTCTGGGGTTGGCTTCAAACCTTTGAACTGTAGTATATATATAATTGATTAGACAAAGAAATTAGCAAAAAAAAATAAAAAAATAAAAAAATAAAAATTAAGATAAAACAGGAACTGACAATGTTCTTATAGAACTCGAAAATATCTTGTTAGAAAATCATTGTTACTATGGCTATTTTGTCCGCACCCCAAATCGAGCAGCAGTTCGATCTTTTTATCCATCAATCACATGTCAATTAATTCTTATTAAGTCAATTCTGAGTTTTTCCTGAGGTTTAATTCAAAAAATCATCAGTGGAATTTCATTTGTGCCTAAACATATTGACGCCTCAGCAAGTGAAATGGAAACGCCCGGCCAAAATCAACTCGCCAATAAAAAAAGGAAAGAAAAATACAAAAAGAAAAAAAAATGTAAAAAATTGACATGAAAGATGAAGAAGAAAGATTTGCTGAAGAAAAAAGAGGCTGAAATGTTCTAGAGACAGATATATAGGTACCGTTATACAAATTGCTTGGGTTTTGAAAGATGTCGGATAAGAGATTCTCGAAAAATTCAGCAGTGTATTAGAACTAAAAGTGAAGAACGTATTGAAAATATGATTCCAGTGAAACTCTCAATTGTAAGCTGCTAACGGATTTCATTTTGAAATTTGTGTCAAGATGATCCCAGAACGGACGAGTATCACATCGAAAGGAAGAAAGTCAGGGACCTTTAATACTTTGGATATATATATATATATATATATATATATATATACAAAAGGATATATATATGTCGCTAAAATCCTAAGGGAGATCTTGTTAATATTAATTGTCGAAAATTAAATATTTAAAAATGATCCAGCCTGAGGGGTCAATGTAATTAAAATTATTTATCTACAGATCCAGATATGTATATGTTGTTTTTGCATATAAAACTTCAAAAATTACAAATATCGAATAATCATTTCAGTGAAATAAATTCACTTTACTAGTGATCATTTTTATTATGGAAAAATTCGAAAGTTTTTTGAGAGTGTATATGTGTGTGTAAAGACACCTGAAGACCATTTCAGGGAGAGGGGAAAAGAAAAAGGAAATTCGTAGCAATAAGCAAGGGAATAAAGAAACAAGGAAAGAAAGAGAAAGAAAAGGAAAGAAATAATGAAGAAAGTGGGAATGGAAGTGAAACAAAATGGGGGGAAGGGTTAGGGTTAGAATGCGGGCGTACCGAAACGCTGTTTCAGAGGATGGAAAGAGAGATGGAAGCGATAAAAAACGGTAACGAATTGAATAATAACCGTGTAACAGAAACGGAAGGAAAAGGATAAAAAAAGAGGAGATAGAAGAAAAGTCACAGGGGAGAGGGGTAAAGAGAAAAAGAAAAAGAGAAAAAGAAAAATGTGTGTCAGATATGGAGACATGACAACTGTTAGCTCAGAGAAGGGGGAGGGATAGATACATAAAAAAGAATAAGGAAAAAAGAAAAAAGAAAAAGGGTAAAAGAAAAAAAGAAGAAACTAAAAAAAACATGACATCGTAATTCGGCTTTGCCAAATGCTTTTCAAAATTTTCCTTTTCAAATATAAAATAGGGCCTGATTACTGTTGAGATCGAATTAATATACGTTAAAATTTACCACAAAAATAAAAGGAAAGGGTGATAAAATAAATACAAGTATGGGATATATAGAAAGATAACTATATATAAAAATATATTTAAAATTTAAAAATATTTTAAAAGATTATATATATATATATATATATATATATATATATATAAGGAACGAAGAAAATAATTACAACGTTCAAAATATTAATTTAAAACAGTGCTCAGTATAAAAATAGAGTAATGGATATTTATTATTAATTATACTTTAGAACATGTACAAACTGCTAACTACTGCAAAATTGTACATTTTGTTTCGACATTGACAGAAAATGTCTCATCAGGTAGTTGCTAAGCAACGGCAACAATTATCAAAAACAGCAAACGAAAGTTTGCAAATTTGTAATGGTATTTTTGGTAACTGTTGCTGTTGCTTAGCGGAGTTTTATGTCAACACAAGATAAAATCGTCGCTGATGGTAGACGTTTTTGTGTTAACGTTCTTGAAACCTCTCTGAAGATGACTCATGTGAGCCGAAAGCTTAGAACCAACTTAATAAAAAATTATCCAAATGTTGGAGAAATTTTGTCTTTATTTTCAACTGAAATTAAAGCCAAAATACGGCTCATGATTAAACATAATAGACATTCATTGTCTCTTATATTTAACAGTATATGTTTAGAAAATTATCTGCTGCCTCGATACACTATATATATATATATATATATATATATATATATATATATATATATATAAGTACCCCCAGTACATTTTCTGTACATAAGTTTACATTGAATTTTTAAAAGTCAAAACTTTTTCTTGAAATTTAATTTTAGCTTAATTGAAACCTAAATCCTTAAACTTACTATTTCCACTAAGCAAAATACTCTGGTGTATTTCAAACAGAACTTGTAGTCATCAGAATCTAAAATTTGGATATTTTTTTAAAAATTTAATTTTTCGGTCATTTTTTGAGCGATCGACACATTTGTAAACAAAAGTTAATTCTCGGTTTTAAAAATTTGCAAAAATAAAATATAAATATACATCTCTCATTCGTGAGTTTTGGAAAATGATCAAATTTAAAGTTAAATTAATTTAATTTGAAACAAATATTACTTAAATATGTGACCTTTTAATGATAAGTATCTTATAAGTTTCCATAGTAAAAGAAATTGTGCAGTTTAACATAATAAAAAATAGAAATTATTCTAAAAATCTTAATTCTAAATGATTTGTATTAAGCTTATGAATTTTCGATTTGTAAATAAAGTCTATTTGTAATTAATAACCAAAGATACTATGGAACTGGAAGAAATTTAAAAAGATGTTTGAAACTTTAATTAGCAAAAAAAACAAAAACAAAAAAACATTTTTTATAAATATTCATTATTCATCAATTTTTCTTTTTCAGAATATGATATACTAACATTATATTTTTATAAAATCAATTAAACTTTATCTACATTAAAAATAGCGAAGTTTTAATGCATTTTTTATTTTACTATACGGAGCAGATTTTGGTAAAAATGGTCTGGTATTTAAAAGAAATTACATGATTTACATCCCCAATGAGTTCTGCATTTAACTAATAAAAAATTAGTATAATGTATTTATAGAAGTTTTACGCAGTTAATTGAAGTGGAGGGTAACAGATGTAAAAAAATATTTTTACCAAGATTTTCTAAAAATAGTAGTCCATGAAATTAGCATTAGCCGACATATTTAAATTTTTGTTCAACATTATTATTAGATATTCATATTTCAGTGGAAAGTCTGTTTTTATTTTTTATATATAATCAAATAATACATTATAATTTCCACTGGCCTTAATTGTTTCGAAAATATCGATCATCCGGCATGAATCGAACCTGCAAACTCCCATATCTGAAAGATGCCGTCTTTAGAACATATGTATCTTTACCAATCGACCCACAGAAGATTTAATTGAAAAGCAGAGTCCAATTTCGCTTTTATATATTCTTCTGATTTTCATCGAACGATTAATATCTACTCAGATTGTATCCGAATGTAAACAAACTCAACCGAAGACAGAATTACGGAATTTAACGGAAATCCACGAAATTTGCATTAGCTGACATATTTGAATTTTTATTTGTTTAACGTCATTAAACATAAATAATAATGTTTAAGTGAAATAAATCAGGGATCAATAAAATTAAATCTAGAATTTAGGCTCGGACACTTATTAAATGATAGGACCAGAAAACGTATGGGATAAAAGTAGTTACCTCCACTAAATAGCAAACAAAAATGCATAATTAGTTTTGTACTGAATTTTTAACAGTGAAAAAGTTTTCTTGAAACTTTTATTTTAGTTTTAATTGAAAGTTAAATGATTAAATTTACTATTTCCAGTAAGCAAAATACTATCTGATTTATTTCAAACAGAAATTATATTGATTGAAATAAAAAACTTTGAGATTTTTCAATTTTTGAATTTTGCCGCCATTTTTGAGCAATGGATACATTTGTAAACAATAGTTAATTCTTGATTTTAAAAATCTTGTAAAAATAAAGTTACAAAGTAAGACATTATTTTGGAAAATTAGCAAATTTTATGTTAAATTAATCTGATTTACACAAGTATTACTTATTTATCGCGTGAAGTTTAGAATAACACTATTCCTTAATCACAGATTTGAACTTTTTGACCTGTCCATATATTAAACGTGTTGACAGGTGGCTGATTAGAGATAAGATAAAAAAAAGTGTATGGCGTTCACAAGTGACAAAATTGTACATTTGTTTTTTTCGGGTAAGGGAGGAATTTTAATTTTCACATAGAAATTACCATACAAAAAAAAAACTTCAAATACACAAACAAAAAAAATAAATTATTTTAAAAATATGGAAGCAAAACTATTTTTATTAAACTTGTCAATTTTCGATAGGCAATATAATCATCATTTCTTAACTAAAAAAATCTAACCTTTGAACATTTTAAAAATATTTTTGAAACTTTATAAATTATTATTATAACAAAAAAAATGAAAACAATTTCTTTAAAATTTCATAAAAAATCAACATTTTTTTCTTCAGATTATAATGTTCTGAATTTGATTATTTATTCAAGCAATTAAAAGCTTATCAAATTAAATAATATCAAAGTTTTATTGCCTTTTTTTATTTTACTCTTCAGAGCAGATGTTCGGATATTGAGGCCAATTAAAAAAAATAGATGATTTATATTCCCTAATGAGTCCCGCGTTTAGCTAATAAAACCATAGACCATAACAGTGTAAAATTTATGAAAATTCCATGGATTTACGTAGGGCGGGGGATTGGGGGTGGGGCGTAACAGGGGTTAAAAAAATTATTAAAATTTTTAAAAAGTAATAATTCTAAAAATAATTTCGTTCATTTGTAAATGAGTACTGAAAGTTTCATTAAAATCCGACAATTATTTGATTTTTACGAGAATTTCCAAATTAACGTGTTTGTCACCGGGAAAAACCGTAAGTGATGTCACCATTACGTTTTCCATTGTAAACAGTCGTAACGTTTTGGTTACCCGCTAACTCAAATCAAAACAAGATTTTCTGCCAAAATTTCGAACATGTTAGAAGGGATTCAAAATTTTTTTAAATAATTAAAAATTACTCTGATCTTTCCTCTTCATAATAGTATAAACATTCTGATGGAAAAAGTTCCTTTTTATTAAGTCTGGGACCTTTTTTTATTCATACTATACTGTTTTTTAGCGATTTAGTGGAGGTACCTAGATAAAAGAGGTTAGCATATATAGGTGTTGTAATTAATTCAACAGTTTTTAAGAAGATGGAGAAGAAGCAACTATCAAATGAAAATTAGTTTTGGATTATATTTAGGGAGTTAATATTCCAATTTATACTTTTGTTTAGGATACTTTATTATTGTAATATTTTCAACTAAACACGGATTACATCTATCGTAAAGGTTAATGGAGGTCCGAGTCAAACCTATTAGTCTTCAACTTACTACGGGGTTTAGTTCCTCTGCTTTCATTTCCTGGTATCTTAGAGAAAGGGCGTCTGCACTCTTAGATTAGGGTTAGAAAAGGAGTATTTATGAGAGTAAAACCGTTGCACACACACACACACACACACACACACACACACACACACACACATATATATATATATATAAGGGAGGCCACAAAATGAAACAAAAAAAATGTCGGGTATGCAATATCATAGAAGGAAACCACTTCAAGTTCGAAAACACATCTACATTCGAAATAAAAACAGGTTTAAGCTGCAATTCTCAAAAACGTAATTTATGCTTTAAAATGCGATGAATGCACAAAAATATACGTGGGGGCCTAAATAATAAGGCCTAAATACAAGAGTATCCCTGCACAGAAGTAACATTAAACTAGCCAATAACAGGAAATTATACGTCTCCCAACATTTACATGAATGTAGTAGAGGTAAATTCAGAGTAATGCCTATCTACCAAAATTCAGATTATGACACGCTCATGATGCAAGAAGAAATATTTATTAAAAAAATATAAGTTTTGTCTTAACAAAACAACATGAAAAGCCTAAGACACACACACAGTGCACTAAATTCAAACGCGATCAAAAAAAAAGAAAAAAAGTGCAAACTGTTGCAAAGAATAGTATTCCAAAACAACAAAAAGAACTAGATGACCCGTAGAGTAGAATTGAATCAAAATCGCTGAAAACAATTTTGAAGTATAAAGACGAAATCAAATTTCGCATGTCAGTGTAAAAAAGTTTCATGATCAACAAAAAGTGATGAATGTGACTTAACGTGCCAGTGTGAAAAACCAAAAAAACAAAACAAAACAAAAACAACAAACACGACGCATATGAACTTTTTGCCATGCTCACTACTTATCGCTATATATACACGATACTTTGGCTATCAGAAAACAAACTGATCTCAGTACGAAAAGTCACTGGTTTATTCGCCTGAAGAGAGTCAACTTTAGATTCTAAACATGTGTAGCGACACAAATAACATTATTAACACTTAATATATCATAAAAAAGCAAGTAATATGAATAATAATAGCAACAATAAATTTACAATTTAAACAAAACGTTCACGGGTTCTCGAATTTTTTCTCATATATATATATATATATATATATATATATATATATATATATATATATATATATAGTGGACATTGAAGTTAACACCGACAGGCGACAATGATTCATGCTAAAACTTAATCTCCACACCTGCCGATTGTGTTTAAGGAGGAAACAGACTATCGCCTCTGTTTACTTCAATGTCCACTTTTATATATATATATATATATATATATATATATATGCTCTATCCCTGATATTGAACACATTAAAATATAAAATATAAATGTAGCATACTTTAAAAGTATATATATATATATATATATATATATATATATATATATATATATATATTATTATTATTATTATTATTATTATTATTATTATGTCATTTTTCATCATATTTCGATTTCTGCTTTGGTCTCACTACCAACCAAGTCTGCGGGGAGACCTAAGGCAGGTAGTGGCGTGTTGTTATGGCTCCATTTCATGTTTTTCTATCTTCCCTATCATCCCCTGCATTACATAGATAAAGTTTTCCTTAGTGTGTGGGCTGTACTTAATAAGACATTTTTTGTATATCTCTTAAGCTGGGGTTTCCAGGGATTCTTTCAATGTGTTGTTTTGTTCTATTTTTTATCATTCCAAAGTGCACCTACTATCACTGGCACAACTCTTGTTTTCAATTTCCACATTTTTTCTATTTCAATTTCCAGGTCTTTATATTTTGACAGTTTCTCAAATTCCTTGATTGCTATGTTACAATCCGCTGGACAAGCCATATCAATTAATAGACAAGTTTTCTCCTTCTGGTTTTTAACAATAATGTCTGGCCTGTTTGCTTCAATTTTTCTGTCTGTGTAGATGGTGTAATCCCATAGAATGGTGACATCTTCTATTTCTGTAACCGGTGCTGGGTGATGTTCATACCAGTGTTTGTTTACAGATTTTCCATAATGTTTGCACATCGTCCAATGTAAATATTGCCCAACTCTATCGTGGCGATTTTTATATTCATTTGGGGCAAGCACAGAACAGCCTGAGATTAGGTGGTCTATTGTTTCTTGGTGTTTATCACAAAACCTGCATTTTGGATCCATATTATTATGCATAATATTTGCCTGAAAGTTTCTAGTGAAAAGACTTTGGTCTTGTGCCTTCAGTTTCAGACTTTAATCCAGATGCACGTAACCATCGATGAGTATTAACTTTGTCAACATTGGATTTATTGGCACGTACTGGATATTGGCCATGCAGAGGTTTGTCTTGCCAGCGCTGTTTCATCTGTTCAAGAGCTTTATCTTTGGCTTTCATTTTCATATTTTTTGCCGCAATAGTTGGTTCTTGGCTTCTGTTTTGCTTTTCTACAGAATCTACTAACTGTAAATCTTGTTTGTATTTACTGCCTTCTTTTATTATTGAATATTTTTTCTTTCTTTCTTCATGTTGCCTTACTAATTGTATCATCCAATCCTTTGTTGTTTCTATGTATGTTAGTAAGCCAATAGTTGTTGTCTTGTATGACAATTCCAGCTGAATAAGACCTCTTCCACCTTCTTTACGGGGTATGTATAGACGGTCTACATCAGCCTTTGGATGATGCATCTTATGCTTAGAAAGAAGCTTTCTTGTTTTAGCATCCATTCGCCTGATGTCGTTTAGAGTCCAGTTTAAGATGTTAAAGCTATATTGGACAACTGGGATTGCAAGGCTATTAATGGCCATAACTCTGTTCTGTGAATTTAATTCAGTTTTATTATTATTATTATTATTATTATTATTATTATTATTATTATTTCAAACATTATTTAAAATGGAAAACCGTATTCGATGTCACATTTTTTTTATCATCCGGCTTGCGCATTCGAGAAAATAAGATTAGAAACTTTGCCCTTTTCTGTTAAAGTAACCATTCTCTCATCCACCGTGCTTTAGACTGCTCAATTACGGAGAGACTCATAGCCAAGTGAAGTTCTCTTTGTTTTAAGTATATAAAACTAGATGTGCGGTTGTCGATATCGGCTCGGAATGAGAAATTGGAGAGCTATGTTTGAATTCCAATCGAATTCGTTTCATGCACTTACGCCCAAATACTATTGGGAAAAGTATTAATCCGCCTCTTTTCCTTCTAGCTATGGGCTGAATAGCAGGACAGACCTATAGCATTGGTTAACAACCGGTTTAACACAGAAAGTAATGGCAACATACTGCAGGAACATCTACCTAGTCTGTCATGTCACTTTTCAGACATTATTACTCAATCATGTAGCACGTATGACAATTAACTGAATGATATAAAACTAGGTACCTCTACTAATTTTCGATACCTAAGGTTTAAAATGAATTTTTCTAAATGAAGTTTTCATTTTAGGTTTAATTGAAATGTAAATGATTGAATTTACTAATTTACAAGAAACAAAATCCTCTGGTGTATTTTTAATAGAAATCATATAAATTGGAATAGCAACTTTTCAGTTGTTTTTAGTTAAATCGTTAAATCGGTTGTTTTTTAAGACGTTAACACATTTGTAAACAAAAAATAATTTTGGTTTTAAAAATCTGGCAAAATAAAGTGTAATTTGTGACACATAATATGAGAAAATTAGCAAACAGAAAGTCAAATTAATCTGATTTGAAACAAATATTACTTATTCATAGCATGAAACGTTAAATACAAGCATTTCTTAATCACGGCGGTTTTGCTTTTCTGACATGTAGATTGATTACTGTCAACCTGACGTGTTGTAAAGCTAAGTATGGTTGACCATAATGGACACAAAAATATTTAGCGAAATAAGAATTTAAAAATAAAACATATTTTAAAATTTTGAAAGGATGATTTGCAAAGCTGTTGAGACGAAAATACGATGAAAAACAGAAATGAAAAATGAAATTAAGAAAAAAATTGTTCAGTCTAAAAAAAGTTTTTTTTTCCGGAAAGTAGGGGATAATCCTTAACATAGGTGATTTTTTAGTGATAATATCATTTATGGACTACCATACTTTGAAAAATAGAATGTTTAAACACTAAAAAAAAGTAAAGAAATATCTTTTAAATATGCAAAAAAATTTGTATTAAACTTTCCAATTTTTATTCGTAAATATAGTTTTCATTTAATATTAGAGAAAACATCCTATTCATGCAGAACTTTTAACAATTGATATATTATGAATTATTATAATTAAAATTATAAAAAAGGAAAACAGTTTTTGTAAAAATTAATTATTCATTGAATATTTTTTTCTTAAGACAATATTGTAAATCGTATTCATAAAAACAATCAAAAGCTTTCCCAATTAAATAATGCTATAGTTTTGCTTTTAACTAATAAAAACAATTATTTTTATTATTATGTAATTTCACAAATTTTATGAAATTGTGTAAGTGGAGGCTGGAGTAACATATGTAAAAACAAATATACCAAGATTTAAAAAATGCTTTTAATAAATAAATTAATTAATTTGTTAATAAGCCTAAAATCTTAATTAAAATCCCACAATTATTTGAATGTTGTAAGCGTTCCCAAATCAATGTGTTTTTCACCTGAAAAAAGGCGCCAAAACATTCATCGTTTATATTACGTAAACCGATGACATAAAAAAAAACAAGATTTTTAAGCAAAATTTCGAATGTGTTATTAAAGATTAAAAACTTATTAAAAAAATAAAAATACTCTTCTTTTAATATTAGCAAAAACATTTGACGATAAAACTTTGTTTTTATTAAATTGGGGCCTTTTTTTCATCATGCTATGCTGTTTTTTATCGAAAAAATAGAGATCCCTGTATAAAACAGTGATTCAGAAAAAAGGAAGATTCATTAGTCTGGGTCATCTTGTACTTTTCTCCGATTGAAATCTGCAAGAAATATCATTCCTTCCCCAGAGAACAAACAAACAAACAGACATTGTCGGTTGGGTGTTGCTTGAAATGCCCAATCATGTTGAACTAGCAGAATATTATTGCTATATTTGGTGTGCAAGAATTACAGCACACGAAAGCCTTGTCGTTCTCGAATCCAGACATTCTTCTCTGATTTTGTTTCTCTCTGTGCAGAAGTGGGCTTTCTTGCTTAATTAAAAAAAACCCCAAAAAACTAAAAACAAAAACCGATTTATGAATTCACTTCATTAATCCCAATTCATATATTAATTCTAAGTTTTATTTCTATGAAGCTATGATCAAACATTTATTTGAAAGATTTCATCTCGATGGAAAAAGATTTATATAAAAGGCTGCTGAAAAATGTTCAACCCGTCCATAAATAATATTTCAATGGCCAGACATCGTGCCTGATTGGTTGTTGCATATTTGCAACAACCAATCTGACATAAGCAAACTGTGTTCAAGCCAATATATAGAGCAAGAATGTTAAACGCTGATTTTATAAGCATCGAGCATGAATCTCTCACGGAAAATTATCTCTACACTACTCATTCAGCTTTGTTGCATGAAGTTAATTCGGTTTATCTATCGCTATATACACTTGTGACGATGTGGATACGGACCCACTTCTGCGAAGCGAGCAAAGCACCAACAAAATTTGACAATAATCATCGAAGGATGTTAAATGTAGAATAATGAGACTTTTTTTTTATGTAAAAACATGAAAGAATTTTTTTCAATAAAAAAAATATGGACGAAATCGTAAATATAAAATTAAATTTTGAAAATAACTTCTCGCTGAAATTTACTAATCAACTGATGGACAGTAACAAAATCCTGTTTCTTGACGTCAATATAGAGCTAAAAGTTAACAAATTTATCATTTACCCGTAAAAAAAACACACCAGTAAGAGCTCGTCTTCTTAATTATAATAGCCAATGCCCAGAAAGATATAAAATAGCAGTAATAATGAACTTCTTAAATAGAGCACATCAAAATTCTTCCTCTCAAAGAATATTTTTGAGCAAACTAAAACACATAAAACAATAGTCAACAATAATTTTTCCTACTACATAATGCGTAACATTGTATCATTCGTGGTGGGGCGGATAAGGGTCGCAGGTTCGAATCCCGCCAAATGACAAACATTTTCATGACAAAATTTATCGTAAATAATTAGGTCGGAAGAAATAAATATATAAATATAATGTTTGATTAAAAACTGAATATCTACTCAAATACGAGGATCAATCAATTAAAAATAATATCTAAACAAATAAATTATATATATATATATATATATATATATATATATACTCTGTACTACCGGTTTAATAGTTTAATAACTGGCAGTAAAGAGAATAAACTGAGCCAACGCTGCCTCGCTATTGTCTCTTTCTCCCTATGAGCGTGATAGGAGGGTATATATATATATATATATATATATATATATATATATATATATATATATCACGACGAAGAATACTAGAGAGGATTATAACACTTCCCAGGTTACTTGAACAAAAGTAGAGATTTATCCATTGTTTCCTGTTTAGGACTGGGTTTTCAGTTACTTCTAAAGTCTCTTTATTCTCTTCAACTCGCATTAGCGTGATAGCAGTATTGCGAAAGTTAATTAGTTTCGAGAAAAGTAGTTGGGCTGAGGAATTCTTCAAATACTGAGCTTAAAAATGTTCACTTGAAAATAATTTAGTATAACTGTGTGCAACTCTATCCAAACTTATTTATAAATGGAACTTTGTCTGTGTGTGTGTGTGTGTGTGTGTGTGTGTATGTGTGTGTGGGTGTGTATCCGTTACCTATAGACTCCAAAACGGCTGAACCGATTTTCTTGAAAATTTACACAGTTGTACTATAAGCGTCTGCGAGTGTTCTTAGTTAGGTTTTGTGTCAAGGTACCCTCGATAAATATCGAAAATTGATAATCGAAAAAATTGGGTTATAGAAGAAGTGGTACGATTTTTATCAAAGTTGATACACTCATAGACAAAGACATAAGAAACGATATTCAGAAGTTTCAAGGTTGCAGTTCTTGCAATAATGCAGAAAATCAATAATATATAAAAGGCAAGGTGTTTGTGTGTTTGTCTCTTTATCTGCCGGTATGCTTGTATTTTTTCAGCCCTTATATTTTAGTTTTTGCTTCGGGTTTGACTTTAAGTAGGTATAATTGTAGTTCTTAGTCTCAGCTATGATACCATTTACTCAGAGGACTTATTTAGCCTTCAAAATTCAGTTTACGATGAAAAAACGTATTTGATATTGATACCAGGAAATCAAAATTTGACTTACATCCATTCATTTTTCATTCAGTCTACAGTTTCGCTTTAAATGGAAACAACTATTGCTTTTTAGTCTTTCGTGCCAACGTCGAAAGAGTCTGAACTCCAGGACCATGGGTTAGTCTTGAAGCTTTTATTACACCCGAGCAACGCCGGGCTATACTGCTAGTATTTACATAATGCAGTCACCATTGGGACATAAATGATAATAAATCACTTCCTCGGCTGGAATGAAAAACAACTCTCTAAAACTCCTTGAGCTTAAGTTGTTTTCATAAAGACAAAACCATCAAATAGTTTTAGAGAAAATATTTTTAGAGCAACTCAATCAAAATCAAAATAAACCGTGTAGTTCGTTTGTATAAAGACATATGTGGTCTTATAAGGAAGGAACATTTTCGGGAAATAAGATATTAGAGCTCGGTCAAATGAATAGCTGACCTTGTGCTTTCCAGAACAAAATACATCCTTAGAGAACATAACTTAATGGTTAAATCGTACGAGTACATCATTGTTGACAAGCCGGCAGGCTGAATTCCATATATAGAGTTCGTGGTGTACCGTAAGTAGTTCAGTTGATGCCGCCTGAGAATAAACATGCGGAAGAGCTGAACGGGAAGATCAGATCGCAAAGTTACCAAAACCTTTGAATGTCGGGGAATTAACAAGCAGATATAAACCACTGTTTTTCTAGTATCATCATAACTGTGAAAAAAGTGGTTTAAAGTTCCCACTATGGCGTAACGTTGTCAGATGTCAGAATTGGGGTAAGGAAGACGCTAGTTTACAACACCTATGTAAGCAACAGGTAAAATGTTCCAGTTTCCTTCGTCGTTATTCTAAAATAATTCTCGTGAATTCATCAAGCTCGTAACGTTTCATCTATGAACTTGGAATAAATTTTATCTGAATACAATGGCGGTGAGGGTTTTCTAAATATGCCAGACCAGTGACCAGGAAAGCGAATTCATGCCAGGCTTGTAGTGTTATATAATTTAAGGAATTTTTGTTAAATTTAAGATTGAAACAACGCCAAAATATTGATAAGGGCGTATAAATATTGTTTCGTTAACCTCCTTAATAGGAAAGGCTTACTTATCTCTAAAAAATGAATATTCATAATATAAACCATTTACTGGACTTGAACAGCGACCTCTGGTATAGATATGAAATACACTAAGAAGCACAACACTTTTCAATGAATCACCATTTTCGCCTTTGATTATCTTCTCGTCAATCAGATTTGACTTCTTAGGAGAAATGCTGCACCCTGTGGATGAGGGTAAGCGAGCATGTATTGGCATCAATGACATCCTTCCAAAAGATTGCGATTTTCATTTCCTTTTGCACACCAAATTTAACACGGTTGCGTGTCTCTTTGGCACAACTTCGAAGAGGTTCTCAATCTCTGAATCTTCTCCAAGAAAAGAATTGTTAGATTTCATCTGACGTTCTCAATTCTCATCGGAAACTAGAGTTGAAGGTTCCGATTTGTGTGAAAACAAACTAAAGTTCAATTTCGCTTGCTCTTGCACGCAATGGAAGAGATAAAATCTTGACGCAGTAAATTTTAACTTCACCCACAAGATCATATTCTTCATTGAATAAACAGAAACTAAATTTATGTTTAAAAACAAGATTTTGCTTTCTAAACAGACAAAAAAAAGAAAAAGAAAAAAGAAGTCATTTACGGCCTAATGCCACTATATAACATACACCAGGATTAAACGTACATATATATATATATATATATGAAATGATTTGTTTGAGCATTACTTTTTACCGATACTCGTATTTAAGTGGATATTCTGTTTTTAATTAAGCAGTATTATATATTTATATATACTGGCATGATTATTTACGATACATTTTTATTACGAAAATGTGTCATTCAGCAGGATTCGAACCTGCGACCCCTATCCACATAGGAGAAGCAACCATTTGATCTGTCAAAATCTTAGACCTCTCGACCACGAATGACCTCTAGTCTAAACGAGGTTTTAATCAAGCCTATATAACACAATTTTCGATTCATCGCAATAACCATATTTGCTCTGAAATGTATCGTAAATTCAAATTGTCGGTTATAACCAAGTTTCGTTAATTTCCGTAATATATATATATATATATATATATATATATATATATATATGACAAAGTGGAAAAATCTTTTTCGTGTGATGCGTTTCATCATTTAGGATTTTAGTGAAGTGAATTTGTTTACGTAGGTGCAACTATACATGCGCACGAACAAGAGATGCAAGGAAGTTTAAATTTTAAATTATTTTTCATTTTTTTAATGTGTTTTGTGTATATAATCTAGCCAAATTAATTAAAATTCATTTTCTTTTTGTATCTATCACTTTTATTATTAAATATCCCACACAGTCATAGAAGTTCTGCTAGGAATGGTGAAATGTTGTAAAAGCCAGTGCGCAAAATTATTGTTGGTGGTCTAAGGATCAAGGCATTTTCGTCTTAGTGAGAAACCTTCAGTACAAGAAGGTACTTTCCGCGATATATGTGAAAATCGGTTAATCATAACACTGTATTGCCCAAACCTTCCTTTGTCTGGAAATCCACTTGATCATATCATCAGGTACTTGCTACAAAGTCTAAATTCCTGTGGTTCACAATGATATCGAGTACACTCCTACCTTACTGACAGGCTAATGCCAAATGTTGGTGTAGAAGGTACCTCCGCCACGTTTATGCTTTTTATACTATTACTATTTTTGCCTCCCCATTAGGGTTTTATCTAATCAGTCACATTGTATAATGATTACCTTTATGATAACGTGTCCAATTATTTATTTTTTTTCTCTTCAAAATATTTTTATTCCATGAAAATTCATTAGTGTGTTTATGTGCAAACTTATGTTTGCCATTAGACATATTTTACACCATTTATCTGACTTGAGGGAGCATAATATCATTATTTCGTTGAGCAAAAGTTGCCCTTTGGTGGTGCTTCGGTTTGCATTATATGTGTATAAAGTTTTTGCTTCTAAACGCCACAGGTTTTCCAGTGTAAGTGATTGTATGTTAAAGTAGATGCTTTTATCTTCATTAAAAAAAAAAGAAGAAAAATAGTGATTTATCTCAAATAGACCAAAGGTTATGGCATTTCAAAAGTTAACAAACTTTAAACACGCTTTACTCGTTTTTTATTTTAAGGCGGAAAGTACTTTCTAATTCCAAACACCTTGTTTTCTCCTTTGATCAGAGAAGCATTTTTATGTAAAAACTGTGGTCCATCTCATTACGTTAAACAACCAGCTAATGCTTTTAATGCGTTGTTCTATAAAATCTCCGTTTTGTCTCCATATAATCTTTTATTTAAATTTCTTGGGGCGTCTATGTAATTTTTGTAACAATTATTGCACAATAATTGCAATTAAATTTATGTAACTGTAACAAATTTCAGGTTGAGTTTAGATAAATTCTTTTCAGTTGAAGCTGTGATAGAGTTAGTTGGTAGATAACACTTTTTGTTTTTTTTTATTGGTTGATTTTCGGTGGACACTAAGTTTTAAGTTACTGTCAACACGGTGTAGCATGATATATAGGATGAGTAAAATATTGTTTTCTTCCATCTTGTATGTAAATTCTATTGTATGTTCGACTTTGTTTAATTTATCTACAAGGCTAGATAAATCAGTACCACGAGTATACATTAATAGAGCATTATCAATATGCTGGAAGTATGTTGATTGTTTGGATATGATTGAAATTCGAGAAATTTTAAGAAAATACATGCCATCACGCCACTAGATCATCTCAATTTAAAAGAATTTATCTAAACTCAGCATAAAAGATATGATGTCATCATCAGTGCGATATTGGTTCTCAGCCAAGTGTTTTTCATTTTGTGGAAAAGGAGGGTGATCAAACAGTCACGCATAGCAACCACCGAAACCAAGGTTTTGCGTGCTGGAGTATTATCCTGATGAAACAAGATCCCTTTCGTCAGTGTTCCTAGGTGTTTGGTCTTGATAGGTTTTTGTAACTGCCTCAGCAAGTTGGCATAGTACTCACCATTGATAATGTGGGCTTTTTGAAGACAGTTAATAAATTCAATACTTTTTGCATAAAAAACAGAGCCCCTGAAAAAGAAAAGACAAACAAAAAAAAACTGAGGCCTTTAAGCAGAAAAAACGACTTTGGCCTCCTTTGGAGCAAGTGAGGTAGGGTATTTCCACTGCATGTATAATCTCTTTATCTCTGGCACAAATTGATGGACTCAACGCTCATCTGCGATTAGGAAACATTTAAGTAAACCAGTTTAATTTGCTATAAACAATGTCAAATTTTTTCATGATGTGACCAGTCAGGTGCACGTTTTCCTTTACTACGACTTCTTCAGATAGACCAGCTGATATAAATCTAACTTTTAAAAATATTCTCACGGACGAAATGCATTAGATAATAAACATTTTTTTCCCCATTTTCTCATAGATTTCCTGAAAACTGTCAACGCATATATAATGTTTATAGTAATGAGTAAAATTGTCGAATTAAAAAAATGCAATATTATATATATATATATATATATATATATATATATATATATATATATTCAGAAATTATAACATGGATATGTTACAATATCACTACAAAAGTAGCTATTTTGTTTCGACTCTTCTTGTGTCTTGTCAAGTGATATATATATATATATATATATATATATGACAAAAATATAGTCTTAAAGTATGCTATATTTATGACTTCAGGTGTTCAATAACGACGTCAGAGAGAAAGAAACCAGAGGCTACGCTTCACCGATGTCCATTTCACGCCAATACATTATTAGCCTTTAATGACAACCGATGATTGCGAAGACTCTACTGTGAAAGCCAGTACGTAAAAACACATTCTGTATATCTTGAATTCAAAAGTAATACTTTCACGTGAAACGTGAAAATATACATTTTTTATTCATGGTGAATCCAATCGTATAACTTTATGCGAAACCAACTATTTCAATTTGTTTTACGCTTTTGAATACTACTTCCTGTTCAACCAATGAATATACACATTTTCTTTCCTGACTATTCATCGAAACACAGAGACCCATCTCCGATGTTAAATTATACGCCTATACATTATCAGCTTCTAATGAGAACAGTGGAACGTCAAAGAACTCTATTTAGCATCGAATATACGAAACTTTTTAATGTTTGATTATTTTTTCTGAAACACGCAAGTGATAACCCCAAAATGTTTAACTTTATAAAAAGGAATTCTTTATTTTGTTTCGTCTTGAATAAAATGTGTTATCTCCTCAGTCTTACATTACTTCACTGGAATACAACTGTGTAAATTTACAAAATAAATTCTTTATTTTGTGTTGTTAAAATATACACACGTATTTCTTCGTCATTATACGCTACCAAACACCTCTTTTTTCACTCGTATTTGAGTAGATAATCGGTTTTCAATCAAACTGTATATTTATACATTTATTTCTACCGATAAATTTTGTTTCGAAAATGTGTGTCATTCCGCAGGATTCGAACCTGCGACCCCTAACAACATAGGGAAAGTCAGCAATTGATCTAGTGCGTTTTTTACCACGAATGATTCTACAGTTTAATCGAAGTTAAGTCAGGCCTTATATAACACACTTTTCGATTCCACGTAAATAACCATCTCTGCCCTGAAATGTATCGTAATATCAACAAATGTTACAAAAAGTCCCGAAGATGAACAAATGAAAACGTTGAACGAATGGATAGTTAAACAACCGCACTAGAGTTTATTTAAGCAGTCTCTGACACTTTAGATAGAGAATGTAAAATTTGTTTTTCGGGAGTACGTGATTAAATATTGAAGTGTATGAAATATTAAGTAATAAAGATTCAAATTTCGTGTTGTCATTTACTCAACACACCTGTCTCGTAACAGGTGTTAGCCTAAGTGAGCGCTCAATTGTTAGAGCCTTGTTCCAGACTAACATAAGTATGGAAGATGTAGTGCAGATGAATCCAGCTTGTGCTTTCAAAGTTTGCAATTCTAAAAGTTTAAATAAACGCAGCATAAACTACTTGTTTATTTAATTTAATCGATTTGCCAACAAATCAATCATAAAATTAAAGCCTAGTGATGACGATTGACGCAACTTTAGTGAAATTAGAGAGACGCAAAAGTGAAGCAAAACGAAGCGATTATTTAATCGTTATCATGGATTGTTATTGATTTGCAGTAATTAAATAAATCGTAAGATTGACTGTTTTACTAATAAACTGAAATTCACACACACACGCGCGCCCGCACGCACACACACACACACACACACACACGCACACACACACAAGTAAGAATAGATTTCACCATAACCAGAAGGGTTGCTAAAGATAACAGAAAGAAATAAAATATACATACTTTAGTCATTTCGATATCGTATGATGAGAATACCATAGACCGAACATGTAAGCAACGATGAAGTTTTAGAGAAAATGAAAACTTAAAGGACACGTAAACTTAACATCAATAAGAGACCTTTGAAATTTCTATGACACAAAAGGAGGAAAGATGACTTGGAAAATTTGAAACTTACAGGGTAGATTGACACCAAAAGGAAAACAGCGCATAACATACTTAGTGAGCTTGAGTAAATGGGTGGCGAAACTGGGTTTAAGATGAATAACAAAAAGACAAAAAGTTTATTAAGAGCTACAAGGGATAGGAAGTTGTGGAGAGTCATACTCACAGAAAGATAGACGACAAAAGAAACAGAGGAAAACAATGCATTAGCCATTTAGCGAATTTGAGTAAATAAATGGCGGAACAGGGTTCAGTTGAGATATCAAAAAGATAAAATTTATTAAGAGCTACAACGGACAGGATATTGTGGAGAGTTACGACCACCCACGTTTTGAAGGGACACGGCGCATAAAACAAGAAGAATGGCTTTCAAACAACATAAGAAAAGTCTGGGATTTGTTGAGGCTGATAAAGAAAGAGTTACGAATTGGAGAAGTTAAAATGAAGCAATAGAGAAATTTAACTACCTCGGGTGTGTGTTTAAACTTCATCTTCTATGCGCCGTGACTCTTCAGAATATAGGCGATCATCCCCCACCCCAACTTTCTATTTCATGTGACGCTAAGCAATTTTCTCCCTTTGCTATGGCCCCCATCCTTGTTCACCATCCATCCACACAAGTTAGTCATTATACCCGGTCAGGGTCAGTTTTTACAAACCTTCTTTCCTCATTGTGTGTCCAAAAAATTTTCGGTTTATTAACATTTTGTAGGTTATTAAAATGTTTGTGTGTAAGTATTTTGTGGAGATAATTATTGTTATGGGCCAGGTTAAGGTTCAAAAAGAACAACATGACCACAAGGGTAGAAATAACAAAGATATATTAACAAGAAATAACAATACAAAATGTGGAAGGTGTTAGTATGACTGTAAGTGGAGTGAACTACTACTAACTCGACTCTTTCTCTTGGCGTAGTATATATAGTGTTAGGAAGAGTTCATTCTGGAGTTACCGTTAAGAACCTATGACAATTATGATTTACAGATACATGTCCTACTAATGAACCCATAGCTGGGGGATGGAGAGAAGAGGTGGATCCATACCTTATCTAAATGCATTTGCATATTGTTATGTCGTGAGTAAGAATAAATAACTCAACAACAGGAATAGGTTAATTGTTGTATTCCGTGAAAATAGTATTTACAAAGGTTATTAGTATCCAATACAAGAATAGAGGTTAATCGTCTCAACCGTCGTAAGACGTAGTATGAGCAATGGGTACTTCCGGGTCGTCACCGGAAGTCTACGACTGACTTGTCGATCGGCTGCTCGGCACACTACGTCGTAGATGCCACCATTACTTTACATAGTAATGGAATAGTCCATTATAGCCGAATAGGCGCGGGCGTCCCAATACATATACATAAATATAACATACCCTAGTGATATCCTGGGTATGACAATAAACTACACCTGGGTCCTGGGTTTGACGATAAACTGCATCCAGCAGCAAGACCTCTAACTGGAATGTTTTGAAGAGCAAAATTGCTGTTGCTGTTGCTATTAATTGCTGTTGCTCCCATGTTCAACCTGACCTAGGTTGGTAGCACCTGATAGGGTCCCCGCTATGGACAAATAGTTAACCTCAAAACTGGAGTCAAAACACTATGAAAATATAAAAATAGATTTTCATAATGAAAATTTCAGCAATACTTTTTGGAGAAGAAAAAATTAACAGCAATATATTTTTGAAGTAAAAAGAATATTAACAGTAATATATTTTTGAAGGAAAAATATATATCCCAGTAACACTTCTGACTCTCAACAAAACTCTCTTTACAAAAATACATCAATGAAACCTGATCTAGAAACTGATTTCTTTTAAAGAATACATATTCTATTCATACAAATTTGTTGTAAAAATCTTGTCAGCATTAAATAATCCATTGAGGTTGATAATCCGTAAAAAAACCAAACTGAAATTGGAACTCGGTTCTCACATTCTGAGCCGTAATCTATTACACCTTCCAATGTTACGGCACCTGGTTTTCCTAAGGTTTGACGATACTTCGGTGAACGTACGAGAACCGGCGATATGGCAGCACCGCTCGCCACACACTAACTATTTTGAATATAAATGTTCTTTCTGTTGTCACTTTCTTCAAGACGGGGTTGTTGATTATTCGCTCCGTCCATTAAATTTGTATAACGATATTCCTTTTGCTTCTAGATTTTTCCTCATCCTTAGAAATATTGTTCAACATTTCCTGTTTATTCATATTTCGTTTTTGGAATGTATCTTTCGTTTAACTAATCCAATCCGTCTTCGGATCTAGATGTCACATTTTCCATCCACTTTTAAAACGCTTTCCAGATATTTTAACTTCTACACCTGCTTATATCTTTAATCCATAACTCGCATCTAGGGATTTTTTTCTCTTGCTGATGAATATACTTTTTGTTTTCTTGCAGTTGATAGTCTCTTTTTCTCATATTCTTCTGCCGCCTGTATGTCCTGTAGTTTCCTTTCCGAGTCTGTCAAAAACACAATGTCATCTACGTATCTTATATCGTTAAGATTACACCCACCGATAATAAATTCTGTTAGGATCTCCTGTTCCCTTAGTATGGAGTCGCTGTAAAAGTCGAATAGATCTGGCGAGAAGACACATCCTTGACTCACGCCTTTTTCTATTTTCATATAGCTTTTCAATTCATTTTTTACCCGTATACAGTCGGTTTGCTCTTAATATAAAGTTTAGATTTTTCTCGAATGTTTTCCAAATAGAGTTTTCCTAGCAGTTCAAATAGATCCTTGTACTGTGCCTTGTTAAATTATTTTTTGTAATCTATAAAATATAAGGGCACATCCTTTTGAATTTGAATTGCTCTCTCTAATATCATTCTGACCATAAAATCCGAAGGCGCCTTGAAAAAGAGAAAATGTCTTCCAAAAGGCAATATAATTTGAGAAGTAACATGCACAGAGTAATGAAGAAATTCTAATGAAAAAAGGAAACAAAAAGGACATTTTTAATTAGAATCAGCAAGAGATTTCTGATATTTCTGAAATATATAATAAGGAAAGAGACTTAGAGACTTTGACACTCACAGGATGTATTGAAGAGGGGAAGAAAGTAACTTATTCAAAAAGCTTGTGTAAATGGATGGCAGAACTGAAATTGTTTAGACCTATAAAGGATAGGAAGTCTGCCCACGTCCTGAAGAAGAAGAAGAAGAAGAAGAAGAAGAAGAAGAAGAAGAAGTGATCATACTCATTCCTAACGTCTCATGCAGGATTTCTTTTGCAAGACATCCCATTCTTTAGTCGAGATTTGGCTCGAGGAAACTTCTGATATCTTCTAATGATAATGCACCATAGAAAGAAAAGAGACTGTGGATGAGATTAAGGGGACGCAGCTGATAACGATCCTGAAAGAGAAATTTTCAGATTGTATTGTAAGGTGGAAGAGATGCAGGGCTAATTGCGTGACATCCCAATGGTATTAATTTGAAGGTCACTAAGGTGTCAAAGTCCTAGCTGGAATATTTGATTTGAAGGCTGTCAAAATCCGAAGGGGGAGTATTTTAAAGATCACTAAAGCGTTAATATTAAATAAATGATAGTGTCCGCATATATATATATAGTGGATAGAAAGAAAATTACTTATACCTGTTGGTAGTATCAACACATTTGCATTCACTTGGCTAGAAGGGAGTTGTATACGTTACTGATAATCTGTCCCATGCCTTTCGGGCCCCGAGATGCATATTCATGGATTGCAAGATATAAGAGCAGAAATCAAAATGTGAACAGAGCGAGATCGATTTGCTCTGCCAGTAGCTGTTGTCAGGTGCGTGGGTTTTGTTCTTACCCACTTGGTGTGCCTTGTGGTGCAGTGGATATCAGCTCTGAACGATAAATGGGAGAGCCGAGTTCGAATTCTATTTGATTTCGTTGCATTCACATTCGGGCGAATACCATTGGGTAAGCTCTGAATCCGTCGTTTCCCTCTCCAGCTATGGGTTAAATAGCAGGACAAACAGGGTTCTTGTTTAGCAACTAGTCTAGCGCAGAAAGTAATAGTAACATTAATGCGGGAAAATTTTCTGCCCAGTCCGTCATGTCTCTTTCGTGTATCACGTATGGCACTTAATTGACTGAATGTTGAGTTCGGTCCTCAGTTCGCTAGTGTCTTCGTTGTGAAGACTTTTTATTGTATATTTTGCGGGAGACATTAAACGAAACTACTCTTTTAATTCAAAATGAAACTGCTTTCTTTTAATTGTCTTAGAGAACTATTTTTGCCTACCATCAGCATGCCTGATATTAACGCCCAGGAGCGAGACTCATTACACCTACACGAACTAGCTTTTTCTATTGACATAAAGAGGAGATATTATATTGAATCAGTTGCTAGGTCTGATGCTAAGAAAGTTGGTTCACTATGTCGTGCTAGACATTTTTCTCTCTGAATCTAACTTTTCACATTTGTAAGTATGCTATTCGTCCATGCAGTGAATATTATTATCCCTTCCAGTTGGGTGCTACTTTTATGTACTTAGATGTTCTTGATAAAATTCAAAGAAGAAACCGCAATTTTATTGACCCTGACCTGGCATTTTGGGACCAATCACATTCCCAACACCTTAACGTAGTGCTTTTTCTATTACTCTTTTCATAGTAATTTTTCTGATGAGCTTTCCGCTATGGTTCCTCGAATTTACGAAATTAATTTCAATAACAGCAGCTAGGCCATTTCATTTTACAGTCGAAATGTATCTATACTAATAGTTTCTTCTCTCGCACTTCTCTTGCTTTCCAGTAAACTTTGATCTTAGAAAATTTATATGCAATGTTAATCGTTAATCAAACAAGTACAAGAATTTAAGTACCTAGGAAGTGTTCTAACAGGAGATGGAAAGTGCGACACGGAGATCCGAAGGCGAATTGGCATGGCAAAGGACGCGTTCCAGAAGATGAGCAAAATACTAACACACAGGAAGATCTCAATAGAAACGAAGAAAAGAGTGCTGGACTGCTACGTGATGTCAGTTCTTCAGTACGGCTGTGAATGCTGGACAATATCATCGAAAATGAGGACAAAACTGGAAGCGGCCGAAATGTGGTTCTACAGAAGGATGCTACGGATATCGTGGACTGAGCATACAAGCAACGACGAAGTGTTAGAAAGAATGGCAACAAAAAGGAAATTGATGCTGAGCATCAGGAAGAGACAACTGAAGTTCCTGGGACACGCAATGAGGAAGGATAGCCTGGAGAACCTGATACTGACTGGACAGATAGAAGGAAGGAGAGACAGAGGAAGGCAGCGGATAACATATCTGCAGAGTCTGATCAGGTGGATGACGGAACGGGGGTTGCCAGGAGCAACAGGAGCAAACATACTAAGAGCCACAAGGGATAGAGAGACGTGGAGATCCATGATCGCCTACGTCCTGAAGGGACAGGGCACATAGAAGAAGAAGAATTACTGCTGTTTTATTCTCTCTACTTAGTAATGTTTTCTTTTTGTCAGTAACACTCAGTTTTTCACACTCAATAACCTCTAGCCTTTCAGTGGCTCTATTGCCTTACGGTGAAATGTTGGGAAAAAGTAAATGAAAAAAGAAGTTTTGTAGTAGACATTTTCTGTTTATTTATCCGGATATCATTTGCTTCAGTTAAATCAGTGTTTCCGAAACTGGGTTGTACCGATCCCCAGAGACGCAGTAAAGATTCGTGGTGTGGTGGTGAGACAAAAGGTGGGTAGTCAGAGGGTGGAATATTTGAACCGTGACATACACAAATTGCATTCATTGTTCTTGAAGTGTATCTTACCTTCACATTAAAGTGTATTCCATTTATATAACAATTATTATAAAGTACGAAGATAGTCATTTGACATGCAATAAGACAAAGAAAATCCAGTCAAAGGATAAGTATACATTTGAGTCGAGGCATTAGTGTTATGTCTGTACATACAGGGGCCGTTCGGGTTGTATTTTGGTACGCAAGTGGTGGGGGGCGGGAAACTCGAAGAAGTTTGGAACCACTGAGTTGAATTGTCAGTATGATAATTGCTTTTTCCTTTCATTTTCGCCCTCTTACATAACTATTTTCATGTTTCTCTTAAGTGCGTTGATCAATTCGCCTTTCCTTACTTTTCACCACTAATTTCTTCTTATTCGCTTTCACTCCCTGTAACTGTAACCCAATGCGTCATAGTGGCATTATTGCCTTGCGTAATATATATATATATATATGTGTGTGTGTGTGTGTGTGTGTGTGTGTGTGTGTTGTAGTTTTGTTATTACAATCGTTTATAAAAGCATTATAGCACTACACACACACACACACACACACACACACACACACACACATATATATATATATATTATTTGGACTGTCTTATATATATATATTATTTTGGACTGTCTTAATCTTTATTACATTGTTTATGACGTTTCAGCCGTTGTACGCTCCGGCCTTCTTCAGGTGCTACAGATTTTAAACCAAACCCTTTATTTAGATCACTAGGATATAGCATTGTCATTCCTTGTGCGATGCCGCTTCCGAATGTCATGTAGCTATGTCATGTAGTTATCTCCCTTTAATTCAACTCTCTAAGTTATTTGCTCAACACTGTTGTAGTCAGGTATTGAACGGTCCGAACTAATAAATAATGTAAATACTACCTCATTTCAGAAGTATAAACACACACACACACACACACACACATATATATATATATATATATATATATATATATATATATGGGGTGAGAGAGAGAGAGAGAGAGAGAGAGAGAGAGAGAGAAGTTTACATTTTTCAGGTAGTGTCGTGCCAGTTTAAACGTTCCTGATCAAGGGTCATTATTACGAATGTCATTTCGACAGAATCAGCTGGAAAGAAATCTTTATTTACATGTGCTCTTTTCCAGCTCGATTACAATTACATCATTTGGTATTTTCGATTAGTGTGTGTATGTCTTCAGTGCACTTTTCTCTAAATACCGCCTTCCAGTTATGTATGTACCGTGGCGTGTGTAGCGAACTAACTGATGTGAACGATTTTCAGTGTAGACAAAGAAAGATTTCGTTATTGGAAGAATACTAAGTAATCACCATCCGCTTCCTCGCATCACAATATTTCAGTAGTAGATTTTTTTACTGGTTGTATTTGGTATCGATTTACGATTCTGATGGGTTGTTGAGATTGTTCCCTTTGGATTACAATATTTTTTTTATTATTATTTATTTATTTTAGAATAAGAAAAACAACATTCAATAATCCTACTGTTTTTATAGCATGAATTTTTTTCTCGTTTGTGTTTGTGTGTTTGGCTGTAGGTTTTATTCGTTTCTGAGGCAGGTGCGAATCGTTACGTTTTGCGTTGTAAAGTTTTAGCATAATATCTGACAGTTTTTGTTAAAATGTGAATGATAAGTTTTATATTTACATATGTCGTATGTGAAAATTTTGTAGTAGCTGGCAATGTTTAATAAATTAAAAAGATGTTTCTTACACTTTCTGAAAGGATCACCTAATTATCATCTGCTTAAAACCCCGTTAACTACCATTCTTAAGAATGTGTGCGTCAGTTAACATCGTTTCTGAAACTACATACTTGGCTTAGTAAAACAAAATATCAAGAGCCTGTATCAAAACGAAGAACAATACTACCCACACTTACCGCATTCCGCGACCAGTTACCGATCTCAATATAAATTCAGTAAAGAAAAAAGCTTCGAGATCCGTTCTCTCTCATTTTCTTCTAGAAAGTTGGGCAGACAGGTTCAGAACTCTAATCAGCCAAGAACTAATCGGGATGACTGCCTGTTGCAAAGGAGGAAACAATCTGCGTACAACGAGCTACGAATTTTGTCTTACTCCTCGTACGACAAACTTCGTATTTGTGTTCATAAAAAGGAAAGAAATCTTGCGCAACAACGTTCTCTCAGAGTTCATTCATTTTGAATGTGAAAATCAGCATTCTGTTCCACCCTTCACAATTTAAGATAAATCTTTCTTTCCTAACGTTTTGATGGGCACTTCAGCCTGCATTCCTAATGACTGTTGGTGTAGAAATTGAAATTTAGCAAAAAAGAGAAAAAAAGCAATAAATGCAGGCTGAAGTGTCCATCAAAACGTTATATAAGATGACTATCAAAAAAATTTACTGCGACTTATGCTAAGTTACAGCTGAATAATTTTATTTTATTTAATTAGGGAACTGAATTTGGGTAACGGGACATCGGGCAAGTGAGACTGACAAACATCGTTAGTTAAGCACACACACACACACACACACACACACACACACACACACACACACACACACACACACACACACACATATATATATATATTTATTATAAATTATGTTTTAGAACATGTACATAATATTTTAATATATGTCCTCGACAATCATATGTTTGTTTCAACGTTGGTTGTCCAACGTTTCTTCGGGAGGGAAAAGCAAAACTCAATTCGTCTGCTGCCTATATTTGGTTCATTGTTGTTGTGGGAGGTTGGTTGGGGTTATTGATAATGAAGGGAATGTGTCTTGTGTTGTCTGTTAGAGTTTTGAAGAGCCTGGTGTGTAAGTGCTAAATTGTTGATTAATGGTATTATCTGTTGGAGTGTACGTTTTTATCGGTCGGGTATATCTTTTGGTTAGAATTTCGCAGAGATTGGAGTGTGGAGGGGTTTGATTACTTGATCGGTTTTGCGTGTTTGCATGTTTTTTTGTTGTGTGTGATTGGGAATTATCTTGTTTGTTGACCTTAAGAATTTTTAGGCGTCCTGCTTAGCTAGTGTTTGATTTATTTGTGTCTGTTGTTACCAGACAAATTTTATTTATTCTCTTTCATTTAGTGGCGAGGCTGTTTTTCCCAGGGTTCCTTAGATAGACGTAATAGGGGTTGGGTGTTTTTTCTTTTTAATTTTGATTTTTTCAGTACGGCATATTTCTGTATTTTATTTTTGTTTTTTATATTTTTTATTTTTTATTTTAGTGGGATCGGGGTGTTTATTCAAGTATTATTGTATTTAGGCAAAGTTGTTTCTAAAAAATCTAAACTTGTATTTTTTCGGAAGTAAATGCAAATTTCTATTTTGTCAGCTTTTTATAATGTTTCTAAATTTGTATATTTAATCTTAATTTTGAATTTAGAGGATCGATTCTATAATCTTCTGCCCAGTCAGTCATGCCTCTTTCGAGACATGATCGCCCAAGCGTGTTTCATGTATGGCACTTAACTGACTGAATAATGTTTCAATTTTTTCTTATTCTTTTACGCTCAGTAACCCTTTGCGTCTTTGTGGCTTTACTGCCTTATTTAAGGTGAAATGATTAAAAATGTATTGTAGATTGATAAATAAAGTCTTCAATCCCCAGAAAATAACTGCGGAAAACCATTATATTCAACGTCTTGAATGGCCACGGCTAATAGAAGTATAATAATGCATAGCATATGTACTGCCGAAGCGAGTGTGTCATCTCAGCGTAAGCACCATTTTAATTTCTGTATATTCCAATTTTTATTTTTTCAGAAAACTTTGTATATTTCCACAAATAAAATTGGTATCACAATAAAGTAAATTTATTTCTCTTCAGAATTACTCATACATGCATATATATACACAAATAGGAAAACAACAAATATTTATGAAAGAGTATTATTCGATATTTCGATGTTTATTTACACCATCATAACTATGAAGCTACTTTTAAAGATGGTGAAAATACTGAAATATGAAAATATAATAAATCTAGTTATAAATCAACTATTTATGGCTGGTTATTGGAATTAGTCATGTGAACGGACAGGTAAGAGTGTTGGGTGGAAGGTGCGAACAGATACAGAGATAGATATATTTTTCTTATTATACGACATTGCGGGGAAAGTAATACTCACTGCTATGCGTGTGGGAAATCATGCACACAAACGAACAAAGGCACACCCACCGACACCTTCAACTCTGACGAGCGAATTTAGCGCTTGTATGTTCAATAGCATTTTTCTCCCCTCAACACACATCCTGCTCGCTGGTGCATATGCACTCACAAAAGTCGACCCCATTCGAGAAACGAGAAATGAAAGTCGTTGCTTAAATGAGACAAACACGACAGAAATCAGGAAGTAGAGCATAATGGTTTTGTAGCTTGCGGAGATGGCCAAGCATTTAGAAGGTGGTTAAGACGTACACCCAACTTAGAAGACATGTGTCGGCTTCAGTGACGACGGCTGGCAACAGAGAATCAGCAGCATCCGCGTTGAAAAGTGAGGGAGTGTGGGTATTTGTTTATCAGTAAAACTGCACACCGACGCATACGTACTACATTCGCCAGAGCTGATTTTTAGTTGAGATAAAAAAAAGAAAAAGAAAAAAAAAAGGGCATACCGACTAATACGAAACGAAAGCAGTAAGCAATGAAAAGAAACAAACGGACAGCAAAACAGGGAGGTAGGTTGGCTCGGCGTTCAGACATTTTCATGTCAACTTTTTTTTTGAGAATGATAGCAGGTGAGAGTTAGTTGCAGTGGTGAACGAAGGTAAAAGATGAAATGGATGGAATAACAGCCGGCGCTGGTGAAAAAATTGGAATTCAAATAAGAAATAATAAAAATAATGATCGATCGGTCTCCCTCACGCGTTGTGTGATCTCCGTTTTTTGCTTTCGGGTCGAGACGCACACAGTCGTGCGCAGCGGATACGCTGTGATATCCATACAATAAGCAAAGCCTTGAGTTTTTCAACTTACACATATTCTTTCATATAGGGAACTATCAACCGTTATGCTTACGTTTGAAGGTGACAACCAGCCATATTATTGGTGAATGTCTGTTCGTAAAGAGGAATACGCGCTCTCAATGTAGATCAGATATAATTTTGTATTAATTTTAGTTTGATAGAACTCCATCCACTTCTTACAACATTTTTTTCTTCGTCTTCTTCTTCTATGTGCCATGCCTCTTCAGGACATAGACGATCATAGCTCTCCCAAATTTCCTGTTTTTTTTTTTTTCTTATTTAATGTTGAAACGGGTGAACTGTGTGTGCGTGTTACTTTGTACAGTTACTCTTGAGGGAATTCTATTATAAAATATTTCGGTCTTCAGGTAATAAATTCATATACGTTTTTTAGAACTGACAATAAAAATAAATGTAACAACAAAAAACAACAAAAAAAAAAAACAACAACGTTTGAAACACCTGAAGTTTGAATGCTAATAAATAGGACATTTAAATTACTTCACTGGAATGCTGGTGCTACACATTCTATTCATCTTTATTTATTTTGATAGGTCGTGTATTACTGTCTTCTCAAAATAAAGTAATCAACATAACAATTCTATTCGATGAAAATTGGTCCATTTAAGGATTAATCAAATGATATCTAAAGAAAAACTGTTGACCTTAAAAGACACGACCCACCGGAAAGTCATGGTGATATGACTGCAAGGTCCACATGATTCTCCAGTGGGTCATTTCTTTTCTATGAGGATTATTGACGGGGGATGCTATGATTGATTGCTTATTGGGAGGGGGATGCTATGATTGATTACTTATTGGGAGGGATGCTATGATTGATTGCTTAGGAGATCATCGTGCACAAGAACCATATTTTTCCGAAATAATTTAAATATTTTTTTTATTTCTTTGTATTTTTTATTTTACTTTAGAATTTCCACTGTTTGTTTTTGGGGTTCATTTTTCTTTTCATTTTTTTTATACACAAAACTGTACCATGCATTCATGTGTGTCGTGTGGGACTCTAGATTGTAAAATGGATTCAGGTAGCGAACGACAAACCGGTGGGACGTGGGTAATAAATACTATCTATGGTATCATTGCCTCATGAAACAATGTTAAAACAAAGTCTCTTGTACTAAAATTAATTAAGATATAATGCTGGGAACACGGGAGAACAAGGGAAATGAGGCTTGGAAGCTAACCTGTTAAAATAGAAGAAATACACTGATTTCTAGCTGGGTCGACTTTAAAGCCATACGAGAAAAAGAACGTGGGGTCCTATTCTGGAGTAGTGCCAAAGATTCTTTTTGTTTGTAAAATATGTAATAATAGAAAACAAATTCAGAGTTTCTTACATGCTATGGGATAACATTCTTACTTGCAATAAATATCCAAAAACATCTTGTATCAGGTTCTATCATAGAGTGAGTTAATATCTGCACTGGAAAATATGCAACTTTTACGGGAAGGAAACGGCAAGAAACTGGTATGAACATCACCCAGACCCGATTACAGAGATGCAACAATTTTATTGGGACTTTACAATACACACAGACAGAACAATCAAAGATAATCGCTCAGACATTGTAATCTAAGACACAAAAACAGAATGTGTTTTCTTGTTGACATCGCAATACGTGCAGACTGAAGATCTATAAAGAAGTATCAAAAGTACAAGGATATTGAAATGGAAATATCAATAAAGGTGACATATGACGACATCAATAATTCTAATTGTAGTTGGAGCCCTCGGATTGATTGGAAAAGGTTCCGAGAGACTCAGTGAAGGGATTCTTTGTAGCCCGTGCCTTAAATAAATATAAAAAAATGTACTCACAAATACGATATACACATTAGGAAGAGCTTTTTCTAAGTAAAATGTGTGTGATCTTTCTAACGTTAGATCTCTGATTGGGACCCGGAAGAAAATATATACACGACAGACACCCAAGAAAATAATAATAATAATAATAATAATAATAATAATAATAATAATAATAATAATAACTATCAGTACTGCATGATGAACTATCAGTACTGGATGATTGAACTATCAGTACTGGATGATTGAACTATCAGTACTGGATGAACTGAGTAGAGGAATAAATGTAAGAACTAGGAAAAGCAGAAGAGCCGAAAGAAAATATAACATTAAGAATGAAAATGAAGTCTTATCAAATAAAGAAAAAATAAAGCAAAAAATCCAACTGAAGGCTCAAAGAATAAGACGCTATGAAAAAAGAGCAAGATTTTACAGACAAAACAAGATTTTTCAGACTGATACAAAGAGATTTTACAGGGAAATAAGGTAAAAAAAGAATTGAAGTGACAGTACCCCCCAGAATGGAAGAAGTCACACAGTTCTGGGAAAAGATATGGGCTTGCCCTAAAGAACATAGCAAGGAAGTACATTGGATTGCGCAAGTGATAGAACGAATGAAAAATAAACCAGAACAGACATGGTTTGGAATTACAGAAGATGATGTTAAATTTGCACTAAAAAAAGCACACAATTGGAAATTCCCAGGTATAGATAAAATTCCTAACTTTTGGCTATATTATTTAAATGCAGCACATAAAAACTAGCCAAAGAACTTCAAGAAATGGTTGACGATCCCACTAAAATTCCTGCATGGATGACCAAAGGAATTACATTTCTTCTACCCAAGAATAGTGACACAAACAACCCGAAAAACTACAGACCAATTACATGTCTTCCGACAACATATAAACTATTAACATCTATTTTAACAAAACAGACATATTTATTCTTAGAAAGAAATGACATGATACCGCTTGAACAAAAAGGGTGCAAACGTGGCTGTTATGGTTGTAAAGACCAATTGCTAATTAACAAAATGATCCTGGAAAACTGCTACAGTACAAAGAAAAATCTTAGTACTGCCTGGATAGATTATCGAAAGGCATTCGATAGTGTGCCACATTCCTGGATTTTAAAGACTTTAAATATATACAAGATATTGCCCGTCATCATCAATTTCATCAAACAGTGCATGTCTATATGGAAAACAACCCTTTACCTCAATCATATAAATGGAACCTATAAGTCTGATGAAATAAACACCAAAAGAGGTATATTTCAAGGTGATTCTTTATCTCCCTTACTATTCTGCATATCATTAATAGCACTAACCAGTCAACTTAATAAGACAGAATGTGGTTATAAAATAGGCCAAAAGAAAATAAGGCCATCTATTTTACATGGATGACTTAAAGTTATATGCTAAGAATGATAATGAGCTGGAAGGTCTTCTGCAAACTGTAAAATGCTTCAACGAAGATATTGGAATGAAATTTAATTTGAATAAATGTGCTAAAGCTACAGTTTTACGTGGATCAATACAAGAAACATCCTCAATTAGCTTAGACCCTGCTGTAACAATAAAAGAATTGAAACCAGAAGAAGCTTATAAATACCTAGGTGTAAATGAGAGCGAAAACATTCACCATAAAAAAATGAAAGAAATAGTGCGTAAAGAGTACTATAGAAGGCTACGAATGATATTAAAAACTGAATTAAATTCACAGAACAGAGTTATGGCCATTAATAGCCTTGCAATCCCAGTTGTCCAATATAGCTTTAACATCTTAAACTGGACTCTAAACGACATCAGGCGAATGGATGCTAAAACAAGAAAGCTTCTTTCTAAGCATAAGATGCATCATCCAAAGGCTGATGTAGACCGTCTATACATACCCCGTAAAGAAGGTGGAAGAGGTCTTATTCAGCTGGAATTGTCATACAAGACAACAACTATTGGCTTACTAACATACATAGAAACAACAAAGGATTGGATGATACAATTAGTAAGGCAACATGAAGAAAGAAAGAAAAAATATTCAATAATAAAAGAAGGCAGTAAATACAAACAAGATTTACAGTTAGTAGATTCTGTAGAAAAGCAAAACAGAAGCCAAGAACCAACTATTGGCCGCAAAAAATATGAAAATGAAAGCCAAAGATAAAGCTCTTGAACAGATGAAACAGCGCTGGCAAGACAAACCTCTGCATGGTTAATATCCAGAACGTGCCAATAAATCCAATGTTGACAAAGTTAATACTAATCGATGGTTACGTGCATCTGGATTAAAGGCTGAAACTGAAGGCTTTATTCTTGCAGCACAAGACCAAAGTCTTTTCACTAGAAACTTTCAGGCAAATATTATGCATAATAATATGGATCCAAAATGCAGGTTTTGTGATAAACACCAAGAAACAATAGACCACCTAATCTCAGGCTGTTCTGTGCTTGCCCCAAATGAATATAAAAATCGCCACGATAGAGTTGGGCAATATTTACATTGGGCAATGTGCAAACATTATGGAAAAGCTGTAAACAAACACTGGTATGAATATCACCCAGCACCGGTTACAGAAATAGAAGATGTAACCATTCTATGGGATTACACCATCTACACAGACAGAAAAATTGAAGCAAACAGGCCAGACATTACTGTTAAAAACCAGAAGGAGAAAACTTGTCTATTAATTGATATGGCTTGTCCAGCGGATTGTAACATAGCAATCAAGGAATTTGAAAAACTGTCAAAATATAAAGACCTGGAAATTGAAATAGAAAAAATGTGGAAATTGAAAACAAGAGTTGTGCCAGTGATAGTAGGTGCACTTGGAATGATAAAAAATGGAACAAAACAACACATTGAAAGAATCCCTGAAAACCCCAGCTTAAGTGATATACAAAAAATTGTCTTATTAAGTACAGCCCACACACTAAGGAAAACTTTGTCTATGTAACGCTGGGGATGATAGGGAAGATAGAAAAAACATGAAATGGAGCCATAACAACACGCCACTACCTGCCTTAGGTCTCCCCGCAGACTTGGTTGGTAGTGCAACCATAGCAGAAATCGAAATATGATGAAAAATGACATAATAATAATAATGTGATTATTTGTTATTATTTCTTCAATTATTTTATTACATTATTTATTCATGAATATTTATTTATTTATCTTTATTTTATATTGTTATATAAGCACGTGAGGTTTACACCGCACTACTGCAGAGACGGCCAACAGTAAAATCAGAAGAGTATCCAAATCGATTCAACGGCCTAGTGTACGAACGGAGGGCACACAATATCCTGCTCTGTGGTCTTCGGCTGTGAGTCTAGAAAGAAGATTGGCACCGCCAAGCTATCTGGAAGCTTACTGAAAGGATCACGAGGAAAAAGAATCAAAGCAACAACATGGCGGATCAGTCGAGGCCCGAATCAACAACAACCACGCGTCCCACTAACTCACTTCAGAATGGCCGTGACACGTGGTGACTAGAGAGACAAAATCATCAAGCTATCAACGCAGGGTGCAACTGTCGGAACTTAGGACGTCCGCACCCTTTATGTTTCTAGAGAAAGGGTAGACGGACATGACAATCTCGGAATTCTGGTAGCCACCGCCAACCGATCAGACTGGTGGAGGTTGTCTGTTTCTTTTGCTCTTAGGTATGCAGTCGAGGAAATCTACAGCAAAAGCGAAAGCGGACAATCTTGACGAATGGAGCAAGACAATACAAAAGGATCCGATTTTACTTTAATTACTTCTACCAGCGCACCGGTGTGGGCGGTGCATACGATCCATGTGCGAAGGTACGACCCGAAATTGACGGCAGAAAGGACAGCCTCCAGAAAGCGATGGTCAACATTATTGAATGCCTTGAATGGATCTAAAATGATCAGCGTGGTTCACTGTCGACTTACTCGATAATCAAACGTAACAAATGAAGGTTGTCTTGAATAGTCTTGCCCTTCATAGCACAAGTCTGCTTGGAAAAAAATCAGACTAGAAAGGAAAGCCTGAAAACGCAAGTTAAGATCTTGGCTAAAATCTTCAACTCTGCGTTTAACATCATCGAATATCGATAATTACCTATCTTTCTTGAAAAGCAATTTGCTCACACTCCTGATGAAGAGTTGAGGTATAAACCCCTGTTTCACCCAGTTGTAAATCAGTGCCAGAAAGGGGACAAAGACGAGCGACTACCTAAAGTGCAGTTTATAATCCCAGAGATTTGTCACGGAAAACCAACTTCAGCGCTTCCCTGATCTCAGAACCTGTGATAGGACCCTCACACCCAGCTGCTTCAGCTACCTCGAGGTTGGCTCTATAGGCGTCGAACTGAGTAGGGCTCAAAATGAACGACCTGGTAAATAAATCCTGAAATTAGTATCGAAAGATTTCACATATGCTTACGTTTTATCGTCACAGTTCACGTGTCTGGCAATATAATGCTCGCGATGTCAATGCATTTCAAATCTGCATGCAATTCAGCGGCCAATTCGTTGCCACGGAAGACATTCTTTTAAACCTAGCTCTAACTACTAGAGCCTGATGCTTCTTGTTAAGCAAGGAGGCCAACTCCTCCCGAGCTAAGAATACTCTCCGCTAGCACGGGATTTAACCGCCCGATCAACTTTATCTTTACATGCCGTTTGCGCTGATAATCTTGTTAGATTGAGTCGGCGACTCTAATAAGAAGCAAACGACCTAACTTTGGAATTTAGAAAATTCCACCACTTACATCCTTGTGCAAATTAATTGAAACAATGCGAATATTGTCTTCCTAGGATCTTTCACATTTTCTCTGATCACGTATACATCGTCTTTGGCGTTGTTTTTCTCTTCCGACTGTATTTTATTTTACGTTTTTGATTTTTCGTCTTGATGACAATGTGTTCGTGCATCGTTACAATTTTCGTACGCTTCCTTGGAGTAACATCCATCGCAGACAATGGCCGTAAGACAATCGACAGTTGAAACAATAGTGTCTTGTCGTGATAAAAATCTGATGTAATCGTGTATGACGGATGACGCAATATTTTTCAAGGCTTAAAACAAATTTCTGCATAGACCTCAAAAATAGATTCATATTACTCCAAACCACTGCAAATGACCTAATCTGAGGAAAAAAATAGAAATCAATTACACTCTGTCACTTTAGTGGGTTTAAAACTGACCGAATGGCGAAAGAAAGGAAACTAAAGCAATTGTTCTAATTAATTTGCATAAGGGTTTATCCCCAACCACAGCCTCATCAATTCCCGCTGTAGCATTAGTAGCAACTGATCATGAAAATCTCGCTGTCCAAATACTGATGTGGCCAATTTCCAGTAGCCAGCCATCAAAAAATTAGGTTTATCTAAAGTTATACAAACACGAGCAAGCTTGTGTTCCGTGGAAACTATCGAATGGAAACTTGCAAAAGTCATCCGTCGACTCTCTCAACTAGGACTCTGTCGCACCACCGAAATCGAGCTTCCCCTATTAGTCCAAGTTCACACTACTTCCCGGGGGTGCTCATTATGATATTTATCCATAGTATAAAACCTGTCGATAAAGTTTCCAAGCGACTTCACATTCGGGTTGTTAGTGCTCGATCTTTCCCTTATACGATCTATATCGGGTTCAAGGAAGGCATTTCAATTGCCCGCTAAAACTACCCAACGGGATGTCGAAAACTGCTTGAACCACAGAAACAAATCAAGCCGCTCTGCATGGAAATTAGATGCATAAACCCAGATGAAGCAAAAACCTTATTCTTTATGGCAATATCATGCACACAAAGCCTGCTAGCCCTATCTGCGAATATAAGTGCACACGCCGCTTTTACAGACTTGCGCACCAGTCAAAGGCCTTTCGATCATCTCTCAAAACCGCTTAGATCAAGAGTTACAAAACGGATCACTTGCAAGCAACACATCCAGCTCGAGACACGGAAGATTGCGAGGGAGCCTCGCCTTGCGAGATTCCAACCTCAGGTTCCGGGCATTAAAACTTGCTAATCATTTTAGTCCATTAGGATTGGGAATCTGGTTTGAACATGGTTGAGAAAGAACACTAACAGACTCTCTCTTACTCTTGATATTACCGTCAAGGAAAAGACCGCCAATGTTCTCGGGATAAATAAGTTTTAAATCCCTATAGAGGGAGGGTTAAAATAAACTGGAACCCACCCTGTTTCAGTTTGTTGAATTCATCGTTTTCGATTATGATAATTGAGGTGAAATATTGTATGATTTGATGTCCTCCTTGACCATACTCCATGTCTCCAACGACTCAGTCGGATGATCGCGAGAACACGTTTTACCTCAGGAAAGTTAACTTTTGATAGACATTACGTATTTCAGTTCTTTTATTTAGTTTACAATTTTTAGCTCTTTCAACATGGGCTGGAGAAATACGACAGGCGTCTTCCCCTAAATTATACGGAATTTTTGAAGGGACTGGGATATATCTTTTGCAAGGGAATGAGTTCGGGAATTAAACATTTTGTGATAATTTCACAGAAGGGGAGGTCGGGGTACAGGTTGACGGTTGTGCTGCCTTTTTTTCTAGATGAATGCTTTTGCTTATTGAGATTTGAGAAGCTTTATGTTCTCCGTCTTTTCATATCCAGGATAATACTTCTTTTGTAATTCTTGAAATTGTATTTTTTGGGGTCAGGGCGTAACACTTAACGCTGGTAGAGGAAGTGAGTCTGTCCGTGCCTTGTCCTGAAAGATTCAGGAGACCAGAGCTCTCGCTGTCTGCTGTTTCCTACTGACCCTATCAGCAATCAGTAATTCCCCATTTTTCTTCTCCGCAACTGCACAAGCAGCGGGCAAAACCTTTTTCATGAATGTGGACTGTGAACAAGATTCAACTGGGAGTTTTACCAGACCGGTCCCAGTCGCTGGTATACCCCTCATAGGCGAGGCAGAATTTAGAGACGCGGCCTGTGAGGCGGGGTCGGGGGTCTGGTCGATAGGGTACTAAATTTCAGAGGCCTTATTCTCTCGGCCTTATTCTCTCTGGCCACTAGTCTATTCATACCTCCCGCATGTTGATTTGCGGCCAGGCACGTTGACTGGAATTTTCAGGCCCCCTCTATCCCTCAGTCAACTCCATCTTTCAGTCAAGTTATCGCAGATCGCATCTAGTATCTTGTCGTATTGCGACAGGTCTGCGGCAAAAATGTCCCCGATAACTTAAAGAGGGCCCTCAAATATCACTACATGCGTACGTATTTGGTTCTTAATATCAAATCTTTCGTTATAAGATCCCGACTGGCTGCTATTATACATTCTTCAGTCGTAGGTAGCCATATGTCCCACATGAAAAAGCCTGAAGCCGCCATTATTTTCTATGGTTTAACCCCAAGTGACTCCTGTGCTTTTACCGCTATGTCTTTCTTGAAGCAATAAATTTTGCGTGTGCGCTTGTCGACCACAAAGACTTATACAATTTTTTTCTCAACTTTCTTTAGTTCTTGAGGATTTCCAAGAGTGCAACTTCTTTTATAAGGTGGGCATAACTCTTCATCAGTATTGATTATACATTAAGCGGGAGAACTTCCAACAATAGAGCCGTTCCCTTGTCTCAACATTGTTGTTCTTTTTGTCTTTAGTATTTTGGTTAGTATGGATTGTCATCCTTTTTTCTTTGCTTATATTTTGGCTATTATTGGCTTCCATACTCGTGTCTTACTCCTTATCCGTGTTGTTCTTTTTATTTTTAAATGCGGGATTATCCACCGAGTCATATGTAACCGGCAGGTCTGCTTTAAAAGACGACTGGAACAGGCCCTTTTGAATCGACAGACTTTTGGCAATCATATTGGTTTTTTAAAAATACAAGGCAAGCAGGATTGTATTTTTTCTTTGCGGTAAAACAAAAATTAGAAGTAAGGAGGGTGCGGGAAAAAGAAAAAGCCATCAGAAAATAGAAATAAACAAAAAATAAAATAAAATAAAAGTGTCGAGAAAAAAGTTAAGAACAAATTACCAAAAAAGAATTAACAATAAAAAATTCAAAAATAAAATAATATAAAATAAAATTAAGGAAACAATAAGAAGACTGGTTTAACCAGGAAAGCAAAAATCTGTGGTTAAATTACTAAAAATAATATTTTTTATAAATAAATCAAAATTAAAGTTTGGTGAAACTACCAAATATTACATCGAAATGTTTAAAAAATAAAGAGATTATACAAAATTAACAATGTAAAATTTATATCTATAAAATATTATAAAGACTAGGAAAGTAAAAAAAAAGTTGTGCTTAAATTGATATAGACAAAAAATAAAAGTCGTAAAATTAATCTAAAATTAAAGTTTGGTGAAAATTAATATTTTACATAGGTGTTGGTTCATTAAAAATATCACATATTACTTGCATTGGTTCTTCCTTTCTTGTTGGCATTTCTTCAGTGAAGCTTTTGTTTAATTGATTGCAATGTCTTTTGTGTTCCCAATTTTTTTCCTTTTACCTTATATATGCTTTTTACATTTCGTGACATTATTAAACGGTCTTCTCAAATTTCTTTCCGATCTTTATAGACCCTGATAAACAAATTTTCGCCAATTTTGAAAAAACTAGTGTCCTTTTTGTTATCCTTTCTTATTCTTTTTTTGACTTGGCAATAAGTTGTCGAACACCGATTTAATTTTTCTTGCAAAAATCTATTCTACATGCGACACGCCTGACAATCTATTGGCATTTGGCGTTATCGAGTATACTCTCAAGAATTTTGCAGTGCTTCTTTTCTCACTTTCTTTTTTCAAAGCTCTCTTAAAAGTACACACACACACACCATTCAGCTTTCTCGTTTTATATTGGGTAATACAGCGGTGTAGTAATATGTTCAATGAAGAACATTTTACAAAAATCTTCTAATTTTCAAGCAGTGAACTGTGTATCGAATAAGTTTGTAGTATTTGTTAACACATAAGCCTTAGCTTTTACACACTTGAATGAGACATTACATGTCGTTTCACCAATAAAAAATTCTCATCTGACACACTACTTGCGACTTTCGAAGTCCTTTTTAATATAGGTTTTCTGTCTGTTTTCCATGTGGCTTTATTGATTAGTGTGATGTCACTACCAGTGTCTAGTAGCATTTTTACATCCACATGATCCTTTTGCTAGTATGTATGAACATTGTTTATCCTAAATTTCTTCGGCATTGCGTCTCAGATTTAGGAGTCTCTGATATTTCCTGTAGTGTAAGTTGAAGTTTCGTTTGAATTCTCACACGTATTCTGCATCTTTTTTTCGCCGTTAAATCTTGAATGAAAATTAAACCTTTAAACATATTCGGAGTCAGTTCGTTTAATCTGAATCTTTTACATTCCTTCTTAAAGATTCCGGCATTTGTAGCAAAAGCTTCGTCGTTTTTTGTTTTTTTTTTTTTTGCCAGGTTCATACATTTCAAATAAATACTTAGTAACAAGATTTTCTCGCTAAAACTTTTAGCCAGAATATTTACTGTTTCTTCAAACAAATTTCTCCTGTTTTTTTAGGTCGTACAAAATTTTGCATGTTCTACCGGTTGTAACTTTCTCAAGAAAAGTCTTCACACCAAAGATAAAAAATTTGGTTAAAAAATTCTCGCCGTCATTGTTATTGTGTACGCCGGAGCGAAAAAGTATTTTTTTTTACTTGTTATGACTCGTATGATTTTAGATTCCTCGATTCAATTGGTGTTCTTTATTTGAGGTGTCTAGTCCAGTTCATTTCTGTTACCGGGGTGTTTTGTTTACTCAAAAAACAGTGGGTTAAAACATTAATTCGTGAATTAGGCGCCCTAGTAACTGCGAGTTCAATCTTGGATCTGTAGTATAGTCAGATTCAGAAAAAACAAAATGAGCCATAACTGAACAGTGCTAAATAAGAACAAGACATCCCTGAACATGGACAGCAGAACGAGAACTATCTACCGTGTAGATTAAATAAAGGGTTCAGGACTGACATCGGAAGGTCGGAGGGCACAACGATCGAAACTTTGTGATAACAAGTTTGAATGTAAATGTAAATAATGTAGTTTTATTTAAAAGAAAAGACAACATTGATATTCTGTGGATCTTTTTTGTCCTTTTGTTAGTAAAATTTTTTGCTTGTAAAATTTGTATATTATCCCGATGAAATAATGATAAACAAATCTTAAATATCTCGTTCTTCTTTTGTGTACCGTATCCATTCAGAACATGAACGATCATGGTTCTTTACAGCTTCCTATTCTCTGTAGTTCTAAGCAATGCCAGCCTCCTAATTATCTCATTCATTTAATTTGTTTCCATTTATTTACACAAATTCGTTGGGCATTACATTTCCCTTTTGTTTCTGTTGTTTTTAGTGTATGAGTCAAATTCTTCGAGGCTTCTTTCGTCATCATGCGATCCCAAAATTTCAACTTTCACTTTTGAAGCATTCTATTCTTACCAAAAACTTCCTTGTTGCTGACGTTCCATTTATTTTCTTCTCAGTATTCTATAAAACCAAATCACTGTTTTCTCGAGGTTTTTTTCTCATCTGTGAGAAAATAATTCAGTATTCACTGTCATAAAGGCGTATTGTTATGACATAGCATTTCAGCATTCTTTTGTTTGTTTTTAACGAGATTTTACTGTTTCTTGATGCGTTGATTAATTTTTGAAAGGCACCTTCCGCTATTGCAACGAGCATTCGGATATATGCGTTAAATTTTCCATCGTCTTCTATATAGTTCTTTCGTCAATCATACTTTTCATTAACTTTCAAACACTTCAATTTTTAAATTCCATATTATAAAATAATGTCACTTAATTGCTGTTTCTGGTTTCTTTTACAAGTGGGCCCGTGCCGTCAAAAATCACAGCAAAATATATATTGATGTATCTCGTATTGAGTATATATATAAATGGTCTTTATATTGAGTATATATGTATAAATGGTCTTTATTATAATAGACAGGATACATTTATATTCTTCACTACTCGACAACATAATTATTGCAAAAAATAAAATAATAAGGCACTGTTAAAGACTGAAAACGCGTCAAGTGCTTTCATAACTGGTAGTAAAGTGACGCTACCACGCTATTGTCTCTCTCTATAATCGTGACAGGAAGGATATATATATATATATATATATATATATATATATATATATATATATATATATTAATTATTACGTTAGAACATGTGAAAAACTACAAACTACTACAAAATTGTACATTTTGTTTCAACATTGAAAGAACAATGTCTCATCAGGTAGTTAACGATCATGGTAATAAACATTTTATTTAAAAAATTCTTTTAACAACACTTTCCTTTATTTTTGGACTATTTTTTCCGTAGACGGTAAAATAATATTAAAAAGGAGGAAAGAAAGAGAAAAGAAAATAAGATGAGAGATCAAGAAAAGGAAACGAAAGGGGAAAAGGAAAATAAAGAAGAAATAGAAACTGAAGAGAAAAATAAATGAGAAAATGTAGAGAGGGAAGAGCCAATGAAAACGGCTAAAAAAGAGAAATTTTAAATTTGGGCCGGAAATGAATTGTAGACAAATACTGACATCGGTTACAAGGTTGCAGCTCAAATCTTTTGGCATTTTTACAAAATAAATAAATAAATAAAAAAATAAAATAAATCATGAAATGCCATACACAAACAAAGATTATTCATAAAACGTAAAATAAAGGATATTTAAAAAATCAATACGAAGATATTAGACCTAATATATATATATATATATATATATATATATATTGTCATCCGCAGACAGATCTGTTTCGCCGAATCACAACTCATCAGTACGGTTAGACTCCGATTGCTTTTTTTACCCAGGATTGAAACCCGACCGACATGGCGTCAGTCGGCGACTCTACCCCTGGGCTATGGGCGTTAAATATAGAATGACCACAGTCACCAATGTTTTTCTATATTTGCAATAGACTGTTTTATTTTTCTAAATCAACTCTTTTAATTGAAAAAACTAGTTTCCTCTCATCAAAAGTCGGCCGCATTTTTCAGTCAATCGAATTCTATTCACTGATTATTTTTCAAGTTTTGAGTAGTTCGTCAAGCGACATATTGGTCATTTTTATTGTTGATAACAATAGTTTCACATCAGTAGAGACGACGACAATTAATAATGAATGAACAACGAAATATTCGCTGTTGCGAAAAAACAGTTACGATGAGAGTAAAAGATGTAGTATTTAAAGTGTATTCACATTGCAGAGAGAGAAAGCGGCAAATATAAGCAGTTTTCATCCAAGGAGCTCCCTAGGAAGGTATAGACAATAAATTAAAAAGTAAAATGTGGAACAAGACGAGAGAAGAAGAAGTAGTTAGGCAAGAAAAAGATATTAAAAATCGGAATGTTCGGATCCGCCTGTGTCGTTTCTCAACGAGAAATAAAAATGATATGAAAATGAAATTGGAATTCCAAATTACTCTCTATAAATTCCGACTAATTTTTTTTTCTCGCGTATAAAGGACACAGACGTATACGAAAATTCCGATTATTAGCAAATTTTCTCTTCTATTTAATCAAAAGGCATAGTATTAATTTTATTATCAATATTATTATTTTTACTGTATATTTTTTTACTCTTGAATTTCTTTCGTTGGTCTATTATATATAAATATTATACGTGGACAATTTTTATTGACGATCATATATTTTGTACTTCACCTCGACACAACTCAACTACACACAAAAAGACAACACGAAACCTACTTGAAGAAACTTGCACGAACAAAAACGGACATTCTCCTCCAAAGCACTTGTAAAAAAAAAAAAAATTGAAAAATCTAAAATTCCAAAAGGATTAAATTGTGGTACAATTTTCAATATTCCACAAACATTCCATAGATCAAAGATGCAGCAGATCTAAAACACTGCGTCTTCACAGCTGTGAAATCTTGCTTTTAAAGCTGCATATTACAGATAACATACGCTTTCTAAATTATGCAACAGCACAACCTCTATTCTACACAATTCAATCACTATTAACAACACCAATGAAGTTTTTCATAACCTAAATACCATTATATATATATATATATCAGTTATTGGGCGTGTGTATAATAATAATGTACACGTTAAAAAGTCTGCCTCCTTCTACCGAGCGCCCATAGCTCAGAGGTAGAATCCGACTGGCCCCAATTCGGTCGGGTTTCCATCCTGGGTAAAAAGCAATCGGATGTCCAACCGTACTGATGAGCCGTGATACAGCGAAACAGATCTGTCTGCGGATGAATAGATAGATAGATAGATAGATAGATAGATAGATAGATAGATAGGTGACTTCCAGTTTAAATTACGCAAAAATAATAATAATAAATAATAATCTCATTTTAACAATTACACAAAAATATTTTGAAAGAAATTTATTCAATAAAATCGTCATTGGCTTCAACCACGGCTTCCAGATGCCTACGGAATCCCCTGCAACTCATTTTGGACGGTGTCCTTGTTTAAGTTGGTGAATGCTGCCATAATCCTTGCCTTCAGTTCATCCTTTGGTGTTACAAGGAGTTGTGTTGGCCTCTCGCTCAACTGTGCCCCACACATAATAATCAAGAAGGGGGTTGCAGTCTGGGGAAGTTAGGTGGCCAGATGTCAGGGGTGATATAGTCAAAGAAACTACCTGATAGCCATGACTGAGTTCTCTTGCCTGTGTGACATGGTGCAGAGTACTGTTACCAGACATAGTGTCTCTCAACATCCAGCCCCTTGACCCAGTGTAGCACTACTTCCTCAAGGAACTTGATGTAGGCCTCCATGTAGAGACTGAGCCCCTGTGGGAACATGAATGGAAGCATAACGTCGCCATCACTAGAGATCACTCCAAACACCATGATTTTGATTGTGTATATCATCCAAATATTTCCGAATTCTCTGCTCTGTCCTATTTTGACATCCAAACCCTCTAAAATGTTCGTATTGGAACTTATGGCACAAATTCGAAGAATTACAGTATGCTGTTTCCAAATTCTGGCGGAGTAAACTACGCCGTGATACACATTTTTCTCACAGACGGTGCCCAACTGACCCTACTATACGGTCATTAAGTTAAGTGCCATACATGATACACGCTTGTGTGATCATGTCTTGAAAGATACATGACTGACTGGGCAGATTATCCCGCAGTAGGTTGCCATTACTTTCTGCGGTAGACTGGTTGCCAGCCAAGGCTATAGAACCTAATCTGTCCTGTTATTTAATCCATAACTGGGGGAAGAGACGGATTAATACTTTTTCCAAGGGTATTTGTGCATAAGTGAATGCAAGGAATTCAACCGAAAATTGGAACTCGGCTTCCCAATTTCTTGCTACGAGCAGATATCTACTGCGCCACAACGCGCATACAGTCGACAAAATAAAAGTTTAACAAAATGCATGCACGAAATTTAAAAAAATAATAAAATTTATCCATTGCATCATATATATATATATATATATATATATATATATATATATATATATATATATATATACGCGCGCGTGTGTGTGTGTGTGTGTGTAGCTGGTGATGTCACTCAGCCTCACTTGCCCGATGCCTCGTTACCCTAATTCATTACTCAGCCGAAATTTAACATAAGTGTCAGTAGACATTACATTTTTATTGTTTCATACCTTTTTTATAGTCATCTTGTATATTTTATACATTAACAGTCATTAAGAATTGAAATTTAACAAAAAAGAGAAGAATGCAATGAATACAGGCCGAAGTGTACATCAAAAAGTTAGGATAGAAAGACAGTCAACGTTTTATCTTAAATTGTGGAGGTTGGAACAGGATGTTGGTTTTCACATTCAAAATGAATGAACACTGAGAGAACGTTTTTGTTGAGTATTTCTTTTTATGAATAGAAATTGTATCTTTTCTAGTTCGTAGCTCGTTAGGACAGAGAGAGAAAGCCAGAATCCTCCTTTGCCACAGGCAGTAGTCATGATTAGTTCTTAGCTGATTAGAATTGTCAACCTGCCTAGAAGAAAATGAAAGAGAACGGATCTCGAAGCCCTATTTTATTGAAGTCGGTACCTGGTCGCGGAATTCGGTGAGCACGTGTAGCATTGTTCTTCGTTTTGGTACAGGATCTTTTGAATAACATAAAAAAACGAGGAAAGCTGCGATGGATATGTCCGGTAGTAAAACTAAGGATGTAGAGTATAAGGTTGGTGATTTGGGGTACTTGAAGGACCACCATAAGAAATGGAAGTTAGACATGCACTGGCGGCCGTATTACGTGATAGTTAAGGAGATTGGCTCTGTCTCTTATAGAATTAGAGACCAGTTAAACGGATAATTCACTAAGATGCATGCCGACATCTTGGGGTGGCGTCAATTGAAGAATGGGAAATTTCTACTACAAAGAAACTAGTACTGGCTGCTTTAGTGGAATCCAGCGATTTTGACAGCGAGTCAGAGTTAGAACAGGCCGATTTTCCAGTGCGCAAGTATCTACATCAACGTGAGAAATCAGACGATGATGTCCCATTAATAGAGCGCCGTATCAGGCAGGACATGACGTAAAACAGCTAACAAAAGCGTGTCAACCGTTGACAAAGGCGCTGGAATGGAAGGCGTGATCAGTTATTCATTCGTTGACGAGGATGATTGCAAAAACGTTTTACCGTGGAGTCTATTTATGCTACTGTATGCAGTAGTTGAGGTTCGTGGGAGGACCATTGACTTTTGTGTTAATTGAAATAAGACAGACTGTTTTTTTTAAACTTAGTTAATTGAAACTGTAAACGATTAATCCTCTAAGCAACCATCAGATCTTTAGGTAATTTTTCTTCGTTATTTTTTTGTTTATTTGTAGTTGTTGTTATCCAGATGAGACTTTGAATGACATGCACTGCAAATAATGGCAGGTTTCTGTGTAACACCGTCGTCCGGCTGGCCTGCTGCCCGCTAGACGATCACGGCCGTCAATGATGATGATGACCGGAACCTGAGTCAGGGTTGATGCCGTCGAACACGTTGTGACGACGCTCTCGGGTCGCTAGTCATGATGGTCTTGTTACAGCAGCTGGTCCTTAAGACGTCTATTACAACGGTAAACTTTCCCGCCCACGCTGTGTATTTTGATCTCAGGAAAGACACGTTGGAAACCCGGTAGCCGTTTCTCTACCATCTCAAACCAGACCGGACACACGTGTACACTTGAGTTGATAAGATAAAACACAGCACCAAAAAAAAATAAAAATAAAAAAAATAAAAAAAATAAAAAAATAAAAAAATAATTTCGAAGACGCCTGGATAAGTTGCGGAAGAGTCTTTATATATATATATATATATATAATAATTAGCAACAGAAGCAGAATGTACAGTCGTCGAATTCAATTTTCACGGCGAAGCGAAAGTTTACGTTGAGAATAATCGGAGGTTTCAATTTTCAAAATTAATTATAAAAAAAAAGAAGTCCTTTCAGGGCTCTCTACCAAAGCTTTACGGAAATAGCCGAAGTGAAGTGAAAGGTTGTTGGCGACGACGGTAGTAATTTTGTTTCGTCTCTTACGCTCGGCAGCTCCGAAACTAACTCCTACTTGTTTAACTCTTTCTCGGCTCTTTCTGTTTCCATACATTTTCAGCCAGGACTATATCGGAGGCGCATTATTCAACTTGAACTCTTTTAAGTCGGTCGGCGGCAGGCTTTTCTACGTTTCTTTACATCTTTAGCCAGGAGCTCTATGGGAGGCAATCAGTCTTCTTGGTCGTGGCCCCCAGTTGGGAACACTTCTCCCTCAGTCGTTACATCTCTGGCCGAGAACCGACTGGACGTCGACTTAACAAACTAACTTAACTGATTTTACTCGCCAGGGTCTCTATTTTTATATTTGTCCTAAATTCTCTTGGAATGTGCGGAATGGACCCGGTCTGTCTATGCAAATGAAATCTTTGACCAATGAGATTACTTCCACCTCCACATTTCGAGGTGGGGTTTGATTCAACCAATGAGGTAACAATATTTTCATCTGACATAATTTCTCTTCACCCTCTTCTTCTTGATTCAACTGATTACGTCAGCAAATCTAGCTTCCAGCTTGAAAATCCCAATTCCAGTGAGATTTATAATTCGTTTTTATTCCCATTGTTAAAACTGTAATCTTCTTACTCTCATCAGAAATTTTGACAATCTTGTTTTGGCTATCGCTATTTTTCACTTCCACCGTCCGAAAAGCTTTTGATCGACTTTTGAATAAACAATGCAAAAATATATCTTTTCTTTCTATTCCCTTCAATTTTCAGCTAGTTTTTCTGTTTTTCAGATTTTACAAACATACAAGTATTTTATAAGTATTCTTAACTTGACTCATATCGCGATTGACAATCAACAATACCACTAATAATAATTTCTTTCGCTCCGTCGTATTAAACTAAGGATTACATTTCTTTTTTTTCATTCAATGTTTACAAGGCAATCTTAAACAAGGCAATTACGTTTTACAAGTATCTTAAACGGGGCAATTACGGATTTACATCTGTGTTCAATCAGAGTATGGTTGAAACTTAGGAAATTATATGTATAACGTTAAAAATCGAACAGAGGTACGCATTGTGCATGCGAAGGTTATTTTCTTGGTGTCACTTTGAATATCGGGGAGCGGTTACCGTCTACAATTGTGGGTCGAACATTCAGATGTCTACAGGTTTGTTGCAATGCAGAAGATAATGATATAGAGGAAAAGAAAAAACAACGAAATTTTGAAACATTACAGGACTTTCTTTTGATGGGTGTGCGTTCAAGGAAAAAGGGAAACGAACATCGTAGAACTTTCTTTGGATGTGTGTGTCTTCAGCAAAAAAGATAAGGAAACGAACATCTATGTAGAGAGATGTTGGAGGAGGGTTGCACTTAAAATGTTCATAGGTGAACATTTTGAATAAATGGTATGAAAGTTGTGTTATATATTCTAGGGACCAACAAAATACAATTGAACTTGCAAAAGATTTATTCCTGTCGAAGGCGAAAAAGAAAACGTGATGATTTCAATCGAAGCTGGAATGCAGAAAAAATAAACAGTGTATTGTGTCAAAAACTCTGGTTTTCATGGTCACGAAATATAAACAAGATCGGTTTTTAATGTGGGGAACCCGAGCGTTCGCGTTCGAGCCATTTGTTAAATATTACCCAGCTCCTGCATACGCGGGAACTGAGTATTTAGTATATCTTAGCATGTCTAAGATTGTCTTAACATGTATAAGCTTGTCATTCTTGGTAATGCCTATCTGGCAAGAAACCTGCGCCAGATGTTTTGTATTTACCTGCTCCTTTACTGGAGCGAGTTGTGTACACAAGGTCAGTTTTTAACGTGGAGAAGCAGAGCATGGACACTCAGGCCACCGGTCAAAGATTATTCATCCCCCGCTTACGCGGAAACTGGGTACAAAGCTTTTCTTAGCATATCTAAATTTATCTTACCATATCTAAGCTTGTCGTAATTAGTCCCGTCTATCGGACAGGAAACCTGCCGCTTACGCGGTAACTGGGTACAAAGCTTTTCTTAGCATATCTAAATTTATCTTACCATATCTAAGCTTGTCGTAATTAGTCTCGTCTATCGGACAGGAAACCTGCCGCAGTTGTGGTGTGACCAAATAAGTATCACTTTGGGAGAATCCATTAAAGGTATGTGTGAGGTAAACATCAGAAATCAGGATGAATTTGAATAAAGAAAGTTTAGTTGAGCACATGTGCGTTGTGGTACAGTGGATATCGGCTCGGAACGAGAAATCGGGGAGCCGAGTTCGAATTCCAGCTGAATCCATTGTATTCACTTACGCGCAAATACCCTAGGGAAAGGTATTAATCCGTCTCTTCCTTCCAGTTATGGGTTAAATAGCAGGACAGATTGGGTTCTATAGCCTTGGTCGGCAACCAGTCTACCGCAGAAAGCAATGGCAACCTACTGCGGGATAATGTTCTGCCCAGTCAGTCATGTCTCTTTCGAGACATTATCGCCCAAGCGTGTATCACGTACGGCACTTAACTGACTGAGTCGAGCACAAAGCAACAAGTCTCGGATACCAAATTAGAAACGAACTCATAAATCAGAAGCACTGATTTGTGGGTCCAGATTGTTAACCATTACCCTACAGAAAGACACTTATGCAGCTGATGTAAAAGAGCAAAATTTAGATAGCAGTGGGAGTAGAAGTAATATATTAACTTTGACCTTCACTTTATATAGTCGATGAGATACCTTGGATGTGGTGTAATGGTTAGTAAGCTTGCCTCGTTAGAACAATTACGACTGAGTAGTAAGTCTGATTCTCACTGGGAACCCTATTACTTTCGGCCTTGTGCCACATCTAATGTACGCTTAGTAAACCACACTTTATATGGAGTGATGGATAACGACTTAGATTGAAGAATTGGAGTAGTCGTGTTTGAATTCCAATCGAGTTCAATGCCTTCACTTACGTGATACATTTGGGACGATATAAAATCATCTCATCTGTCATTGAGTAAATAACAACTCGAACTGGGTGCTATAGTCTTTTAATTCTCTCATTTCCCCCCACTCAATGAAAAGCAGGTTACACTTGGCCCCATAGACTTGAGTGGCAACCAGTCTAGAAGGGGTATGCCTCTGAATTCATATCCTTTAACTATAGGTTAAATAGCCCCACCCACCAACAATTGACAAAATAATGTGAGTATGGCTACACTCCTGAAGGTATGTTCAATCAGGAATGGTTTCCTCTAATAGGAGTGCAAATGCCGTAGATTTGAATTTGGCGCCAGATATGGTTTCGATCAAAAAATATTTATATCAGTCATGTCAGGTGGTTCAGATAGTTTCCTACTTCACACGTACGACACCGAGAAAAAGCAAACTTTCGAAGGACGGCTTTTAAAAATATATTGATTTACATCTCTCTCAATTTTCTAAATCATTATTTTCTCCGTTTGATCTTATGCCAGAACAAGGAATGTGGATATCAAACCACTGCTCTGTGTAACCAACTCCCAAGGGAATGTTTCCCGATCACTATAATCTTAACCTGTTCAAGTCTAGGGTTAACAGTTACCCTCATCTCCTCTCCGTACAAATTGTCTCCTAACGCAACCCTCTACCTCAATTGGCTACCGGGATTTGTACAGGGGGAACCTTGCTCTACAAAAAAATAACGTTTTTAATTTCAATAACCATGAAAAAATAACTAAATCTCGATAATTTCTCTGGATACCTTTTTCCCCAGAATTGAAATTAAAGAAACTAGTATGAATGAGTAAAGACAAAAATATATGCAGCATTCCATTCAAGTGTTGAAATTCGTATAAGACTGAAACAAGCGGTTCCCTTAAAGTAAGACGTTAAGATGAGCAAATCATTGCAAAATGATTTGCTCTTAATTTTTTGATTTTGCCTCTTCTATTTGCAAAATAGCAAAAGAGGTGAGAATTTTGGTTTAGCGGAGCATATATGGCGAAAATACTCTCTATCCTCTCTAGGATAATATACATTTATCTACTGTTTGCTTATGTCTGCCATCTAAAGGGTTCAATTCCGTGCGCACGTTTTTTGCTCAAATCGGGCAACGAATAAAGAACATCTCTACTTAAAAGATGTTGTTAAACTGTATCGTGTTGCTGAAGAAGTCGCAAAACTCACGTCAAGAGCATTGATATCCGGACTACTTTTGAAATACGATTGTCTAAAAAAGAAAACATCCAACCAAAAGGGGTGGCACCCTGTTTCATACACCTGAAATAGACCGTAGAATAGAACGGTCAAAATATCATTTAAGTACATCAATAATAACATCAATAATACTAAGAAAATATTCGATTATTCGAACTATTTATGAAATTCACGATTTCGTCTGGCATAAATATGATGGTGATTACTTCTTCCAAGAGGAGAGAGAGGATAGAAGGAGAGAGAAAGAAAAGATACAGACATGCAATGGGAGAGAGTGATAATCTAGAGAGAGGGAGAAGTCGAACTAAGGAGAGAGAGAGAGAGAGAGAGAGAGAGAGAGAGAGAAGGAAGTGGAGGAAGAACAAGAGAAAAATAAATCCCATGGCGAAAATTCAGCTCAAAAAGCTTACTGAATTGATGCTTCTGAGAGAGAGAGAGAGAGAGAGAGAGAGAGAGAGAGAGAGTAAAGGAGGGGGAGAGGGATAAAGAGTCATTATGACATGCAATGGAAGAGAGAAGGGGTTAATCTAAAGAGACAGAGACAGAGAGAGAGAGAGAGAGAGAGAGATACAGAGAAAGGTTAAGGGAGAGCTAGAGAGAAATGTTATCCATTGATGAAAATTAACCTCCAAAAAGCAGACTGTTTATTCTTCCAAGACATATTATCCTTTGGTGGAAATTAATCTTCAAAATTAATGTATTTATGTCTCAAGGGAGAGAGAGAGAGAAAGAGTGGAGAAAGAGGAGAAAGAGGGAGAAAGAGAGATGGGAAAGAAGAGTAATCTAGAGAGAGAGGGGGGGAGGGAGAGAGATTAAGATAGAAAAATTTGGAGGAAAGCTAGAGAGAAATTATTTATCCCTTGGTGAATATTCCGTTCCAAAATCAGACTATTCTTCCAAGAGAGAGTGACACGCACAGAGAGAGAGAGAGAGAGAGAGAGAAAGAGAGAGGAGGAGGAGGAGACGGAGTGATAGGGAAAATGTGGGGTGGAGACAGAGATAGAAGTAGACAGAGGGTTTGGAGAGAGCTAGAAAGAGAGAAAGAGAACACTAAATTATCCGTTAGCGAAAATTCAACTTGTTAGAAATGACTGAAGAATATTTTTCTGGTTACAAACAAAGTACTCTAATAGCATAAAAATTCTTAGCTTTTCCTGGCTACTTTTAAAGAAATGTTTTATTTGGTAAAAAGAAAAACCTATGGAAAAAAAAAAAGTTCAAACAAATGTTTGCGGTAACATTTAATTTATATGGGTACACGACAAAGACAGACGATACGAGCCGTATTCTAGAACAAATGATGCATTTATTGTTAACATACAAAATAATGAATGAATTACACAAATTAAGTGGAAATAATTAAATGATGGTCAATATTATGTGTGTTAAAATAATCAATGCAAATGAAATATACTCTTCAACAGTAAAAATTATAATGATCCTCAGAAAAGAAAACTACATATATAATGTAGAAAAGGAGAAAACCACCCTCTAAATACTTTTCAAAGAATTGGTACAATTTTCGAAGCAAAGTCTGTGGTAACAGCGAAGAATAGATCAATCACACCAGCCGAAGACTTTTCCTTGGTGTGTGAGCGACTTTGATGTCCATTCCAATTCTCGTCTGATGGCTGTCAAATTTCTTCTGCATTGTTTTTCTTTCTAGGCTAGAACGACCTAAATAGCAGATGTTCATTGGCTCATCGAATTAACTCCTGGGTTTCATTTTATTACCTACAAGTAGGCTCCAAATTTATTTTTCAGAATTTGGAGAGAAAATTTTTGATTGGTGCTGGATGAAAAAACAAACGCAGCTGTTTTCCCATAAATTCAAATGTACCAAAAAATATTTTTGAAATTAAAAAAATAAGCAAGAGACTAACGCAGCGTCTGCTTTTTGTCCGAAAGCAAACGATATACGCTCAAGAAGCTTAAGCTTCTAATACTTTTCTTCCCCTAATGATCACATTTAATCTTTTACTGCATTGATTAGCCTTACAACTCAGGGATCACTTTGTAACTGGAGAAGATCCCCACATCAAAATAGAAAAAAAAAAAAAAAAGATTGGGGTTGGCAACTTAGATGTCACGTCAGAAATGACGTTATCAGTGAATTTGGGTCAACCTGAAAATGTGCGATCTCTTTTGACCTTTAAAACGGGGATCTTTAATAAATATCAAGTAAAAATATGGAATAAGATAAAAGGTTAGCAACTGATATGTTGATAATTTTTTTTCAAAATTATGTTATTTGCGTGGGGGAAAAGGGGCGCGAGTTTTTGCCGGTGTGGAGAGGTGGAGGTTTTTTTTTTCAACTAAATAGCTCGAAACGTGAAACTAGTCAGTTTTTTTATTTAATTTCTTTTAATTACTAAAATCCTTGGGAGAAAAAATCGTTAAAAAGAAGTTTTTATCTCTATTCAGTAGAGTAGCAGGGAGTAAGAAGGAGGAATGAAAGAAGAAGAAGAAGAAGAAGAAGAAGAAGAAGACAAGATGTGAATGAAAAATGGATTATTTTGAGAAGAATATAAAATGAAGGAAGCAAATGGAAGCAGATGAGAATAATGAAAAAAAAAAAAGAAAAAAGAAAGGTGAGGAAAAAACACACCAAGGATAACAAAAATAAAGAGAAAAATGTTTCAAAAATAGGAAAACGAAGGATTTGTGAAATATTGGGAGAAAGCTAGAAATAAAATTATACACACGCACGCACGCACGCACGCACGCACGCAGGCAGGCAGGCACGCACACACACGTGTACGCATGCGCATTAATCACATTAAAAACACTTAAATAACACAAGAGAAATTAATTGATGATTGCATAGAGGCATGAAGATAAATATTTAGTAATCTAGTAATCTTCTTTTTTTTTTTTTAATCATATCACCCCAAGCAAAGCGATAACGCCACTGATGCGCAGGGGGCTACGTAAGAGTAAAAAGATTGGAAAAGAGAAAGCCGGAAACCACATCCTAAACAGGAAACAAGGGTGAGCCTCTTCACCTGTTCAATAGATGTGGGTGGAGTGTGAACCGGGCGATAGTTTAGTCTATCTACTCCAATTGAAAAAAAAAAAAGAAAAAGAAAAGAGTGAATAGATTGGAAAAGAGAAAACCGGAAACCGCATCCTAAACAGGAAACAAGGGATGAGCCTCTTCACCTGTTCAATAGACGTGGGTGGAGTGTGAACCCGGCGATAGTTTGGTCTATCTAATCCAATTTTATGCTTAATAATAATAGCAATATAAAAATGTTCACAACTGTAAAATAAATTTTTGCATATATAAAAAACTGTTTATTTTAAATAAAAATATATTTGTAAAAATTTAAAAATGTAATTTCAATATAACATATAACTACACCAACTTTGCGATCACCAGAAATTTAAATTGCATAATGGTCACTCTATACTAAGCACCTGTAGATTGCGCTGTGCATAAAACTCCGATTCCTGCTATCGGCGACGGATAATATATATATTTATTAACATATACTTAATAGAATTGTTGTATTACATCAAGCAATGTTATATTAACACCAGTATTATATATATATATATATATATATATATATATATATAGTAGCGATTTGGAAGACTGTGTGAAGACAAAATTGCTGACAGTCAGTAGAATACTGATAGACGCACCATTTAAGGCGAGCAGACTCGATATCAAAGACAAAAGATTAATAGAATTAAGATGAGTAAAAGGTGGCCAGATGATTGCGTACGTGTGCATGTACAATCATTCAACATTGAAGCATTAAAAACGGTGACACTTCTACGAATATCAATAATAAGTCATAACAAAATTCGGAAGAAAAAAGAAGGTAGGAGTAAAAAAGAAAAGCAAAGAAAAATACCCATGAGAGCCAACACCTACTAAGAGTGTGCGCACCAGCGTAAACCCACGTAAACAAAAAATTCATCACAGTATAAAAAGCTAAAAATATGGAAATATTAAGGGTAAACAAGAAAAAGCCCTGAAGATTAGATGGGAAATTCCACTGAGGAAGCCCTGAAGTGGGGATGCTGAAGTGGCAGCTAAATGACGCCTTTTTACTAATGTTAATTCTTTCTTTCTTTCTTTCTTTCTTTCTTTCTTACTCTCTCTCTCTCTCTCTCTATATATATATATATATATATATATATAAATCCAAACCGAAAGTGGCATGTAGGTAAAATCCCAAATGAGGTTTTATTAATATTATTAATATTATAAATAATTCAGGTAGAAGTTTTAACCCTTCCCACTTAAAATCAAATGACACTCGCTTTCCGAGCCTGTAGCTCGTTTTTGTAGGAATTTAAATTTCTAAGTTCTGGTGTTCTGTGCTTTTTTGATCTCGCTTAAGATTTTTTTTATTATCTAGGCTAGCATAAGGTCTTAGTCAGAAGATTGCAGTGAACGTGTGGACTCCGGTGACAATAGTGTGAGGACTCTTCGTGTGTCTCCTGGTCTCTTCTCTGTTCTAAAATATCCAACTTATATGGAGTCCTGCGTCTGGCTGGGATGTGTATCGACCAGGGCTTGGTTGAATTCTACTTTTTTATAAAATTTCATCTTCTCAAAATATTTTTATCGTGTGGTTTTCCAGTCCTTTTTTGAGAGTGGTCAGAGGAGTCAGCCTACCTATTTTACTCTGACTCCTTTTACGTCTCATCTCATACTTGCGCTCCACGCTAATCCCTCGCTTCGTCCTCAGCAGCTAACTTTAGCCCGCTTTCTGTAATTATCGAAACTTTAAAATGGCGTAGCGAAAAGTGATTTTCAATCCACAGCTTGTCTCATACTGTGATCCTTCTTGGCCAAACTATTCAAAAGAAAAGGAAAGAAAATTATTTCCACTTCTCCTTAAAAAACGTTTTCTTTTTTTTCTGCCTGTGCATTTTTATGATCAATAGACCACACAGCCTTCTCTCTCCGTTGTGTTGTTCCCTGGTTCCTTTTGTCCAGTGAGATAATAAATATTAATACCGCGAGAACTGGATTTTCTTTATCAAAAACATACTTCTTTCTACTTGACATCTAGTATATGTTTAATTGGCCCTTTCTTATCAGCGGGAAGTGGAGAGGGGAGGTAGTCTTGGTTTTGCTCAATCTTATTGAATGTCGTCTAGTTAATTCTGGGTTCGATTCCTTGGAATTATTTTAAAATATGATTTATCAACGCATTTCGCTTTTTTATTTTCTTCTCAACTTTTCAATCCATTTTCCTGTAATTTTAGCAATAATCATCCAGCTAGTAAACTCTTTACTTTTTCTTCTTTGTTTATTTTAAGTTTGATCAATGAAACCAAAAGTAGTTTTGGCATATTCTCTTATAAAATGTAACCGAAAGGATCTTAAACAATGTAAAGAAGACCGTACGATGTTATTAAAAAGAAGTAAAAAAAATTATTGTTAACATCAACAATAAATATGGGCAGTTCGACGTACTGTAATGATTAACAAACTTGTCTTGTCACATCATTTACGACTAAATAGTGATTTTGATTCTCCCTGGATGCTCTAGACTTTCGGCCTTGTACCACGTCAAACTTACGATTAAAATCATTTTGGATACTTCGTAATGGTGTAATAATTAACAAACTTATCTCGCTCAATAATGACTGAGTAAGGAGTTCGATCCTCACTGGGTACTCCACACGTTCGGCCATCTAAGCTACACATAGAAAATCAGTTGTTCACTTTGATTTAATGTAATGGTTAACGCGCTTGTTTCGCTAGATCAATTACGACTAAATAGTGAGTCCGCTCCTCATAGGGTGTCACATTTAAGCTACGCTTGAAAAATCACCATGAACATATGTTGGGTAAAACCTGCTTTTTCGATGACGCAAAACGAATAAAGTGAAAACAATAGAAATCTAATTCTACCCACGAATGTTGAGAATAACATGAATTGAGCATGTGACTAGCAAGAAAATTTATAGAGAATATAGAACCATAAGCAAACTACTGCTAAAAATTGAAATTCTGTAAAGGATAATAATGAAGGTGTGTTTGAAGAATTCAGCACTCACAGGGACATTGACAGCAAATGAAGCAGATAGAAAATAGAATCATAAAGACAAAGCGATATTGTAAAATGTCAAGACTTTTAGAAACAAAAGAATAGAATTGTGGAGATATATGATCGTCCATCTCCTGAAATGTCATGATTTATAAAAGAAGGAATATGAATGAACCCAACATCAGACATTTGCTCTCTATACGAACTTACTTTAGTTATCAAGAAAATCTTACCTCTGTCAAGTATGTGTTCGAGCTGACGCATTCATTGGTCCAAAACTATACGTATCCTTGCAGACGCATTGATTGGTCCAAAATTATAAGTGTTTGTGTATACATGTTCTCGCAGACACATTCATTAGTTTTAAATAACACGTGTTCAGGCCAGCTTTGGTTGGCTCACAAAGTATACAACTTCTTACGTGTATCCAGCCAAATGCATTTATTGGTCAAAAATTATATGTAATCAACTTGACACATACGTTTCCTTAAAGGTATGCTTGTTCCAGAAGACGTGTTTGGATAGACGTGTCTGGCTCAAAAGGCTATATATACTATATTTCTCTCCTCGCTATTCTTAAGAATTTCAATAATTTTACCTTTGAAAGGGGTGATCTGTGACCAGTAATTTTTTGCCATGAGTTTTGTTTTATTTTGTGAATATCTCTTCTTGTTACAAGAGTAAGAATTCTTAAATTTTCACACTGATAAAATTGTTAAATTTCGAGTTTGTACTTTATTTAATTGATTTCACATAACATGCACAAACGTTTGTATCTTATTAACTAAATGTCGCGACATTTGTTTTTTGACTGCGAATGTGTGTGCCTTAGACACATTCTAAAAGTTTGCATTTCTCTTTCAATAATAAGAGATCTCATATTCTGAGATCTCATATTCATCTTTTCGCTATATGAGAACCCATTTTGTACATTTAATTTACTCACTATAGTAACAGATTTCTCTTAAATTAATTATGCCTAAAAGAAAAATTTTATACCTAAGCCCCCCCTACACACACACACACACACACACACACACACACACATATATATATATATATATATATATATATATATATATATAGGAGAGAATGGCAACCAGTGAAGATGGAGAGGATAATCCAAAAGATTTTATTTAATTAATATAAAGTATCAGTTAGATAAAAATAGATAGTTCAGTAGACATTATCCAGAGTAAATATATTGAAAATATAAATTTAATTATATATTGAGTTTATATATATATATATATATATATATATATATATATATATATATATATATATATATATTCCTGTTACACTTGGTAGGGGTGGATTATTTATATTTCTTATGTCTTAATGTACGATACTCAATAATAGGTACATCAACATATATGTTGCAGTCATTTTAGACAGCTTATCGATATAAATATTTTCCTCTCATTTTTGACGGCACGGGCCCACTTGTATTTAGTAATTCTTTTATTATTTTTTTAAATGTACAATATTATAGCACTCCATACGGTATTTCCCGTGAATAATCTCTAAAGTCTTCTTCATAATATCTATAAGGAATATATAAAAAATAATTTATAAAAATATTAAAATTTCAGAATCTTCAGGAATTTTGCTACATCCTATAGAACATCAGTAGTGCGTTCGATTCTTACTGGGTGATCAATTGTTGAGGACCTCTCCTAGAATAAAGCATAGCTTAATAAAGGACACGTAACAGATCTTTCTTATTCTACTGAGTTTTATCAGCACGTCTTCGTATTTAGACTTCACTTCTCGAGCCAGCACCTCGATTTGCATCCGATTTCGAGACGATATACAATTTCAGAATCATTTCCGGAGGAAAATATTTTTCACTTAAAAAAGCAGCGGTCTCCAGAAACAAACAAACAAACAAACCAAAAAGAAAGTAAAAAAGCAGCGGTCTCCAGAAACAAACAAACAAACAAACCAAAAAGAAAGTAAAAAAGCAGCGGTCTCCAGAAACAAACAAATAAACAAACCAAAAAGAAAGTAAAAAACTGTGTGACCAGGTAAAAAAGAAAAGAAAAGAAAAGAAATTTCTGACGCAAATAGAAGGAAATAAACAATTATCTGTAAAGATGACAATTGCGAAAAACCCGTTAAATTCCAAATCGTAGCATTGACGTCATAAGCAATATTTGGATAGCGTTAAAAAAGACATGACAAAATGAAAGAGTTTCATTCTCAGCAAAGAAAGTGACGACGAAGATAATGAGCAATAATAAAAAAAAATTACGAGAACAACAAAAAGCATAAAGAGAAAATATGAAAATAATAATAATAAAGATAATAATAATAATGATTATAATGATAGTTATTATAATCACAATTAAGATAAAATAATGACAATGGGATGATCTTTATCATTATTTCATCCTTTCAATCAAGGGGATAAAGCCTCTATGAGTCAATATGGGGTTACTTAGTGTTAGTGAATATGAGAAAAAAAGAACTATTAAAGAGAGAGGGCAATAAAAGAGCAGGTATCAAGAAGACAAAAGATAATGCTTGATGCCGATTTAAATTTTTGGAGATCCAAGTTGGCTAGGAAGCAAGGAGCCGGAAGAGAGTTCCACAATGGAGAAGTACACAGATGTCGTCTCAAAATCGTTAATAATAATAATAAAAATGTTTTCATTTCTAAATTTATTTACATTCGATGAAAACACAAAAGAGAAAATACAATAGACAGAAAATAAGACAATATATACAACAAAAGAGAAGATAGAATTGAATAGAAAAAAGAAATACTTTTAGAGTGTTAAATAAATTTTTCCATTTCGAAATTTCTTGACGTTCGAAGACAAACTATAGAAGACATGAAAGAAGATCCACTAGAATAGAATAGAAGGCAAAACAGAACACAATAGATTGGTAAATGCAACAGAAGATATAATTTGAATAATAGAAGGAAACCACAATTCATTTTACAGTTTTAAATATTTTTCAACTTATAAATCTGTCTTCTCACCAGATCTATTCAACTTATACAGAAAGACAATTGTGAGAGCCCCAGAAGTCATGTCAGGATTCGTCACTGACAGCCACAATACGCAGATGATACAGTGCTGATAGCAGACACGGAAAGGAAGCTACACGACCTCTTACAGAAGGTAATTGAAGGACGCGGAAAGAAAGGACTACATATAAACCACAAGAAAATATGTATGTGAGAAAAAGAAAGAGAGGGAGAAAGAGAAAGAGAGAGAGAGAGAGAGAGAGAGAGAGAGAGAGAGAGAGAGAGAGAGATGCATGGTCATCAGTAAAAAGAGGAGCCTAAAATGCCAAATACAGACTGGGGATGTTAAAATCAATCAGGTACAGAAATTTAAATACATAGGAAATGTTCTAATAGAGGACAGAAAGTGCGACACTGAGATTCGAAGGTAAATTGGCAAGGACAAGGATGAATTCCAGAAGCTGAGTAGAATATTGAGAGACGAAAATTTCGCTGGAAGCAGGTACTGTATTGCTATGTAATGTCTGTTCTTTAATATGGCAGTAAATACTGGAAAATCTCCTCAAAGATGAAGGAAAGACTGGAAGCCACCGAAATTTGGTTATACAGAAGGATACTGAGAATACCATGGACTGAACATGTGATCAATGATTAGATTTTGGAGAGGATAGAAACGAAAAGGAATCTAATACTTATATCATCAGTAAAAAAGACAGCTGAAGTTCCTGGGACATGTAATGAGGAAGGAGGGCTTGGATAATCTGATACTCACGGGTCAGCTAGAGGGAAAGAGAGGCAGGGGAAAGAGAGACAGGGGAAAGCAACGCGTAACATACTTGATAGGCTTGAGCAAATGGATGGCAGAGCAGGGTTTGAGAGGGGTAACAGGAGAAAGCGTGTTAAGAGCTACTAGGGATAGGGAGATATAGAATGCCATGATCACCTTCGCCTGAAGGGATACGGCACATAGAAGAAGAAGAATTATATTTTGACTTAACGAATTTAAGCGCAGTACTAGATTGACTGCTAGGTCTCATCATTTTGTAGTTAAAATGGCTAAATGTAACCGTAAGTTCTATGCTAGCAGTTTCCTCTCTGGCATTTCTTGTTTGCGGAATTTTCTTCCGTCATTTTTGCTTTCCAGTCAATTTTGATCTCCAGAAGTTTAAAGGAAATGTCTTTTTTTGTTATCTCCCTTAACAATTTTTTTTCGTTTTCTCAGATGCTTTGACACTTAGTATCCCCCCTGCGTCATAGCGGTTTTATTGCCTTAGTTGGGATTTAAGAAATTACGTTCGATGAAAACAAAGAAACAACTTAAGAAGGGACAGGCTTGCCATGTCGTTGTTCTATCTTTTTTTTTTTTACTTCAGCTCTTTATATTTTGCAATGAAAACACACTTACAAAATGGTCTGTGATAAATACTGGTGGTATTAAAGAGATATTACGTTTAATGAATGTTAGAATTTATGTTGCTATCACTAAATAGTAATTTTGGTTCAAACCGTATTAACGTTAGGCCTTGTAAGACGCGGATAAGTTAATATTTTCTTGCAAAAAATTTGAAAGCATTGCTCATATTATAGGTAGATATGTAGATATCCTTCTATCTGCAGTGTCTCTTCAGAACGTCAGCGATCACAGCTCTCTATAACTTCCTATCCTTTATAGCTCTTGCGGAAGTAGATACTATATATAAAAAAGAAGTAATGAGTAATAAGGTAACGTGACTTCAAAATCAAAGTGGGAATACTGAAAATTTTTCTCACACCGTAGGTAGGTAGGTAGGTTCGAATCATTAATGCGCCGGAAGTTAATTTGTGATCATAGACTCATTACCTTATGAAAGAGAAGATAGAGAGATAGACACGACAGAACAATCGTATTATATAGAGAACGGGCGTACAGTGGTTTGTTGTTGATTATTAGAAATATGACTGATGATGCTGTCGTCGTTTGCGCACACAGAGGTCAAATGTCAGTGCAATTACCACCCACACTTTTTCTGGTTTGTGTGTGTGTGTGTCTGCCTACGTCATTAATGGCGGCTAACATGGATGAACTTGTTATGACGTCAGCAAGAGTAATTGGAAAGTAATATCATTGTGTACAACTGTGAGATTTAGGGAATAACTAACGCGAGAACAAATGAATAAGCAGTATGTTAGAGATTCAATATAAGAATAACAATAATAACATACATGGAAACAAAAAAATGACTAGATGCTACAATTATTCAAACAACACGAAAACAAAAAGAAAAATATTCAATCGTGAAAGACGATTTTAAATACAAACAAAATGAAAATTTAGTAAATTCTGTAGAAAACCAAAAGAGAACTCAAAGAACCAACTGCTGCAGCAAAAAATATAAAAAATAAAGCCAAGAATGAAGCGCTTGAACAGATGAAACAACGCTAACAAGACAAACCTCTACATGACCAAATATCTACAACTTGCTAATAAACCTGATATTGATAAAGTAAACTCATCGATAGTTACATAATTAATACATAGATAATACAGATATTAAATAATTAATACATAGTTAATACAGATATTAAAGACTGAAACGGAAGGATTTATTCTTGTAGCGCAAAGCCAAACTTTTAGCCAAGAACTTTCAGGCAATTATCATATATAATAATGTGGATCTAAAAGGCAGGTTCTGTAATAAATATCAGGAAACCGTAGATCATCTAATCTCTGGAGTTACTGTACTTGCGCCAAAATGAATATTAAAATCGTTACGATAGAATGGGGGAAATATCTACACTGAACAATATCCAAACACTTTAGGAAAGATGTTAACACTGATATGAATATTACACAGCACTGGTTACAGAAATAGGAAACATCATAATTCTATGGGACTACTCAATCTTTACAGACAGGAAGATGGAAGCAAATACGCCGGACATATTTGTCAAATATGGACAGAAAAAAACTTGCCTTTTAATTGGTATGCCTTTCCCAGTGGACTGTGATATAGCAACCAGGGAATATGAAAAACTGTCGAAGTATAAAGACCGGGTAGTCGAAATAGGAAAAAATGTGGAAATTGAAAACAAGAATAGTACCAGTCATAGTAGGTGCGGTTGGAATGATAAAAAATGGAACACAACAACACATTGAAAAAAAATCTTTGAAATCCCAATTAAAGAAAAATACAAAAGATGTCTTAAGTAGAGCTCACGCCCTAAGAACTGTCATGTAATCCTATGAGAGATAGAAAAAGAAATCATGAAATGTAGCCATAACAACACACCACTATCTGCCATAGGTCTTCTCGCAAACTTGGTAAGTAGTGTGACCACAGCAGAAATCAAAATATACTACTACTACTACTAATAATGATAATAACAATATAAAAACAAGAAAAAAGACGAATAAAGAGAAAAAGAAAATTTAAAAAGGTGAAATGTTAGGGTGAAAGAAGACTAGATGGCCATTATTAGTTTTCGATTAACAATAATAACATAAAAGAAATAATAATTATAGTAATAAGCAAAATAATAATGGCGTTGATTTCTCCCCAAAGAATTGTTTATACAATTTTGAAGAAAACTCGAAATAAATGAAATATTTGAAATTAATTATTTAGAACTACAAAAGGTATTTAACCGAACACCTACTCAAAAAGCCAATAATCATCTCCTATCTCACTAACCTGCATCCTCTCGCTCATGCTTCTTTCTCCGTCTACTCCACTCTCATCAGTATTCTCATCCTTCTCTTACCCACTTCCTGACACTCCCTATAACCAGTCACTCTTTCTCATAGCTTTCCTCCTATGTAACCCCCTGCAAAACAGTGGCAGTAAAAGGCCTTGCTTGGAGCGATATGATTATAAAAAAATAGAATCTAGTACAAGACCATGTTTAAAATAGAGAGTCCCATGGAACGAAGAACAAAAATTGGTCAGCATTCGATGCATTTCTCTGTTAGGACTCTTCAGGTGTCGGGGATTAGTACTAACTCTTCCACTTTTATAAAATGTGACAGGTAATACCCAGGGGAACACGGCTCCTGAACCTGAATATATACATATATTACTTTTTATAATCATGATTGGTGTTCTGGCTGGATTAGGTATGTAAAGAAAGAAAGAAAGAAAGAAAGAAAGAAAGAGGAGACCAAGATACATTCGAGAAGTTTTTTTTTTTTTAGCAACCCCTTTATTTCTTGAGGGATGATCGTTGTCAGTTTTCTTTGGTTTCTAGAGTCTTGAGTTCAATTCTTGGGTTAAGAAACTAGCTATAACATTCACTTTCAACGTCACGTGAAAGTTCAATCCTTAGAAAAGACAGTAGACGAAATGAAAACAAGGAAGAATATATTATTAAAATGAAATAATCGAACGTATTTGAAATTTAAAGGTAGACGACAAAGGGTAACGACTACTAAAATGAATTCTTGATCAGTCAGCCTTTCGTAACACAGTTCTAGTCGCTAAATGTTAAGTCTGGCAAAAGTCTAGATGTTCGTTGTGGTACAGTGGATGTCAGCTGAGAACGAGAAATGGTAAAGTCGAGTTCGAATTCCAGTTGAATTCTTTACAAATACCCTTGGGAAAGGTATTAATGCGTCGAATCTCCCTCCAGCTGTGGGTTAAATAGCAGGGCAGATTGGGTTCTATAGCCTTGGTTGGCAACCATGGCACTACAGAAAGTAATGGCAACCTATTGCTAGAAAATCTTCTGCCGTCAGTATTGTCTCGTTTGAGACATGATTGCCCAAACGTGTATCATGTATGGCACTTAACTGACTGACTCTCCAGTCTAATGAAAATCATTTCCTTCTACATACATATACACAGAGTGACTCTCTCTCTCTCTCTCTCTCTCTCTCTCACACACACACACACACACACACACACACACACACACACACGTGCATACGCACACATACGCAGACAAAATAGGTAGAGGTAGATAAATAGGAAAACTCGTGTTATCTCAGATTATGTTAAAATAGACTTTGTACTTAAAGAAAAAAAAAGTTGTATCGGGGCGTTGACAAGAGAGATAACCCATTAGTCTGCAAGTGCAGATCCGAGATTCACCGAATGTCAGTGGTCGAATATGTGGTAGACTCATTTACGCCTAGGGTGTGCACGTGTGGGAAAACCATCTGGGTAGTAGATATTTGAACACCCAAATGAGAGGGAAAGAACTGTTATACCCTAGCGAGAATGCAGAATTTCCATCTATAGAAAGCTCCCAAGCTACACTCCCACATGGCAGATAGTAATTGACAAAGAACTGAGAGAAATCAACAGTAATTTTGCATATGAAATGTTACGACTCGTGTTCTCATTAAAATTCCCAACAGTTGGTTCCAATTTGCATGGAAATTTAGATTTATTGTAAATTGAATTACAATGGGGGGTGAGACTGATCTATACTATCCTAAACCTAGTTAATCCGATTCACGATTTATTCATCCATTACAATTTACTCATTCACCACAAGAACTTATCCATCGCCATTAAATCAACCATATACCACAATACCACATATTCATCGGCACCCTACAAACACACAAGTATCATTATAATTTCATAATATAACTAATATGTGTGTTTTTATTTTATCGATATTTATAAAAATATATAAAAAAGTAATCTCATGAAATGAAAAAGAATGAACTCACAAATGAAACTAAAATATAACAAAACATTTAAACTGAAAATAAAACATGTTAGTAGGAAGCTTTCCACCGGAGAATTTACAGACAAATCATACAAATCTATGCTGAGATTTCTTCCTAGTCAATAAGATAGACAACTTTTCGGACACACTTTATTTACACTGTTCTTTATTGCCATGTTTACAACCTTTCGGCTATTGTACCTACTGGTCTTTTTCAGATGCTAGAAATCTTGAACCTGTTGTGAATTTCAGTTTAGCACACAAAAAGGATACAGACAAGTAATTGTAGCGTTCTGACCTCAAGGACACATGGCCCAGCGGATATAGGCATTGGTTAGTTCCAGTGATTTGACCCAAAGAGTTGTGAGTTCAATACCTGACTACAGCTGTGTTGAACAAATAACTTAAGAGAATTGAGATAACTTCATGGCACCCAGAAGTGACATCGCACATGGAATGAAAATTATATAGGGTTCGGTTCAAAATGCAAGGAACTTGAAGAAGACCGGAGCGTACAACGACCGAAACGTCGTAAACATGGCAATAAAGATAACGACAACGAAATAATGTAAATACTACCTCATCTCAGAAGTATAGACAAATACTTTTCGGACTAATCCATCATATTTTTGTTCTTTCTTGTCTTGAAGTCAGAATGCTACAATCACTACTTTGTATACTTTTTGTGCTAACTTCATTTTTACTCTGTGAACCTTTTGCCTGATTACTGTTGCTTTGTCTAATTTTATCTTGCATACATATTATTTGATTAGTATTATTTTGCCTTTTTTATTTGCTTTCTTTTTTATTGTTTATTGGAAAATTTCTGTTTGTTGGGCAATTATACGTAACAATGGCCAATTACTCTACACCAACGAAAACGTTACACAATTACTCAATGCAAAGAAGTCAAATTCAGATGCATTTTCTTGCAGACAGACTTTTCTTTGCGCATGACAATAAAAAAAGGCTTTTGTATTAATTGAGCACGTTTTATTTTTCTTTGAATTTGGAGATGAGCAACCAGATTTATGAACAGTGAAAGAATGAAGTACTTTAGAAGAACGTCTCACTTAAGCCCAAATCTACTGCTATAATTTCAAAGGCTTATTCTAAAGAAATTGATATAAAACAACATCACATAATTGCTAATCAGTTTTAAAGGTAGATTTTAAGAAAGTCAGGTTCTTATTCGTTTCTAAAATATTTTTTTAGACAGAAGAGTTATCATTACATATAAATATTTACATTCGGATTAATGTCCTTATCCTTGTTATTATGACAACGTTTTAGCCATTGTGTCGTCATACCTTACTCGGGTGTCTGTCAAGCCATGTAAGCTTCAAGTAATTTCAAACTGAACCCTTTAGTTAATCAAATTAGAGTAAATTGATCTCGTTTTGTCCACGACATGTTCAGCGGAGCGAGAACAATCTGCTTCCATAGATTAAATAAAGGGTTCAGTTCAAAATTATCCTAAGGTTACAATGGATCAACACACACCTGAAGAAGGTCCGAGGGCACACAACAACAGAAACCTTGTGATAATAACAAGATATGGACAAGGCCAGATTAAGACCCATAGGGGCACAAAGCACTTAAAAGTTTTGAGTGCCCCCATAAATCTGCGAGTTAAGTATGCTACCATAGAGTAGTGAGTAATGCAAAAAAAGAAAAAAGACATCAATCAAGAACCTATATCGTGGGAAGTTCTGGAAATAAATGTAGAAGAGTCCGAAGACACATACAACCACCAACAGAGGCTGACCATCAGTTTCAACCTAGAAGAACAATAATGCCCTGGAAACACAGCCAGAAAGAACCAGTCATAGTTGAGCGACGATTGTCAAATGATCCATGTCCAGATTCTAATATAACTACGACCAAAGCTGCTTGTATAATCAACAAACCAACACGTTACAGAATCAAATAAACATATGGCCAGAATGTCAACAGGACATGTGACGTTCACAAAAATTTAGGTCCATAAAGTTAATTATTAATACTAAATTATTGAAGAAGGGAGATGTGATACATTGAGTAAATACAAACCTCGTCATCTCCCTTAGCCTATTCCCTTATTAACCAATGAGATTCGCATAAAGATTCACCGCGGGTCAGTCGTCTTCCTATTCCGCAAAGGTGCCCGGCAGATTCAAATGCTAATCATGTTTGACTTATTTCTTTAGACGTGTACAACCACGTCATATCATAACAATATCTGTGGTATCCCTTCCCTTGTTACCCTAAGCACGTGTTTAATGGTTTATCCATTCTAGAATATGAATATAGTTGTTTAATAATAATATTTACATTATTTAATGTCAATATGTTTATTAGATATATCCATGCGTTTATTTTATATATCACTAAAATAGATACTTTTACCAGAATGAATACAAAAAATCGACGCCCCTGTTTTAAAATATTTGTCAAAAATCAGGAAATTATCCGATTCAAATGAAATTTTCAGAACATTCATTGATGAATAATTGTTTTACTGAATAGATTATTTTATCGAAAAATGTTGGAAAAATATATGAGGTGACTGTCCCCACCCGTTTCGATATCGTGTGTATACTTTTTAATTTGTGGAGTCTATATCCAAATTTTTTAAACTTCTATACAAAGAAATTGCCGAAGATATTATTTCAGTAAAAATTTGATGTAATGTCGAGTGTGAACAGACAGATTTTTTTTTACAGGAAATTGGTGCGTGCATAATTTAATGCAATTTTCTACCAAATTCAACAGAAAAAAAATGTAAACTTAATATTTATTTAACAAAACAAAAAAAAAACAATACTTACAATTTTGAAATTAATCTCGTTGCTGTTCCTCACAAGAGTTTATTTTATTAAATAAAGAAATGTTTGAAGATTTTGAAAATGTAAAAGGTTTGTGTCATTTTCGAGTGTGAACCTTTCTTAAAGTAATTTTATTTTATTTTTCCTTTTAGCTACTCTTGAATTATATTTGGTAAGAGATGTGCAGAAAGCAAATAATTCTGATATCTCGCGTTAACTGATTGCTATTCAATATCAGAGGAGTGCTATGATATTAATCGAATTTCAATCGTTCAGCCAGTACAAAAATATAAAACCTTTCATTATACTGTTTGATATAATCGCATAGAATAAAAGAATTAAATCTTTAAACTATTGGTCATATAAGGTTAAGGAAAATATAGTTTTAAACATAAATATGAAATTCTTGATTAGTTCACTGGAAAGTCTTCCGTAATTCTTTAGGTTTTATTTTTACATTTTCCGCGCTTTTTCGAAGAGAGGTCTAGATCCCACCCTTTTATAGTGAAACCGATAAAATGCAACCGCAACTTCTGCTCCAACAGTTTCTTCTCTCGTGCTTACCGACTGTGGAATTCCCTTCCACATGATTGTTTCCCCGACGGCTACAATCTCCAGGAGTTTAAATGTAAGGTCAATAGACACCTCCTAACAAACTAACTCGCTCCCATTCTTTCAAACACTCTTCCCATCTACCCTAACCCCATCCTCTGTATCCTTACCCATCTATCACCTTCCTTCTGATATTTCCTATATCTAACCACTCCTTCTCTTTACCTTCCCCTATGTAGCCCCATGCGCAATAGTGGCAGTGGAATGCCTTGCTTGGGGTGAAATGATTTAAAAAAAAAAAAGAACTGAATTTTTCTACATTGTCATTTGACTTCACAGGCTGTCGTGTAAAAATAAAACGTTATTCTTTTTTCCGTTTTAAGTAAAAGATAACATTTCTTTTGGAAAATCAAGTTAAGCTTTAAATTCACTAATATACTCCGACACATTTATTGGACAAATATTGGATTTTAAAAAGAATTTTTAATTTGTTATTTGTCTATACTTCTGAGATGCGGTAGTATTTACATTATCTCCATTGTTCGGACTCTTGGCCTCATTTTATTGCCATGTTTACGACGTTTCGTTTGTTGTACGCTCCGGCCTTCTTCAGTTGCTCGGAATTTCGAACCGTACCCTTTATTTTGATCACTGGGGTATATAATTCTCATTCCATGGGCGATGCCACTCTCGGATGTTTTGTTGTTATTTCCATTTTATTCACCTCTGCTGTAGTCAGGTATTGAACTTAGAACATGTTGGGTCAAGTCACTGGATCTATCTTGTATCCACTGGGCCAGTAGCTCCAGATCTCTAGCACCTGAAGTAAACATGACAATAAACATGAGGACAAGTAAATAATGTTTTTAATTTGTCGTTTATATTTATCGTATTTCTTTTTGCAATAGCGGCTTGAAGAGTAACAAAAAACAAAAAAAATTTCTCATACTTTAATGCTTGAAATATTTATGTATAGATATTTACCTCGTCCGCCCACACTAAGACTTTACACCGATCCACACCTTTGGTGCAGTGGGGTGTTGCAGCCTCAGGACACTGTTCACCGGGACCGGGCACCTCTTAGTATAATTTTTCTTAGATGCGTGTCTGTCCTCGAACAGAAATGCAACGGAACAGAGGACAGACACGCAGCTGAGAGATGAAGATCCTCACTAGCCCAAAAATGTCAGGTAAGTTTATGTATATACAGGAATTAATTTTCTTTAACTCGGATTAGCTTTCAAATAGAACCGAAATTTATGTTAAAAAATTCATTTAAATACTCAAAATGTGTTTTGCTGTTTTTGTTTTAATCTAAATAAAAACGGGTAAATATCAGTAAAGTAGGTACTGCCATGGTACATAGTTTTTTGATATTTACCCGTTTTTTGTTGTTGTTTGGGGTGGGGGGTCCAGTAAATGCGGGTCCTTAAAGACAAAGAGATAATTGTGTTCGCTTTCTTCTATCTACATTATCTTTAACACGTCTCCCCCCTCTACCGACTTTCTTTCTCTCTCCGATTTCGCTCGCTTTCTTACACCCCCTTCATCTTCCCCTCCCCGCTGTCTTTGCAGGAATGCATACATTCCTCTCAATGACGGTCGCTCTAGTTCAGGTTGTGTCTGTTGAGACGAGCAACGCCCGTAGAGAACCTTTTCAAGAGAACTAAGGTTGCGTGTACTCTGAATAGAAGCGACTCGAACGCACGCGCACACGCCCACAATATCAGACACCTCCATCCCCATCGTCCCTCTTTTCACATTTATTTAATTCCGGGATTTGAATTCGGTCTTTTATTAAGACTCTTCCTCGCCTCCTCTTCCTCCTCCTCCACTTCTTCTTCTTCTTTTTCTTCTTCTTCTTCTACAACTACTACTACAGCAAAGAATATCAGTACCATCATCACTATTACTGTCATATCGAATCGTGATACCTTTGTCTTTATTATTATTCTTATTATAACTATGATTGGTGAGAGGAGGAGTGTTACTGAGTGGCGGGTGACGCTGGGAATGCGTCGGCGTTTCAGACATTGATCCACATATTTTCCTGCCCCACACACCCACTCTTTTAATCATGATTCAAGCGGCCTAAATTTTCGCTGCTGCTGCTGCTGCTTTCAATACGGTCGATATGGTGCAAACTTCGACCTGGAATTGGAGTGGGAGAAGGAAATGGAGGCTGGCTAGATTCAAAGTTATTTTCACAGAAGAAGAAAGAAAAGGAGTTGAGAGAAAAAAAAAAATCGAAATAAATAGTTAAAGAGGTCAGAAGGTCACGGAAAAAAATGCAAATCTGAGAGAAAATTAAAAACGAAACGCCAATCAAAACTGACTATTTTCTTTTTTTGCGAAATTTAGAAGATTTTTAAAAAAATTATTTTTGTTTATTTTTAAATTTGTTAATTTTTCCTTTCATTTTTCTTAACAGTTTTTGAAGTATTTTAATCACCTTCATCGTCACATAACAAAAATTTTCTCTTTTGTTTTTTAAAAAAGGATGTCATTTGATTTTTTTTTTTTTTACTTCCTAAATTATTCATGATTTTAAAAATTTCCGCCTTTCTTCTCCACTGTAATCATAGCAGGAGCGAGGAAACTTCCACGGAGATTGCCAAATATAAGATTTATTTATTTATGTAATTATTGTAATGTTTTTCTGGAATTATATATTGTATATGAGCATAAAATAAACACTTTTGGCCCAAAAGCAGATTTTAATTTTTTTAAAACGTTAATAATAAAATCAGATTTGCGTTGTGGTGCAGTGGATGTCGGCTCAGAAAAATCGGAGAGCCGAGTTCGAATTCCAGTTGAATTCGTTGCATTCACTTACGCTCAAATACTCTTGGGAAAGTTATTAATATATTTCTTTTCCCTCCTGACTTGGGTTAAATAGCAGAACAGATTGGGTTCTATAGCCTTGGTTGGCAACCAGTCTACTGTAGTAATGGCAAACTACTGTGGGAAAATCTGCCCAGTCAGTTACGTCTCGATGAAGTTAAGTGCTATACACGCTTGGGCGTGTATAAGCATTACTACTTAACTGCATGTAACAGGATTTGAACCTAATGTTTTGCGGAGTAAAAAAAAAAACTCTTGATACTGGATTCGGTTTGATTTAGCTTTTTTTTTTAACGGTACACCAACTTCTAATGGATCATTTAATGCCTACATTTTCTTTTCTTTTGAGGTTTTTTTTTTTATCATAGTAATCTATTGTCGGTAATTTTTCTAATGTATTTTTATATTTTCATATTTTGACCCCAGTTTGGACGTTCACAATTTTACCTATAGCTGGGACCCTAACAGGCTCTTCGAAACTTTCCAACGAGAGACCTTGCTGCTGGATGTAGTTTATCGTCGTACCCAGGACGACTTAATATTGGACTATGATCGTGTATTATGAGCCGGTAATGTCATAGATATTATAAAATATTCTATCTATCATGTTGGTTTTGATAGTTTGGAAAATACAAGGAAAGAGCAATTAAGAAGAAAACATATAAGAAAATGATATGCGGAGGACTGGCATTTTAGCCGTCAAATTAAAATCTTTAGAGACGGAGAAACAGAACTCCTCATCGACTTTAAGATTCAAGCAGTTCATCCAACCCAAGAGTCCAGATATGGTCACTATCATTTGTTAATTCGTGAAAATTACTATTCTAGCAAATCACAAATAAAAATGCGCACCTGGAACAGTCGCGGAGAGACCAGTAAAGATAAAAAATATACGAGGAATAACTCAGGCCATTCTTTGATGGTTTGAATTCAGTCAGTTAAGTGCTATATGTGATACACGCTTGGGCGATCATGTCTCGAAAGAGACATCACTGACTGGGTAGGATTATACCGCAGTAGGTTGCCATTACTTTCTGCTTGCCAGCCAAAGCTCTATAACATAATCTATCCTGTTATTTAGCCCATAACTGGAGGTAAGAGATAGATTATTACATTTCCAAACGTTATTTGCTCGTAAGTGAATGCAAGAAATTCAACTAGAATTCGAACTCGGCTCTCCGATTTGTCGTTCCGCGCCGATATCCACTGCACCACAACGCACATCATGAATTATTCTTTATTAAATCATTCTTTGGGTGGTTTGAATTATTCCGAATAAAATCACCTTTAAAAGAGACATTCTATTACTTGATCTCAAGTGAAAGTTTCTAGATATTGTTGCAAGAAAAAATACGAAATAACAATACCCCAAAGAGGATTGCCGTCGTTATGTGAATAAAACGATAGCTTAGTGTGAACAAAAGCCTGCCTGCCTACCTGCCTGCTTGCCTACTTACCTACCTACCGACCTACCTACATACCCCCCCCCCCATATATATATATATATATATATATATATATATATATATAGTCATCCGCATATACATGATTTCTATGATTTACAAATCAATTTGAATGGGTGTGTCCGTTGGTCACATGAAATATGAATCTGACACGACCAATCGATCGATGACTTCGAATTACAATACATGTTTACAGTGCATGAATACACACACGCACGTGCACTCCCACGCACACATGTCCATGCACACACACACACATGCGTATATATATATATATATATATATATATATATATATATATATACGTGTGTGCATACATATATATAACAGAATTAAAACATGAACATATTTCTGTTCGAGATTGACTGCAAAAAATAATTCACTATTATTCTAGTAAATAATTTCTATTCTATATATTATTTACATTTGATTAACATCCTCTTTGAAATCGTTCCCTTGGGGTGGAACACTTCCATTGATCCTAGCACTTCCACATTTCGCTGTCACATGATCCATATTCGTGATTCTGTCAATATATATGAAGATAGAGAGTTAGAGAGTCGACTGCTAGTTTCGTAATGTTTCTACTCTGGCTGTTCGCATATCCTATGGTGTTCTTCTCTTGATCAGTCGCCCTTAACACTTATCCACTCTCATTTGACCGGTCTTGAAAATGCGTGTATTCGATTTAATGTCCTCCTAGTCATAGTTTTAACTGCCATCTCTTTTATCCCCATATATCTACGGACTTAAATCAACCAGGTACTGAAATTTAAATACCTGAAAAGTGTTCTATCAGAGGGCGGAAAATGCGACACTGAGATCCGAAGGCGTATTGTTAGCATGGTCAAGAACGCATGCCAAAGGCTGAGTAGAGAGACAAGAAGATTTCATTGGAAACAAAAAAAGTGTACTAGACTGTTATGTGATATTTTTCCTCCTGTATGGCAGCGAATGCTAGACGATATCTTCAAGAATGGAGGGGAGACTCGAAGCAACAGGGATATAGTTCTTCAGAAGGATACTATGGACCAAACATGTAAGTAACGTCAAGGTTTTGCAGAGGATCCAAACTTATACAGAAACTGATACTTAGCATCAGGAAGAGACGGTGGATATTTCTGGAATATGTAATGAGGAAGGAGAGCTTGGACAATTTAATACTCACAGGACGGATAGAAAGAAAGAAAGAAAGAAAGAAAGAAAGAAAGGGGAAAGTAGCGCAGTGCGAGGTATACTTGATGGTCTTGAGCAAATGGATGTCGGAGTGGGATTTATGAGAGATACCAAGAGATAAAGTTTTAAAAGCGACAAGAAAAAGGGGTAAATGGAGATCCATGATCGCCTACGTCCTGAAGAGACACCGCACATAAAGAAAAAGAATCTACACCTCGGAACGAGAAATCGGAGAGCCGAGTTCGAATTCCATTTGACTTTGTTGTATTCACTTCCACGCAAATACCCTCCGTCACTCCTCCCTCTAGCTATGGGTTAAATAGCAGGACAGATTAAGTTCTTTGGTAGGCAACCAGTCAACCTTGAACTAAGATCAGTGAACCAAGACTGGTTGTCAACCAAGAAGGAAAACTCAAAGAGGCAAGAGATTCCTCATGTTATCTTACACAAGACACATCACCGTACTATGACAGTAGCACATGTGATACGCATAGTAGGACAAATGAGTTACGGGACTCATACATATCTAGATGGCTCTCGGCCATTTCATCGCTTATTATTTGAAAAGCAAATTTGAGGCACAACTTGGTTGGCAAACAGTCTAACGCAGAATGTAATTGCAACCTACTTTGGGAAAATCTTCTGCCCAGTCAGTCTTTCAAGACATAATCCCCTAAGCGTATATCACGTATGGCACTTAACTGCCTGATCTTCGCTATAATTATCAACTATAAATTTGTAAAGTAAAAATTTCACTAAGTATATTGGGAAATTTTAAATTTGTCAAATCAAGGACTGTAAGAAAATTGGTAAAATATATATGGAAAAAAAATAAAGAAGCCGTTTATTTAAAAGTTCAAAGGTGTTTAATAACACTTTACAGATAATTAAATCATGAGTATAGTTATTTAATACTACCCCGTTATTGCTAACTCTGTTTTCACTAAACCTAATTCTATACTATCGAGGACTAGGGTTGAACTTACAATAACTATATTACCAAAGTTACGAACCAACAGTTTAATTCACCCGCCAATTGTCACTAATTATTTTCTTGACTTTTGCTACTAGCTGCATTAAGAGTTTCCATATGGTATTTATCTCTATACTCGGTCTACTGAGCGAACTTCATAACCTAGCATATGCGCTGATTCTCAATGTTTTTCTTCGTCCAGTATTTTTCCATTCATTCCATAAGGGTTTCTGACCACGCTTTTTCCTCCATATATGCTTGATTTCACTATCTCTTTCCTAATTACAGCAAAACGAGAACAATACACACCTGCAGATTAAATGAAGGGTTTCGGCGGAAATTTTTTGAGAGTTATTCGTATTGACACGCATATGAAGTAGAAGGAGGAGAACAACAGCTGAAACACTGTAATAACAGCAATAACGACGAGGACATGAATCCAACCGTAAATAATGTAAATAATTATAAAAATATTTTGCTCACGACAAAAACTTCATGACTAAAGTTAATTCTTGAGCGAGTCAAAAGTACAACTGTATATCATTTTGGTTTTATCATACTGACTCATACTAATAAAATTCGTTGTCCGAATTATTAAATGGAATTAATTTAATACTTGATTAGCTTTAGCTTGGGTCAAATAAACGAAAACCTTGTTTAATCCAATAACTACACGTTTGTATCTTGAAAAGAAAAAATGTTCTTTACTCCAAAACCAAGAAGTTCTTTACTCTCAAACCGTATATATACAAGTGTATATTTGCGTCAAAAATGCAAAAATGACAGTAAAATATTTGAGAGGATTATTAGCAGTTTCTTCACAGGTTATCGCCCCTGAGCGTGACTGGAGGGAATATATATATATATATATATATATATATATATATATATATATCGAATAAAGGAATAATGGTCTGTATTATAACAAAGGATATATATATATATATATATATATATATATATATATATATATATATATATATATATTCTTCACTATTCGACGGCATAATTATTGCCAAATAAATAAATAAATAAGGCACCTTTAAAGAGCAAACACACAGCAAGAGCTTTCATAAGTGGTAGTAAAGTTTAATACTAGTAGTAATGGGAATTAACTGAGCCGGCGCTGCCTCGCTATTGTCTCTCTGTCCATGAGCGTCACAGGAGATAAATATATATATATATATATATATAATGGCTGATCTCTCGTATCCGTGGATACCCGTCTATCATGATGTCTAGCTAATCCTTATTGCAGGCGTCTGCCCAGGCACTTGTGTTTGTTCAACACCCACAGAGCCCTCCTGTGGTTTATACTGAGTGGATCTTAGTTGCAGTTTCTGAAAGAGAGCGTGTTATCTAATGTGAACAGCACTCTGAACAAAGCTTAGGTCAACCCGTGGTATGATTCTGAGGCGCGTGCGCGCGCGCACACACACACACACACACACACACACACACACACACACACACATGTATATATGTAAATATATATTGTAATTTTGTAATTATAATGGTTTAAAAGCATTATATCACTACACAAAAGATTTCATGTTTCAGAACAATATTGTTCGTCTTCGAGTGATATTAAGAACAATATTGTTCTGAAACATTAATTTTTTATGGAGTGATATAATGCTTTTATAAACCATTGTAATAACAAAATTACAATAATAAGCTCTCCTCTGTATTGAGTACTTTTTATAAAAGTAAATGCAACGAACAGTAGGTTTCTAATCTACCTGTTCTTTAACTTATAATATATATATATATATATTGCAAGAAAGTTATGGAACACGTATGTTTTAAACCCACTGTTCATGCATTTACTTTTATAAAGAGTGCTCGATACAACGTAGGCCTAATCATAATAAATATATCTTAAATCATGAATCGAAATAAAATCGAAATAATTGGATCGAAATAAAATTAACTACCAAAATAATAAAGAGGACAACAATAGAAACTTATGCAATTGTAGAAACCCCAACAATTGCTCACTACAAAATAGGTGTAAATTAAATTCAATTGTCTATCAATGCAATATAACAACAATAGAAAACCCCGCTATAAATAAAGCTTATATCGGATCCACAAAGAACACCTTTAAGCAGCGATGGTACATGCACTTAACTTCATTCAAAAACAATTTATATCGAAACAAAACATCCCTTTCTGCATATTTTTGGAAATTAAAAGACACAAAACAGAAACCCAAAGTAAAATGGAAAATCCTGGAAAAAACTAGAACCTGCAACTCGCTTAACGACATCTACCCTTTATGCTTTTTTTTTTTTTAATCATATCACCCCGAGCAAGGCGGTAACGCCACTGATGTGCAGGGGGCTACGTAAGAGTGAAAAGATTAGAAGAGAGAAAACCGGAAACCACATCCTAAACAGGGAACAAGGGATGACCTCTACACCTGTTCAATAGACGTGGGTGGAGTGTGAACTGGACGCTTAAGTGAAAAACTACACATTCTAAAGCACCCCAACAATGGCGAACTATCCAACCGTAGAGACGAATTAGCAGTGTTATGTAAACATCGAAAATATTTTTCATTAAAAATTAATTAACAAAAAAAAAAACCTCATTCACATAAAATAATCCCCTCTAAAAAAGGTAATTAATACCTATGTTTAAACCTCAAAATAAATAAAAAAAACAAACATCGTATAAATAAAAGAAAATAAACCCACACAACATCAATAGAAACTTTATTCCATCCATTTATAAATAGTAGTAAAATAAAAAGTATCTACCCTTTCTTAAAAAACCTTACATCCCAACATAAAAATTACCCAGACAAAACTAAAAAATGACCTGTCTAAAACTAAGGTACTCCGCACCCCTCTCCTAACCCAAGGCTGTATCACTATGGCTACAAACTGCCGGTGAAATCGTACTACATTCCCACCACATTCACTTACCTATAATATTACCAAAAATAAATCATTTTCACCATTTATTTTTCATTTACACTTATCACCAGATGAGGGGCAAACATAGCTCCGAAACGCGAAAATTTTTGTGTAGTGATACTATGCTTTTATAAACCATTGTAACAAACATTACAATATATATATATTGAACAGTTAATATTCAGGTGTTCCAGTCCAGCTTTTAGATTTTCTGGAGAGTGTACACATAGAATCTGGCGCATCTCAGTCTTCCGCCAAAGCAGAACTAAGCTAGGCTGAAACTGCAAATATACTGAAAGGTGTTTATTATTTAACATACAATAAAAATGTTGCTTATATCGTGAAAGAATAGCGAGCGGCTTAGTCTCGCAAATCAGTCACATGTCTGAAGAATTATCCAAAAGCAAGGAAAAAGAAACTCTTCAACAGCTGCAAGCTACAAATAAAAGAAAAAATAAACCCAAATGAAAATAAAAATGTAAAAAAATTAAAAATTCTTGTTATTGTTAAAAAAATCAATTTAAAGATCAAGTTCATTCAAGTGCAGGAGCTGATCAAGAAATGGTCTTTTTTATTTTGATTCTAAACTTTTCCTGACTTTCCATTTCATTCCGCTCTTGTTGGCAATCAGATGTATGGTCATCGATTCGGAAAATTCTGGTACTTTCCGTAACGGATTACTAATTTCGATCAGCTCAACGAATAAGATGTAAATAGAGCCTATCGACTCTTATTCTGTGCATTTCATTGATGATTTGAACAACGTTAAGCAAACTGATTGATAAGTGTTAAGTACTGTTCAATACTCAGTAAAGCCAATGAACCATTTGTGACAATTAGCGTAGATTTCGACCTGAAAAGCAGCAAGAAATTCGCCGGGATTACGAGATGAGACGATTTCAGACACTCTAAGAACTTTATTCATTATGGCAGCCCATCTATATTAGATAACTTGATCTAAATAGCTATCGCTTAAAGTATAAAATATTTACACAGATTAGCTTGGCCCAGGGTCATAAGTCTGAGGCACCCAGTGACGAATGAATTCACGATAGATTTATTCGTCTACGAAAATAGCTTGCCATGTTTGTTAAACTTAACTTAGTTTTATTGGCCAATTTGCTCAATTCGTGCTCCACTAGCGTAGCCTTGTGACAAACCAAACAAAAATTAGTAAAAGCCTTTTTTTCAGAAAAATTCACTTGGTATTTTTTTATGTCATTAGGTGATCATGGCTCTCCACTCATTCCTTTTCTTTATTATCTGTGAATTGCCATGCATTCTTGGAAAATATAGTGGAGTCTTTCCCTTTGTATTCACCACAGTTTAGATTCAGAGGGTTTTCTTAGACTGACACTCAAGGTTACAGTGTCCAATCTAACCTTGTATTTAACCTTTAGCTGGAGGGGAGAAGATACGTATTTCAGCCGTGCGAAAGTGAATGCAACAGATTAGGCGGTAATGTGAACTCGGCTCATTGGTTCAATTTCCTCTGCCCCTGCTTGTTACATTTAACGCACAACACTTTAAAAACAAACATATAAGTTATATTTTTTGTTGAAGATTTTACAAACACTCAAACATACGGTCTGTTGACAGAAGATCATGCAGTGCCAATCGGATGATGTAAAAATGGATGACTTTTCCTCGAACAGCGACAGTGTCGGAGCGAAATAATAGGAGGTGCTGAAAAGTTCTCGGCACTATCTACCTCAAAATATAAGTTTTTTGAAAGGACATTTCGTCAGGTAGAAATGTTTTCACTATCATTTCACAGATAGAAAGAAACCTCGATAAATACAAAGTTACTGATATACATAGATAGAAAGAGATCGAGATGAATATGAAGAGACCAGGGCAGATAGATAGATAGATAGATAGATAGATAGATAGATAGATAGATAGATAGATAGATAGATAGAACAGGCTGAGATAGATAGATAGATAGATAGATAGATAGATAGATAGATAGATAGAGCAAATTGAGATAGACAGATATGAACAGACTGAGATAGATATTAACACACCACTCAATAAATATCAGGCCTAACTAATAAAACAACAACTTTTAGGAAAAATTCGACTTTATTCATCTGTAACCCGCAATTGCCCTGCTTAAGATACTTACGTAAGACGTAATTGCCTTGTTTAAGATTGCCTTGTAGTTTTGCATGTGAAAAAGAAAAACAAAAGAAATGTAATCCTAAGTTTAATACGACGGAGCGAAAGATATTATTATTAGTGGTTTTTTTTTTTATAAGCGTTTCACCCCGAGCAAGGCATGTCACTGCCACTACTGTGCAGGGGGCTACGTAGAGTGGAGAAAGGCTGATTAAATATAGGAAATAACAGAGGGTGGGTGATAGGCGGGTGAGGATACCGAGAATGAGGGTTGGGTAGATGAGAGTGTTGTGAGAATAGTTGGGAGTTAGTGTGATAGGAGGTGTCTATTGACCCTACATTTAAACACCTGGAGATTGTAACTGTCGGGAAAGCAGACTTGTGGAAGGGAGTTCCACAGGCGGGAAGCGCGAGAAAAGAAGCTGTTGGAGTAGAATTTACGGTTACATCTTATTTGTTTAACTGTAAAAGGGTGGGACCTAGTTGCTAATCTATTATCTCGTGTAAATTCGTTCTTAGGCGGCACCAGTGATCTAAGCTCATCGGAGCAGAAGCCATGAAAGTACTTGTAGAAGAGGCACAGGGAAGCTACATCACGCCGGTGTGAGAGCGGCTGCAGCCGGTCTGCCAAGTCAGTATCAACCACGTTACAGATCCTCCTTTGTATTTTGTCAAGAAGCCCAAGGAGAGCAGCAGGGGCACCCGACCAGATATAGCAGCAATATTCAATACACGGGCGGATGGTAGATTTGTATATGTGCAGAATAGTTTCAGGTGGGAAAAATTTCCGGGCCCTGCACAGGAAGCCCACTTTCATAGCAGCAGATTTGGCAATGGATTCAATATAGTCATTCCATTTGAGGTCCGCCGAGAGTGTAAGGCCAAGGAGGCGTAGTATTTTACTCTCTGGGAGGCTAGCCTGTCCCATGCTAATGGGAGGTAGATGCGATTGTCTATGGTGGTTAGTTGATAACAGCTTTGTTTTGGAGGCATTGAAATTTACCAACCATTTCCTACCCCAGGTCACTACGGATTGGAGGTCCCTTTCAAGTGCGGCAGCGAGGTTCACTTTGTCGTCCAGACCTGGTTTCTGATCGATGCGGGAGTAGATTGTTGTGTCGTCGGCATACATGCCAACTTGGGATCTAATGGTGTCGGGGAGATCATTAATGTAGATCAGAAAGAGCGTGGGACCTAGGATAGAACCTTGAGGGACGCCCGCGTTCGTCTGGTAGTTTTGGGAGGCATGCCCATTTAATACCACCTTTAATGTGCGGTTAGAGAGGAAGGACTGGATGAGGTCAAACAGATGTCCAGTTATCCCATAGCTCCGCAGTTTGCACAAGAGGCCAGCATGCCAGACCCTGTCGAATGCTTTGGAGATATCCAAGGCAACGGTTCGGGCTTCACCATTCTTGTCGAGTGCCTGGTATATGTACTCGGTAATGGTCGTTAGCATATCAGCAGTAGACCTGGTGAAGCGAAACCCATACTGTTTGTCAGAGAGAAGCCCGTTGGTCATAAGGTGCTGAATCACCTCGGCGTTGATAATGGCTTCGAAAACTTTGCCAAAGATTGGAAGGAGACTAATAGGACGGTAATTGGCGGGGTCTGAGGGTTCGCCAGAATTCTTAAATATAGGTACTACGCAGGAGGACTTCCAACAGGCAGGAAAGCAGGAAGCAGATAGGCAGAGGTTATAGAGTTTAGAGAGGACAGAGGAGAGTTCTGGGGCACATTTCTTCAGTACTATGACTGGGATTCCGTCACTGCCGCTCGCTTTGTGTGGGTCAAGTTGCGCAATTATCTTGGCGACCAGCGAGGGTGAAATGTGGACGTTATTTAGTTGAGCCTTAGTTCTGGGTGGGAAGTCTGGTGTAGGTTTTCCTAACGAGTCCAGTGTCGAATTGGTTGAGAATCTACGGGCAAAGCATTCAGCCTTGTCGGCTGGGGAGGTGAGAACTTCAAATTCATTGATATTTTTGGAAATCGCAATATGAGTCGAGTTAAAAAAAGATTTGGTACAAAACTTGTAAAATCTGAAAAAACTAGCAATAGAAGAGAATGGAAAGGAAAAATATATTTTTGCATTGCTTATTCGAAAGTGGATCAGAAGAGTTGTTTTTTTTTTCGGCCGGTGGAAGTGAAACATAGCGGTAGTCAGAACAAGATTGTCAAAACTTTTGATGGGGTTAGGGCAAGGTCAGATCCTTAATTCCCGAATTTGCTGGGAAAGGATTTGAAAATTTGAAAACCCAAAAAATAATGTAATCGGGAAGAAGAAGAAAATAAATGATGTCATTAAGAATATTGTTACTTTATTATTTAAACCAAGAGAGTGATATAACCCCACCTCAAAATGTGGAGGCGGAAGTAATCGCATTGGTTAAAAATTTGATTTGCATAGGCATAAGAATCGAGACCCCAGAGAGCCAAATCAGTGGTTGTTGCCGAGCGAAAAAGACAAGATGAATTTATTACCGCCGCTGCCCAAACATCCCACTTTGGCTGTTTCCGTAAGTCTTCGGTAAAGAGCCCTGAAAAGACCTTTTTAAAATTTTTATTTTATTTTATCAACACAAGTGCGAGCGTGTGTCCGGTCTACTTTGAAGTGGTAGAGAAACGGCTACCGAGTTTTCAACGTGTCTTCCTTGAGATCAAAATTCACAGCGTGGGCAGGGAAGTACACCGTTGTAAGAGACGTCTTGAAGACCAGCTACTGTGTCGAGGCCATCAGACAACTACCGACCCGAGAGTGTCGTCACAATCAACAAAGTCTCGTTCTAGGGTGATACACTGATTCCAACGCTTCTCTAACAATTCGATGCCTTTTTTTGTAGAACGATTTGTCTTTGTCCTCAAAATACGCTTTAGTTTCCGATATCACTTCTTCATTGGAGCCAAATCTCTTTCTCTAGGGCATTCTTTTGAGTTCTGCAAACAGCAAGTAGTCGCTGGGAGCCAGATCTGGAGAATAGGGTGGATGCGGAAGCAGTTCGAAGTGCAATTCGTGTGACACAGTGCGTTGTCTTGGTGAAAGATCACTTTTTTTATCTTCATTTGTGATCTTTGTGATCGTTTTTAGGCGATTTCTTCCTGGATGAGCGTGGGTGGCGTAGTGGATATCGACTCGAAACAACAAATGGGGGGCCGAGTTCGAATTCCGCTTGAATTCCTTGCATTCACTTATGCACAGATACCCTTGGGAAAGCTATTAATCCGTTTATTCCCTCCAGTTATGGGTTAAATAATAGGACAGATTGGGTTCTATAGTCTTGGCTGGCAACCAGTCTACCGCAGAAAGCAATGGCAACCCACTGCTGTCAGTCATGCCTCTTTTGATATATGATCGGCCAAAGCGTGTATCACGTATGGATCTTAACTAACTTCCTTCAAACGCAATAATAATATTCGCTATTGATGGTTCTTTCTCAAGGTAATCGATGAACAAAATGCCTTGCGCACCCCAAAATACGGAGGTTAAAACCTTGCCTGTTGATGTTTGCGTCTTTGGTTGCTTTGGATTGTTTTCACCTGCTGTTGTCCACTCAGTTGACTGACGATTTGACTCCAAAGTGAAGTGGTGTATTCATGTTTCATCCAATGTCACATATTTACGCAAAAACTCCTTCTTGCTACGTTGAAACAATTGCAAACATCGCTCTGTATCGTCGACGCGTTGTTGTTTTTGATCGACTGTGAGCAAACGCGGCACACACTTTGAACACAGCTTTTTCATTGGCAAATATTCATGTAAAATGGTAAATACACTGCATTCTGATATGTTCAACTTCTCTGTTATCTCACACAACCTAGATTTACGATCGGCCAAAATGAATTCGTAGATTTTTTAAATGTTTTTCTGGACAACTGTCAATTTTAAGCGACCTGGTCGTTCAGCATTATTTGTGCCTGTACGACCGCATTTAAAGTCAGTATACCACCTCTTAACCGACGGTGCAGAGTCCGAATAATACTTATCAAGCCATTGCTTTGCTTGAACAGTATTTTTTCCCATCAGAAAGCAATGCTTTATCAACACACGACATTAAGATTTTTCCATTGTTTTGAAAATTTGCAACTGTAGCTTCACTTAAATAATTGTAATTTGTAAACTAATAATCCGATTGGGGCCAAATTTTGTCACGTGCCATTTGAAGGGTAGTACTTCATAAAAATTATATGGATTAGTGGCGCCATCTATATGTCAGGCCCAGCACTCATTGACTGATGTGTTATTAAAGAACAGATAAAGAAGAGTATAATAATGACACACACACACACACACAGAGAGAGAGAGAGAGAGAGAGAGAGAGAGAGAGAGAGAGAGAATGAGTGACAAGGGAATGTTGAGAAAGTAAGAAAGAGACAGAGACAGAGAAACAGAGACGTATTAATTTTTGTACTCCATAATCAGTTTGGAATTAAATTTGATTGCGTAATTAATACAGTCTAAAATTCAATATATAAAAAAATCTATCGATTGGTAATTGTTCTACAAAGGAAGAAACATTGTGATTTTGAACTTTTTGTTTTTAGTGTAAACAATTCCTTTTCATAGTATATGATCCGTGCTAATTTACTATTTCCCTTCAAAGAATCACTCGCCACATTTTTCTTAAATTTTTAATTAAGAGCCCTTTATATAATTAGCACTTAAAGCTGCTAATTATTTTATAACCCGGGGCATTTCGTACTGTTTCTGTATTGCTTTTGCTTTTTTTTTTTTTTAATCATTTCACCACAAGCAAGGTATTCCACTGCCACTATTGCGCATGGGGCTACATAGGGGAAGGTAAAGAGAAGGAGTGGTTAGACATAGGGAATGTCAGGAGGAAGGTGACAGATGAGTAAGGATACCGAGGTTGGGCAGATGGGAAGAGTGTTTGATAGAATGGGAGAAGGTTAGTGTGTTAGGAGGTGTCTATTGACCTTACATTTAAACTCCTGGAGATTGTAGCCGTTGGGGAAGCAATCGTGTGGAAGAGAATTCCACAGTCGTGAAGTGCGAGGAAAGAAACTGTTGGAGTAGAAGTTACAGCTGCATTTTATCGGTTTCACTGTAAAAGGGTGGGATCTAGTTGCTAATCTAGTATCTCGTTCAAATTCGTATTTAGGGGGCACCAGTGATCTAAGTTCATCGGAGCAGAAGCCGTGAAAGTATTTATAGAAAAGTTTCTTTCAAAACTGTGTGGCACGGCTCTCTCATGGATGTGACAATACTATTTCAAATGATAGAAGAGGAAAAAATAGTAACGACTTAGGCACCACCACCACCACCACCACCACCACCACCACCACCACCACCAACAACAACAACAACAAAAACAACACCATCAACAACAACTGCAGCAACAGCCCGAAAAATTGAAAAAAAGTTTTCATTTATCCAGATACGGAACGCTAAATTTTAATTTAATTTCTATGTGTGTTATTGTGTAATGTATATCGGTTTGGAAGGAGAAATCGGAAACCCGAGTTCGAATTCCAGTTGAATTCATTGCATTTACTTACGCGCAAATACCCTTGGTAAAGTCATGAATCCATCTCTTCTCACTCCAGCTATGGGTTGAATAGCAGAACAGATTTGGTTCTATTGCCTTGGTTGGCAACCAATCTACTGCAGAAAGAAATGGCAACCTACTGCAGGAAAATCTTCTGCCTAGTCAGTCATGGATGGAAAGAGACATGGTCGCCCAAGCGTGTATCAAAAAAGAGTTATCAATTTAATACTTAGCTACAGCATAAAATAAAATAAAAAATAAAATAAAATAGAATAAACAACAAGAAAGCAAATCAGATTTAGAAATTAGTTAAATAATGATAACTAAGACAGACGGAAGTGGCATTGCTCATTGAACGAGAACAATCTACCCAATGATCAAAATAAAGGGTTCAGTTCAAAATTCCAATCACCTAAAGAAGGTTGGAGCTTACAACAGTCAAAATGTCGTGAATATGGCAAAAATGATAAGGACAAAAGCCCAAACAATGTAAATAATTACCTCATCGCAGAAACATAGATGTACATAAAATTAATTTATTGAATAATTTGTATTTTACTTTCTGTTAGAAGGGATGTCAGTTCAGATTATATCTTTGCAAAGAACACACATTACTATTTGAGCACGTCGCCGTGGAGTAATGGTTTGCAGGCTTGGCTCGCTTGATCAGTTACAACTGAATAGTGAGTACGATCCTCACCGAATGCCCCATACATTCGGCTTAGTGCCACATTTAAGCTACGCTTAGAGAATAATTTATTGCGCACTAAAGCTCTGACCCCACCGGACACTCTGCCTTCAATCGGAGACGAATCACGACGAGACTATGCCGAAGTCTGAGGTAACTAGACGTGAGCCCGGGGAATTTCTTGTCCTATAGTACGCGCTCGGAATGCCACACCTAAAAATCGGTCTTGTGTCACATCCCGCCTTTGTGGGGAGGCTTGGGTAAATACTGAACACACGTTACTATCGAATCCGTTAATCCTACGCTGTACCGCTGAGCCTCCGCAAATGCTAGAGATAATTGTTATTTATTTATTTAATTAAATCTTATTTTATTTTAATTTTGTAGTGTGTATTTCTTTTCCAGGTTAGAATGTGTGCTGTTTCAAAAGAAACATTTTGTAGAAAACTATAATTTTCGCTAAGTTATTTCTTTGTCGACTACTGAAGCTCGAGGCCGGATGACAAGACTTGCTTTGTTCAGAACGCCCACGCGAAAAGAGGATGACGTCATTCGCCTGCCCACGCTTTGTGCGTCTGAGATGTGTGACTTGTATCGCATCAGCTTCCGGGTTGAATAAGATTATTAACACACTTCTCTTTTCTCTGATGCACACTAACATAGTAACAGTATACGCACAATCATTTATATATATATTTATATATACATATGTGTGTGTGTGTGTGTGTGTGTGTGTGTGTGTGTGCATGTGCGTTGTGCATGTGTGTGCCTGGTAAATAATAAGTCTAAATGTGAAAAATAACAGGTAATTAATATTCGAATACCAAAATGTATCAGAGATTTTATTAAATACGCATCATCTCTAGAGCTACAATTTTCGAGATTTCATTAAAAGACATTTAATTTTTTTATCTGGCGTATCGCGTGTGAATGGGGATGAAAAAACTTAGGATGATATATACTCAAACATTATTATCGTGGACACTTCGTATTTGAAATAGACGCTCCATTTTTATTTATTAAACCGTGTGTATTACATTATTTACATTGTTCAGACTGTCGCCCTCATCTTTATCGCCATATTCACGACGTTTCGGTTGTTGTACGTTCCGATCTTCCTCAGGTAATTGGAATTTTGAAATGAACCCTTTATTTCGTTCACTGGGTAAATTGTTCTTGTTCCATCTGTCATGCCGCTTCCAGATGTCTTTATTTCGATTACTGGGGTAGATTCGAAATAAATGGTACGATTCAAAATTCTAGTCTCCTGAAGAAGATCGGAGTGTATAACGGGCGAAACATCGTGAATATAACGATGATGACAACAGTCCGAACAATATAAATAATATAAATACCTCATCTAAAAAATTTCGACACACAGTGTGCATTACGCCTAATTAGTCCGCACATTCGTGAAATCTTAGTAAAAAATATAAAAAAATATATTCTCCAGAATGTTCTTTGATAAGATTTCTCGAATCCGAAAGCAGATAGACGTCATACACACTGTTTAATAAATAAAAATGGGGCGTCTATTTCAAATGCGAAGTGTCGAAAATAATAACGTTTGAAGTAATAAAAACGTAGGTTAAATAAATACATCTCATATATAATTCCTGCAACTTGCATATGTCTGTTATGATATGATTCAGCACATTTTAAAAGGTTGAACTCGATATGATTTTCTTACACTGGTGTGAAGCAATCTGAAAAAAAAAATTAGAAGTTAATGGTTATTTATCGAAAATATTGAAAATGCCCTGAAAGTGATCATGTTACAACTGAAACGACTTTCTTTCCAAACCAATCATCCAATCCTAAAAGCGTGACGTTCTTTGAATCGTTTTTAACTGAAGCAAACTGAAATTCTACCACCTAAATTGTTCTCTGTAAAATGTTAACGCACTTGTTTTTACATTTTCTTTTTTGCACACAAAGCTATTACTTCTAGACAGGTGGGTCATAATATCCTTCAGATTGGAATTCTGAAGTGGCGATTTTACAGGAATGTAGCAATTCCTGACAGATGACAAATTACACTATTTTTAAAAGCAACTGTACTAAAATTAGACTAAATCTAAAGTAACTCCACTAATGACATCAATGTAGCTTAAGCAAACTTCAAAAAAGAAAAACTTAAAATTAAACCAAAAGTGTAATTAAATACTTTATTTTATATTCAAGAATTTTACCATTTCTATCAGTTTACTTATACTTAATTCTCTTTCATTTCTATTTATTAGACTCAAACATCGATCTACAGGTAGTGCAACGGATATCAGCGCGGAATGGGTGAGCCAAGGGCAAATTCCAGTTAACTTTGTTGCACGAATGAAATCTGTTTCTTTTTCCTCAGGGTTAAATACGAAATTAGACTAGTCCAGTGTTCTTCAACCTTTTTAAGCAACGGCACACCTAAGATTAAATAAAAATATCACGGTATACTCAGCAACATTTTAAAAGGATATTTAAAAAATGACTATTAAAACAAAGTATTTAAAATAGCATAATCGACGAATAGTGAAAAGAATTATTTGAAAAAAGTTTAATATTTATTTATTTAATTACTAACACTGTACCATTACTTCTTACACACACACACACACACACACACACACACACACACACACACATATATATATTTAGTGTATCGAGGCAGCAGATGATTTTCTAAACATATTCTGTTAAATATAAGAGACAATAAATGTCTATTATGTTTAATCATGAGCCGTTCTAAATATCGTATTTTGGCTTTAATTTCAGTTGCAAATAAAGACAAGAATTAGCGGAGTTTTATGTCAACACAAAATAAAATCATCGCTGATGGTGGATGTTTTTGTGTTACCATCCTTATAACCTCTCTGAAGATGGCTCATGTGAGCCGAAAGCTTAGAACAAACTTAATAAAAAATTATTCAAATGTTGGAGAATTTGTGTTTTTATTTTCAACTGAAATTAAAGCCAAAATACGATGTTTAGAAAAGCTCATTATTAAACATAATAGACATTAATTGTTTCTTATATTTAACAGTATATGTTTAGAATATATATATATATATATATATATATGAAAAGAAGAATTTAACTTTAATCTTAAGAAATGCTGAGAAAATTAAAAACTTGATTTGGAATGCGAAATGTACTAACGACTTTTTCAAAAGTCACTCTTTTTCATTCTTTTTTCATAAGAAACGCCAGCTAAGGGTAAGTTTCATTATTTTTAAACAAATACACACATGCATATATTTCTCTTTTTCGTCTTGGATCTGATGAAGCCTTAACTGGCGAAATGCATAATCAAATCTCTCCTCTCTTTTCATGCAATATTTCCATTTATTAAATTGGTAACTTTAAACTCTGTCAGGATTTTAGTATCCTATTAAATACACACACGCACCCCCCCACATATATATATATATATATATATATATATATATATATATATATGTATATCACGCGGCAAACTTAAGAGGATCGCACGACAAACTAGTGTTTCGCGATACAGCGGTTGATAATCACAATACTAAGCTTTTTAGGCCTTGGATATACACCCGTTTACGAGGAAGAAAATCTTTGAATTCCAAATCTTGAAGAAGTAACAGGTAGCTTCACTAGGTTTGCCAAAAATGCTTGGCAATTCACATATAATAAAGAAATAGAATCTGCGGGGAGACATGAAAGCCTACGACATGAATATTTAAAAAAAATGGAAAAATCCAAACATAAAATAATTACGTAGCCATTTAAGCAAAGCACGTACTGGTCAAAATCTTAAGTTGGTGATAAAAAAAGGTAAGTAATATGTGAGTTGCAAAAATTAATCAGTTTAACCAAGGATCAATCTCGGCTAGAGACATGAAAACTTTGCCAATTACAACTTAATGGGGAACTAATTAAGACCGCTAGTGGAATATTCTTTGAACTAAACCAAGATTTATTAATAATAATTTTATAGAGATGTTAGTGAGGATCGAACTCTCTAACGTAACTAGAATGTAAAGACGTAGACAGTTACTGACATAGATTCTTTGAAAGCTTCTGAGAACTAAACACAAAAAAGAACAAGAGGAGAAATTAAACAGCAAATGAATAAAATTGTTGAAAAAGGTTAAACTTTAAAAAGTTTCAATAAAATAGTTGAACTGATGACCATCGGTCTATTGAACAGAAGCAAATTCTAAACCATATTCCATCTTCAATGATCCATGCGTTCAATGGAAGACAAACTCTATAAAAAGAAACGCAGAAATTGTGAAGAGTGAAGCGAACACAAAACCTGTTCGCATCCAAACTCAGGGTGACAGACGATTAAGCATTCTTGTACGCATGCGCGCCCGCGACACGCAGTACCCAATATGCACATGCGCAAAATGCCTCGATGCAAATGATGCAATATCCTTACGTCTTCTTCAGTCACCCACTTGCGCACAACCACTTGAAACAGACAATATATTTTGACCTATTTGCAATGGGCTTCAGGAAGTAGACGAATAATGAGAAAATGGCTCTGTGGCAATTCATTGAAACAAGAGGTCAAACGTTCAAAGGTTTTGTTCTTACTGGTGAAACTTGATTCTAAACTTTTAACTTTATGCAGAGAAAAAGCAATCGATTTGCATTACTATTAATATATGCGATATTTAAATGTCGAATATTAATATTCGGAAATATTTATAAATTCAAATTTCAGACAAAAATTATGATTTTAAAAACAAAATTGTAATAGGGTTACTTTCCATTGATTCATTCGTTCATTGAATACTTTTGTCATTTCTGGTTGTACGCCCCTGCTATTCATCTCGGGGCTCTCGACAAAATCTAAAGGAGGATCTGCAATGTAATTGATCCCAATCTGGCAGCTCGACTCCAGTCACTTTCTCAGCGACGGGATGTGGCTTTTCTCTGTCTCTTCAACAAATATTTTCACGGCTTCTGCTCCGACGTGCTCATCTCCCTGGTGCCCTCTCTGTACAAATTTACTCGAGTTACTACACTGGCAACTAGGCCCCTTCCTTTTACAGCAAAACTATCAAATGTAGTCGTTAATTCTACTCTATTAATTTAATTTCTCGCACTTCCCGCTTGTGAAACTTTCTTCCGTACTCTTTCTCCCCTGATAGCTACAATCTCCAAGAGTTTAAGTGCAACGTTAATTGCCATGTCTTATCTCCTTGACATCCATCTTTCTCCTATTCTTTCCTCGACACCCACTGTATCTTGTCTTTTTCACTCTACTCTCACGTAACCCCTTCAAACTAGTATTCACATTCTTCTTTTATTCGTTTTCGGACAACCCCTGTAACTTGCTCCTCTTTCTTTTTGCTCTCCTCTCATGTATCTCCCTCTCCTATGCGCACCAGTGGCAGTACTGCCTTAATTGGGGTGAAAAGATTATAAAAAAATATCCAAGTGCAGATCTTTAACAGTTCGTGCTATTTCAAATTTTCATATCTCTATAGATGGCACAACTTATAAACGCCACTCTTAAATGATTGAATCCACAAAATAAGCGTATCAATTAACAATTAGAGAAACAGCAACCCGAGGCAAAATAAAAAAAACCAAACTAATATTAAAAAAATGAAAGTCGGAGTTCTGAACAGCTATGTAATATCAATCTCCCTATAGTGTAGTGAATGCTAGACATTTTCTTCACAAATGAGATTTGAGGTAAAAGACATGCGGCTCTACAGAAGGATGCTCAGAATACTATGGATGGTGCATGTGAGCAAAAAGGAAATTCAAAAAAAAAAAATGAAAGCAAAAAAAAAACGCTTATCAGTTTAGTGTCATGATAAGACAGGTGAAATTTCTCGGATATAATTTGGAAAGAGGTTTTGGAGAATTTCGCACTCAGAGGTGTTACTGAAGGTAAGCGAAGAAGAGAGAAACATAAAACTTACTTAAAAATTTGTGTAAATAAATAACAAAGATGGCAAAGAACAATAAGCTGGTCAAAAATTGCTTAGAGCTATAAAGGATAGGAAATTGTAGAGAGCCATGACCACCTCATACTGAAGGTACAGGGCGCATTAAAAAACGCCAGTATAGCTCAAAGGCTACAAAATTTGGATCTTAGATCAATTTACTGAACACATATGTCTTAAGCCTGGGAACGTGAGACCATTTGATATTTATATTAAATCCATTGTTAGATCAGCTGTTAAGAAAGTTGGTTCACTGGGTAGTGCGAGACAGTTTTTCTCTCCAGAATCTATCTTATATATCTATAAGTTTACCATTCGTCTTTTCATATGGTCCGGTTCTCCTGTTATTTATCTTGAGCTCCTTGATAAGATCCAAAGAAGAATCAGCAATGTTATTGGTCCTGATCTAGTAGCTCAGCGTCAGTTACTTTTTTATCACCGTATTTTGCCTCTTTGTGTCTTTTCTATAAATACTTTCATGGTAATTATTCAGATGAGCTCTTCACTATGGTACATAGATTTTTTAAATTTAAGCGCAGTACTAAACTGGAGCCGTGATCTCATCAATTTACAGTCGAGTTGACTAGATGTAGCCGTATGTTCTATGCTAGCAGTTTCTTCTCTCGTACTTCTCTTCTGTGAAACTCTCATCCGGCTCCATGCTTTCCAGCCAACTTTAATCTACAAAATATCAAATGCAGTGTCAATTCCTATTTACTGTTCACCTGGTTAATCTTTTCTCTTTATGTTCATTATTAATGTTTCTGTTCCTAATTCTTCTACACCCTATAACTCCTTGTGTCTTAGTGGCTTTACTGCCATTACATAGAGTTATACCGATTGAAAAAATCAGAGGAAAATGATGCCAACGTCCACGTGTCTGCGATCAAAATGAACATTTCAACTGAAGAACATCGACTGTAGTTTGACCTGGAGAGAGATGGGCTCCGTCTGGTATATATTTCCTGTATATCTCTCTGACCTTTAATCCAGATTTGTGGAAAACACGGAATAAACCATATAAACCTCTACTCCTTGAAAACAAGGAATAAACCTCTACTCCTGTTCAAAATACAGGTGAGGTGTGTGAACGGGAGAATAGACGAACTTATCAATTATTAAGAAAAAAAGTAAATGAATAAATAGGATATAAAATTTCAGATTTTAGTCAGAGACGTTAGATATTACGTTTTTCATGAATGGAGACGTTTAATTTAAAACCTCGCATAGTCCAGAGATCATGAATTTTTGTGGTACTTAAGAGCCTCAAGTCGAGTCCTTTTTCTTCTCCGATTGCGTACATATTTATTTTCCATAAATATTAATTAGAAGATGAGAAATAGATAAGTGCTTTCGATTTTCTTCAGATCAACCACAAATTACCTGCGATTTTGATATCAAGGCTTGTTTACGTTGTAAGACGCCAATCAAATCTAAGGGAAGGAAATAACTCGATTAAAGCTTCTGATTTTATTAATATCCATTCATTATAGCATTATTTAAGTTCGATTACATATTGCATCAATCGATTGCAACAAAAAATTCTGATTTCTACTGAAACCGTTTTAAGGTAAGCAGGAGAAACAGTCCAACATGCAAATTACTAAGTGGCGGTGATAAAATTACCAAACAAGTACAGCAATAAAGTACACATTGAGATAGCGAAAGTTGCCTTCCAAAAGCTAAGCAAAGTATTATGAAACAGAAAAAATTCGTTACAAAAATCTGTTATGTAATATCAGTCTGCTTATATGTCAGTAAATGCTGGGCATTCACTTTAAAGATGAAGAGACTTGAAGTAACAGAAATGTGGTTCTACAGAAGGATGCTGAGAATAAGACGGATTGAACATGTGAACGATTTTGAAGACTTAGAGAAAATGAAAACAAAAAAGGACACCTATGCTTTACATTAGGAAGAGACAGTTGAAATTTCTAGGGCACCTAATGAAGAAAGAAGGCTCGGAAAATTTGACGCTCACAGTACATATTGAAGGCAAGAGGTAAACAACGCAAAACCTACCTAGAGAGTTTGAGTAAATGGATGGCAGATCAGAGTTTAGGAAAGATAAGAAAAAGAAAGCAATTATCAAAAGTTACAAAGAGCAGGAAATTGTGGAGAATCATAACCCTAAACTCTCTGAAGGGACTTGGCGCATAGAAAAAGAATTTTAATTTGAACATACATTGAAGAAAACATTATAATTCTTGTTCTGATTTAGATAATATTCGCAGAATCTTTCAAGTACCCGTTTGTCTTGTATGAGTCCTATTGAACCTCAATCTTTTATCAATAAGCCAATCATATCTTCGATTTTCTGCTTATAATTTATACTTAGATTTCATAGTTTGTGCTTAGCTTACGGTCATATCACGTTGAATACACAGGTTCTCGCTCGATCACCGAAGTTGAGCCTGGTCAGTACTTAGATGGGTGACCGCTTGGGAATACCAGGTGCTGTAAGCGTATAGTGACGGATGTGCGTTGTGGTGCAGTGGATATCGGCTCGGAAAGAGAAATCGGTGAACCGAGTTCGAATTCCAGTTGAATACCCTGCATTCCCTTAAGCACTGGTGCTCTTGGGAAAGGTATTAATCCGTCCCTTCCGTCCAGTTATGGGTTAAATAACAAGGGTGGGAGTTGGGGCCCCTGCCCATAAAAACAAATCCCAATGATTCTTGATAATCGAAAAGAAAAATGTTGTAAAAATAAAATAACCTTACCCAAAATCATTGGTTATGACCTTAAATGATCCCATAAGGATTGATAGGTCGTTAAACCTCGAAACAAAAAAAAGAAGTTTGTGCTTAGATTAAGGCCCCTGTAAATCGTAACAAGTATTGATATCGGTTTTAACGATAAATAATTTTCGGAATAGATTTTCATTAAGCCTAAAATTAATCTACCAGTGTCCCGAAATATATATTCGATTTTTATTCAATAATCACGGATGTCTCTTCATTTTTCAATTTTAATTACATTAATATATCCGACAGACATTTGGTTTCCTGGTATATTTCACGACGATACATGATGAAACAAAAATGAATATACATCAAACTTCAATAACTGTCGAATTTCAGTTCTATTTACGTTAAAATAAAAAGACCGTTACTAGGTCACCTTGATCTTACAGTTTTTATCCAGTAGAACAGAAGGAGGCTGAGTATACCATGGACTGGACACGTGAGCAACAGCGAAGTTTTAGAGAAAATGGAAATTAAAAAGACACTTAAAGTTACCATCTGAAAGAGGCAGTTGAAATTTATCGGGGACATAATAAGGAAAGACGGCTTGGAAATGTTTATACTCACAGGACAGATTGAAGGTAAGAAGCAGAGACGAAAATAATGTTTAACTTACGCTTGAGTATATGGATGGCGAAGCAAGGTTTGGGCAAGATGGCGAAAAGACTAAATTTACTGAGAGCTACAGAAGAAAATAAGTTGTGGTGAGCCCTGATCGCTGACGTCCTTAAGAGACAGAGCAACACAGTCACAAGTGCTTTATAGAAAAAACAATCTACACCGGATTGGATCTCTTTTATCAGTCGTTTGGTAAAATTCCTGCTTTATTTCCTTCTCCTTTGCGTTTGTATTGTCTTTGTTGTTTCTTTTAGCTCTTTCAGCTAAAACCCGGAATAAAAGCAAACTGAATTGTCAAGATGGCTTCTGACTTCGTCATTTTTGCAGAAGTTTGGAAAATACTACCCTAATGTATATACAGTGCTCTAAAGGTTGTACGAAATTTTCTTGGTTGATGGTTGATGCTAATTCAATATATGTAACATGTCCCGGCTGTCGACGATTACGGACGCCGACTTACGATGATGATGTCCAAACGGCACCATTTATGACGACGCTTTCGGGCCTCTAGTCGTGATGATCTCGTGACAGTAGCTGGTTCTCAAGACGTCTATTACAACAACGAACTCACTGCCCACGCTGTGTTCTTTTGATCTCAGCAAGTCACGTTGAGAAAACCCGGTGACTGCATTTCTGCCATATCAACCAGGCCGGACACTTGTGTACACTCGTGTTAAAATAAAATAATTATGGCACAAAAAAAAAAAAAAAATTAAATAAATGTATAAGTTCGAAGACGCCTGGATGAGTTACGAAAGAAAAAAATTAATTACAAAAGCAGAAAATACAATTGTCGAAATTCAAGTTTACAACGGAGAGAGGATTCGTTTAAACATATCAGAGCTTTCAATCTTCAAATGAAAATAAGTCCTTCCGAAGTTTCGTTAAAAGTAATCAGAGCCTTCAATTTTTTAAAAACATAATCAGACTGTCAATTCTCCACATAAAAACACGTCTTTTCGGCCTTTATCAAACTTTGCAGAGATAACAGTGCGACCTGACTGCGGGCGGTGTGGGTGTCGTTTGGTCTTTGTTGCCTGAAAATCTCTCTCCAAATCTAAAATCTCTCGCTGAGTCTCCATTTTTATAGTCATCCCCAATCCTCTTGGGGGATTTATTCGACTCAAAGCTTTTGACCAATGAGATTTTCCACCCACACGATTTACGGGGAGCCATGGCTAGACGAATGAAATATCAACAGCTCACATGACGTCAAATTTCCAAATCCTTTTCCCAGCAGGTGCAGGAAGTGAATCTGACCTCACCTTAACCTCATCAAGGTGATCCTGACATTTTGTTATGGCTACGGCCATTTTTCAAGTTTTCACTGACCCAAAACAATTCGTTTAGAATACGAAAAAAAGAAAAACTATAATTTTTCTCTTTTTTTCCCAATTCTCTGCCAATTCCCCGAATTTTACAAGTACATAATAGTATTAAAAATAGTTTTTTTTTTAACGTAAGCTCACATCGCGGATTCCAATAAAACACAACTAACAATACCACTAATATCAATTTCTCTCACTCCGTTGTATTAAACCAAAAACAAAAATATACCGATGTGGAAATAGGGTTACAATATATGATGTTGGTTTTACGAAATGCATGCGTTGATGAGGAGGAGTTATTACAAATAATTAAATTGGTGCTATTGAATTTTTTACATTATATTATTAATCCTTTTTTAATAGCTACAAACAGGAGGAAAAATCATAACAAAACCTCATTCGTTCTCATATATTTTACATGGATCCTAATAGGACTTAAAATAAATAATATTTAATAAAAAATACAATAGTACCATTTAATTAATTTAATTATTCGTAATAACTCCTTCCCACCTACTTATAGTTCAAATGATCTTCGGGGAAATGTATCTCCAACAAAAAACAAAGCAAAACAAAACAAAAAAACAAAACAACAAACAAACAAACAAACAAACAAACAAACAAACAAACAAAAAAACAAACAAATATATATCTTGAATTTACGACAATTACATTTATATTAATGTATATTTAGGCATCAATCTTTCTTTTGAACATGTTTCGTTAATAACGACCGACAAGGAAGTTTTTATTAATTTGTGATTTAATTTTCCCAGTATTCTTACATGCTTTCTTTTTGCTGGAGATAAGGAAGGTAAAAGTGTTTCATAATTAACTTTCCAAGCGCTTTCAGCTACTTCACTGGCCATTGTCAAAGATGTTATGTCTCTGATGTTGTTATTTTATCCTCGTATTTTGAATGTAACGTAATTTATTTTGCGTCTGTCTATTTACAAAAAGCTTTCAAAACTCCATTTTCACTGTTAAATAGTGTAAAGTTGATGGTCGGAGAAAATTCTCCGACATAGCGAGGTGCCTTTGATATTGTGGTTTAAATAGTATTTTTGTATTTTCAACCAAAATCTACCTTAAGGGTTCTTGCAAATATATATATAGGTATAGTTGTCAGTCCGTAAACGGTGAGGATAATCCAACAAGAGTTCCTTAATATAAACTATTAATAGGTAAATCCATATAAAGAGCTCGATGGGTGTTAACCAGAGCGATATGAAGTTTATAAAGGAAAACTCAACACGTCATGTTAGTTATAAACTATAGTTCATTTCAATGAGCTTAAACAGCTCATCTCATCAGACCCTTTTACAATATTTCTCCATCTGGCATAAAATTTCTGCCGGAATGAGCTTTTTCTTAAAATGAAGAGGGAACATAATAAAAATAATAACAATAAACATAAAATTACAAACAAATAATTAAATGACAATATTTATGAGGGAAAGGAGGAAAGAAAGAAATGAAGGAACGGGAGGGAAGGGGAGAAAGAGATATAGTCCAGTTCCAAATATGGGTAGTATTCGTTTGAAGTTATTTGACTGTCTTAGATGGTATGACCTCTGAAAAAAAACAATTCCCCTGACTTTAGGCGTATCTTTGACGCCATCAGATCAACCCACTTACTTATATTAACTTAAATCCACATATACCTATGTATATATTCCCACATATACTTACCCTGTGATTTTGTTTAATTTTACATATCCGCTGATTTCTTTTTTAATCTTTTTAGGTTTTAGCGTTTCATACTCATACATATATACTCTTCATAAGCACAGGGCTTCCGTGCGCCCCCGTAGTGCGGTGTATATACGCACTCGCATACCACGTTACCTAAATTGACGTATTCTCAATCTCGCATATATTTATATACATGAGATATATACGAGATAATTAAGTACATATTTAAGCCCACATATCTCAACACAACTATATATATATATATATATATATATATATATATGCACCTATATATGTGCGTACGTACACCAACATAACCACATATGCACGCACACAGCCATATACATAACTTATATCTTATACAAGTTCACTCGTAGTTTATTTGCAAGAAACTTTAAGGAATATATATATATATATATATATATATATATATCTTTAAAATGAACAGACGTCATATTATTTAAACCCGAGGAACCTTTGGACAACTCTTATCAAGGGTTCTCGTTGGCTTTAATTTTAAGGGAAATAAGGAAAAGGACAAGACAATATATATATATATATCAACATGTGGTGTAAAATCCTTTGTACAATAAAGACGGAAGCTGATGATGGTTCGCCTGAAATGGCCACACTTCCGATTTACCATAAAATAACGTGTCTGCCTTAATTTTTCTTTTATATATATATATATATATATATATATATATATATATCAACTTTTAATAAATATACATGTTGGTATACGCACATTTATAAAAATAATATTATTTAGGTGATAATAAAACATTGCGCAATGTAGTATAAACAGAGCTATTAATTATATATTAATATAGATGCACACTATCCTACATCGGTGGCACGACTCTCACTTTTGCAATCATCAAATGCATATTACAAACTGTCAGTTTAAGTAGATTTGAATTTAAGTTTGATGTTCGTGGAAGTTAAATCTTACAATATTATGGTAATATTTTTTTAATTTATCAAAAGTATAATATAATCAGACAAAATTACAAGAAGATAGAAAATTTAAATTAAAATTTTGAATAAAAATTATTAAAATCCTGGAAGATGAATTCAAGGGGATGGTAATTCATAATTATTATTAATAATAAATTATATTTGCAAGGAATAGAAATAAATAAATAAATAAATAAATAAATAAATAAATAAAGAAAGAAAGAAAGAAAGAAAGAAAGAAAAGGACACATAGAGGAATCTGTAGAAATCTAGTTCTAAGTATTTGAGTAAGTATTTTTTCTGTGATCATTACTTCACTTTTTGTTAAGTAAATTAGGGTGATTTATTTGATCTAAAGTGAAAACTTTTTTTAAAATACATAAATTACATCTATCTCTTTTTCTGTTTTGAAATCTGGTTTTAGTGACGACATTCGAGGTAATAAATGAGTTTTTTAATTGCCAAAAATATATAGATAAAGCGGTGCTTTTACTGTATTTGCTATTGTTTAAAGAAAACATGATTATTGAAACGATATTTTCACTTATTTACTGTGGCTCCAAAATAAAATTTAATATCGTCATTCGTAATAATGCCAGCTCTATAATAATGCATGCACTGACCGTTTAATGGACAGGTTTTATGTTTTCGGCAGTTGCAAATATTTTTACAAGTGTCACTATGTAAAAGATGATCGGAAATATGATTTCAATAATATATATATATATATATATATATATATATATATATATATATATATATGTAAATGTAAATGTGTCGTATTAATTAATAATGATGAACTGACTTCAATCAAATCTTAATAACAATACCCACCAAAATTAACCTTAAGCCTGCCCGCATATTTTCCAAATGAGAAGTTGCTTTACTCTGATTGGTCCACATTGTATATACTATAATACCTCCCTGATTAAAGGGGTCATGCTCGTTTTCAGACTCTTAAACCATTCATTTAAGAACTATCACATCACTTGACAAGACACAAACGTGTCGAAACAAAATGGCTACTTTTGTAGTGATATTGTAACATATCCATGTTAAAATTTATGAATAAATAATATATATATATTCCTTCAGAATTCAGCTGATTATGCAGGGGGCATTTTTAGTGAATATGGCATTTTAAATTCTTGCATTGTAGATTCCTTAGCAGATTTTTAACTGTTGTCATGCGATCCGGAAAAAGGCTGTATTGTTTTTGGAAATCTTTATAAAGTAAACTGATGATAAAAGTGCTCACTTTGTTGGTCAGAAATAAATTAAGCCAGTAAGTACACATTAGTATTAAAAAGTGCTCAATACATATATAATGTAGAACTTTTAAACATTTTCATTTGAAATTCAGCCGATTACGCAGGGACGTATTTTAGTGAATATAGTATTTAAAAAAGACGTCCCTACGTAATCGGCTGAAATCCGAAAGAAAATATTTAAAAGTTCTACATTATATATGTTTTGAGCACTCTTTAATAAAATCATGTACTGGTATAATTTAATTCTCAGGAATAGCTGTTTAATAATTATATATATATATATATATATATATATATATATATATATATATATATATATATATATTCAAATAAAAATTCGAAAATTACATATGTATGAAGAATGTTCGCTTCATCAGCGATCTGTTTATGATGGAGAAATTAAAAAAAGTTTTTCAAACGCCGGGAGTTCACTTAAAAAGAAGGAAAAAGGAAAGAAAAGTGGGAGTGGGAGTTTAAAAATAGAGGGAAGATTATGTTAGAAGACAGGTATCTAGACACTGTTTTAGAGGGTAGGGAAGAGAGAGGGAAAACAAGGAGAGATAGCAAAATGGATTTCAACTCGAACTTTGAAAAGATCATTTAAAGATTACATATGCATAAAGAAATAATAATAAGCATGTCACGTGAAAAAAGTTTGTAGCATTTTTGTTGTGATTTTCAAAGACAATATTTAGATATTTTTACGTAGATATATTTGACCACATATGTTCCGCTATCTTTTACCATATTTGAGGTTGTGTCATGATTTTGTTTTTTAAGAATTTGGCATCAGGTAGAGAAATATCAAATGGTTCGAAACATTGAGAGAGAAATTACGGAATTCAGAGTGTTCTGAGATTTGTTTGTGTCTTGTCAGTGCTCAGGGTTGGTGCAATGGTCTCGTGTCCACCCAAACCAAAACCTATGATATGGGGCTTCCACTCTACTACATCTCAATTTTCTCAAAGTAGTATTCATATGAAATACAACTTTTATTGTAAGCTAATTATGTAAAAAATAATTAAAGTCATTTCTAATTACATAAGTTTTATTGCATTTTTTATTTACAATTCAGAGCAAAATTCTCTAACTGCAGATCTTGTGTGATCAAAAATATTGATGATTTAAATTATGGTAAGACTTGACGTTGTAACTAATATAAACATTGAACGATACAAAAAAGTGATTCTTGACATTTCTTAAGATTAAATAAGTGTGGGGTAAAAAATGTGAAGATTTTCTAAAAAATAAAATAGCTAAAAATAATTTAATTAATTTGTGAATGAGTCTTGAAAGTTTCATTAAAATTCGACAAGTATTTGATTTCTGCAAGAATTTCCAGTTCAATATGTTGTTAAAAAAAGGACGATCAAATTTCCCATACTAATTTATAGTCCACTGTTGATATAAGTTTTTAATCAAAATTTGGAAGCGTCTAAAGAGGATATTTAAAAATTTCATAAAAATACTTTGGTCTTTTCTCTTAATAAAAGCATTATGATTTTGACGATAAAACTTTGCTTTTATTAAGTATAGGGTATCTTTTCATCATGTATGTTTAATATTTTAGCTAATCTTTGGAGGCACCAAATTAAATCTAAAAAAGAAAACCTGTAAAACAGTAACTTTTGATGTAACATTAGTTTTCCCAGACTTTTGATGTAACATTAGTTTTCCCAGACTTTCTGTACTTTCTTCAGTACAATCGTACAAAATAAACCAGAATCAGTGATAAAAGAAACTTTCAAATTGACTAAGTAGCCATTTCTCGTCTAAATCTATTCAAGTTTCTGTAAGGAAAGTTTTAAGTCCTTTGTATAGGTAAGTCTTTGATCTTAGCCTCTGGAACATTAAGAAAACGTTGTCGTTTCAGTAGAAAATATGTTGAGAACATTAATACGGCTTAATAGAGCTGGAAGGCAAAGCAACAAAAATTATGCTTTTTTCAGCTTTTCTCTTTTTTGACTCTCCCCGCCACTCTTTTCCTTTTTCTTTCATGCACTCTGCTTCTTTTTTTCTCACTAAGCAAACAGGGACCGATTTAATATGGCTGGAAGGCAAAGCAACAAAAATTATGTTTTTTCTGTTTTTCTCTCTTTTCTCCCTTCGCAAATAGCGGCTGGCTTAATATGGCTGGAAGGCAAATCCACAAAAATTATGTAAAAAGTAAGGCATGCAGCACATGCATTGCATATATATGATTATCACCACTATATATATATATATATATATATATATATATATATATATATATATATATATTCTAAACGTATATTGTTAAATATAACAGACAATGAATGTCTATTATGTTTAATCATGAGCCGTTCTAAACATCGTATTTTGGCTTTAATTTCAGGTTAAAATAAAAACAAAAATTGTCCAACATTTGGATAATTTTTAATTATGCTGGTTCTAAGCTTTCGGCTCACATGGGCCGTCTTCAGAGAGGTTACAGGCACGTTAACATACAGACATACACCATCAAAGATGATATTATCTTGTGTTGACATAAAACATTGCTATGCGACGATAACAGTCACCGAATAGCAGACGCAGTTCGTAAATTTGTAATGGGGTTCTATGAAGTCACACTGCGTAGAACCAGCATAATAAAAAATGCCCTAATGTTAGACAATTTTTGTCATGTTTTCACCTGAAATTAAAGCCAAAATACAATGTTTAGAACGGCTCATGATTAAACATAATAGACATTTATTGTCTGTTATATTTAACAATATATGTTTAGAAAATTATCTGCTGCCTCGATACACTATATATATATGATTAAATTCATATTGACTTTTTAAATATATATTTTATAATTGAATATACTTATATATGAATTTTTATAAGACACATACACATGCACACGTGTATTTTCTTTATGTCGGAATATTAAGGATGAGGTATTATCTGTATCTATCTTTCTATTCGGACCAGCATGTTACTCTTGGTTATTATACACTCAAAGTTTCGGCCATTGTACCATCCGGGTTTCTTTAGGCGTCTCTCGTCTTCATTAAACTTCTCGAGAAATTAAGCTGAACACTTTATTAAATCCACATGAGTAGATTGTGCCTTTCTGCTTACTAATGCTTATGAGAATTATCAGTTATGTCTGTGGTAGACGTCTGTTGCTTGTCCGTATCTAGTTGTTGATTTCTTATCTAGTTGTTGATTTCTTGACAGTCGTGAGTTTAATTCTTGGATCAGTAATTGCATAATTGCATAAAAGTTACATCCTCGCTTTCAGTGAGGAAAAAGTGGGCCAGATGGAGAGCGCAATCGCCCTCACAGGTTGAGTCTTGTAAAAAATGATATTACGTTTTAGAGCTATGTTTTGGTGATGTGGTGGTCTATGGTGAATTCTGACAGTTGGTATTAAGATAGCACGTCAGATATGCATTGGTTTTTGAAGGCAAATGCAGTGCCATGTTTCAAGAAGAATCCAAAGAATTTTGAAAGAAGATGATTTTAATTCGCGCAATTCTGCATTACAATAAAAAAACTAAAGAATATCTAAAAAAAATGGATTTCAAATACGCTCTTTTTATAAAGTGACCGCATCATGTTTTCAAATTGAAGAATCCCATACCAAAAAATAAAGTTAACAATTGCAGACGACAATTTACCAGGAATATTCTGGATATAGTGGCCACAAAATTAAGGAATGCATGATTTCCAAACCTAGTTCGGGAAAATGTAACGTATGTTCCCTAATAATGTCGTTATAACTTAACCATCATTGCAATGAAACTGCATTCAGATTTTTCTTCAACACATTTCCTTTTATAAATTGCACCTGTTTTGTAATTCATTTAATTAGAGCATCATGTTTCTGACTGATAACGTGAACCTTGAAAAATACAATAAAGCCTGCGTTTTAGCAAAGGTATATTTAGGAAAAAAGAGGTTGTTGTGTATTCAAATTGTATTGAACCATTTAATATTCAAAGTAAGCTGTTAGTAATTTGCAAAACATTACAAAACGCTATTTGTCTTTATTTCTGAGATGTAGTGCAATTATTGACACTATTTTTATTGCTCGGGGTGTTGTCCTCATATTTGTGATCATATTTACGATTTTTCGGCCGTTGTATTTTCATATGTGATTTTTTTAAATATATAAATAAATCAATAGTTCAAGGGAGATAACCCCGAACAAAAGCTTACAAGCAAAAAAATGACTTATATTATATAGTAATATTATTATGGTTTTTTTGCTTTTCAAATAATCTCATCGTTCACTGAAATATCTGATTTAGAACGAAAAATTGCAACAACCAGTTTAGGGAATCTTCAATTTGCATATCTTTCATCTTCTTCCAAGCCAATTTAGCTTTTTAATTAATTGTTTTTAGAGCTCATCTTCTTCATATACGATGTTCCAATCAGCTGCAACAGTAACAGCTGCATTTCAGGGCTCATATCACTCATATCGCTGATACAATCCACGCATATCAATAACGCTTATCGGTTTTTCAATGACCAAATTCTGATCAACGAATATTACTTGAATTCTCGAACCCCTAATCCAGATATTAATGTCCAATCAATAATTTAAGCATGACATAATTTGGCTTGTGTCCTTGTGCTGTCGGTTCTTCTTAATGAGATGACAACCACTAACATGTTAAATGGCTGCTAACCTACGACCAGTATTCCAAGTGATCAGGTTGAATCATCTTTTAAAAATCCGTCCTTTGCGCTCATCTAATAAGACAAGACGTACGGGGAAATGAACAAAACTAATGGCTTGCTTCTCACACATCGTTTCGAGAGCAAGACTTTCAATAACGACAAGTTATAGACCGATATTTTTAAGACAGTTATTGCATGACACAATCGCAAGCTTAGGAGAAACTGTCAAATATTGTGCACATGCGCACATACGATTAATTTATCTCTTCTATTAAGCAAAGGGTTTACCTGCATCGCCTACTAAGAGGAGCGATAGTGATAACTCATCCAGGTTGTATGTTTTCTATTCTAGTTACATTCTCGTAAGTAGATAGATGTGCGATTGAGAGGTTTAACCTCTTCAATCTGTAACTAAGGATAAAGCTTAACTTAAAATAAGTTCTTACCATATACGCTATTCATTGCATTGAAGAGAGTTTATATGTCGCTTTGCTGTCTTATGACAGAATGTAACGCGCAAGATTCTGCCTTATTCCAATCAATATTTAGCGATTAGGTTGACTCAAAGATGTTTCCAGTATCGTTTATCAAATTTATTCATTAAAAAAAATAACGTTTGGGAAAACGATAATTTTTATATCTCAAGAATAATATTCTATAATCAGAATGTGACATATTTTCCAACAAAAGTGATAAAAACATAGTCTAAAAGAAAAAAATAGACTAAATGAAATCGGCTAGACTGTATACCCAAAACATATTTTTAAAAATTTAAATTTAAATTTAAGTCACAGAGTCTCCTCTCCTTTATAGGTATGTGTAATCACATCAACATGAATATCACTTTAATTCGATGAAGTCTTAAAATGACGAAACGCATCACCCTAAAATTTTTCCACATTGTCATAGATTTTCCTAAAATAATAAAGTTTTCATTTTATTCAACGACATATTCACCATTATTTGCAGTGATTTCTTGTCACTTATCAGTCAGCTGTTCGATACTTTTTGAACAAAATTCCACAGATTTTGATGTGAAAAATCTTTCAAACACTTAAATCTGGTTATCATTAGAGAAAGTTTTCGCCATCAAAATGTTTTTCAGCGATTGAGAAAAGTAATAACCGCTTGGCAGAAGGTCAAACAAAAATGACTCTGACCATAATTTTGATTTAAAAAAATACTAATCTAAATATAAGAGAAAGCAACTTGCTAAGACGTCAATGTATAGAAAGTGCTTTAATCACAAGATCACACGCAGTAAATTCATAATCTACGTTCCTAAAACATTTTACTTTATCTTGGTAGATCTATTGTCCCAATGTAGGATATTTAATAACAGAAATAATAAAAATATTAACAAAAAGAAAATGAAACTAAAGGAAAACAGCTAGAAAATATACCCCAAACACTAAAAGATGTTTTAAATTTATTCAGAAAAAAATTAAAGTGTAAGAAAACGATAATTTTTATATGTAAGGAACAATATTCTCTAATCAGAATGTGACATATTTTACAACAAAAGTGATAAAAATATAGTCTAAAAGAAAAAAAAAACTAAATGAAATCGGATAGACTATATACTCAAAACATACTTTAAAAAAATTAATTTAAATTTAAATTTCAGTGTCTTCTCTCCTTTATAGGTATGTGTAATCACATCAACATGAATATAACTTTAATTCGATGAAGCCCTCAAGGACGAAACACATCAGCTTAAAAAAAATTCCATATTTTCATAGATTTTCCTAAGTTTACATTTTATTCAACTATATATACAACATTATTTTCGTTTAAAAATCTTTTTGCATCACAACCTTTAGAATTTCCTCACAGTTTACCTAAGAGATACCCTATAAGTGGAAACAAGTCATTGCAAATTAATAGGGACTAAAAAAAATTATATAAACGCCAAAAATGGAACCTTTCACAGAACAACACAGTCAGTGCATTAGTTCCTCAACTTAATGACTCCGACCATAATTTTACTTTAAAAAATGCTAATTTAAATAAAAGAGAAAGTAATTTACTAAGACGACAGTGTATAGAAAGTGCTTTAATCAGTACATCACACGCAGTAAATTTATATTCTACGTTCCTACATTTTACCTTATCATAGTAGACCTATTATCATTATGTAGGATATTTAATAACAGAAATAATAAAAATACAAACTAAAAGAAACAGCAAATAAATTAAAACGGCTAGACTATATACCTAAAACATTCATTTAAATTTAACTTTCAACAACTCTTCTTCTTCATAGGTCATTGTCATAGATTTTCTTAAAATAATAGAGTTTACATTTTATTCAACGATATATTCACCATTATTTGCAATGATTTCTTGTTACTTATCAATCAGCTGTTCAATAACTTTTGAGTAAAATTCTGCAGGTTTTGATGTGAAAAATCTTTCAAACTCTTAAATCTGTTTTACGCCATCAAAATGTTTTTCAGCAATCGAGAAAAGTAATAACGGCTTGGCAGAAGGTCAAGCGAAAATGATGGATGGAGAAGAACAGAGCAACCGAGTCCCAAAATGTTTTTCCTGTTATATTCTTGCTATATGCAAACTTTTATTGTCAGGGACTAGAACAACATTTTTCTCACTGATTATCTCAAGGCAATTTGTAACCAACAATTAAATATGGAATTTTCAGTGTACTTCCTTCTAAAAATGCTTAATTTGTTTTTGCATGAGCAAAAACCATAATATTGGATATGCATTTTTTATGATAAAATGTCCTTATTTCATGAGGAAAGAGTGCTCACAATCTGAGGTAGAGCGTTTGTAGATATAGCCAGTGTGATTTTTTTTAATTTTTTGTTTGTTTGTTTTTTCTTTCTCAGATTGTGACATATTTTACAACAAAAGTCTAAACATAGTCTAAAAGAAAAAAATAAACTAAATGAAATCGGCTAGACTATATACTCTAAACATATTTAAAAAAAATTAATTTAAATTTAAGTTACAGAGTCTACTCTCCTTTATAGGTATGTATAATCTCATCAACATGAATATCACTTTAATCCGATGAAGTCTTAAAAGACGAAACGCATCACCCTAAAAAAATTCCACATTGTCATAGATTTTCCTAAGTTTACATTTCATTCAAATAAATATTCACAATTATTTGCATTTTTCACACTGAATATCTCATGGCACTTTGCGGCAAAACTGTTATAGACATGTTCTAGCTTCTGAACGTGTAAATGTGCATTTAATGTTTCATTATGATTTACATACACTGATGATCCCACAACATAGACGACATTACCTTTCTTCTATGAAACTCAGCTTCTGTGATTGAATGTGGTGATTTATCATTGTCATTCCACTGCCTTTCGCATAGAAAATTGTCCGATCGAATCCATTTTTAATCATCTTTTGTGATATAAGTAAAGTATAATATGGATAATACATTCGTCATTGCAAATGATCCCCCAAAATGGAAATTATTGATGACTCTACGTAATATTTTATTGAGTCTGCCAAAGGCTTTGAAGAAAAAGGTCTCTCAATTTTTTCTTGCTAAGTAAAATTTAACAAAACAATAAAAAGTAATTTGATAATAAACGCAGAAAACACAATCTAACGATATAAATTATGACTGTGCATTGAAGAGAATATCTGACAACGGGGAGCTATAAACGCCAAAATTTCTTTCCGTGATTTTCATATGGCTAACAAGCGGGAGGCAAGCGAAGGCTAATTCAATCGGACAGTCTGTCTAATGAGCCAAATAACAAAACTTATCCAAATTTTGATGAATAGGTGGCACAGAAGAATGAGACCGGAAATAGGACAAGGACAATGCAATCAATACTTATACGAAAGGTTGTCTCCCTATGTTTTATAGATTGTGCAAAAATGTTTGACAATATACATCAGAATAAATTCTTAGAACTGATAGATAAGCTTAGCTTATTTGGACAAGATATTAGAATACTCTAGAACGTATACTGGAAAAAAACTGCTTTCTTGCGGAGAGAAAAGGAATTCATTAAATACACAAAAATAGAAAGAGGCGTAAGACAAGAACGTGTTTTCTCATCAAATGTATTCAACCTTTACAATGAAGCAACCATGAGAGAATTAAAATCAAGATTTATCATTGGCGGGCCCCCGAGTAATAATATTAGATATGAAGAAGACAGAGTTTGGATAGCTATCATACAAAAGAAATTGCAGTATCTTCAACAGAAAGTAGTAAAGAAAAGCGAGAAGAAAGAACTAATAAACAAATGTAAGTATAATTATGTATGGTTCTCAGCAAATGTAAAGCGCAGATTACAAATAAGAGATAACAAAATGAATCAAATATAAAAATTCGAATATCTAGGAAGTGTTTTTTAACAGAGAATAGAAAATGCAACACCGAAATCCAAAGCGGAAGTGCCTTCCAAAAGCTTAGTAAAGTATTAAAAAGGAAAAATCATTGGAAACAACGAAAAGAGTAACAAAACTGTTATTTAATATCAATATTTTTATAAAGCAGTAAATGCTGAGATTTGATTTGAGGGAACAGAAATAGGGTTCTACAGAAGGTTGCTGAGAATACCATGGAGTGAATACGTGAGCAACGAGAAAGTTTTAGAAAAAATAGAAAAAATGTTAAGTTATATATGGCATCATAAAGATGCAGTTGGAATTTATATGGCTTATAATAAGGAAAGAGATCTTTGAAAATTTGATATTCATTGACGGCACAGGGGAAAGAAACAGTTGAAATTTATATTGTGCATAATAAGAAAAGAGATCTGTGAAAATTTGTCGTTCCCTGAATTTACTGAAGGCAATCGGCATAGAGGAAAAGAACAGTTAAAATTCATATGGCGTATAAGAAAGAAAGAGATCTTTGAGAATTTGACATTCATTGGATATGCTGAAGACAAGCGGCGCAGAGGAAACAAACACATACTCTGCCTGACGATTTTAAGTAAATGATTAGCAGAATAAGATTCATGATCGCCCACCTTATAAAAAGACACCACACAAAGAAGAAACTCTAATTCGTCCTTGCATAAACTCTCGGGTATATTTAATGCCTTTAAATATAAATCATACAGTAAAATGCTCCTTTAAGCGATAATAAAAGAAACCATTTCATATGATGTTGATTTTCCAATAAACCCGAATAAATAAAAAATAATTAGGAAAATTCTTAACTTCTTTCTTTAAACCGAACATCTTTTAAAAATAGTGTAATAAAGTCGATGTACTTGTTAAATGATAACACGTGTCTTAATGAATAACACGTGACTTGAATATTTCATAGTTAACATTCCATTTTATTTTGTTGCTGACTTCTTTTTTCACACCCGACCAGTGTGTGAAAGCGCGGCCGCATTCCCTTGTCCAAATCACGGCCCTTACATTTTCGCCAGCGATATATGAGAGACTGGCTAACATCTCTTTAGATGGGTTGCTTATATAGCGAGGTATATGATTCGTATACATGCAAAAGCTCATACAGCTTTGAGGCCATGTCAGTTAGTCCCTGATTCCCATGGTCTAGTGAGAAAGAACCCTACCCTCCCCGTAAGAAGAGACCAACTTTATCACAGAATGACATTTCATATTTTTCTTTCTTTAATTGTTGTGGTCCAGTGGATATCGGCTCGGAACGAGAAGCCGGGGAGCCGAGTTCGAATTCCACTTGAATCCATTGTATTCACTTACGCGCAAATACCCTTGGGAAAGGTATTAATCCGTCTCTTCCTTCCAGTTATGGGTTAAATAACAGGACAGATTGGGTTCTATAGCCTTGGTCGGCAACCAGTCTACCGCAGAAAGCAATGGCAACCTACTGCGGGATAATCTTCTGCCCAGTCAGTCATGTCTCTTTCGAGACATGATCGCCCAAGCGTGTATCGCGTATGGTACTTAACTGACTGATAATATCTTACAATTGTCATTTGTTTTGATATATATAGTGTAATCTTTTCAAAATTTAATATTGTTATAGCTTTGATTTTTTAAAAATCTTAGTTGTCTGGGCTGTCTTAATAAATCATCTGCAACTCACTTGACAACAGCAGTGATTAAAAAACCTACAAAGTCAAGTGGGACATAAATTATTTCATCTGAGTCTAAAGTATCTACTGTTTTATGTCCAGAAGTAAAACCTAAAATTAAGATCTTAAAGAAAAAGAGACTTGTTGACCGAAAATATATAAGAAATATAAATTAAAACTGTCGGAATTAAGTGTCACTAAGTCGGAAATCATGGAGTTCTAATTGCAGGCTTATGTAAGCAGAATCACAGTAAGAATAGGAACGTTTCGAATCTCGCTTTGTTGAGTTGTGAGCTGTATGTCGGGATGTAGAGATGGATAGAGGGCGGTGGAAAAGTTTCGTTGGCCGTGAGAGAGGACAGAAATAGTAGTGTCCACTGAATTAAACGGGAATCAGAAAGAAGGTGGAGGTAATGTGTTCCGTTACCGAAAGACTTTAAGAGAGCCCCGGGTGTACTGGGTGCGATGGATAAATTGATGTCATTTTTTTTTATTTTTAATTTCGCGCATGCACATTGTTTTTTATATTGTCGACTGCTCAGTTGAGCATCGTTTGTGAGAAAAATTCACTCCACCAGAAATTTGAAAACGGTATGTTTTGCTGCTTGGAAAGCTCTAATATGAAAATTTCAGTGCTTCTGGGTGTCAATCTGAGGACTGTGCAAAGGATCTGTAAAGAGTTGCATGATATATCCAGTCAACAACTTGAAGTTTGGAGTGACCACTAGTGATAGAGGCATTATGCCTCCATTCATCTTCCCAGAGCGTCTCGGAGGCCTCCGTCAAGTGTTTTTAGGAGGTAATCCTGCTCTAGGTCAAGAGTGTGGCTGCTGTAAGAACCTTCTTCTACTTCACGTGCCGTGTCCATTCAGGACATTGGCGATCATGGACTTCCACTTGGCTCTGTCTGTTGTCGCTCTCAATATTTTTCTCTTGGTATGTCTGCTAAACTCCGCTCCATCATCAATTTGCTCAGAACTATCAAGTAGGTCTCGCGCTGCTTTCCCTTGTCTTCCTTTTCTTTTATCCGTCCTGTGGGTATTAAGTTCTCCAGGCCCTTCTTCCTCATTACGCGTCCCAGGGACCTCATCTATCTCTTCCTGATGTTTATGAGTTTTCTCTTCGTTTGCATCATCTTCAACACCTCATTGCTCACATGTTCCGTCCACGGAGTATCCTTCTATAAAACCACATTCTTGCTACCCTAAGCTTCTTCTTCATCCTTGATGAGATCATCCAACATTCACTTCCATACAGAAAGACAGATATCACATAATCCATCACTCTTTTCTTTGTTTCTAATGAGATTTTCCTGTCTTCCATTACTCTGGTTGGCTTCTGAAATGCATCTTTGGCCATGCCAATGCCAATGCGTCTTTGGATCTTCATGTCGCACTTTCCATTCTCTGCCAGAACACTTCCCTGGTATTTAAATTTCTTTACTTGTTTTATTTTAGTTTCTCCGACTTGTAGTTGACATATTGGGCTCTTCTTTTTGCTGATGACCATACATTGTTTTCTTGAAGTTTATGTTCAGTTCTTTCTTCTCGCTTTCTTTTGAAACCTTCTGTAGAAGATCCTGAATTTTCCTTTTTGTGTCTGCTTTCAAATGTTTGCATTTGCCCCTTATTTTCTTGTGTCCGCATCATACCACACAAGCAAGAGAACCCAGTCATGACTGTCAGACAATTTCCGCAACTAAATCACCCCTTACATCTGGCCCACTAACTCCACAACTGCAAACCCCCTTGATCATTATGTGCGGGGCGCAGTTTTGCAAGAAACCAACAACATCCCTTGTAATATCAAAGATAAACTGAAGGAATGGATTATGTCGGCATCAACCAAATTAATCAAAGAAATCGTCCCGAAGAGGCGCAGCAGATTTGAGACTTTGGTTGTAGACAATGGTGATTTTATTGAATAAATTTACTCTTTAGTATTTAAAGATATTTTTGTGCAGTTTTGGTACATATATCTGTTAAAATGCGATGTCAGTGTTATTTTCATTTCTGCGTAATTAGACGACAATTTATTCATCGTCTCTTGTATGTTTACACATATTTATTTTTTAAGAAAACGCAATGAACCCTGTGAATTAGAGTTGAATTTTCGAAGTTATTAAAAAAGTAACTGTTTAATATACAATTTTAGCTTGTGTCAAATTTATGTTATATATCGACGTTTTTTAAACGCTAAGTGTAGCAATTAATAAATTTTATATGGTGAGTCTAAGATATTCTGATTTTAATCCACTAGAACTTTGCCAAATTTCAATATAAAGATCTATATATTATTGTAAAGTATATCTCACAAGATCAGTTACTTTTGCCGGCCGACTGGCCAACCCGTTTGTTATCCTTTATTAATCAATATTTCAACAACATGGCCGAGTTGTTCTGAAGACAGCAGCAAAAGATGGCGCACAGACAGGGAAAAACCAAGGCACTAATAATTCTAAACGATAAAGCGATTAAAGAATCTAAAGACTTGGATCCGTCTCCAGACGAAACAGACAACAATATTTTCTTTTCTTTCAGGAAAGAAGATGAAACGGTGGGGCGAAGACAGTAGATCCTGGTTGTAAACGAACTGGACGCGTTTGAGGAATTATTAATTATTATTTTGGATTTGTAACAGTTTTCTAGATCGACTGATGTAGATTAAGAGCATAAACATCGGTACTTATGATTAGATAACGCTTTCTGAACTAAAGTATTCGTACGCACCGCCCCCAATCTATCTATCTATCTATCTATCTATCTATCTATCTATCTATCTATCTATCTATCTAAATCGATCCATGTGTATGAGTTGATTTAGTCTGTATCTGTTTGTTTTAATTTTGCAGAACACAATAAATTTAAGAAATAACCATGACTTGTACCTTAATAAATAAAAATCAAAGATTCCCTCTTTGTCTTTGTTGTTTTTCTTTCTATATGCAAACTGCGACGTCTTTATGTCTAGCTGTAAAATGTTCGGTACTCTCTCTCTCTCTCTCTCTCTCTCTCTCTCTCTCTCTCTCTATATATATATATATATATATATATATATATATATATATATATATATATATATATATATCCGAGTGAATAAGGAACGAAGAAAAAAATGTGTTTACAACGTCCAAAACATTAATTTAAATCAGTGCTCGATATATAATATATAGAGCTGTGAATATTTATTATAAATTATATTTTAGAACATGTACAATTTTTTTATATATCCACTACAAATCGTACATTTGTTTCGACATTGAAACTACAATGTTTCATCAGGTGGTGTGGACAGGAATGGAAAGCCTCTTTTCTTATATTTGGTGAGTTGTGTGTGGGATGTTGGTGGGGGTTAGTGAAGGGAATAAGTTCTGTGAATTGTCAGTTTGAATTTTGAAGAAAGTGGTGTGGGTAGTGAATATAGTTGATTAATGAGTGTCTTGGAATTTTGTAGACAGATTTAACATTAGCAGATAGGATGTAAGTTTTATGATCTTACGACTAGACTTTATCCTTTGGATTTCTTAGAGTAGCAGAGTAGGGAGGTGTAAGGTGTGGGGAGGGATGGGATTAGACTTACAGCTTATTTGTACAACTGTAGAATATTTTTGTATTTAAGCACAGTTTTTATAATTAATCTAATTTTGTATATTTAACCTCAATTTTAGATTTAGGAAATCGATTGTTTCTATTAAATTTTAAATTAGATCACAGTTTGTGGTGTGTAATAAAAAAAAATTAGACATTACCTTTAATATGAATGACGACTCCCACCAAACTTATCTCAAAGACATTAATACCGCCCATTTATATTAATATACATTCTAACCATCCTAAAACTATTATAAAGCAAATACCTAATATTGTTAACACGAGGATTAACCGATTATCTTCCAACCTCCAAATATTCAATGAAAATAAGAAATTGTACAAGAATGCTCTTCAGGAGAGCGGTTTCAGAAATAAATTGGTATTTATGAAAAGCCTGTTATTAATCCTGAAACATCTAAAAATAAATGTAGAAAAAGGAAAGTAATATGGCTTAAACCCACTCCACATTCTGTAGACTATCTAATACTAATATAGGAAAATATTTTCTTAAACAAGTAAGTAAGCTCTTCAACACTAACAATCCGCTACACAAAATCTTCAATAGAAATACTCTTAAAATTAGCTACTCCTGTACTCACAATATAGACGATATTATCAATTCTCATAATAATTAACTTTCAAAGATAATACCAACGTTAAAACTAGTAATTTAAAATCTTGCAATTGTAGGTCCGTTAACAACTGTCAAGTGGAAGGCAAATGTAAACCTACCCATATCTACCAAGTCCAAATCTCCCCGACAAATAAAAAGAAGAATTACCAAAATTACATTGGTATTTCGCAGATGAATTTAAACAGCGATACTATACTCACAAACACTTCCTTTTCTAACGCTAATCTAAGATTTCAAACATCCCTTTCCCGAAGATTTTGGGAAATGAAAGAAGAGGGGCTAAACGCGATAGGAAATTGGAAACTGATAGGTTCAGCCCACTTCACCAGAAACCTTTAAGATAGATGCAATCTATGTTTAGTTGAAAAAATTAAAATAATAATATCTCCTACACAAAATTTACTTTTAAATTTACTTAAGGAATTCATAATGATGGTTTCTTTCTCTCTTCTTAATCACTGTAGAATTAATTAAAACAATCATATAGATCAAACTCGTTTAGCCCTTACCTTTTCTGATTTTATTCATTAAGTAGCAACTAAACATAAATTCTAAATTTATTTTTCTAATCCCCGAATTACTTTTACTACCTCATGATTTTCTAAGTCCTAATTCTTAAAACCTCTCTTAAACCTTCACTTCCTAGCTCATGATTTATCATTTAGAGATGTTGGACGAAAGGGCATTGGAGAGTAACAATAAATTATATATTAATTTTTGCCTATATAATCTTTCATTCTTTTAAAATAATAATTTTCCACATTCCTTAATCTAAAATACTTCCACTTTTCTTATTTTAAAATCCTTCCCATCTCATCAGCAATAACTTCTTATGTTTGGTTATTTCTATACAAGTATAGGTATGCGTGTATATATGTATATGAGTGGCTTTCCCTGACGATCCGTTTCGGTGAAAACTAGGTAGGTCTGTCTGGCTCACTAGGTATTCTTTACTTATTCCGCTCTATATAAGTATTGAGCACTTTTTGTTAGCTGATTACTCGTATCGGGGTTTTTTATTTGGTCTAAGTAGTGACTCGGTCCGAACCCTTTTGACTGATGTTCATGTACTTAACTTTTTCTTTTTTAAAACTATTTTTTCCCTTCTTCGTAGATTCGTGGAAGGTTTATCGACACGAGTATAGTTATAATCTCATATATATATATATATATATATATATAGTCATCCGCAGACAGATCTGTTTCGCTGTATCACAGCTCATCAGTACGGTTAGACCTCTGATTGCTTTTAACCCAGGATTGAAATGTGTGTGTGTGTGTGTGTGTGTGTGTGTGTGTGTGTGTGTGCGTGTGTGCGTGTGTGTGTTTATTTTTTTAATTTGTTTTAATTTTATATTCCCTTTATATTCGTTTAATATTTTGATGTGGATGTATGTGTGTTTATATACCTATATATCCGTGGGTGTATATCTGTAAATGTATATAATGTACTTATACATTTTTGAAATTTCTTTTCATCTGTCAATTTAGATCTTCAATCATATCATTTGCTTTATTGATACATTGGAGAAACATCAGAGTAACATTTATCTACACTACAATTACCTATATCTTTAGAATTCCATATAACAGTTGATTTCTTTGTCTTAGGGATTTTCTTTTTCTTTTAGTGTACTATATTCTTTATATATCTTTTGAAATTTTTTCAATATATTTTTTTAACAAGATCTCCATATTTATACTCCTATCAATATATTTTTCTTTGTCTCTTGTTAATTCAGTGGTAGAATTTATTTTAAATGACCATATTATTTTTAACGTAAATTTTGTTTTGTAAAACTTTTGGCAAAGTCGAATATTATGTCATGTTATCTATTTTCCCTATTAAATAAATAATTCTTAACTATATCCTAAGGTGAACATTTGGCAATGTTTACATATGACAGTAATTTTATTACGTTTATTTAATAGAACCTTATTTTTAAGAAATTTAATAATATATATTTCTCATATGGACACAAGAAGCATGGGTTATTTAAAGACTTACATATTCCCGTTTTTTTAAAAAAATTCCAATTATTGTTGGAATTTTATTCATTTCTTTTAAGTACTGAAAATATTTCCGTAGCTATGTTCCATTTCGGTATTTATTATTATTAAAGGAAGAAATATGCTGATAAAACATTTTTAAAAAACGAATTTTGCATAAAGTTTATATTACTAGGGTTTTCAGGAGAAGAAATATTACATTGATAAAGAATAGATTCTGTAAAGCATTTATTTTCCAATGGACAGTCTATAGGATTTCTACAATTACATTTTTCATTGTCTAAAGTATTGATTTCAGCTTTGGAATTAGTTATATTTTAATTTAGGCTTATATTTTTATTCAAAATATTATTATGTTTTTTATAATTTTTTCTAGATTATCAGTACAACTTTAATTCAATTTTAGCGCATTTTTATTGAAAATCTTACTTAATGGATTATGGTTTGAAAAATGTTTCTCTATCAAAGCAAGAAACTTTTGGCCTAATTTACTGTTATCCATTTGGTTGAAAGTAGGTGTGTATCAAATAATTTTTTAGTTTCTATTTTTTCTTCGGGGATAGATATTCTCTTTCACATACTTAATATGAGGTCGTTTATATTCACTATTTTTAAATTATTATTATAAAAATTATTGTATTTATTAAATATATCTTCATTTGCAGAATTTCCACTAATTCTATATTCTATGGATAAGGGTATGTGCCTGATAATGGATGGGTGATGATTAGATTTTGGGAGGATATATAAAGGATATTTTTTGTTTTTTATTTGGTTGGTATATATTATTTACTAAATCTAATGTCACACCGAGGAAATTTACTTTTTTTTAAATTTGTATTTATAGTAACTTTTAAGTATAGTTTTTCTTAACTCTTTATATATTATCTTTCTAATTTCATCACTTTAAATTTTATAGAATTTCTCACAACAATAAAAGTATCATCCTTTTATAATCCAATATCTTCTGTATTTATATCCTTATGAGCCGTAAGATTACATAGAATAAATAATCCAACAAGACTGAAAGACACGCAAAGTCCAGTGATCCCATTGTAATATCAAAGTTTTCCCTTGAGTTATTTCTTTATCCACTGTTCTTTATTATGAATGAGAACTAATTTTTTGCATTCCTAATGATGTTATGTCCCTCCTCTGATAGATCTGAGCAAACAGTGAAAAATTCCAATATAGTTATAAGCAGTTCTCTCGATATTGATGGGTAATATTCCTCTATATCAAATTGGATTAGACAACAATTGTTTTTCCTTTATATATCACTTGACAACAATTGTTTTTCATTTGATACATTGATACATTGATATCATTTGATACATTCGCTTTAATCCAAAGTACTACTTAATTTGTTTATTTAACTTTTCGAGTATATATTTACTTATTCTTCAATAATCAGGCCTTGTAGGATTTATGATTCTAGTGGTGAGATTTGAATAAAAGTTTTGTTTATGGTCTCTGATGGTGATGTAACACTCTTTTGTGCTAAGTTTTGTGACTCTATCACTTATGATATGTTCGTGATTTTTTAACTAGAAGTTTATATATTTTTGTTATGGTGCCCTATCTACAGGGAATAGACTCTTCTCCCGTCAATAAAGACTAACCTGCGGGACTTCTGAGGACGCAGCTGTGAGGCAGCTGAGTGACAGTCTTAACGCACTCGAGACGCAACGTAACTGTACCGTTCAGACTTACACTTCTATTTTGCTGATTCCTAACACTCTTACTTGTATATATTGTTCTGTTATTGTAATACACTGTTTGAACCTACCTTCTTGTTTTCCGTGTCTTTCTTCCTGGCCCAAACAAGGTCCCAACAACTTGGCGACGAAGATTCGCCACAACAATTTTCAACCAAATGTTCTGTGTTGTTATTTATCTTTTTATATTTAAAAAAAAATGTTTCCTTTTCCTTTGGTCTTAATTTACAATACTTTTCTGTTTTATCTGATTATATATATATATATATATATATATATATATATATATATCAGTCAGTTAAGTGCCCTACGTGAAACACGCTTGGGCGATCATGTCTCGAAAGAGACATGACTGACTGGGTAGAATATTATCCCGCAGTAGGTTGCCATTGCTTTCTGCGGTAGACTGGTTGTCGACCAAGGTTATAGAACCCAACCTGTCCTGTTATTTAACCCATAACTGGAAGGAATAGCCGGATTAATACCTTTCCCAAGGGTATTTGTGCGTAAGTGAATGTAATGAATTCAGCTGGAATTCGAACTATTGTCGAATGACACGTTTTTGTAGCATAAATTTATTCTAAATAATCAGGCCGGTAAAAATAAATATATATATACTTTTTGATTATAATTAGAATATCTATTTAAATACGAATATCGATGAAAAATAATAATCAGACAAATAATTTCAAATTGTTGGTTGTTTATAACCATTTCGTTAATTTTCGTTAAATTTCGTGAATCGAAAATTGTGTTATATAGGTTTGATTTGACTTCGTTTAGACTGTTGGTCATTCGTGGTCGAGAGGTCTAAGACGCGCCAGATGAATTGGTGGCTTTCCCTATGTTGATAGGGGTCGCAGGTTCGAATTCTGCCAAATGACACATATTTTCGTAATAAATATTTATCGTAAATCATCAGGCTAGTAGAAATAAATATATAATATTGTTTGATTATAAACAGAATATCTTTACTTAAATACGAATATCGGTAAAAAATAATGTTCAATCAAATAATTCCATATATGTAAATGTATGTGTGTGTGTGTGTGTGGCTCATAGGTAAGGTCATGGTCTTCCAAGTTCGATGTTCTGAAGATGATGAGATTACAAAGGTCGCTTTTAAACTAATCATGATTGGAAAGGTTTGATCAAAAACTCTTTCCCTTATAGATTATTATTATATTTTATTTCTAAAATGTCCCTCATTTACAGAAATTCGCAGAGTTGTTTTTCGTTTTATTGCAAAAAGATTTAGGGAAAGTAACATAAATAAATAAGTAAAAAAAATTAGGTGTGAATAAAAGATTTTGTAGAGCTTTTCAATAGGTTGCCTTTCGATTTCGTAACTGAAATTTATGACATACACTTATGTTCTGAAAGATGTCTTTCAACTCGTGATTCTGTAAAACTTGTGAGTGGGTTGTGGATTGAAAATGTTTTTTTTTACATTCAAAATGGAAATGAAAGAAAATTAAGCGCATTTTAAATATATGTGCCATTTATGGAGATGGTGCCATAGGTGAGGATGCTGTTTGTAAGTATTTCGATAGATTCAGGCAAATTTTTAATCTGGATGACCGAGAACATTCCGTTAGATCTCCATTCATTTGTGATAAACAAATCGAAACGCCGATTAAAAATAATCCAGCACACGTGACGTAAGATATTGCATAGATCTCATATGAGCGTTGCAATGCATTTTAAAACGCGCTTGTGCCTCTTGGTTTAAGGGAAAAAAATTTAATCACTCGCATTTCTACACGCCATCTTCTGCACAAGCATAACAAAAACGAACCCTCTTTTAAAAGAATGATAAAAAATGGATTGTTTACAACAATGTGAACAAAAATAGGTGATGCTGTATCTGGTTTGATTGGAAGGGCATTGTATATGACAAACTTCTTCAGTTGAATTCAAATCGAGAAATCCGAGAGCCGAGTGCGAATTCCAGTTGAATTCGTTGCATTCACTTACGTGAAAATACCGTTGGGAAAGGTGTTAAATTCTCTCTTCCTTCCAGGTAACAGGACAAATTGGGTTCGATAACTTTGGTTAGCAACCAGTCTATCGCAGAGTGTAATGACAACCTAATGCGGGAAAATGTTCTGCCCAGTCAGTCATGTCTCTTTCGAGATATGATCACTCAAGCGTGTATCACGTATGGTACTGAGTGACTGTTTCAAATTGGACCAATTACAGTTACCATTTGGAGAAAAAGTGTCTTGAATTTTCTAATCGAAAAGATGTCGGCTTCCATCAAGGCAATGGCAGACCGGAAAGAACTTGGTACCACTTGGCTGGGATGTCCTACTAGACCTGCTATATCGACCTGAGTTTGCATTTAGGGTTACCGTTTAATCTTCGGATTACTGTTTATTTAAATCCCTACAAAACTGTATTAATGGAAAGAACTTCAGTTCCTTGGATGCCGATAAGACCACTTAAGCCAGTTCATCACTGAGAAAGAAGCCAAGTTCTGGGAGGAAGGAATCATGAAGCTGTTTCAAAGAAGGCGAAAAGTACTGGAACAAAATGACACAAAGTGGCACATATGTGGTTGAATCAATCTATGTAAAAATGTGTCAGTATTGTCGTTGAAACTAATTTTAAAAATGCTGTTAACGTTTGCCCCAACCCATAAGAATATTTGTGAGTATGTAACAACTCGAATACAAAAAAAAAGGTCTAATAATGCATCGGCTGAATGTCAGTGATAACTGTCTACAAAGATAAAATGCAAGAATTCGTAGAATCTATTCGTCAGCGATTTTGAAAAATACGCATCAATAAAAATCATTATCACATTAGAAAATGCTGAAATTTTAGTCTCTTTGGATTTAATTAATGATACTTGCTTTTTTTCGCTTGTCATGCCTCACTCTGTCACATATATATTGATATAATGAGATCAAATATAGACTTCATCAATCGTCATTGCAGACCTAATGCATGTACATATATATTAGAAACACGCTTTCGGGTTCCCCACACTGAACTCGACTGTGTTACATCCACGTCTCAGTGGGGAGACAAAGTAAGTATATATATATATATATATATATATATATATATATATATATATATATATATATATATAAAACAACAACAACAAACTCACGGACAAAAAAATAACATTAATATTTTCTACAAAAAACAAATGCATAGCCACTATAAACAGGATGAATCTTCAATTCGAAACATCATCCGAAAATACACAACTCCCAAAACAAAAACAAAAAATGAATTAGTTATCTATTTCACAAAATTTGAAACTGCTAACCTTATCATCAAAAACAATTCACCAGCAGGATCTAAATAACAGAGACGCAATATTATTTACGAATTTACATGTCCTGTATTCTTGATCAATCCAAATTCGAAAATAATTACATTGGAGACATAACGACGCGTTTGACAAGAAGACTCACGTTGCACCACTCAGACCATAGTTCAAGTCGATCCCATTAAAAAAAAAAAAATACGGAAGACTACTAAACTTTATCCGTAACTTGTTGATCATACAAATATAATAGAATCATCCACTTTGCAAAAAATAAAAATAAAATAAAATAAATAAATAAAAAATAATGGAAACATTAACATTAACATAGAAAAATCTAACACTTAATAATATCAAATAATATCAACTATGAACACGGCAACAACATGCTCACCGTGTTCGGAATATAATACACACACATGACTCTACACACATAAATAAATACTTCACTCACACGTAAAACAAAATTCATCTTCGAGAATGGCTAAACGTATTGCCGAAATCGCTCGGATAAACAAAACATTTGGACATTTTTTATATAATTTATGTTCTGAAAAAAAAATCACAAGATCACATGAAAAATTACATAAAAAACTTAATCATTATACCTTGTCTGTCATTTTTAATGAAACTTATATTTGTGGTGCAGTAGATATCGGTTCGGAACAGGAAATCGAGGAGCCGAGTTCGAATTCCAGCTGAATTCCTTGTATTCACTTTGGCGCAAATACCCTTAGGAAAGGTATTAATCCGTCTCTTCCCTCCAGTTATGGGTTAAATAACAGGACAGATTGGTTTCTATAGCCTTGGCTGGCAACCAGTCTACTGCAGAAAGTAATGGTAACCTCCTGCAGGATAATCTTCTGCCAATCAGTCATGTCTTTTTCGAGATATGATCGCCCAAGCGTGTATCATGTATGGCACTTGACAGACTGATATATATATATATATATATATATATATATATATATATATATATATATATATGTTCTAGTGTAACTTCATCTATATTTTCTTACTGAGTTCAAAACTTTATAAGTCAGCAAAATAGTTCATATGAAAGCAGATGTTCATCTGTTATTCATGAACCAATATTTTCGTCCAAGAAGAGACATTATGGTTACATTTGCAAGACTGGACTATTATTGAAAAACATGTTCTAATTATAGAAATGCGATTTTTGAAAGATTACTGATTTCGAGGCCATATTAAAGGCTTCAATTTTTACATGACCCCAACCGATTTTGGCACCAGTAATTCAATCGATGTCACACAGCAGTAGAAATGCTCATTGATACCACCATCAACAAACGTAAATGGGAACAATATGAAAGAGATAAATAAACAGATGGAGAGACACAGATATATTTTTTATATACTATTGTTCACCTAATACAAGACACAAGAACCACTTTAGTTTTGAACACACCCACACATACATTGATATAATGACGGCTTGTGCCAATTGTTTTTTAGAAGCTGGTTTATCGAACTTGATCATTTTTAATCATTTCACCCTCAAAAAGACAATAAAGCCACTACGAGGCAAAGAGATTACCGTGTGAGTTATGAGAAAAATAAAACTTTATTTCACAATAAAAGAAGAATAATTAAGAAGAGGATAACGATTGGCATTGTATTTATTTAATTTTTAAGATCAAAGTTTAATGGAAAACAAGAAACTGGAAGAGAGTTTTATGAGCAAGAAGTGCAAGAGAAGAAACTGTTAATATAGAATTTTACTGTTATATCTTATCATTTCAATTGTAAAATAATGGGACTTAACCGATAGCACTGGTTAGCACTATTTTTGGCGCCAAGAAACAAAACCTGTTTTTTAGCTAATTTGATGGAAGCT